>OY747136.1:55668733-56268733 GCA_963556465.1 Berberis vulgaris | reverse complement strand
TCAACCTTTGATTTTTCAGGGGTATTTTGGTAATCTGCTTTGAAAACAGACGGTCAAGGCACAATGACGGTTAGTCTTGGGAAAAAATGCAATACAGATTTATTATGGGGGTAAATAAAAAAAAACCATTAATAATAGGGGGCAAGAATGGGACTAGAATTCAGGATAGTTTGTTTGCAAGAATGGAACTAGAATTTTTATTCAGAACTATTTCTATTACCTAAGATTAGAAAATTGCCTTCACTTTCTATTCTGGAATAGATATTTATTAGTAAAATTTCATAACTGAGTTTTTCCTTCTCTTTTTCTTCCTCTTCGTGGTTCACTTTGAGCTTCGTCTCTTATCTCTATTGCCTTTTCCTATCATCTTGTCTTCTCCCCCATTACCTTGTGGTTTCCCTTGCATTAGAAGTGATCAATAGAATATCTTCATAGCTGTATATTGAATGCATCATTAGTAAGAGAATGAGAATGGAGAGATGGCAAAAAGGTAGTCCTTAGGTGTTGACGAAGGAGATAAGAAAAGATAGAGAATTTTTTATAGGATTATGATAGGGACATGATCTAGCTCTAATCACATTTGAAGAGGCTTTGGTGGAATAGGGCGGAGACCAATTGTTTGGAGCTTTGCGCGGTGAGCGCAGAGGTGAGGAATTGTTCGATTTATTCAGGAAAAGGAGGGTAAGGAGAAGGTGGAGGAATAGGTTGGAGAGGTTGTGATAAAGATTAACAACAAAGAGAAAAGTTGGTTCCTTGGAGACAAAGAGCTCAGTCAAAATGGTGGAGATTTGCAAGTATCATCTTTGGGTACGTCAAAAAACTTGGATTTAGTGCAAATAACCATTGTAGAAGTTGATCTTATAGTTCAAGATTGGAGAGGAGAAAAATATTAGTATATACATTGTTTAAGTAGAAGGATTGAGATCCAGTGGAATGATAATAGGTCTATAACTGAATGGGGTAGATTGGAAGCTCGCGATGGGATGTAAATCACAACAATTAAAGGTGACTAGAAGGGCTTTCCATGTATGTGTGATTCAACTGGAAGGGGACCTTCTGAGGTGAATGGTGCACTGAAGGAAAGGCGATTGGTGATGCAAGGCAAAACAAAAGGGCATTTTCGTGTATGTAGTTAAATCGTTAATCTCATCGTAATTGGTCTAAGAGTCAGATGTATATATTTTGATTGGAGATGGAAGGCAAGATAAAAGGGCATTTTGCTTCACCCCTCTAAGCAATATGTGCCACAAAAAGAAAATTGTATAGTATATATCAAATGTCAAATGAATATATAAACATATTACACAGTGGTCATAACATAAGACATCTGTTTGTGGTGTTATTGCCTAATTTCTCGGCTAGTTGGTATATCGATTTACTGTTGAATCAGCCAAGACATCGCTGTTCAATCTTATCCCATTCAAGCTCAATCTATTATTTGTTAAAACGTGTAAGTTCAATCCCATTGAGCGATTATCCTCAATTTTAAAATCACATTTTTCATATGAACCCATTGAGTGATTATCCTCAATTTTAAAATCACATTTTCATAAACATGGACGCCAATTGATGGTGGATATTGTAGGTTTTTAGCCACTAATGAGGACAAATGCTCAGGATGAGAAAATGATCATCGTGCGAAGGTCAACTTTGAATGTTCATCCAAGGTTGTCAAGCACCAAGCTAGCGTAAAGGGAGGGATTTTCCATTAGGCGGTGGTGGGAGTATTGATGACTATCCCTTTGACAATGAGGATACTGAACTGAACTAAACAACAGTGCTTCACTGCCCTGCCAGCTAAGTTCAAGAATTCACAAACCTTGCCATTCTTATTGGAAGATATAGTATAAAGGTCTGGATTTTTTTAGAGTCCTTTATCCCAGTCACCGATAGTCCCAGAAAAGAACCTTGTCACCTCTATAAATCTGATGTAATTATGATAGTAGTAATATTAGCAAAAATAGTATATAGGCATATTAAGAATTTTGGTATTATTAGGGCAACGTTTCTTATTAGGTTTAGGGTTTGTTTTGGAAGTTATATTATACAAACTTAGGTTGATCATTTTAATTTGGTTTTTGATGAAATAATTTTTTTTTTTGTTTATTAGTTATTTCTGTTTATTTTATCATTGTTATCTCGAATTATTTCGTTATTTTGATTCTTGTTCAATTTATTTTGATTTCTTTTTTAATTTTATCAATTGGTATCATAATCGAATGATTCTGCTTGATTTGTTTTGAAAAAAAAAGAGGTTCGAAGGAAGAAGATAATTTTTTTTAAACCATTGAAGGTTTGAAGTAGAATAATAGAAATGAAGAAACTAACAATTGAAGCCACCGCTACGGCCACAATCATAGATCAACCATCCTCCGACACCCACCCAAGCCAGCCACCTTCATCTAGTCGCAAGCAAGCAGCCCAAACCCACCCTTCTCCCTGTTTCAGTTCGTGAGGACCTTTTTAAGTTTGTCTCAGATCTACCTTTTGCCTATTTCTACCCCAACATTTATGAGGGCACTCCACCTGTGAGAATAAAAAAAAATGAGCAACCCACTACCCCACTACCCCCTCCACTGTGATGCAGGTTGAGACATACTCGACTAAAACTTAGTATGAAATTGCCACAATGTACCGGAAACTGCGCAATGCACTATTGGATCCATATGACGTGAAAAACAGGTTGAGCGACCTTGCCCAGAGATGTGAAAAGTGAGCCTACTGTTTATCAGAGCCCATACAACTTTTTGAGGAAGTTAAGGGCACCGTCACACGCACAAGATTCTCGACTTGTGAGCCATTTGATTTGTGCGACTTTTGTCCTATTTTTGAGCAACCAGAGGATGTTCCTACCAAGGATTGTGATTTCGTTATTCGAGTAAATTTCGGTTCCCTGATTTTAAGAAACATTTCGTGATATATTTCGTTTTGTGTAGAAAAACGTAAAAATTTCGGTTATAATTTCGAATTTAATAATATAATTTTATGCATTTTAAACTCTTAAATACTACATAAAAAGTCCCCACGACTCGTAATGTCATACAGATTATATATTACATAAGAATAACAAACATAACAAACTTTTTATACTAAAATAACATTATAGAGATTTAAAATATAAGAAGATTGAAATATTTCGAATTATTTTCAATTTCAGAAGGACACGGTAAGTGATGATGATCACGTTGATTCGTATTGGGACTTTTTTGTGGCCCGAACTTATGCACATGCTTCTTATCAGGTTTCTTCCAGCTACCGATTCTTCAAGTCTTATTGGTTTCCTTCTGAGTTGGTTCCTCTATTTTTCGACAGTTTGTATCGTATCAAGTTTCTGGAAAGACTACTTCGCATGCACTTCGCCATATGTTCAGTGACCAGTTGTTTGCGCTCCTTCAGACATTTTTTACTTTAAGCTCAAGAACGAACTTCTTCAACCTGGGGAGGTTGATGTAATTAGGATAATAGTAATATTAGCAATAATAGTATTTTAGGCATATTAAGAATTATAGTATTACTAGGACAATGTTTCCTATTAGGTTTAGAGTTTGTTTTAGAAGTGAGGTTAATTATAAATCCAACCGCAGGTTGATTAGTGTAATTTGGTTTTTGATGAAATAAAAATTATTTTGTTATTAGTTAATTCTATTTATTTTAACGTTGTTATTTTGAATTATTCTGTTGTTTCAATTCTTGTTTAGTTTATTTCGATTATCGTTCTTTTAATTCTATCAGAAACTCAAATGAAACATGAGCCTCAAAGGAATCCTTCAGCTGCATAATAGTATGCAACTTCTCATGGTGTACATCCATGAGTAGGAAAATCAGCAGTAGAGCTGCCATATTTGGCCGCTATGAGATAAGGGATATATTGACACTTTGCAAGAAGCCCCCCATCTTCTTTGTGATTACAAGTTCTTTTCCAATTAATGAGATGGGATTGTTGGAATGCACTTCTCCACTCTATTCGCAACCGAGACTGAAAATGGGAATACCAACATAATATGAATGGGGCATGTATATACGATTTTCATAGTGAACTTACAAACAAATAAAAAAATAATAACGTTTGCATCCTAGTTACTTATCAAGTTGGTTGTCAAACCTATGAAGATTACAATCAAATGCAACAACATAACCAAAGTGGCAACAAAAGAAATTGAACAAGGAGTAAAAAAAATGACTTTCCAGAGTACAAGCACATGCCACAATCAATCATTTAGAGAAAGCTCCAAAATTGGCTTGCTCCGAAGATGTAGTATCTATATTGGATTGCCACTTTGAAGGGTTTATCATCTTAGGCCAAATACGACATTACCGACATCCTCTTGATGGTCATTTTGAATTGAGTGACCAAAAAACGAACCATATTCAATCTATCTTGAGTAAGTCGAGGTTGATAAATGGGAATTGACGGGACAAACGATGTAAGAATGATAACAGTTCTACCTCGTTGCATTCATTCTTTGAGTTGGTTCCAAACATTTTTCTTCTTTCAAATTTATTCAGAAATCCAAGCGGGTTTTGTTTGCTTCTTCCGACCATGGGAGCAATGTTTCTAAAGATTTTTCATTTTCTTGTATATTTGTCAAGGATGATTCAAAATTTATTGATAAGCAAAAAGGACAACAACCAAAACACCAGATTTACAACAAGAGGTAGTTGAAGCATAAACATTTCCCAATTTGCAATAAAATATTGGAATCAAACCCATTTGAATTAAATGTGTCCGGAGTAGGTACACTACCAAAATTGCACGAACTCTTCCAAAAAATTCACATTTGTGACATGGACACGTGACCTACACGTGGTTGACACTATCCGACACAAGCCCAATTGTAACATTTTGGGTTTTATTTTTATTTTATTTTTTAAATGAGTGCATGTTGTAAGCGCAAATAATTATATACTTTAGAGTAAATACTTAGAGCAATTGTTATATTGTCCATTTTATTTGAAAGAATTCTCAATACATTTCTAATATTCAACTTAGCATATTCTAGCAGCAAGCACCATCCAATCTTCTCAATTTGTTTTTCTTAGTTTTCTCTACTTTATTGTTCTCAAGTCTCAACATATTCTAGAACTTATTTACGATAATAAACTAATTATAAAAATAAAATAATTTTTTTAATTTTGACGTGGCATCGAGTCCTAGTTTTTTTAAAATTGTTGAGTCGACGTGTCATGTCGGTGTCCGCAGGACACACCTATCCATATATGTGCATCCTTGTACACCACTCTTCTTACCCTAGAAGAGGCTTTGCACCATCAACGATGGAACTCGAGAAGTGACACCAAATGGAAGTCACAATGAAAAAAATGATATTGCGTCTACACGTCTTCATCACACATGCACAATCCATATCTAAACCAAACCCCTAGAAATACAATAAAATGCAAAAATGTCATAGATGGCAACGTGTTTCATATAAAGAAGGATATTTTAGGAGAGAAATGCCCTAGACTCGCAAAGGCGTATGTACCACACATTTAATAGACTCATTAAAAGAAAATATGTAGGTGCAAGCAATCCAAATCAGTATTGTGAAATGAACAATATCTGTGATTACTAAACAATCTAAGATTTCATTATCCTCTCTTGTAATTCTACTTATACTATTTCACAACTTCTGGAATTTCATTTATTTAAACTTGGTTTCCTTTTTTTTGGTGAGATGGTGATTTTAAAAGTTAGTTTAGCAATAGGAATTCTCCAGTTTTTTGTTTCAAAAGAATTATTAAACTAGCCTAGGTGGTTGACTGATTTAATAAATAGGGAATTTTTCTTTTTTGAAGAGCTTCCTCTTGTGGTATTCTTTGCATGAAGTTTTAACCAGCCCGCAATTTTCATTCAGAACTCAACTCACGCAAAATCAATACAATCTACGCAAGAGATAGATGAGCAGGACCAGTAACATACTAAAAGAGAAAGTGAATATGCTGACAGGAAACCTACCCTAAATGTTCATCGAATTACAAAGGAGCTTAGAACCTAATTTCATGACATGACTCAGATATTTGTGAATCAGCATGTACATATGCATTTCTATTTTACCCTTTCTTTAAATGAACTTGAACTGCAGTCCATATATTGATGCATAGGTAGGCTGATGGGAGCTAAATGATTGCTATAGTTAAAACTGAATATCATGATTTGTGGTTTAATTCTACCAAGGAGATTCAATCCTCGACACTCTTATCCTTGAAAGAAACATGTTGGACAATATCACAGTATAATGGAGGAGACATTAAAACTACCTCTGAGAGTCAGAGTCACAAAGCCTAAGAAGCTCCAGGTTAAAAATGGTTAATAACATGTCTATTAGCAAAAATAGCAATGCATGGTTAAATCACAAGGAACACATTAGATCTTCACCTGGAAGAAAGATCAGACAGAGAATGGTGCATTCTAATACTCAGGTAAGACTCATAATATGCTTATTAGACCCCATACATATTTCAACGTCCTAATATTTTTGACAAACTCACACACAGAAATAACTAAAATAAATACAATAAATAAACACATTTAAATAAAAGAGAAAGGTGAGCGTGAACTTACGGTCTAACTTTTCACCAACACCAAGAACTTCTTGCACATTACGAGTCATTATTTGGTGGACTTCATAAAGTTCATCATTCAATTTTGCGAGGTTCCTTTGAGTATGGGTGTCCAAGTACAATTTCTTCGTCTTCTGTATGAAAGTATCTTCAATTGGGGAAAAAAACAAATTAACAAGAAATGGATGGTAGCAGGAAAAAAAAATCGAAACCATTAAGAAATAGAAGTAAGCTAGAGATAGAGAAACAATACAAACAACAAGAGGGCATACCAAATTTAATAAAGGCATAAGGTCGAGCAGCAGTTTCAATATGACTTCCATTGACCCTTTCAAACTCATTTTTAAGATCTTCTAGGTACTGAAATGCCAGTTTCTTTGGATAAGCCCGATCACACATAGTTAAGTAACAAACATGGCCTTCAATGATGTAACTGATTGATTGAGTCAAGGACACCACGTGAAAGAAAACAACAAACATATAAAAAATAAGGAATCTTACATTCCAATGAGTAAAACAACTTCCTTACATGTCTATGCTGCAGTAACAAATTACCCCATTGGAATAACAGTAGCTATACATTGGACTTTAGGACCAAAATGTCATTAAAATGCTTTAATTGGTTTTCATCATGGTGCAATAGGGACAAAATAAATATAACAAAATAAAAGGGAAAACAAAACAAATAGTACATGCACATGGCAGGTTTCAGAGAGATGTAATGCTGCCATAGTAATTAACTGAAATGATATGAAATAATTGATATTTTGACAGAATTTGTATTAAGTTCATGTTAAATCAATTAGTAATTTTAAAGGATACTGAAAAAGATAAGGACCAGTTTCAATAGACATCCTTGACGGGTGATTGTTGCCTCTTGACAGGCTCTTGAACAAATCTTTTGCCTGATGCTTGTAGAACTCAACATCTTTCTGATCACGGCCATCATCCAGACCTTCAGCTAATGGAAGTCCATCAATAACACGTGCTATCATTGTTAGCTTTACCATCTCCACTCCACCTTCTGAAGTACCCAAAGATACTAGTTAGAATAACCAAAACCTGTAGCCAAAAGTCAAGTCCAGCTTTAAAATAATGACTGAAATGTGATATTCAGTTTAAGAATAGGAGGACAAAACAAACACTGTTTACAAACAGATCATTTCTAGTCGAAGTCAGCAAGTGCAAGTGTGTTGTCCATGCATGTCGGATTATGCCCAGGGCACAATTAACTCAGGTTTCTATGATGCATAAAGCATTATGTAACTCCATTCACACAAATCTCATACAATATTCCAGTAAGAAAAAGGGAGGTTCAAAGTTGAAGAAAATTTATGCTTGAAGAAGATTAGTACCAACAGTTGTTGAGGAAGCATCGACTTTCACGAGTCACAGAAAAATGACAACATGGACTCAAGAGTTTGCTCCAGTATTAAGGGTTAAAGATGTGGTATAAGGGCAGTTAGCATTTTCTCAGTCCATATTGAATGCATGAGGTTTGATCCCATATTCCCATTCCTGTTCTCTTAAGCTACAAGAGGAAGATTCTTATCCACATCAATTGTCATAAAGACATAGATTCAAGGTCTGTATCATCCAGCCAATGAACAAGTCAACTGAGACAAGCTAAATTAACAGAATCCCTCGCAAGTTTATGTGGAGTTTGCAAGAAATTTGACACAACCCTTTAAAAGTAATTTATATTTTGGCTTTCAACAACTATGGTACAACACCAATGTAGAACTCCACTCTTTCAGGAGCATGGTTACGTTTGCCAATGGAAAACCATCTTAGTCGAAAATTTTCTTAGACTATTCCTACTTCCAATAGTGCCTTCGTATGTATGTCGTTGTTGGTCAATCTATCCATTTCTCTAACTAATTCTACCTATCATTCATAACCTAACTTCTTGTGCATGTTCACTTACTCGCCATTCAAGAAATTGTTACTAGGTGTTATATTGACTACTGACTACTGAGGCATCAGGAATATCATTAAAAAAAAAGTATAAGAAATCTTTCAATTCAATGGATTCATATGGACTACGTACCAGTTTCTAGTTTCTGAACTATGCATATCATCTTCCATTACAACAGTGTAAATCTACTCCAAACGAACCTAAATTTCAGTATTATATTTAGAACTAAACTATGCAAATGCGTTTATCCAGAATTTTACGTTTCCACCAAACATATAAATGAATCAAAAAAATACTTCCATCACTGAACATTTCCATTTGGTCATTATCTTTTTAAGCTACACGATTTCTGCTTGTTTACTTTATGATTTTTGTTATTATTAAAACTATTAGGGCATTGACTTAAAAGGACTCTTTTGGGTTCTACTGCAAGTTGAGGATAGGACCCAGTTAGTTTTTCATTTGCTTAAAAGGATTTCTCTGTAATTTACTTATTCCAAACCACTTCGCAATCAAACAACCACTCCAGAACATTGCATAACGATGCCAAACTTGAGCTATGCGAATCAATGACCAAAGCAATTTACAGCGGCGAACCATACAAAGAATGAAAATTTTGTAAGAGAAAGCCATTCATTATACTAAGCCGAGGTGTCTCAACCCCACATTTGTCCCCATGATTGAAATCTCCTAAAAGTCCACAGAGTGGACCGAAATAGGAAATCTATGAATCCATACACCAACTACACAAATTACGCCTTGTTTAATGTCAACAACAACAACAAGAAGAACGACAAAAGATTCACCTAAGGTAAAGCGGAAATGATTCGTTGAAGTAATTCAGATTTGAAGATTACAAGCTGATCTTTATAGAAAACGCAAAACCCCAATTACTTGGAAACTTATAATCACGTAGAGAAGACAAGTGCAAAGAAATTTTGATTAGGATTTTGCAGTTGGAATCCTAAAACCTGTGAATTTTGATTAGGATACATGAGCATTGCAGTTCGACTTAGTAATTGATTGGAACCCTAAAATTTTGGGGAGTAGAAATTGGGGTTTGAAGAAAAGTACCTGTTCACTTCTCTTCTCCTCTTCTATTGGTTAAGACTACGGTTTTTCCCGATCGAGATGGAGAATAAGAACACAAGGGGAGAGAGAGAGAGAGAGAGAGAGAGTGAGCAATAACAGACTCAAGAGTCAAGAAGTGTCTATTTACCTTAATAGGGAGCTTCTGTGTGCACCCACGGATCCCTAGATGCCACCATGGGCTTCTCTGCAAAAAATTAAGTTTGATTTCAACCATTGTTTTAAAAGTTGTTGCTCGATTTCAACCATTGTTTTAGATTCTTGCTCAATTTCCACGTTTTAAACTTTGTTGTGAACTTTAAAATTTTGTTTGATTATGTTTTCGAAGGAGTAAAGATTGGAAGCTTGAAGATGACTACTTTGTAGATTCTCAAGGTGTTTCAATAACTTTGGAAAAAAAAAAAAAAAATTGTTCTTTGAATATGAAAGAATTTGGTTGAGATGGATGAGAGTTTCGGTTATTCTCAAGGAATTTTTTTTTTTTTGATTTGGGTGAATGTATTTTTGGGCACTCTCTACATTGGTTGAGCTTGTGGACCAAAACTCGCCCAAATTTGTTTTTTGAAAAATTATAAAGAAATCCCCTTAGAACCATCCGCAAATATTTTTGACACTGCCATTCGATAACACTCGAGGTCGGTCTTGAGATTTGGGGGTCCAATACGAACCCTAACAATGGGGCCTCCTCCTAAGTTTCCATAATAAGACAATTCTCTTAGTGTAATAATGAAATAAATCAATCAACCCACTCAAGACATTGATTGAAGAAATCAATCAACCCTATATAATAGGGGGTGGGCATGGGACGAGATGAACCTCATCCCTATCCCATCCCATTCGTTCGGGATCGGGACAGGATAGACCTCATCCTATCCCAAACGAGTTCAAGACGGAACGAGAATGAACATGTATTAAATAGCCTTTTAATGAAAAATAATAAATGAATTTCATCTCACATTGCTCATACACCAATAATGCAAAATTTATGTACATATAACTATCAATATATACAATAGTAAATGTCATATAAAATTTATGGCCCAATGAATTTACAAATTTTTTTATGTTAAAATCCTTTGTGTGATACACTAACCAATTGTTGTACATATAACTCATAGTGCAAAACTAAAACAAACCATCATTTGGCTTTAATTTCTACAAGAATAATTGTCCTATAATCAATCTAAAATGTGAAAAACATAGATTTTCATGAGTTCTATTTGGCATAAAATATTCACACCGAAGTTTCTATCTAAATAAAGAGTACCAAATCAAGCAAGTAAGTTTTCAATAAGTAGATGTTTTGATTTAATTTAAACACATCCTAAACTTTTTGTTTAGAAGAGTAGTTGATTAAAATTAATAATAATAAATATTATAAATAAGTTCAGAATGGGACGGGATGGGCTGGATTGAAAATCTCTATTTCACTTTAGATTGAGACGACATGGGTTTGATCAATCCCAAAATGACCAAAAAAAATTCGAGATGGGACGGGATCAAGATCACTGGATGGGATGCCCGACCCTACTATATAATTTCACTTTAGAGTTATTTATATACCTTGAGAGGATTAAACCTAACCCCAATAGGATCAAGCACAATGTAGTTCTCCTAAACCATCTAAACCAAGGCCAAAGTCTACAACCACACCCTAAACACTCTCAACCCATGACTAGAAACAAAGCCTACAATCATTTTGAAAGATTCCCCTTCTCACATTCCTATTAGCAAAGTTGGTGATGATGGTTGCATAATCAATCTGTCCAGCCATGTAATTTTCAATCGATAAAATCACTAACCAATTCAACTTTTATAGTGACATAGTTAATCGAAAGTAAGTTTTTTTTTTTATCAACTTCAACTTTGAGAAGTTTCATTCAGCAAAACAATTGTAATTGGTATAGTCAACAATATTCTGAATGCAATTCGTGTATAACATCCATCCATTCTCTTCAAATAATTTAGGGTCAATTTGATGTTGGTCCCTTATACTAATGGAATAAATGTCTTTAATCTCGTTTACAAATCATATTTGAGTTTGGTCCTTTGATTGTCTTGACTGTTGTTGACCATCTGGTAAACAAAGTTAAGTTGGCATGTGCCTTGCAAGTGAGCATTTTTATACTCAAATACCCCTGCTCTCATCTCACTACAAACATCAATGAAAAGAACCATGCATGTATCTCAATGAAGACCCAAGGTTTCAAGGGAAAAAAACTCATCTTCTCCATTCACCCCTAGCCCCTTCTTCTTCATTTCCCCGCCACTTTGTGATTACAATACCCAACTACTGTTACCATCCCCTCACACTCGCTCTCCCGCCACCCCTTCCTCATTTAGCACATGCGCCCCTACCATCTAATTTGACCTTGTTGCACTAACCACATTCTAAACTCCAAAGTACTTGATTGTATACATGCTAAGAATTGAAAACCCAATAACCAAAGCCAAAAAAGCCCAAAAAAATTGAAGGAGCCTCAATGGCAAAGCTCAAGATTGTGTGGGTTTGGTAAAGGCAGTAAGATCATTGCCTTCATCTAAAGGAATCTTAACTCAATTTTGGTATCAAATTCAACATCTGAGTATCTACTTCTCTAATCTATCAATGAAATTCTTCTTTAATATAGACCCCATAGCTCAAGATAGTGGAAATGTTGGGTATCCAATTATGGGTATTTAACAAACAAGAGTCTTATAAAGAATTAAAGTCAGCTAAACATAGAAAACTTATCAAGATCTGAAAATTTTTCAACCAAAACCAACCTCACAGAACAAGAACATGGATCCAAACATTAAATGGTAATAAAATTGTGAAAATGGTCGAATTATACAATGGGTATTTCTTTAAATTACTGAAACCTGGGCGGAGATCTAATTGAATTGATTTTATTTTTAGTAAGAGAGATCAAGCTTGAAATGGAAAAGAAAGATTGAATTTTTTACCTTATGGGTATGACAATAATATGGGAATTTGAGGAGGAGGTGTTGAAGGGTGTACACATGTTAAAAGATGGGGAATGGTGTTTTTTAGTAATGGAAAAAGATAGGGGGTGGCAGGGAGAGTGAGTGTGATGGGAAGACTGGCGGCGACTGGGTATTGTGATCACAGAGTGGGGAGAGAAGAAGGGGAAGGGGGTAGTGGTGAGTGGAGATGATAAGTTTTTTTTCCTTAAACCGTGAATCTTCATCGAGATACTTAGGTATGTTTGGTTCGCCATTTTCCTTGTTATGTAGATTCAACTATTTGGTTGTCTATTTACTGATATGAAATCGATTCTTCATAAGACTGTTTTCCCATTGCTCATGAAAATCCAAGTCCGAGGGGGGAGGCATCGGAATCGAATTCACGGAAACTGTTTCAATTTCCATGTCTTTTTTTTGTACAACCAGAACCTTAGTTCTTTTTATTGATGTTTTTAGTGCTCACATATAAGGCACATGCCCATTTAACTGTGGACTAAACGGTTAACAGCGGTGAAGGGACTAATTTCAAATATGATATGTAAATGGGATCAAAGGCATTATTTCGTTAGTAGAAGAGACCAAAATCAAATTTAGCCAATAATTTAACACTTCAACTGGCTTTTTTTTAATCTCTTTTGTGATGTTATTTTTTAGACATTCAATTCTAATAAAAAATCCTTTCCCATCAATATTAGAAACTTTGTCACACTTTAGCAAATTCTCAAAGTGAATACATGAAGCCTCTAAATCATCATCATCCATAAAGTTTAATATATTCAAATCAAACAAAAGGCCCAAAATCATTTTCATACTTTATAAATTGCGTAACATGTTGCTTAGTGCAAAAAGAGTTGGATCAACAAATTTTTTGAAGTAATTAACTCTAAAAGATTCTTCAAGTGATTGTAACACTTCTTCACTAGCACTCTCATCAAATTGTTTATTACTATGAATGATACGCTTCTCATAAAACATATGTGTAATACCCATTTCAGTTGCAATGCATTTAGCTTCTTCAATCATGGCCTTTAGAAATCCGATGTCTTTATATTTTTCATAAAATCTAATATGGCGTTTTACTTATTCATTAGCAACATCAATATGCATGTCTTCTTTTTAAAGGTTTTTACTAACATCATTAATAACTAGCAAAATATCATATCAAATAGCCATGCTAAGCAAAAACTCAAAATTTCCAATTTCACCCATTATTAGGGATGTGGCTTCATTATTTTTTCAGAATAATTGCATTTTTTCGCCAAGTAAAAAATAAAATAAAAACTTCTCTTATCTTTGGAGTTTGAAATCTTATTGCTCTAACACTATCAATGCGAGTTTCCAATCAAGTTTGTGACAATGGCTTAATGAGACCTTTAGCCTTGTCTTTCGTGTCTATGAGATATTCTCCTGCTTTTTCCTTTATTCCTTGGTAACCACAATTTCTTTGAAAACTTTCCACTGTCGAGGAGAAGATGAAAGCAAATTGTGAATACATTGTAAACACCAAAAAAATAAGTGTCCTCTAGAATACCAACTTACCATATCGCAAAGTGTGAGGATAAGACTATGACAACCACATGGAGTGTAGAATGCTCTAGGATTTATTTTCAACAATTGAATTTGTATACCTTTATGTTTTCCCTTCATATCGGATATCCGTGGCCTATCACATCATCAATGTTAAGTTGAAGGTCTACCAATGCTTTTCAGAACTTCTCAAAAAGTAATTTCCCCAAAGTATCACCCACTTTTAGAAATTCTAAGAAATATTCTTGCACCATTATTGAAGTTGTCGATACATCCTCATATCTTATCAAACAAGATATTTGTTTTTCATGAAGGAGTGCAATCAAGTATTAATGAAAAGTATTTAGCGTCATGAATTATTGAAATAATGTTTTTTTGGGTTTTCTTAGCTAACATTGATATAAATTCATTTTGGATCTTATGACTAAGATAATAGGATCGATTTTTTTTTTACTATTTTTAACTCGTCTTAAGGTGCTCATGCATAGTTGAATCAAATTCGTCAAGCATTTCAATAATGCTCAAAAAATTTCCATTGTTATTTTACTAATCTTCTCATTACTTCAACGAAATGCCAAGTTATTTTTAGCAAGAAGTTTTACAACCGCAAGTATCATCACCAATACTTGTTACAAATGAGTTTTCTCTCTATTGGTTTGTTCTTGGAAATGTTTGTCAATTGTTTTATTTTATTACAATCCTAATTCCAATTCAACCACTTACTACAAACACTGATGTATTCACTACTAGTTTCATGCCTTTTGAGTTTTGTGCTAAGATTTTTATCCTCTAGTAAACAATCAGTAAATTCCACGTTGTTTGAACAGCGTACAACATAAAAAGAACACTTTTTCTACACACACACAATGTTCACAACAAATAGAAATCTGGTTCACTTTTGAACTAAAGCTCAACAATATGATGTTCAGAATTTAAAAGAGATCATGTTGGTCCTTTACTTTCTATTCCTACAAAAAGAAGAAAGAAGTGTTATGAACTCTGAAGGATATTATATCAAGTGAAAATGGTGGATGTGTGTTGTTGCACACACACACACACACACACACATATTTAAGTTTGAATATATTCCTTCAATAAATAATTATAATAAAACACCATTCTTTTACATTGTTTTTCTTTCTTGCATTTCAAACTAAAGACTGTTAGGAAGTGTTATGATCAAGGATATTGACCTCTATAGAATTATAGATGCATCAAAAGAATCTTGGGGAGTTGAGGTGGAATCCAAGTGGTTTGTCTCTCATGACTAAACAATACAAGCTCAACCTTTGTAATAGCTCTAATAAATCGCATGTCCAATTTTATAAGAATGTAAAACATATCCTTAATGACCAAGTCTCTATGTGAATCATGCATAATACAACTTTAATCTTGTTCTTGAAGCAAACATAACAGTCCAAATATCCGTTGACATCCATTGAAAACAGTTGTTACTTAACATGCCAAATCCTTTACTTCAACTTTTGCACTATTCTTCTTTATGGTTAAAAGTAAAATGTTTGCACTCTGCCATTTGTATATGAGTTTTCCAATCTAAAATACCATGACATAAAATGGTCTATTTACTTTGATATGATCAAATTTTTGTAAAAAATATATTAAGGTTATTTTTCACATATCACATAATTGGAGAGAAAAGGGGGAGAGAGAAGGTAGTGGGGTTGACAAGATATCAGTCAACTTATAAGTTGAGACATTTTAAATTTTATCTGGCTTGGTTTGGCTCCACCATTAGTTAGTTAGGTGACAACTCATCCTAAATCTAAATCGTTTGATAATGTGTCATCCGATGATATATATTGCATGTCAATTTCTATTTCACACACACACACACACACACGCACGCACACACACACACACACACAAACATATATAAATACTAGAGTATGCCCCGTGCCGTTGGCATTCCACATAATTTTATTTTTGCTGAACACCTTCATCATTATCCCCATTTTCTCTCTTAATCAGTATTGAAGTGTAAGCCGATTCTAAGTGTAAGCAAGCCTATTCAGTCAAATTTGAATCAGTTGGGGGAAATTTTAAACGCCGAGAATGAGTTCTCCTCCAATCTTTGAATTCCCTAAAACATGAAAATTTAGGATTTTTGTTTAAATTTGCATTAAGATGCCCGACTCATTTTTTCTGGTATGATCGAGCCGTCTCATTGCTTAAAAATATTGAAAATGTTAAAGACGTGTAATACATTATACGTTTTTTTTAATTGTGAAATATACATTTTTAATATTTTGGTCCTTGTATTGATCATTGATTTGAATAATTCTACAGAGCCCGCCCTTGTGGCCTGCTCTTGGTCCGGACCCTCCCAGGCACGTGCCATAGGGAGGGTGTTTGCCACGTGAGGCGACTCTCAAACCTCACAGAGCCTCAAGAATCAGAGCTTGGAGAAACCCTAAAAAATCAGAGCTTCCTCCTCCTCCTCAAGAATCAGAGCTTCCTCATCCTCCTCCTCTACGAAGGAGAAACCCTCAAGAATCAGAGCTTCCTCCTCCTCCTCCTCTACGAAGGCGCCTCCTCCTCCTCTCCTGCGCGCCTCCTCAGAAGGCGACTCCTCCTCCTCCTCTGCGAGCCTCCTGGATCTCTCATTCGTCTCCATTTCCACGACTGCTTTGTTCAGGTAACTAATGTTCAAGACACATATCAAACTGATGATGACCAAAAAAATTAATAATGTATTGTTGCTCAAGCTTAAAATTGGATCTTTCACTTATATTGCAGGGATGTGATGCATCAGTCTTGCTTAATGAGGGTCCTTCCATTTTAAGTGAGAAGTCAGCACTACAGAATTTGCAATCACTGAGAGGCTTTGAAGTCATTGATACCGTGAAATCTCGAGTTGAGAGCGTTTGCCCTGGGGTGGTATCTTGCGCTGATATCCTTGCCATTGCCGCAAGAGATGCTTCTGCTTATGTGAGTAGTATATATACATGACACCAATGTTATTCGTATTGTTGCATACCATATTATATTGACTTTGATTTTTATTTTATTTTTTAATTATTAATTCCTAATAAAATGGTTTCTGAATATAGGTTGGAGGACCATCATGGCAAGTAAAGCTTGGAAGAAGAGACTCAACTTCAGCTAATAGAGCACAAGCAGAGGAAGACCTCCCACTTGCCTTTAATAATCTTAGACCAACTTCTTGCAAACTTCAGGCGCAAAGGACTCAACGACAGAGATATGGTGGCACTCTCAGGTGCACATACAATAGGCCAAGCCACATGCGTGACTTTCCGCGGTAGAATATACAGCAATGATACCAACATTGATGCTGGCTTTAGGAGCACTAGGAGACGTGGTTGTCCTGCCACTGGTGGTGATGGAAACTTGGCTCCTCTAGACTTGGTGACTCCAAATTCCTTTGATAATAACTACTTCAGGAATTTGGTTCAAAGAAAAGGTCTTCTCAATTCAGATCAAGTTCTATTCAATGGAGGATCAACTGATGCATTGGTTACAGAGTATAGCAGAAACTGTGCTGCTTTCTACTCCGATTTTGCTGCTGCCATGATTAAGATGGGAGATATTAGTCCTCTTACTGGCTCCTCTGGCCAGATTAGGAGGTTGTGCAGTGTTCCCAATTGATCATTCATACAAAAAACCTGCATAACCATGATATGTTTTTAGTTAGGGAGGGTTTGACACTGTTGTTATTTGATTCTTTGGTGATTTTCTATTCTTTTGGAATATAACAATAATATGGGACATGCATGTCTCATATTGTATACTTGGCGAAATAAATTTTCAATCAACTTTATGTTACAAACTGCATGTCTCTAATTACAGATTAGTGAACTGTTCTGTTTAGTTATGGAGCCAATATAATAAACCAGTTCAACATGTTATCCTCTTTTTTATTGATCAACACCACAATTAAAAAATGCATCTCTTACCAACCAAATTAGTCACGCCATCGATGTTGTAATGGTCAGACATTTGACATGGTGTTTCGCGACAACATTGTTTAGTTAAATGACATCCTTTACAGTTACGTGTACGTGGATTCTTTTTCTTTTCTTGGATGATTTCGAATTTCATATCCTATTCCTCTGTTGCTTAGCAGCTTAGAAATGTGAAACATGAAATTTTTTAATGAAGTCAGGAGAAAATATAGGAAATAAAATCCGTTATTATCACATACACTTTGACAAAGAATAACACTTTGACAAAGAACAAAGAATATCATGGCAGCTGAGAAATCCGCATAGAAAGCAGCACGATTTCTGCTATATTCAATAACCAATGCATCGGTTGATCCTCCATTAAATAGAATTTGATCTGAATTAAGAAGACCTTTTCTTTGAACTAGATTTTTGAAGTAGTTATTATCAAAGGTCGTTGGAGTCACCAAATCAAGAGAAGCCGGATTTCCATCCCCACCTTATTGCAGGACAACTCCGTCTGCGGGTGATTCGAAAGCCAGCATCAATATTGCTTGTACCGTTGTTGTATAATCTATCACGGAATGTCACACATGTGGCTTGGCCTATTGTGTGTGCACCTGAGAGTGCTACCATATCTTTCTCACTGAGTCCTTTGCGTCGAAAATTTGCAAGAAGTTGGTCTATATTATCTGAAGCACGTGGAAGGTGTGATTCTGCTTGGGATCTACTAGCTGAAGTTGAGTCTCTTCTTCCAAGCTTTACCACCCATGATGGCCCTCCAACCTGTTAATTTTGGATTAAGAAAACTTTAGCAAATGTACTTGTGTGTCTACTAATTGTTATTGTAGTGGCATATAGTGATCTTATACTCACACTAGCAGAAGCATATCTGGCCACAATGGTGAGGATATCAGCACAAGATACCACCCCAGGACAGATTTTCTAAACTCAAGACTTCACTGTATCAATGACTTCAAAGCCTCTCAACGATCCAAAATTTGGAAGAGATGTCTTCTCACTTAAAATTCGAGGACCCTCGTCAAGCAAGACAGAGGCATCACAACCCTGCAACCGTAGAATCTGTTAGTGTTAAGCGGCAAATAAGCACTACTAAATGAATGATCATTATAAAGGTTCTCTATAATGTATTGTACGTAGTGCTTTACAATGTGTTTTACAAGAAGTCTTCGATCGATAGATCAAAAATAAAATCCACACCCACATATATATGCACAATTCTGGATTACCTATGTATTAATGGAAAAGGTTGTATTTCCACCCATGTATTTAAAGGGGTTTTTCTTCATTTATTTTGTTACTGAAGAAAAACTATCCTAGTACACACCATTAAATGTGCATAAGCATGTTAGTTGCGTATACCTTAACAAAGCAGTCATGGAAATGAAGGCGAATAAGGGATGCTGCCATTCGACGCTCTTGCGAGATGGCAATCCTAACCGCAGTGCGGATGGTAGCGAGTGCATTGGGACACCTTTTGTCATAGAAGGTTGGAGGAGGCGCGCAGGAGAGGAGGAGGAGGAGGAGGAGGAGGAGGAAGCTCTGATTCTTGAGGGTTTCTCCTTCGTAGAGGAGGAGGAGGAGGAAGCTCTGATTCTTGAGGAGGAGGAGGAGGAGGAGGAGGAGGAGGAGGAAGCTCTGATTCTTGAGGGTTTCTCCAAGCTCTGATTCTTGAGGCTCTGTGAGGTTTGAGAGTCGCCTCACGTGGCAAACACCCTCCCTATGGCACGTGCTTGGGAGGGTCCGGACCAAGAGCAGGCCACAAGGGCGGGCTCTGTAGAATTACTCCATTGATTTTGTTTGAAAGATCTTCAAAAATGCATTTCAACGATATTAAGTTTATCAAAATCCGACAACGATGTAGATAGTTATGATAATTTTCATTTTGCTAAAAAGAAAACAAAATATTTTCTCTCTCCACCACATGTATATTCCACAAACATTTTTCAAAAGTTTTTTCATTATATTTTCTCTCTCCGCCACATGTACATTTTCCACCAAATTTTTTTAAAAGTTTTTCATTATTTTTGCCCTTATACATGTTTTATATTTAAAATATGCCATCATGGGAAATGAATCTCAACACTCAAATTCAATACATTTCCCAACTTTTAATCTTAACCATCTTTTATCTCTAATTCATTTGATTTGACTTTGTCCCTGTCAGCAATGAATAGTAAAACACCACTCTGAATTGTAATATAGATATTTATATATATATATATATATATACTAGGGCATTTCCTGTGCCTTCGACATTCAAATTGTTGAGAATATTCAACTTTGGTCAGGGGTATTTCAATCCAATGCGAACATAAATTTCAGCCAAACACTCTCCCCCCTATGTGATCCGTCAGATCTTTATGTTTGGGCATATCTCAGCCATTTTTAAAATTTTAAGCAATTAGGAAAAAAACACATTTTTAAACTGCCACATTTTATCCTCCCAAAGCTTTAATTTTCCAAAATATGGAGTTCATAGTCTTTGCTTGAATGTGTCTTAAGACGTGGAGTGCATTAAAATTTTAATATGTCTTAAGACGTGAATGCGTCTTAAAACTTCAATGCACTTATGATGTGAAGTGCATTAGATTACAATTATTTAGTTTGGAGAAATGCATATTTAACAATTTAAGTGTTTGTATTAATGATTGGTTTTATTACTTTAATTGTTTGTATTAGTGAGGTTTAATTGGAAAGATCTTCAAAAATGCATTTTAACGATACCAAGTTATTAAAATCCAACAACTAAGTAGACAATTATGACAATTTTCATTTAAAAAAATACAAATATTTTCTCTCTGCCACATATGCATTCCACAAACCTTTTCAATTTTTTCATTTCCTTTGCACTTCTACTTGCAATTTTTTACAAACATGTCATTGTTGACAATGAATCTCCACCATCAACATCTTCCGCAACTTTCAATCCTAACCGTCTTTTTTCTCCAACCCCAAACATCATTCTGATTTGTAAGATAGAATACACACACACACACACACACACACACACACACACACACACACACACACACACACACACACACACACACACACACACACACACACACACACACACACACACACACACACACACACATTTCTTATCTTGTTTCTCCCCATTAGTCATTTCTTGAGTATAATACTTTAGAAAGAAACATCTATCATGACCATCAGAAGGAAATGTGAAATAAATCACTCTATTAGGACCTTTTTCCACTAAATAATCTCTGGGACTTTAACCGATTGCACACAATTTATTGTATGTTTCAAGTCTTTATTTGGAACATTTTCATTCAGAGGTAGACTTGAATCTTCTATTTTGATTAATATTTATTCTAGCCCAATCTTGGTTGGCATTTATTTCATGTTCTTCCTAGTCAGTATTTACTTCATGTTTTTCTTAGTTGATTTGTTTATTGTTGTTCTTGGTCAACATTCAATTCAATTTCTTGCATATCATTTTCATTTCTAACATCCTTATTTCCGAGTTCATTATTTGCAGTGCAATATCTTTTTTATTTCTTTTTGCAGATCTAGATATACACTTTCTTTTATCAGGCATGTCTATGATCGATGGAAAAAATGTAAAAAAAAATCAGCTATTCAACCAAGAATCTAAAATCCTATATTGAAGTGCGCACCTTTTGCAAAATGTAACACCTGATTAGTTTGTCATCTACTTAATGAAAAAAATTCTCTAAAAAAGTAATTAAGTTGAACATGGTAAAATTGGCTTAAAAAATACCTATTGGAACCTTGAATCTTAATAAATTAAGCAATCTCAATCTCTAATAGACTATGCTTAGCTTTTAGTCTTTACTGAAAGTAACTGACTTTCTTCTCCTTAAAACAATTAATCTTATTAGCCCAAATTCTCAATTTGTCTTACAATTTGAAGTCTCCTATAACTAAACTAGAACAAGTTTAGAGTTAGAAATTAAGATAAAAGAAAGTCAATTTTACAAGCAGTCAAACTTTGAAAACCTAAAAATAAAAAATAAACAAGAATCCTAGAAATCAAGTCATTGAAATATGTTCAATAACTTGCCAGCGGAGAGAAGCAGAGAGTGGCGAAGAAACAAAGTCATGGAGTGAGTCGATTTTTGTTTTTTTTTTTGTTTTTGCTAAGTGGAGTGGTTTAGCGGTTATGTTGTTTAGTGGTTTGTCATGTTACAATTGGAAGGTGAAAGTTGCAATTGGAAAGTAAAATAAAAGAATTGAAAAAATTAAAAACAAATAAAATAAATAAAAGCTTTGGGCTTTTAAGTATATAATTGATATGCCCATCTGACTTTTCTGTTGATACTAGCGGTCCATTTGACTTTTTTGTTGATACTAGGGAGCTCATTGACACTCGACTAATAATAAATTAGGGGTTTAATATACTTAAACTTATAAGAGTTAAGGTGGGCCTTATCGTGATTTTTCGATTCCCGATGCGAGTCTCCATTTAATTCGTCTAAGGAATGCCTACCTATACTAAAACTTGCAAGAAAAAAAAAGTGTTATGGTACAAGCATTTTTTATCTTTTTTGCTCAAGTAAAACAAATATTAGCGAGTTTCGACAAAAAAAGCAACCCAATTAATGTACTTGAGTGACCAACAATAAACTTACCCTTATTTGAGTTTTTTTTTTCTTTTCCAGAATGGCTCCTTCCACCTTTAACCAACCTCTTCTTCAAAGTTGTCGGACACTTTGAGAGCCCTTCAAAGGCTTCATCTTCAAGTTTGAAAGCTTTGTTCCTTCCAAAACACACTCAAACATGCTTCCAAAGTCCACGCAAAAGCTAAAAACACGATAAAAATTGAGTAAGGGGCATAAAAATAGTGAAAATCGAGCAAGGGCATAAAAACAATGAAATCGAGCAAGAAGCGTCAGAAACACTTGAAATCGAGCAACAACGGTCGAAACATTGTTCTTCCTAGAGAATGTGAGTATTCCAATAGAAATTTTTATTTTTTTCTATTAAATAGCCCAAAAACTGTGGTGGTATTCTAGAGAACCTGTTGGTGCACATAGATTTTGAAAACTTGTAAATGCTAGGATGGAAGTGGCATTTTCATTTAGCTTAATTTATTGATACAAATGAAACACTCCTTTTTTTTGGCAGGGGGAAGGGACAAAAACATCTTGACTCATTTGGTTCAAAAGTTTCATCGTTTAGTAATCACATCGGACATGATTTCTCTTTTGTGTCAAGAGTTAGCAATTCAAAATCACATAAGTGACTAGTCTTGCTTAAGAAGCTTGTGGTTATAAAAGTTTTTTTTTACTCATTTTAAAAATACAAATATCTACAAAAATTTGAAGATTACAATGTGATATAGATAACATCCAATTATTATAATAATAATTATTATTATCATCATCATTAATATTAAGGTGTATCTCACTTGCATGTGCTTGACTAGTAAGGCCAAACTTTGTTTGGTTGTTGTATTAGCTCTAATGCTAATAATAATATCCAAAAAATTTAAAAGATATTTGGTATCCTTATAT
Organism: Berberis vulgaris; assembly: GCA_963556465.1. Lineage (NCBI taxonomy): Eukaryota > Viridiplantae > Streptophyta > Magnoliopsida > Ranunculales > Berberidaceae > Berberis > Berberis vulgaris. The sequence continues at coordinate 56,245,223 of OY747136.1, read as the reverse complement.
CATCATCATATCAAATAGTATCCTTGGAGATGTATTCAAAATTTTTATTTTAACAATATTGAATTACTTCTTGGTCAAATTGATGCCTTAAATGTTGGATTTGACTTATAGTTATGACAACTTTTGTAACCGCACAACATATAAATATTAGGCATTTTTAACACAAAACATGACGATGATTGCAAGAACACTTTAAAACTACCGTGGGTTATTTATACAACGAGAAATAAATGATGATTGGTTTCATATCAAAACACCATCTCAAAATCTTTAATTTTTCCTAAAAAATAAAAGCATAAACAACAACCACCCTTTTATCACCGTTTCCTGAACTTGGTAGATTTGTCGCTTCAAGCATTAGTTTTTTATTTTTTAAAATTGGATCATTGACCCTTTTTATTTATTTATTAATTCATGCCCGAAGGCTACATGACTGACCCTATAGGGTTAACCAAACCAGACCCGAATGCTACAATATTGTTGCCATTTAATATCCTCATCGCCTCCATCTTGCATAGAGATTTTCTTTCGCTTCGGTCCATCACCTCTACCTTGCATGAAGACTCGCTTTCGCTTCGCTCCGGTCTAATCCATCCAAGCAGCTGCATTTAATACCCGAAGCCTTATCAACGGCGGAGCAAATGTGTTCCTAATAATTGGGCGAAAACTCATAAAATCCTAACTGGTGAGTCTTAAACCCGCGACCTCTCACAAGGAGAGTGGATGTCCGACCAACTGAGCTACAATTGGTGGACTCAAGCATTAGGCTTATGATAAGTCCAACCTTTGTGCTTGATAATATCGCATAACAATGATAGGTAAGTATATAACTTTAATAAATTTAATTTAATCCAAATAAGCTCATCACTGTCGTCAATTGTTGATTGAAGTAATTGGTTTTGTAAAGTCTCCCTAGTTGGTAATCAAACTTTTCACATCACAAATAATAAGATTTACTTATTCAAGTTTTTATTTTAAAAAAATGCTTAGAAAATCCATGAAATTAATGATGATGATCTTACTGAGTTATTCATTCTATATTCATAGGTAACCTTGCAAGAGGAATCAAAGTCTACTATAGAACATGTAATATTTTCGCTCTGCAAGTACATAGCTGAGAATAAAACACGATATCATTATTAACTACTAGGTCAATTGTGTGTTTTTCAACTATAAAAGATAACGATGTTGCAACATCATTCATACTTGTGAATCATCATTGGTCATACTCAGCCCATCATGCTTGGTTGACTATTAATGTTTGTTGTAATTAGAAGATATTAACTTTAGAAAAAAAAATATTGGAAGTGTCAATTTTTTTTCCAAAAGATAATACTTGTGAATTTGCAATATTTTTTTTTCTAATTACGAATGTTAATAGTTTATTAGTAGTTACAATTACAAGTTGCAAAAAAGTTCCAAAGGATATTAACTATTAATGTTTTCTAATTACTTGTGAGTTTCCTAGTAATATTCGTTTTAATTAGAAGATATTAACTATTAATATTTTGTTCAAACAATATTTGATATTAACTTTAGCCAAAAATAAATAATGTTTTGTCAACCATTATGTTTAACATAAATTGGTAAGTTGTTGTTATGCATGGTGCATTATGTTCGTCCAAATTTATAACAAATTAAAAATTGTTGTTCATGTCATTTATGGTATAACGACTCATTTAAAAAAAAACTCATGTCCTCGCATATATGCTCATGATTTGTTTGACACTATTCACAAGACAAACTCACATGCTCAACAATATCTTATTCTATGTATATTTTCAAGTGTCATTTATTTTCCAAAAGTTTCAAGAAAATGACTAATTAAATTATGATTATTAATAAATTAATATTATCAATTTCCATCTAACTAACTAATATCTAACCATGCACTAGGTGAAGGAAAAAACAAATGAAGTCGCTAACAAGTTTTCTGAAAAAGGTACAAGATGTCTCTAATAAAGCGAAACAAGCAACTTAAAAAATGAATGAAAGAACAAAAGAAAAAGTACAAGATATCAGTTGGAGCAAAACAAGCAACACACGTCATGAATAAAAGGGCAAAGGCAAAAACACAATTTATGAACGATAGAGCAAAAGAAATAACATAAGACATGAATGAAATGGAAAAGGATAGAAGATGTGGGAGAAAAAACTAAAAAACAACACAAGATGCATGGGGATCAACTAAGGAGACTGCTCAAAACATCAAGGGAATTGTGGAGGAAAAGTTAGAAGAAAGTGAAACTTTAAAAAGAGTTACAAAATCAAATACTTTGGCTGGAAAGTCCATCGAGAAGGTGGTATTAAATACCATGGAGCTAGCTATTGAGGCCACAATTGGAAAATTTTCTAAGACCGTAACTGAAGAAGGGGTCAAGATAATCAAAGATGTGTCTAAAAAAAGTCAGAGAAGTGAATAATCCACATCGTTCTATGTTTTCTAGTTTCTTTTCCCTTAATTCATATTTATTAGTATAAGTACTTGTGATTATATGTGTTACAAGCAATCGAGTAATGTTAGATTACACTTTAATATTACCATGTGTGTATTGAGTTAATCAAAGAGGTTGTTCGCATCTGATCACAAGGTTGCCTTTTAACACACTGTCACCTAGGGCTGACAATATATCTGATTAGACATTATATTTGAACCGTTCCATATCGATAAAAGTAGTTTTGATCTTAAATTTTGAATCCTGAATTTGGATATGGTTTGTCAAGTTTGGATCTGATAGTTATTGGTTCCGTTTTTTATCTTATTGGTTTCGTTTTGGATCTATGCATATCCGTTCAAATCTGGACTTGAAGTTAATGTTATATTTATATTAGATTAATAGTATTTTTATATCAATAATTCCTTATTAAATAAAATGTAAGACTCTTTGATTAAAAATTCTAATTTTTTTTTAATGATGTGTAAGGTTTTCAAATGCTATTTGAATTATGTTTTAATTTTGATCTTAAACCACAATTTACCAAGATTTTGATTTGCATATCTTTTAAATTAAAAATTTATTTTGAATTCAATTGAAAACTTCCATGTACATTTATATCCAACATCTAATTTCTTAAGGTATCAACATATTATAGATTTATCATATCATTAACAAAAATATTATAATTACTAAAATTTTAAACTTTTTAGTAGGTTGACAATAGACCTGATTAGACTTGCATCCGATCCGGAATCAGACAAAGTAGGGGTGGGCATATTTTCCCAAAAAATCGGAATCGTACCATACTGTCTCGGTCCTAAACTTCAAAATTTATTTGGTCGTTCGATTTTGGTACCAAATTGTACCATTTTAATTCGATGTAGTTTTGCTTTCGAGTTTTAAAATACCAAAAAAATACCAAGTCAACTGAATAGTAAATACCTATTATTTTTATTAAATAATTACTAATAACTAATAAAATGAAGCTCTAAGCGTTTAATACATTTTTTTGCAAGTTGGGAAGAAAACCATACTTCATTTTCTTTACTATTTTTCCTCTTTCCACACCCAATTCATAGACATATATTCTAAACTTTGCTGACTTCTTCGGCTAAGTGACGGTAATGTCACTTCAGTTTGGGCAATTGGTTATGTATTGAGATATGTTACACTAAATTTTCATAATAGTAAATTAATTTTTTTGGATGTACCTACATCTCAAAACACTACTGAGGGATTCGATTCAATAATATAATCTATTTTGTTTCCCTAATGCAATCATACATTTGTTTATTACAACTAGTATATCTATATACTACAAACTATTATTACCAAAACTGTGAATCATAAGTTGTCATTTTTTAGCTACAATATATTTGCTAATGTACTTAAACTTTGCCACTAGAACCAAACTAACGATTTTGAATATGTATCACGTCGATAAATTGTAAGATGATCAATTGATTGTGAAGCCCTTTTCGCCTCCCTAAAAAAAATATAAAATGGTACAAGCCAAAATTGGTAGAAAACTGTACCAATATCGATTGATACGGTACGATTCGCTACCAATTTTAAAAAAATCCCTAAAATCGAATCAAACCGTGTGAAAGTCTTTTATGGGAACGGTTCCAGTATAGGGGTGGTACCGAACTGTATCGTGCCCTCCCTAGGTCAGCCTGATTCGTTAAATTTGGATCTGATAGTTAACAGTTCGGTTATGGATCTATAATTATAGATATGTTATGGTAACATTGCCAACCCTATTGTCACCCCTCTCTAGATTTTGAATAAATTAATGTTATTTATATGCAATTATAAAAAAGTTAAGTAAGAGGCAAAAACTAGGGTTGTTCAAATAATTGATCTAACAAAAAAAAAAAAAAAATCGATCGAAGCAGTCGGTTAGTTCAATTTTGAAACAATTTATGTTCAATTCGATTATGTTTCAAAAATCCAAGCTTTTGGTTCGGTTTAAGGTTTTGCCCATTTGAAAACTGATTTTAACCGAACTGAAAATAAAGGGAAGTGTATATCATATTTAATATAGTAGGTGTTAAAAACTGCAACTTTCAAATACTCTTCAAGTAAAACAAGTAATTCCCTAAAAGGTCTTATTTTCTAGTCAACATAAGTTAAAAAGGACGCTCTCTGAATCAATGTGACAAAACTAGCAGGTTTATTTTGGTAACAAACACAACACAAAATCTCGCAAGTGGTCGAAGTATTTATAGTCACAGTACTTTATATTTTCATCATTCTCCTTTCTTCTTCTCCTCTGCCATTGTTTCCTTTTAACAAAAGATTTACATTGTTCAAATGACAAAACCGCAAAACCAAAACCGACGAACTCAGTTCAGATCAGTATGTATGGCAGTTGGTTCGGTTTCGATTGCAACAAACAACAAGCCGATACATTCGATTAGGTTGGCAGTTTTCAATGAAAATTAAACCTAAACAACCCTAGAAAAAATCCCCCTAACTTATTTCTGAATTTTTTTTAAGGATTTTTTTTATTCTTTCAAACCAAATACTTATAAAATAAGTAACTAAATATTTTTTCAATAAAAACCTTAGGCCACATCAAATTACATTAGTGTTGAAAGACTAATTGATAGGGCCTCGTTTGTAAGTGATAAAATATCTCATAATGTCATACAAACTAATGATACATAAAAACGGTCACATCCCTGAGCCATACACGTGTCATGATAATCTCAAGGAATTACAGGCTCCAACGTTAGCCCAATACTGATCTGGCCCAAGCGGTTCTAGGCCCACCTCATCAAGTTCGCCAGACGGACCCGAACTCTTACAGCGTGCTAGGCCCACACATCTCACAGTTATCCTCAATACTCGTAAGTCCTACCAAGGCAAATATCTCGAGGATCAGCTTCGAACGGGCAACTATAACAACTCTCTGCTTCCAACTAGGAAGCAAATACTAGAGTACATTCCACGTAGGGAATTTCCCTCCTACAACACAACTCCTAATTAGAGAAGGATCTCCACGAAGATTTCATTCCTAAACTATGCCTTCGATGGCTTGGTAGAACCAGGACTTCTACACTATAAATAAGACACGAGGTTGGTAAGCTAAGATACGCAACAAATTTCCTATTTACACCATTACGCCTTCCTCAGATCACTGTTCGACTTTAGCATTGGAGTCTCATCGGCCACCACAATGGTGGTTCGTGGCTCATGTGTGTTACTTGTGTAGGTCAGCAGGTTAGCGAGATTAGGTTAAAACAGGGAGCGAAAAACGACTGCATCAGTTTGGCGTCGTCCGTGGGGACGACAGAGTTCTTAACTTTTCACTAGCGTCGTCTCCTTTCAAAAACCAGAGAGATGGTGACCACTAGGTCACGCAACACTGGAGAGCAAGGGGATACGTCAAACGCTCAAGCCGACGCAGTACCGTCGCTTTCAGCGACTCTGATCATACACGGGCTGCAGACTCACGCCCCCGCGTCGACAACAACAATGACGAACCCCCAAATCGATAGGCTGTCATCTCAAATACAACAGATAGCCAAGGCGGTGGAGGCTCTCACGCGACAAAATCCACCACCTGCTAATGGAGACCAGGAACAACACGGATCGTCGTCTCCAGAGGATGGCAGGGAGAAAGCACAGGAAAGCCAAGCCCCACTGTTCTCTTGGATTAGGGGAGGTTGCACGACTAACATTGAGCCCATCGCTAGGGCAGAGAGACTTGGCCCCAGAGGCGCACAACCAAGACATACTATACCGCCTTTTCGTCCCACCGTTTGTGGATCGGATAATGAACGAGGACCTTCCGAGGAAGTTCACTCCCTCGAAGCTCGACTTATACAATGGAACCACCGATCCATTCGATCACTGTGCCATTACCAGCACGTAATGGCCCTCAAAGAAGGATCAAAGTTGGTGATGTGCAGAACTTTTCCCACTAGCATGAAGAGGTCATCACTGACATGGTTCCACAGCCTTCCGCCGAGGTCGGTTGATTCCTTCAAGACATTGACAAAGGAGTTCCTAACACGTTTCGTAGGGTGCCAACTTTTTTGAAAAGGCCCACACTACATACTCTCTCTAAAGCAGAGTCCCACGAGACTCTCAGATAGTATGTCACGCGCTTCAACAACGAGCTGACTCTCATCGATGGATGCAGCACTGACACGGCCGTGACAGCCTTCACTGCGGGCCTCAAGGATGGAAAGTTTTACGAAAACCTCACCTTAGAGCCCCTTCTAGACATGACAGAGCTCCTCAAAAGCGCTCAGAAACACATTACCTTGGAAGAGCTGAGAACCGTGAAGAGGGAAACCGAATGAGAGAAGAAGCCCTCCGTTCCTAAGGATAAAAAGAAGGGAAAAAGATGCGAGGACGAAGAAATGAGCAAGAGAAAGCGCAATGACAACAGATCAGACCCTAGTCGGTCCAAGCCAGAGAAAACATCCAACTATGTTGGATCCAGGACTGTGACACCCCTCAATTCCATCCTGTCAGACGTATTAAACTCCATGATGAACTGAGAGGATCTGAAGTGGCCCCCGAAGTAGTGCGGAAACCCCGCCAAGCGTGACAACGGTAAGTACTGCGCGTACCACAAGGAAGGTGGCCACGATACCAACGACTGCAAAAGTCTGAGGTATGAAGTTGAGTACTGGATTCGATGAGGCAAACTGAAGAAATTTTTGAACTCGGAAAAGACGCCAGAACGAACCGGGGACAGGGGTGAGTCAGTTAAAGAAATAGAGAAGGAGACCCCAGGGATAATCTATGTACTTCATGGAGTCGAACTAAATGAAGATTAGTCATACAGGTCTTGCAAGCGAACCTTACTGGAGATGCGGACACAGCCCGCGGATGAGGATAGACGCATTTGCCACTCGAGGATTCAGAGCTAGGGGTGTTAATCGGTTTGGTTGGTTCAAAGTTGGACCAAAACCAAACCGAACCAAACCAAGAATTCGGTTCGGTTCGATTTCCACATTTATCAAATAAATAACCAAACCGATCGGTTCAATTATTTTCAGTTATTTCCCTTTTTTTATTATTTTTCTTTTATTTATTTTCTGCTGCTACATACAACCGAGTTGACTCTAGCACAAAAGGAATAAGTCAAAGCTACAAAGAATGGAAAGAAGGAAATGAAGCTTTGTTTGCAAAGGAGGAAAACGAGACAGAGAGAGTACAAATAAAATAAAAAGAGAGAAGGGGAAGGGGAAACAGTAAAGGGAAAACAAATGCCAGATGAACAAAGAGAGTTTCAAGGCTCCGACTATTCATTTCTAGAGAATTCTTTCAATTTGTTCTTGCCTATTTATCTTGATAATTCCATAAGATTAATTTTTTTTTTGCCATGTCTCTCATATACACAATACTATAACATCATACAAAAAACTATAACCATAACTACATTGTTTGCATCTTAATCTATCTCCACCACACCCATGTGATGATCTGAACAAGACCAAAACCTTCTATGACGACTCCACAAGTCTTGTAATTTCATCCTGCAAGAAGGTTTTTTTTTTTTTTTTTTTTTTTATCAAATCAGAAGTGTCGAAGTTGTCGCCATCGCCATTGCTCATTTTTTCTGCAAGCAAGCAAGTGAAAAGTTTGGTTGTCTTCAACAAGATTGAGTCAAACTTTGTCTGCTTCCTCAACTTGCAAGCGGTTGGATAGAGAGAAAGAGAAAAAGAGTTAAAAAAGAGAAAAAATGACATTAATAAAGAAATAGAAGTTAGGTAGGTGGGGAGAGGTGGGTGGGGCTTAAATAAGATAGAGAATGTAGGCTTTTTCAACTCTTTATCTAAATGTGGCATTAAGAAAAGAAGAAAGTGGGAGTTAAGATAGAGGGTGGGGACGTGGGGTGCATTGGAATGGGGTGAGAATTTAAATAAGAGTGGGTTGATGGGAAGGGTTCGGTTCAGTTGTTTCAGATGTGTGAAAAACAAAAACCGAACCAAACCAACTCGGTTCGATTCGGTTTTCTAATGTTCGATTTTAGTTTTTCTCGGTTCGGGCTTTTTCGGTTATATTTCGATTCGGTTCGGCTGGTTTGGTCGGTTTTCAGTAACCAATTAACACTCCTATTCAGAGCTCCGTTCTCACATTGACTGTCACGACCCGATTTTCAAAGAAAACGAAAATTCCAAAATCCACGTAGGATTATTCGTTTCCCCAAAACTTGGGACGTGAAATTCAATAACAATAGAAACATTTAGCAGCAACAACAACTTAAACATGATTTAATTACTGAAATAAATAAAAACTCTAACCAGGAAAAACTGACGTTGCTAGCCCCACTTGCGGAACTCCAGTAACGCTGCTCAAAAGTCTCTAAACCTGAAAGGCTAATCGGCTACATTCCCAAAGGAATGTACCCAAGAAGCAAAAGCTCACTTGGGTCAGCAATAAAGCTGGTGTGAGAAATCTTCATCCCAAAATCAATAAATCTACACGTGATAACATCAAACTAAACAAAAACAATAACCAACCACACCAACAGGTAGTTCCTCAATGAGGCAAAGGTGTCATCATCCTAATAAATAAATATGCCTTTACTAGTACTTACGCTATAGAAGTTGACTATGACAAGTCTGACCTGCAGAAATATGAGTGGACTTGTGTGAGACCCTAAGTGGGCGGACCTAAGGTGAGGGTGAGGGTAGACGGCCCAACAGGCCCAATAGGCCAAGAGGGGTTGGACGAGCTACAAGGGGAATCATAGTCCCATATCACCTGGGTGCGGGAGGGGGATGTGCTTTAAGTGTGCGAGGTCGCTCTACATGACAACATGCGTTTTAAAGCCGTGCGGGCCGGTTGGTAGCCCAGAGCGGACAATATGGTGTCATGTGGACCGGGTCGTCACAGTTGGTATCAGAGCCTGACCCAGCCGGAAGTATGCCACGTGTTGGTGGGCCCTCTGGCGACGTGGACATTGTGGGTGCCTGTGTGGCCAACGAGGACGTTTGGCCTTAAGGGGGGTGGACTGTGAGACCCTAAGTGGGCGGACCTAAGGTGAGGGTGAGGGTAGAGGGCCCAACAGGCCCAATAGGCCAAGAGGGGTTGGACGAGCTACAAGGGGAATCATAGTCCCATATCGCCTGGGTGCGGGAGGGGATGTGCTTTAAGTGTGCGAGGTCGCTCTACATGACAACACGCGTTTTAAAGCCGTGCGGGCCGGTTGGTAGCCCAGAGCGGACAATATGGTGTCATGTGGACCGGGTCGTCACAACTTGCCATCCTGCATGAAAAGGTTAGAAACAACCGGATAATATTTCTAAGTTATCAATCCTCATAAATGTAAATTATTTTCAAACTATGATACAAATCATAGTCATATCAGACTATTATTAAAATATCAACAAAAGGCATTTTCTACCTTCAGGAAGACATATAGTTCTCATTCAATGGTTGAATGAGCATTTCGTTTCTTCCTTTAAGGTACTCGTGCACATACACAAAAAAATCTCGCTTCTTTTCCACAATCGCACTATCCTCCTTGTGCCGAACCCACCTCAGCCAAGTGTGCCTCCCTTGCCTTCGAAACCACTCGGAGCGTACATGTTCCAAGTGAAGTGCCACATCGAGGAACATGTCATCTCACCCGAAGTTCGATCCATGGCAAACATTTCCTAAATCTACACGTACAACCGAACTCACATGGAACAGTGCACCGATATGCAAGCAAGTCTGCATACCCATAATTCAATCACACGTATACAAGCAAGTCTGTATACAAATCACATTTTTCAATTTTTTTTTTCGGAGTCGTGGAAAAGAGCATAAAAAAACAACTAAATCTAAAATGTAGCTTAACAAGATAATTTGCGTAGTGTACTCACATTCGAGCTTAAAGAGGGGATCACATACTAGCTACTTCTTTCAAAATAAAGTACATAATAATGTAAATGCCAATTCACATATCCCCTCTCTTTGCATCATATGAAAAAAAATATGCATACCAATTCACATAAAAATACCAATACTCAAGCTAAAATAAGGGCTTAGTTAAATTCCAGCCCATATCTATTACTAGAAAATTTTTCTTCTAGACCAAAACTAAATAAGGGTTTAATCATACATAACACTAATACAGACAAGACATTATCTCATTACAACCCAATTTCGATGTCAAAATAAAATAAATTTTGATAAAAACTGATCCAAGCAAATCAAAGCATCCATTCATAATATATCATTGTCTGCAAGTATCAATAGACTTCACTAAATAGTGATTTAGCTTGATATTAAAATCTACTATTGCAAAGCAAGATGATGGTGTACAAAAGGAATTCATTCAAACTGAAAATTCAAGCCTTTGCCCCCTTTGAAAAGGCAGAGTCACTGATCTTCAAAAGCATGCAACTCCTATCAACTAATGTGGTCTTACTCACGCATTCTTAATTGTCTGAGGGATAATTTGTCTACATCATGCCCACACTCTGAGGTGGCTAGCTAGATCAATTATACTATTTGTTTTGAAAGTGGAAATCAACATCTAATGGATTCTCCATGTTCACCATAGAGTGTAAAAACATACTAGTTCACATTGACCATTAGAGGAGCATCAAAGCATCTATAGACTATATGCTCCATAATTAACATAATGGGGTTTTAAGTTAGATTCCCTTTGAGAAGTCTGTGATGTAAACATTTACTTTGGAACATAGTGGAAAAATAAATCATCAAAACCAAAACATGGTACTCTCCCTAACACACTATTTTGATATGATCTGGAATGATTTCATCTTCAACCAAGTAAGCCTTCGGCTTGGTCATTTATAATGACAATTCTATCAAAATGAGTGGAGGTTCCCCTGTTCTCCTACCCTCTATCACCTAGGTGCTTCCCAGTATCAATTAGACTCCAACAAGTTCAAAAAATGCTTCGCATCAGTTAAAATTCAAACTAATACGCCAATCATCATGCATAACTTTCACTACAAACAATAAAATAAAAAATAAAGACATAACATCAAACACATGGAAGGCATTCATAAAACTCACCAAGTGATTGCAATGTGAATGTCAGTCATTCAACCCATGAAAATACTTTCGAAGTCCCATCTCTGATCTGTGTCCTGAAGGTTAAACAAACCATGAAAAACTGCTAGTTCTTCCTCGATGACACCTACCACGGACTGACCTCCGCCCCTTCAACAAGAGACCCATCACACATCTTAGTTTTGAGACAAGATTGGGGATCTGAGAGATCCAGTTCCTGTTTGGATAATAGAAGATTGTTCCAACCATATCATCCTTTATCGCTGATGGTCAAGACGGCCGAACCTCCCTACTCAATAATGCAACTCACAAATACCGTCGGTGTTTACTGCTCTTATACAAGGCCGGATCTCACTGCTCGCTTCTCTATCGACGCCGACGAATCCCAATGACCACAATCACAGCTCGAATCAATGAGTCCCCACCTTCAAAACAGTTTATTTAAGATCTTCTTTGTCTAGATCTGTTGGATCAACTGGCTAGAGCTCTATTCGCCTGAGAAAGTAGGCAATCCAAGCATTCATACCAGCCCCGTCTTTGTCGCAACACCACACCATTCCCAGCGCCTCCAACAACAAGAAGAAAACGTGAAGGGGAGAAAATATGAAGGAAGAAGGAGAAAAGAAGAAGGAAGAAATAAGGTATATCTTTATAAGGTGGGTGGCTATTCGCCCCCACTGAACTTTCGAAGGCACCAACCCTCTAAACTCACTAAATAAAACCCTAAATTTTAAAATTTAAATTTAATTAAATGTAACTCTATTTTATTTAATTCACAATAAAATAAATTAGTTTTATGAAATTTAGGGGTGTTACATTATACACACGTTAAATGAATCTCGGGACGAGATTCGGAAGGAAATAAAATTAAGCGAATTTTGAAAAATACAACTTGTCAAACGAAAGAAGGTTTTAAAATAAAATTTTGAATTGAATTTTAGTTGCATAAATGTTACAATATTGTAGCACCCCGTATATTTTTTTTATATTTATTAAATTTAATAAATTTCATATATCTTTGTGTGATTGTCTTCATGAAGTTATGGGCATATTCATGAGCTATTTGAATAATTGTCCATGTGATGTGTGGTTGGTTTCTTAAGGAGGGTGAATCGAAAATCTATTCTGGAATAGTTTATTACTTGGACTCTAGTGTTGTTTCATTCGGAAGGTAGTTTGTTTGTTGTAAGATTAATTACCTACATATCCTCTTCTATCGAATCTCGGGACGAGATTATTTTGAGTTGTATATATTTACAGTGGCAATAAAAATTTATGCAACTAAAATTCAATTCAAAATTTTATTTTAAAATCTTCTTTCGTTTGACAAGTTGTATTTTTCAAAATTCGCTTAATTTTCTTTCCTTCCGAATCTCGGGACAAGATTCCATTTAACATGTGTATAATGTAACACACCTAAATTTCATAAAACTAATTTATTTTATTGTGAATTAAATAAAATAGAGTTACATTTAATTAAATTTAAGGACCTCGAAGGAGTCTGAGCGCCACACAATGTCGCCCTAGTCATCTCGTTCTCCATAGAAAGGTGGGAGGTAAAGAGATCTCTGGTGGATACAGAAAGCTCGTTCAACGTCATGTTCTATAGGGCATACTGCAAGATGGACTTCACGGAGGAAAACCTGACACCCTTGGATTACGCTGATTGGATTCAGCGGGGAGAAATGCTTCCCCATCGGGAAGATAAGGTTAGCAACAGTGGCAGGGGAGCCACAATTAAGAAAGGTCTTATTTTTTGAACTTCATGGTAGTATATGCACCATCGACCTACAACCTTATCTTGGGAAGACCATGGCTCCACTAGATGGAAGCAATAGTCTCCACCCTTCACCAGAGCATAAAGTATACCGCTAACCATTCCGAAGAGACAATACATGGAGACCAACCTACGCCACGAGGCTGCCATTACGCCGCATTGAAACAGATAGAATGCTCCCAGATCCAACTACATCCTGTAGAGTAGCCTGAACCAGTGCCAGGCAAAAAATGGCAGAGATGTCACATTTGAGCGGTACAGGAGCAATAAGCTCTTCGCATAGCGAAACGGAGAGGCCATGGCAAGTGGAAACACATCCTTCTGACATTCCGTTGGTGTAGAGATTGACCTCTTTACAAGGTTTACTCTTCAGTAACCTCTGACGCGCCTTGACAGTCCGTTGAACGATCCACAAGAGCAACCCGAATTCACTTCAAGGCCATGATCAATTTCTCCCCGTCAACAGTTAGTCAACTTTCAGTCGTTTGTTTCCCTTTTCATAGTCAATGTAGAGTTTTAGTTCTTAAAGACTTATGTGATTTACAATCATTTAAGAAATAAAAGAAGAATTATGAAAAAAAACTCTATTGATTATTGGAAAGATGTAATAACAAGCGTCATGAGGCAGATACAAAAGACTACGTACTACAAACATCTGAATACAGTACGACATGAAGTAAAAGACTTATTTAGAAAATTTTACTACGTAAAGATATTCGAAGAAGGCTGTGCAAACCCTCCGATGCTAGCGATCTGCAAGTGACAACAAAGATATGCAAACGGACTTCGCTCGACCCCTTCCCAAGATAAATACAAGGTGTCAGAGGGGATTGAAAGGACCGAGCGGCCAAATTGCTTTGTCGAATCACCCTAGGAAAGTGCCCATACAACAGTGTTGTAGACCTTACAACGAATTGTTGATTTCCTCAAGAGACATCCCACCCCCCTTACAAACTTACTCAAATGGTTGTTGGCATCCAGGGGGGGTGGAAGAAGGCAAATGAGGATGGCCACAAGCGGCGAAACAGATGAGGTGTTATTGTGCTGCCAAGCGAGGCCACTTTTCCCATGCACGACGCCGGGAGTGGCTGAGAGATACCATACTGAAAGCATCGCACACGGGCTAACACTTCTATCAACCATTGGTTAGCAGTGGGATCCACGCACGCACGGAGTAACATCAAGGCATCTCCCTTGGTAGAAAACCCGTACTAATTCTTCGCAATATGAGAATAAATTACGAGACCTCAGTAGATCAACTACGTGCCCACCCAGAACAGGTGACCACGCATAACAATGCCTATCATCGTGCCTGATCGTTGCAAATGTCAAAACATTCAAGGACTCCATTGCTAAAGATCTCCTTTCATCATTTGGAAAACTCAAAGCATTTTCTTCAAACAAGAACATTATGAGAGCTAAGCTCTGCGAAAGATAGTGCCTACAACGATTGGAAGACACCATTATATAGGCATAATGGTTCACCAAACGAGTCTCCTGCATTAACTGCCAAACATTGAATACCGTGTGGGAAATGAAGAGATGGAGGATCCCAAACAAAGTGTGCAGACCACGTTTGTTCAATTAATGGCACTGCACGCAACCCCATCAATTGAGGGGGAGTAACCAGTACTCAATCGTCCCAGAGCTTACGCCACACACGTGTCACCGCACGATCTATGCCATACATGTAGCGCAACCGTACAGGAAACCCTAACTCTTGTGTGGGCCCAAAGGCTCGATCCACTCGACCCACCATTCAAACAACATTCTGCTACATGCTTAGCACGAACGCAAATCCAAATTAGCCTTGACGCACGGACCGTACCTACGGATTGCTGTTTGTTTTAAGGTAATGTTGTCCACCTAGTGCGCGACACTAGCGGACATGGGTTTGCATGCCCTCCAATGGGCGGCACCCCTCCCCAACCGGGCAAGCTTAGTAAGCTAAAACTGATGACGACGACTTCTGGTACGCCCCAACACTTAGTCCGCCCAGCGCGAATCCTGATGGTCTAGGAAATGAAAGTCTAATCAGTGCTATCACACCTGGTGACGATGATTCGCCAGAGATCATTGCCCCCTCCGCGACCAGTGATCACCGAACCCAATCAGGTAAGCCTAGCTGGTGATGATTGGAAACAAAAGCTTCTGATCAAATACCAGTCCTGTAGCCCCCACTGCACAGGTGTAGATGGTTTGGAATGTGGGAGCCTAGCTAGTCAGTCCCGAACTGATTTTGACGGCTCACCACAGGACCACTGCTTTTTAGCGTGGCCACGAAAAACTCCCAAATGTTTAGCTTGATGCGCACAGGTGTAGATGATTTGGAAGGTGGGAGCCTAGTCAGTCTCGAACTAATCTCGATGGCTTGCCACGGGACCACTGCTTTTCAACTTGGTCGCCGAACCCTTTTTTTACTCGAACTTGTAGCCCCATCACAGGGTGTAGATGGTTCGAAAGGTGGGAGACTAGTTAGTCCCCGACTGATGTCGACGGTTTGCCACGGGACTACTGCTCTTCAGCATAGTCGCCAAATCCACACTCCCCGAATCTGTAGTCCACGACGTTCGAACATAGATGGTTCGGAAGGTGGGAGCCCCATGCACCTCGCCACGCGACCCCCATTCTCTTTCAAAACAGCGGCCACCAAGACAAATCTATCCGAGTCAGCGTCTTCACGCTCAAACAAACTGACATCCTATTACCAGCAAAGGCCACTCAAACCGATACATAGATCATACGGCCAGTGCCCAAATAAATGCTACATAGTGTGTCCGCCCGAGCTTACAATGCCTGACTCGGCATAAACGCTCTGACATATACATTTGGCCATCGCAACTCGCCCATAGCAGCAGTTGTAGCCGACCAATTAGACAAGCAACACAAGCCTCAAGCAGCTTACCTTGGGGATAAGACACAACTCGGACAACTCGACCCCAATTAAATTGTCCGCAACTATATCGGATATGACTACGCAACAATGATCTTGAATCATTTGCAATATAGAGCGGTCAAAATTTCTACTACAAATAGACCATTCGGCGTCCTATTGATTCAACCAGCCTATATCAAAGCAAGACGGCAAGGCAAAACGGAAAACATGCAATAGAAACAACAAACACAAAACGAATAAAACTGTTATTTATTAATGATCGACAAAATGAGTACAAGAGTACAAAATTCACTCCTTATCAGGAGGAAGTACAAAAATGGAAGAGCTAAGCTTAGTGGAAGAAGGAGCAGAAGTTGCGTCCGCACGCACCATGACCTGGGCATCAGGGCCAGAACTGTCCTCCTCGTCCAACGACGCAAAGGCAACAAACAAGTCTACATACGACATCTTCTTGTAACGGCCGAGATCCCACTCTGGATGTTCCTCATTCGTTAACGTAAGCAGCTCCAACCTACTGTGTACAACCCAACGGAACTCGCATCTGCCTTGTTCCTGCAGAAGCTCTTCCTCTCGCGCCTTCGAGTAAACAAGTTCATGCTTCAACCTGCCAGTCAGCGCGTCAACCTGAGACTGCTCCATGGCCAGGCTGCTCTTCACAGCACTGAGCTCATGCCACTCCAGTTCAAGCTGGTCCTCGACCTTCTTTGCCTATCGAGCATTGAACTCCACATCAGATTCCAGTTGTTGCTTCTGAGCAGCCAATTCGGCCTCCTTCGAAGCATTCTCTTCAGCAAGAGACCGTAGTTCAGAACACGCCTTAGCCATAGCTTCCTGCGCAACCTCTGCGTCTTGGCGGATCTGGCTCAACTCCTTCTTGAGTTCTTATCTCTCAGACACCGCCTCTGCCAAATCACGCTCAAGGGCCTCCAAATGAGCCTTCTGAGTCTCAGCGGCCACGGTTGATTGATCGAGCATCTTCTTCTCAGTCTGCTTCTGCAGCTGCTCAATTTCGTAGAGCACGTCGGAATACAACACCTACATGTGGGAGAAAACACGCTCCATGGTGTATACCCTCTCACGAGCCACCCCGCCTGATCAAGTCCGTCAGACTTACCCGAACTTTTACAATGTGCGGCCCACACGTCTCATATTTATCTTCAATACCCGTAAGTCCTACTAAGGCAAGTATCTCGATGATTAGCTTCGGACGGGCAACTACAGCAGTTCTCTGCTTCCAACTAGAAAGCAAATACCAGAGTACATTCCATGCATGGAACTTCCCTCCTACAACACAACTCCTAATTAGAGAAAGATCTCCACAAAGATCTCCTTCCTAAAATACGCATTCGATGGCCTGGTAGAACTAGGACTCTTACACTAAATAAGACATGAGGTTGGTTAGCTAAGGTATGCTACAAATTTCTTGTTTACAGTATTACGCCTTCCTCAGATCTCTGTCTGACTTTAGCATCGGAGTGCCATCGGCCACCACAACGGTGGTCCGTGGCTCACGTGCGTTACTTGTGCAGGTCAACATGTCAGTGGGATTAGGTCAAAATAGGGAGTGGAAAACGACTGCATCACAAACTATATATTGCATAAGAATCACTTACATAACAAAATTTTAATACTAAACTAAGGTTATAGCCGGGTTAAAATATACGAAAATTGAAATTGGCATAATGAAAGAAATAAATATTTCGTGAAATTTCGCTGTTTTTGTAAAAATCACATTCCTTGCTTATAGAACTCTTTCATTTTGGTTTTTTCATTAACAACCATTTGAAAAGTAAAAAAATTTGAACTGTTACAATACAATGACAAAAAGAAATGTTATTGGGCCAGGCCAGGGTTTACAGGATTTTGGGGCGAGCCATGGGCTGCCTGGGCTAATTCCATAAGTAGATACCCTGGTTCACAATACACAGCAAAAGCAAATTGCCACGGGACAAAAACATGAGTGTCGCATATCAACAAACTACTCTAAAATGGCCAAACTGGATCAGTCAGTCTCATTTGTTGCTGCTTGTGTTAAGTGAATATAAACCTTCTCCTCTTTACATCAAAGACAAAAAACAAAGAAAGTTTTGAAACTGAAGAGCCGATTGAAATGGGACAAACTTCTTTATGAATAATGTAACTGATTGTAACAAATTATTTGTAAGCTGTTTTGGCATTAGAGGAAGTGGAATACAGCAGCGATGTTGCTGAGAAGCTACTGTTATTGCTTTGTAGGTGCATTGATGCTGCGGTCGTTGCCTTCGATGAGGCCACTACTGATGATGTTGGACCATTGTCCTGTTGGCTATTTGCAGCTGGTGATCCCTTGAGGAGTGCATCAACCTTAGCATACTCCTCTCTTTCGTGCCTTATCTCCTTCAGCATTGCTGCAACGTCTTTCATTGTTGGTCTCTCATCTGGGGAGGGATTGACACAGAGTAAAGCCACACCCAATGCTTGCATCATTTCCTGTACCTCTGATTCTGGTCTAGCTTGTAGACTTGAGTCGAGGACCTCTATACCACCCCTCCTCTGCCTCACCCAATCCACCACATGGAGTCCATCAGGTATTGTTGGATCAATGGGTTGTTTTCCTGTTAACACCTCTAATACCACAACACCATAGCTGTAAACATCGCTCTTCTCTGTTATCTTCATCATGTAACCATACTCTGCATACAAAAGATGAAGTTGCTAACGGGTTCATTACAAATTGACTGCCGAACATTTAGGGTTTTGTGTGGTGCAGTGTTGTTGTGTCAACCTAATTACAATGCTAAATGAATTGTTTTCCATCAATGGATACTTAAGAAACAAACATACTTGGAAATGTAAAAGATGGCATTATAACTACATACCAGGAGCAATGTACCCATAAGAACCAGCAACCGTGCTGGAGGAGCGTGTGAAATCTCCATCATCCACAAGCTTGGCTAACCCAAAATCAGCAATGTAAGGTTCAAATTCAAGGCCAATTAGGATGTTATTGGCCTTGATGTCCCTGTGAACAATAGGAGGGACACAATCATGGTGAAGGTAAGCGAGGCCTTGAGCAGCTCCTAACACAATTTGATACCTCAGATCCCATTCCAACCAGCTCCCACTCCTCTCATGTAGAAGGCTACCCAAGCTGCCGTTAGGCATGTAGTCATACATTAGCAATCTTGTGTTCCGATTCCAGCAGCAACCTAAGAACCTTACAATGTTCTTGTGACGGATAGAACCTAAAGTCTTCACCTCAGCTGAGAAAGAATCTCGAACACTGCCAACACCACAAATGTCGTCGTCACCGTCACCATTGTTCGTGGCTGGAAGAGCTGTTGACCATAGCTTCTTCACTGCTATCACATCGCCATTATCCATGTTTGCACGATAAACCACACCAGAGCACCCTTTGCCAATTACGTTACCATCCACTAAGCATCTAAGAACTTGGTCTACCGAGAAATTCAGCTTTTGGAATGGTGTAAATTTCCAGGGCCACGAGTCCCCTCCTCCCATCTCTGATTCATCATCATGCCTAACAACTCTCCTTGTTCGAATCACTGCCAATGCTCCCAAAATGACCATTGCCACAGTCATTGTAATCAACAGTGCAATTGCCAGCTTTAGCCTCCGTGATCTTGTGACATTGCTGCTTTTCTCGGATAATCCCATCCCATTTACACCACTTAAGAAGCACGAATCATGACCTCGAGAACATAAGCCCTGGTTTCCAGCTAGCTCCTTCGACGATAACTGATGGAATAATTTACTGTCTGGAAGATAACCTGTAAAATTGTTGTAAGAAATATTCAGTGACACGAGGTTCTCCATCCCCGAAAGCGGTGTAAGGTCTCCTCCAAGATTATTGTATGAAAGGTCAAGCACAGACAACTTGCTAAGAGATGATATCTGAGGCGGGATCACTCCGGTGAGTGCATTCCCACTTAAGTTGAGAGCAATATCAAGAGCTTCAATCCTACATAGCTCATCTGGAATCACCCCTGACAATGCATTATTGCTTAAATCAAATAACTGGAGGCTTGAACACAACCCCAGTGCTGTCGGTATCGATCCAGAGAAAGAATTTCCACTAAGGATCAACTTATTCAATGAAACAAGGCGCCCTAAACTGTCAGGAATAGGACCTGTAAAACTGTTCAAAGAAAGATCCAAAACCTGCAGAGCACTCAGGGATGAAAGCGAAGAAGGCAGAGAACCTCGAAGTGTATTGTTACTAAGGTTCATCATTTGCAACTCTATACAGTTCTCTATCTCATCCGGCACCATTCCAACAAGGCGATTCCCCGAAATGTCCAAAAATATCAGACTTCTAAGACCCCCAATCTCCTTAGGAATCTCTCCTCCTATCCTATTATCACCAAGACGTAATCGAACCAGCGAGCTACATTTTCCCACTTCCACAGGGATAAACCCCGATATGTCATTGGAAATCAATAGCAATTTTGTAAGATTACGAAGCTCGAACAATCTAGGAGGTATACTTCCAGTAAGAAAATTATGGGACAAATCCAATGCTTGTAAGTTTCTACAATCAGCTAAAGTCGAAGGAATGCTACCTTCTAACTGATTTTGCCAAGCAAAAAACACATTCAAATTCTTTAACAGCCCAATCTCCATTGGAATCAAACCTGAGATTTGATTACAGTCAACTTGTAATTGCAACAAATTGGTAGCATTGGAAAGAACAGATGGTATAGAACCCGAAATGTTATTACTACTAAGCATAAGCTCTTCGAGTTTGGACAATCTACCAAAAGACCAAGGGATGGTACCAGAGAGTGAGTTTAAAGAAATATCCAACATTTTCAAGCTTGAACAATTCCCTATCTCATCTGGTATTGCCCCAACAAAATCATTTTGCCAAAGAAGCAATTTTTCGAGCTTTTTAAGCTTCCCAAACTCTTTCGGAATCACACCTGAGAGACTATTTTCATAAATATATAGGTTGACAAGCTCCTCACAATCACCAATCTCTGGCGGGATTTCTCCAGAGAGCATAGTAGTGTAAATGGAAAGAGTTTGGAGGTTCTTGAGCTTACCCAACGACGGCGGAATTGTCCCGGACACTTGTGTATCTGCTAGACCAAGAACAGTAAGGTTTGCGCACTCACCAAGTTGGCTTGGAACTTGGCCCACAATGTCCTTGTTTCCACCAGCTCTCAAGACTTGTAATGAAGTGAGCTTGCCAAGTGAAATGGGTATGTTCCCATTGAGACGATTGTCGAAAATGAAGAGGTTTTGAAGGGCTAGAAGATCACCAATCTCTAGTGGGATTTTGCCTGTGAGTTGGTTGGAGTTGAGAATGAGGTCTTGAAGGTTTTGAAGCTTGCCTATGGAAGGTGGGATTGGACCAACAAGATAATTTGAACTAAGATCAAGAGTGACGAGTGAAGAAAACTCACCAATCTCAAATGGGATGGAACCAGTGAGGTTTGAATCTGAAATAATGAGTTTTTGAAGGGAAGTGAAAGTAGAGAAATTTGAAGGGAAGGGGAGTGATAAGGGGAGTGATTGGATGTTTATTTGGGTGACCAAGTTTTGTGGTGAACATGTTATGTAAGCCCATTTACACGGATTGGTGTCATGGAGGTTCCATGAAAGAATAAGAGATGATGAAGAAGTAGTACTAGTACTTGTGTGAAGCCAAGTGAAGAGAGTCAAAACTTCATGGTTACATTCAACCAATATTGGAAGAAGAAACAAAGAAAGGAAGAAGAAGAAGAAGAAGACGTGAGGTTTGAGGGTGGTGGACGTGGTGGTATTGAAGTAAGAAATTGAGGAGTTGCTGCTCCTCCTCGAGTTTGGTATAGACATTTGGTTTCCTCAATTCCCAAACCTCTCTTCTCGAGTTTTTTGCATTGGGTCTCCTCCCCTCTCTTTCTTGTTGAAATTCACACTTTGGGTGTGTGTTCTCTAGTTGTTTTGGGTTTCTTGGTTTTCAAGCATAGATAGATAGACACAAGTGAGTGAGAGTAGTACTTGGAGTGAAGTGAAGAGAAAAGATATAATGAATGAATATTTTATGAAACAGAAGACAGAAGAAAAACAATAATAAAATCCATGCTAGCTTCACCACACTACACTAGCTTGTGGAGGAGATGGACCTTATCATATAATATACAATTGTATGCAGGTTTTGGCTTGGTTTGTTTAAAGTCAAATTTAATGTTTACGTTTAGTATAGTAATAGAGAGAGGGAGATGGTGGTGGTAAGATGAGTTTAGATCGCGTCACGCGTAGGCGCAGAGACACCATGTGTCCATGCATTGTTTTCCTCAAAACAAGTGTATGTGTGTGAGTGCTTTTATTACTTAAATTAATTAGAGGGAGGTGGTCTTTTCTGCAAGTAAACTTGGTATAATTTCACATGATGGTTGATAGCTCTTTTGACAAACCAAACCATCAGGGACTTTTGTATTGGATTCACGCAACAGCTACACATGCAGCTTTGTGTTTGTTGATGCCTCAGAGCCATTGATCTAGTTTATTTGATTGAGATTGAGCTTAGTGGGTCGGTCTTAAGCTTAGCAGGGAAGATGATTGTGTAGTCAGATTGTGTTAAGATGAGTGTGTTTGAAGGAAGTTTCAGTATATGGAGATAGCTAGGTAGGGAGAATTCAAAAAAATAAATATAAAAAGAAAAAAAAGAAAGAAAAGAGAGATAGATAGCTAGGTAGGGAGAACAATATTGAATCAATCAATTTTGTGCACTGGTTCATGGGTAGAGCATCAATTACAGTTGTCTGTGTCAAGAGTACTCAAAATGGAAAATTGGGATTCTAAGTTTAGAAATCAAGCAAGGCAAACTGCTTATGACCAGCATGTATGCATGAATTTTGATTCTCATCTGCAGTATGCTGTATTTGGCTGTCCCCTTTGTTTTGGATTAGTTTGGATTAACTATCCTTAGCAGTACTTGTTGAGTGTGGGTGTGTTATGGTCTATGCATGGGAGCTGGAATGGGCGTGGCTGTGGGGGATACCCAATTATGTAGCCTACGGATGTGAGGACTCTTGAAGTTATTATTGCAATTCATGAATGTACCAACTAGTGCTATAAAACTCAATATGGAATTTGATCAAATCAAATGGGTTTACAATCTAAACCTTGAAGCCAATTTCGAAATTAACTAGAGAATAATCTGGAATCAAATCAGTAAGAAATGAAACGATTTAGGATGTGTTCAAATTTGATTTGGGGAATTTGGCAAGGCTTATCTTCATTATCCACGAAAGATGCATACCCCTATGACCAATTATTTATTTCACTGCAAAATCTTCTATGCACAAGTGTTTTGGATGTATGGTGCATAATGGTAACCGACAGTGTTAAGCGTGGTACTTTTTACTAATATGGTTGGTAACTTAAGTGAGTAGTAATTTTTAGGGGTGGGCATCCCATCCCGCGATCCCGTTCCCGTCCCGATCCCGTCCCGTCCCGTCCCGTCCCGATTTTTTCGGGTCTTAATGGGATTGAATAATTTCATCCCGATCCCGTTCCGTCCCGATCTAGAATGGGATGGGATGGGATGAAGATTTTCAATCCCGCCAATCCCGTCCCGTCCCGAACTAATTTATTAATATTAATTATTAATTACAGCGAAATTAATGATTATGCAATTAGTAATGTAGTTTGAACTATATATGGATAGGATATGGTGGTGGGTGGAACTGACACAACTTCAAACACTGTAGAATGGGCGGTGGCAGAGTTGATGAACAAACCAGAAAAAATGGCCAAAGCTCATGCAGAATTGGACAGAGTAGTGGGCAGAGATAACATAGTAGAAGAATCTCATCTTCCCAAACTACACTACTTACAAGCAGTGATGAAAGAGGTGCTACGTTTACACCCAGCTCTTCCACTCTTGGTTCCTCACTGTCCTAGCTCATCCTGCACTGTTGGCGGTTACATGGTCCCTAAGGGTGCAAGGGTTTTCGTTAACGTATGGGCAATACATAGGGACCCTTCTATATGGGAGAATTCACCCAAGTTCGACCCGGAGAGGTTCTTGGATAGCAAAGCAGACTACACTGGTAATGACTTCAATTACTTTCCATTTGGTTCTGGTCGAAGGATATGTGCTGGGATACCGATGGCTGAGAGGATGTTTATGTATGAACTTGCGACGTTGTTGCATTCATTCAATTGGGGATTGCTGGAGGGAGGAAAGCTTGATCTTAAAGAGAAGTTTGGGATTGTGTTGAAGAAGGCTAATCCTCTTGTTGCTATTCCAACGCCAAGGTTATCTGATCCAACTCTCTATGCCTAGCTTACAAATGCTTTTTTCCTTAGTATATACCCACACTGTCATCTAAACTTGAATAAGCTGATGTTCTTGTTATTTCCATTATGTGCAATCTAGCAATATATATGCAGGGGGAGTTTCGTTGTATCTTACTGCACGTTATGTTGTCAAGCAATATACAGGGATTGAATATTTTGCTCTTATGATGTCGCAAATGGAGGGCGGTTGTCCAGTGGACTACTACACAATAATTGATCTCTTCCTTCAGGTTCAACTTCGTTACTTTCATCTCATAATATATTAGAACTTTCAGCTCATATTTGGTGCAGCGATTAGGGGTGGGCATCCCCTGCTGATCCCGTCCCGTCCCGAACCCGTTTGGGATGGGACGAGGTCGGGATGGGGTTTTTCCCATCCCGTTCCGTCCCGATCCCGTATGAACGGGATGGGATAGGGATGGGTATATCTCGTCCCATCCCGTCCCGTGCCCACCCCTAGTAATTTTGGTATGTCAAAGTAGTAATTGAGTGGTAACTTTTGTTGAACAAGAGCTTTGATAGGGGTCGAGGGAGGGAGCGAGGGAAAGGGGCGAGGGATGGGTAACCACCCATTTGCCTCAAGATGAGCTCATTGGACTTGAGATGCGCGATGGCGCTCATCTCCAGGCGGATGGGTGGCTTCCGCCCATCCCTCGCCCCATTCCCTCGTTCCCTCCCTCGACCCCTATAATTTTCGGTTGAACAATGATAGCTATGTATATACGGAGTGGTAAGTTGATGCCACTGAGTAGTAACTTTTTGTGGATATACATTCAGTGACGGAGCCAAGATTTTTGTTGAAGGCGGGGGGAGGGGGGGGGGGGGGGGGGGTTGGAGTGATGAATCATATTTAATTAATAATAATATATTAATTACTTTAACATAATTTTTATTTGAACAATATATAAGTAAATATACAAAACACCAATTGCTAAACAAAACTTCATCTAATCTATTGGGGAAGAAATTTGATCAACCTAATTGGGTTATTGGCTATTTGCTTCTATAAAAAAGACAACTAATTAGAGGTTACCCTATCATTAATCACTATTACAGTCTCACATAGGACTAGCAGTCCACATGCGTTGACTGTCAAAAGACTCACGTTGATTATCAAAGTGTTGTTTAAAAAATAACGCATACATGAACCTCGAAATACAAATATGTATCTTGAGAAAAAAAATTAATGGATCCAATTTTTTTTATGTATTTTCAGAAAAATATTATGAATAAAATACAAAACTAGACATTGAGATATGAATCATATCGAGAAAATACTTAAAAAAATCTTTCTTACTCAAAGCAGACAAGAGAGGTTGGGGTTGTTGGTGGCAGGTGGCGATGGTGGGAAAGAAAAATAAATCAAGCAGAAAGGGAGGGAGAGGAAGAGATGAAGAGACTAGGCAGAGGAATGCGGTGAGGCAGGTCGTCGGTGTCACAGAGAATAGAAGGATATGGAAAGGGGTGGGGAGGTGGGGTTGCATTGTCGGGGTCGATGTACCCCTACGTAAAAAAAAAAAAAATTCTAAATTCAGTGCCCCCACCTAGATCCGTTCCTATGTACATTGCTCTTATTTCACAACAACAGTTCATATAAAACCTCACACAACCAGCAAACATTCACCTTGCTGCCCTGAAACAATGTACAAGTTGTGCAAGATTATGCCCAATTCTTTGTTTTGCAAACAATACACCCCCAGCCTCCCCTAGTGTTGAACAAAAAACTGACCGAACCGATCAAAATCAAACTGATTGGTTCGGTTTAAGTTCAGTTTGGTTCAGTTTCAATTTTAAAATATTCAAAACTGAAGTGGTCGGTCCGGTTATCGGTTTCTATGTGATTGTAACCGACCAAACCGAATCCGACCGAATATATATAATAAATAATATATATTTTATATAAAAATAATATAATATGTTTAAAATAGTCGGTCGGTTCGGTTTTTATTTCGGTTTTGGTTTAGTTTTAGTTGGTTTGGTTCGGTTATAGTTTGTATAAATTAGAATCAGGTCAGTTTTGTTAATGGTCGGTTCGGTTTCGGTTTGAAAATTTTGAAACCGACCAAAGTCGGTTCGATTCACGATTTAGGTGAAAAATCGAACCGTCGATTTGGTTTTCAACCCTAGCCTCCCCATATCGTAGATAGATACACAATTACACCAGATGCATAACCATATTCGTTATAATCCGCTAATTTAGCTGCGACCAAATTCAATTGATTAACAATTGGCCCAGATGAGGCTCCACCAGTTGTATTAAGTGTCAATCCAGTGACTTTTAATATATTCGTCCAATCTAGCAAGGGAATCAAGTTTTTGCAACATGGGCGAGATGGTGTGACTACCCTAAATCACACTTCACCCTAGATGAAAATACTAGGTTTCCTAGCTCTTTTTTTTTAATATCCATAATATATTCGTCCAATCTAGCAAGGGAATCAAGTTTTTGCAACATGGGCAAGATGGTGTGACTACCCTAAATCACACTTCACCCTAGATGAAAATACTAGGTTTCCTAGCTTTTTTTTTAATATCCATTACAACTTGTTAGAACAATGCAAGTCCATAGTTTGATCCAAGCTCCCTTTTCCAGACCAATTTAGATTTTGTATTGGCGTCCATGCGCCCCGCCCCCACCCCCCCAACAAAAGATGGTTTGCTTTGAACACAAACAGTTCTTCAATGACCAGCGGGTTGTCCATAATGATGCGGGGGAGTGTGTGTGGTGAAACAATTGTATTTTAGAGAGGGTTCAAGCAATAGGGCAGAGATTTGGGCGTTGTTGGAAGGTTTTCGGTTATGTAAACAGTTGGATGTTAAGAATATATCATCCAAGCTGACTACTCCATGTAGGTGAAAAGATGGTTTTACGGCGAATCTAAAATTCCTTGGTTCCTAGAATTTAATTGGAAATGTATATGGGGTTTATTAAGGGATATGGAGGTGGTATGCATTCACGTCTTTCAGGCAATCAATGGAGTAGTGAATGTCTTGGCAGGGCTAGGACAGGTGGAGGCCCCCTCCAGATGCATGATAGTTTGTCTCTTCCTGGCAGATCGAAGGCGCTCATGAGTTTAGAAAAAGTACAGAACGTACATTCGCAAGCCAAACTATGTTGTCATAGAAATGTAGAATTTGAGCAATGCTACAGCGCACTGGGGGTTAGCCTGGTGTTTAGTCTGGTGTTAATTCCTACTGTCCATTTTGTCTTGAGATAGATGCTAACCTTATCTCAAAGCACAATAGACGGTGGGGGTTAGCACTAGGCTAAACACTGGTGCATTTTAGAATTTTTGGTAGAATTTAGATGGAAGAGTTCAACATGTTTTGACATAGGTAAAGTCGTAATGTATTTCGATGTATGTTTTGCGGCGAGTTTAATAAAAGTTTGACATCTCATAGTTGCATATCCACATTGGAGATTTAACTTTTTTTTTTTTTTTTTAAAAGTCAACATTTTGATGTCCATCACAACTTAAGAATTTCACATCACCAACAACAGCCTAAACATGCCAACTTAAGAAAGTCGGAGGTGTCACATTTTTATCTCTTTTCCAAGTCTACATTGAGGAAATTAAAATTCAAGTGATAAAATTTATTATATGCCCATTTGTTGTACATGCATCGGTAAAATGTTGGATTCAATTTCAAGTTTGGACTAGCTTTAGACTATAAACTTAGAAACTTTCGAATACTATAATGACCATGTTTTAGGGTAATATGAGATATGGATCCAAATTCAAAACACATTGACCATAGCAATGATTGTGCCACAACAACAAAATCTTTTATATGATTGACACACGAGCTAGCATTTTCATACACTATAATATTGCTACCAAATCATACTCCCAAAAATCTATAATTTACTTATACTACCATCACATGTAAACTCTATTTAGACAAGAAGAGATGGAGCAAATAAAATAAGTCTACTATTAAGAGAATATTCATTAAGTATTGAAGGACACTGCAGCTTGTGAAAAAACCTAAAGAATCTTAAAATGTATTAAAGTTGAGTGGGGAGACTTTTTATTTTGGGGAAATTTATGCACACCATTCTCAAGGTTGCATCAAATGACATTGTTAGTTTTTAAATCCATTAATTCCCTATGGGATTTCTAATCCATATGTAAATTAGACTTCTTATCTGCCACTTTCTTGTACTATATTTTTTATCAAAATTTTGGATGATATATTCTGTCACCATAGACAAGAAACAGCATGTTTAAGTTGTAAATTAAAAATGGATTTGACAGAGGAAAAACTAAAAGAGCATCTGGATGCATTTGTGTGATCCTATATATCACAAAAGGAGAGGAGATTGATCTCTTGAACATCCAAGTCCCAAGAATATAGAATCTGGGCTGGTCATTACAAAATATGGGTGTTAATCAGGTATAATGATTTGTTTAATGATAGTGGTTATGTCCACTAATGGCTGACACTATAGCAATATCCACTATGGTCGTCCTTAATACGAGTGTTTGGTTATGATAAAAGATTTTACCATAACGCGATGTGCTTGCTTCTTTTTTGGGCAACTTTGGGATGCCAAAATTTCATTTACTAGTCAAAAAGATAAGATACATCGGGGTACAGTACAACTTTTTCCGTAAAGAAAATTAGAAAAAAATAAAAAATACAATTCCAAAAACTCATCCTGGCTTTTGGACATATGTTGTGTGCACTTTATCCATTCTCACTAACACCTTTTGTCTATTGAGAAGAGATTGACTGTCATGCATCCTAGACTGGCGCTTGAGCATAACCGTATCCCTTTCCACGCATATTTTAAGAACCACAACCCAAATAAGTCGGATGATGCAATTTCTTATTCCCATCTGTGCACACAACCTGACCCCTTCCAATAACGCCAAAACTTCTGCCTTGTTATTCAGACCCGCTTCGAAAAATTTATTTTGCTCTTTCTTAATCACCCAATTCATTTCTAATAATTACTTCACCTGCTGCCTATATGATTAATTTTCTACAGATATAGTTGTATGCTCCATATTGAATCAATGAGAAGAGAACAACAAGAACAAAACAGAAGCGTACCTTGATCCATGATAGCACTTCAAGGAAGAGATGAGTCTTGATCTTCCAGTTGATAACGTATGTTTTTTTGTATATCTCTCTGAAGAAGGAAATTTCAGAAGAAAGAAAACACCCACTCAACTGGGGACCATAACCCAGAAGTTATAACTGATGGGTTATCAGTTATTCCAACTTACCAATTTTTAATTTGGTCCCTCATCAAATTAGAAATTGCTTAAGTGTATATACACATTAAGCCCAAGACATTTTAATATCTTAGCCCAATTAATCATATCAGATCATAATTTATTCGAGCTATACTTTTAGATAACAATACACATTAAACTCATGTGTGCCCACACATGTTGGATTTTTCCAACAATTCCCACTTGGGCTACATATATTACCTTAAAAAAAATGTGTATAACCTAATGAGCTCAAAATTTGCTATCACATATGAAGGTATTTCCAAACAATCTCGTCCATTGACTATACACACTACTACAAATATAGGCTTGCATAGCGCTTAAAAATAGGCTTAGATAGCGCTTTTTAGCGCTATCTAAGCTACCGCTATGGTAGCTTAGATAGCGCTCAAAAAAGCGCTATGCAAGGCGCGTACTTGAATAGCGCTTCGTTAGATAGCGCTTTATTAAGCGCTATCTAAGCGTTAATTTTTTTTTTTTAAATTAGCTTGCATAGCGCTTTTATGAGTGCTATTTAATTTTGTTGATTTTTTTTTATTTTTTTTTTTTTTTGATTTTTTTTTAATTAGCTTCTAAAGCGCTATTTAATTTCGGTGAATTTTTTTTATTAACTACCATATAATATTTTTTTATATAATATTTAATATAATAATGACAACGTTCAATCAATCAATAAAGACACAACATGATAACTAACTGTTTCTCATTCATTCAAAATATAATTTAAGCATTCATACAAAATTGTTAATATGCTATCATATATATACACCAGCGTTTTTGGCCACGAAATGAAATGGCCAACAGCTTCTCCTACAGTCCTAACTTCGTCTGTACATTGCGGCACCGCTGAATGTTTCTCAGATTCTACCGCCACTTCAAATTGTATCCTCGCATAACCTGAAATTGCATCATGGCATTGTATAAGTATAACAACACACACACACACTAAGGAGGAAATTGTAGAAGTTGTGATACCTGATATGCAGAGGAGGCAGTGCCAAGGAGGAAATTGCTTGGGAATGGAGAAGAACCATCACTTGTAGTTTGATGTATGGGATCAGCAAGGAAACCAAGTCTGGTGAAATCATTTTCCATCTCAACATAGTCCTCATTTACAGCATGGACAACAGCATCAATCAAAATCTGTTTATTTTGCTGCAAATACAGAAGGATAAAGAGAGTGAGCACCATGTTGCAAATAGACCAGAAGGCAACCTGTTCCTGTGCATGTATATGTGTACCATATGGCACAGCACAGCTTCTAAAATCTAAAAATAGTAAGCTGTAACAGGCATCGATATGAATGAAAGAAAGCAGCATTTATTGCTGGCATTGCCACTTCTCCAATAGTTGAATTGAAAGAAAGCAGAGCACCAATATTCACAACACTTGGCCTTTCAGTTAGCATATGAATAGTGAAGATAAATACAGTGACGAGCTGTAATACCCGAAACAGACCTGTTCTATCTACACCCATTCGCTGATAGGACTCTAAAGCAGCCTTTAGTCTTTCATCGTCAAGTGACAGTAAGGCTTCTAGTTCTCTTATTGCGGAACCAAACATGCAAGGGAAGTCCTTGAAGCTGCATCATGCAAAATATATCAACCTCAAAAGTAGAAGCATATCTTATACAGAAAGAAAATTATACAAAAAGAGATGCTGCCAGACAAAGTATTAATAGTATACCAAGACTTTGAGTTGCACGCACACCAAAAAATTAAGAAGATAACAATTTTCGTTTTATTGGACCACAGTTCATTGAGATAGTTTTCTTTTAGTTCAGTGCATAAAGTTACAAGCAAACTCCCTATATGAAGGTCAGTCTAATTTAAATCTATAACAATAGCATAAATTTGTTTCAAGAATAAAGGGGTTAATGCACAACACCTAATATGTCTTGAAGAACCTTAATTATACACTTATGACTTAACAGCAAAAATTGTAATGATCTTTCAAGCAAGATTCACATGATGTTGCAAGGCCTAACAACCTCTTTTGCTGCACATGAAAAACTTTCAGCATCACCAGGTATTTTCCATAGGAGAAAACTAGAGATTTTGTGCATCACAGGTCAACTGTAAAAATTTAAGTTGGTCGAGAGTAACAGCTTGAGGTAAGCTCTCTTTAGATTTATGTGTAGGATGATTAAACTGTTCTCATGTTGGAGTTTGTTTCTACCTTAAGGGTAGAGGGCTTGAAAAGCAACAGAGGAAGGAAAGAGAGCTTAGCCGTTTAAATAACGGGGAGAGTTAGCTTTGTCAGCTTAAGTTTTCTAAACCTAAGAAATTGGCAAAGAGGAAAAGAAACAGGAGCATACTGGGGGGGGAGGGAACAAAAGACTGGGCAAGAGAATGTAAATCAAGTTAGGACCTGGGGGTTGACATCTGAACTAAAAAAATCAGCCAACAAGAGCTGAATCATTACTCAAAACATCAAGTCATCACAGAGAACCATTGAATCAATGGTATCACATGGAAGTAATTGAATATCTAAAATTCAAATATGTCTGAGCATGAGAAAATATAAATTGGAAATCAAATTTGCATTCTGCTGCAAGATGTACCTTGAATCAACATAAAAGAAGCTTATAATCCAAACAACAAGGGACCACAAGCCAGTGTGCTCGGGCAAATCATCCCCGGTAGCTGCACTGGTGGGATAAAATGGGAGATTGTTGCTTGATTTTGCTTTTATTTGCATTGTACTTCCTTCAAATGGTTTGAAGAAATCGAAATTGGCCTCATTACAAAGAGAATGCAACTGAGATGATCTATTCTGCGATATTATAGAAGGCAGTGATTAAGTAAACTAATGCCACATAATTGGAGAAGGCCAAAGTTGGAAGTTCAATTTTGACTACAAGAATGTGACAAAAGATTCTCACCTTCTCAAATAGCAGGATAAGGTTATCCCAAGCATCAGGAAAAGGTTCTTTAACAGCTAAACTTCTTATGCAGTGGTACAAAGAAAGGAGCTCATCACCAATATATATAGCCAAGAGAGCTAACTGCAGATGAAATAATCATAAAACAAATTCAAACGATTATGACAAAGCAAAAATCTAGGAGGGACTCATAAGCTTATAAGAATATCTGGAAATGAAGAGGGGAGGATGGTTGGGTAAAAGCATTCATGATACCTGATTTTGCGGGTTTCCACTATCGGGCAGAACGATTGATGCTTTCAAGTAATATGTAGCTGCTACCGACCAGCTGCGGTTTTGGGCATTAGGAATCAAATAAAGCTCCCTGTATCGAGCAAGATCCCCAAGACAAACCAAATAACGATGACATGAAGACTGACATCTGTGCCTTTTCATCATGTCCATGGAACTGGAAAAAGTACCATCATTGAGAACTTCGCCTGAAAACCCATAACTTCTTCTGACTTTCACAATCAAATCTTGGTAAAACTCTGCAGCTTTTGACAAGAATGATTTAAAACCTTCAAGAAGATTCTCACTATTTTGCTGCACAGAGGCAATATTTTTCTCTTGTGATAAGTTTGTGCCTTCTTTATTAGTCAAACTTTCACGAATTCTATTTCGATATTCATCAATGTGTTTATAGTGAAGCTTCCATAGACAGTATTCAATATCTTGAAGTTCACCCAATTCATAGTCATTCAAGAGGATTTTCGCATAGCTAGAACGAGCTTTACTGTATAATTCCTGAACATCAGCACTCAGAATACCCTTAACGTGGACCAACTTCCACAACTGTTTTTCTGCATTAACAGCCTGTATCACAAAAATCCCAACGTCAGGCACCACATCTTTGTTCTTTCTCTCTCTCTTTTATTTCACTAAGCATAATAGAAACAATTTCTTTTTAATAAAGCAACCTAGCAGAATCGCAACTTTTAAACTTACCTCATCAATATGATTTTGAATGTGATCCTGATCATCAAGAGGACGTTGTGGATTCAAATGCATGAAAGGAGAGGTTACAACCCGTTCTATGGAAGCCTGTGTATTAGGCATAGGTCTGCTAGTAAGGAAGAGGTACAAGTTCAATCCCTCAGGAAAGTAAATTCTTATATATTTACCATACCTAACAAAAGCAGACAAAAGTTAGTAAAGCATGGGACTGCATTGATTAAGAGGAATGTAAACAGAACAAATAAAAAGATGGGAACTGAAACTCTAAAGTAAATTAATTAAACTACAAGATTTTTCTCACTTCCTGCTTTGCTAAGATAATTTTAGATACTGCGTGTACATTTAAACAATAGATATTTGTTAGTGACACTCACCTAGCTGAGGATAACAAATTTAATTGACATAACAATAACAATAGTAATGAAATCAATTGTAACTGAGGTGTGATATACAGAACCTAAAGTCAAGCAAAGCTATTAGAGTATCATAGCTTATTCTATCAGGTCTTTTTTTTAGAACGACATCAGGTCTTCAAGAATTTTGAAAGAGAAAATTATATATTCATCAGAATGTAATTTTTTTAGGACTCCATTTTGTGTATCCTCTTTTTTCCCCCATTACTGGAATTTGATTTACAATACTCTTTCGTCTTTAAAGTTTGGACTATTCGGGAGCATTACAACAGCAAAAGTAAAGGGTAATCACTTCAGCCCCTTGAACATACTGAAAGTCAGCAGTCCTAAAAACTACTCAGAAACACTGAAAGCTGGATGCCAACCAGTAAGCGTGGTACTCGATGAATTTATCTTTAGAGCATTCTCCTCAATACAAATTTCAGCGAACGTTAAAACTTGTCATCCTCCAATCACTCATTTTCCTTGTAGCAACTCTAATCAATGCCCTTATCTTCATAGTCTACTAATTAAGGCCTTAAGAAAATACGCCTAAATTACCTATTTAGAAACCATGAATAAGCCCTAAAAAGAAGTAACACAGGCCTTAATCCCTAGTCACTCGGAATATCAATCTTTATCAGTTTTTCCTATAGCTCAAGCTTTTCTTTTATGAAACAGAAAATAATAAATAGCTAGTTCCCCAAAATCAAACTCCCAATGACTGGTTGAATTTAGATATCTAACTGTTACCTGTATACTCAACACATATTTGCTCCATCATAATCTTATGTAGCAGAAATTACTTAACACTGAAAAAGAAACTCAATGGAAGAATTGCACTGTAAGAGAGATTATGGATATAAAAAAATTCAAGAATATTTACATCGGATTCACATATGCACAAAAGAAGCTGCAAGATACATATGTAAAGCTAGTCTGTAAAATTGGTTTAAGCATCTTACCTTTAGAGGACAACAGTTCCCTCATGTTAGTTTGAGAACAGAAGACAGAAGCTATCTATAACCGCATCCATTGAACATATCAGTAGTCCTTTACCATTTCAATAATAATGAGACAAAGGTCTGATATCATACCTAGACAGATTATTGAAATGACATATAGTAGGCTTTTTATGTGGATATATTAGATGGTTTGGCATGCTTACATGATTAGTTAGTTTCCGATTGTACTGAAGGATATATTAGATGGTTTGGCATGCTTACTTCTGTATCCTTGAGTATATCATGAGTATGTATAAGCATATAACTTGGTCGATCATGTAAAAACTTAGTTAGTCGTATAACAAGACAGGACATTCATCTCTTAGGCTATGTTTAAAAGAAACTTTCTCCAAGAAAACTTGCCAAAAGTGAGAAAATAGAAGAGAAAAAAGGGAGAGAAAATGCAAAACATGAATTTAATGATAGTCCCTACCCTCATGTTTTCGACGAAGTTGTGGAAAATGTTTTGTTAGGATGGGAGCAAACAATATTTTCTCAAGATATATGGTCATCTTCCACCTCAATTCTGGATTGCTTGTTGTCTCTCGCTGCTTTTCCTGCTAACTCCAACACCTGATAAGAAGAAACCCATTGTAAATTAGATTCCCAATTCATTAGGTCAAAATTGTTCAAGTCTGTTTCACAAAAAATCACAAATTTAAGCACCATAATCAAAGTCCATTGTCAATTTCATAAAAATAAACCAAAACAATCAAACCCCATGTAAACATAAACATGATTCAATTTCGTTTCAGAAAATCAAAAAATTAGGGCACAAAAGGCAAATCAAAACCAAACTAATGAAAACCCATTCAAAATCAAAGCATGCTTAACCAACCCGGTTCTAAAGATATAAACTTGAAACAAAATACCCAGATTTAAATGAGCTTCCGACTCCTCGGTTCCTCGCCTCCTCGCCTCCTCTGGTTCCTCGCCTGAGTCGCCTCCTTCCTCGGTTCTTCGCCTCCTTCCTCGGTTCCTCGCCTCCTCGCCTCCTCTGGTTCCTCGCCTCGGTTCCTTGCCTTCTCGCCTCATCGCCTCTGTGTGTGTTTGAGAAGGGGAATTCTAAATGTCGAGGAAACCAAAATCTGAAAAAATGAAAAAATGAGGGTTTGTGATCTTAACCGTCCGATCATATCAAGATCTGAAAAAATGAGATTTAATTTGATATTTGATCAAAATCGAAGCGCTATCCTAGTGCCCACTTGGATAGCTCTTTAAAAGCGCTATGCAAGCACTTTAAAAGCGCTATGGTAGCTTTGGTAACGTTTTTTCTCATAGCGTTTTTTAAAGCGCTATCTAAGACATAACTAAGATAGCGCTTAACTGAAAAAAAAAATTAAAAGCGCTATTGTAGCATTTTTTTTTTTTTTTTTTTTTTTAAGACAAATAAGCGCTATCCTAGTGCCCACTTGGATAGCTCTTTAAAAACGCGCTATCTAAGTGGCGTTACCTAAGCTAATATTTGTAGTAGTGACAGGTATAAGATTAAAGGAACTTTTATCACATTTAGCGCAACTAAATCCATTAATAGTCACGTATACCCATACAATCAAATGACATAGATCAATCATGGATGCGTAGCACGGAAATTACATTTAACGTGATCTAAACATGCCTATTTCCAACTGGTCCTACTTTAAACTTTATTGAGATCGAATTTTAACACAATAAACCAGAGTGTGAATAAACTGAATACTTTATTTCTGCAGAAAATACCCAAATACACAAAATGTGTCCAAAATCCAATATAGAGCAATCAAATATACAAACACCAACTAAACCAAAATATCCTCAAATGATATAACACTCATATGAGCAGTGTGCTCACGAAAGACCTTGGGTGATAATCCCTTAGTAAGCGGATCCGCAATCATGGAGTTTGTCCCAATGTGCTCTATGGAAATATGTTTATTTTGTACTCACTCTTTCACAACTAGGAACTTTATGTCAATATGATCTGATCTAGATGAGCTCCTGTTGTTGTTGGCATATAGAACTGTTGAGTTATTGTCACAATATAACTTTAGTGGTCTTTCAATACTACTCAGAATGCTCAGCCCGGTGACAATTTCGCAGCCATAATCCATGATTGGATGCCTCAAAACATGCTACATATTCTGCTTACATAGTGGAAGAAGCCATGAGTGTCTGCTTGGCACTCCTCCAGGAAATAGCTCCTCCAAGAAATAGCTCCTCCAGCTAACAGATAAATGTAGTTTGATGTGAATTTTCTACTATCTTGGCATCCAGCAAAATCAGAATCAGAATACCCTATGATCTCCAACTGGTCTGATTTCTTGTATGCGAGCATATAATCCTTAGTTCTCTGTAAATATCTCATAATCCCTTTGGCTGCTTTCCGGTGATCCATCCTAGGGTTGTCTAAATATCTGCCTAGCATTCTAACAATGAATGCTATATCTGGACGTGTACAAACCAGAGCGTACATTAGGCTTCCAACAGTTGATGCAGAGGGAATCTCTTGCATTTCTTTAACTTCAAGTTTATTCATAGGGCATTGTTTAAGACTGAATTTGTCTCCTTTAGCTACAGGGGTGTCTCCTGGTTTACAATTTTGCATGCCAAATCTTTTAAGCATTTTTTCTATATAGCTCTTTTGCGATAATCCAAGAATACCCCGAGAGCGATCTCGATGTATCTGAATTTCTAAAACACAAGAAGCTTCACCAAGATTTTTCATTTCAAATTTCTTTGATAGAAATTTCTTAGTTTCGTGCAACATGTCTTTGTTATTAGTGGCAAGCAATAATATGTCATCAATATACAAAACCAAGAAGATATGCTTACTCCCACTGAACTTATGATACACACAATTATCAACTGCATTTGTCTCAAAATCAAATGAGACAATTACTTGATGAAATTTGTGGTACCATTGACGGGAAGCTTGCTTGAGCCCATAGATGGATTTCTTTAGTTTGCAAACCATATTCTTCAGGTCTCCAGACAGTTTTCTGGTTGCACCATATAAATTGTTTCATCAATGTCGCCATTGAGAAATGTTGTCTCAACATCCATCTAATGTAGCTCAAGGTCAAAGTGCGCAACAAGTGACATGATTGTCCTAAACGAGTCTTTCTTTGAAACCGGAGAGAAAGTCTCGTTATAGTCGATGCCTTCCTTTTGAGTGAAGCCTTTAGCTACAAGACGAGCCTTATATCTTTCCACATTACCTTTTGGTCAACGTTCTGATGCTTGATCGAGACGGTTTGTCAGGAATCATTGTCCAAACATGGGCAATAATGACTGAAACCAACCAAAGCTTAGCCAGTGATGACCGACGATGATGGATTTTGGTTTGCTCGAAGCCTAGTATGCAAATAACGGATTTTGACAGCATAGAAAGTGAGAGTGTAGTCAGCGCTTTTGACATCTGATTAAGATGGCTTGCCAGGGGTCACTACTTGTACGTAGATATTAATCGTCAAACCCCGACCAAAGCTTAGTCAATGGTCGCTGATGACGATGGTTTTGGTTTCCTCGAAGCCTAATTCGTTGTGCACGGATTGCGACGACCTAGAAAGTGGGAGCTTAGTCTGTGCTCATGTAGCTTGGTGAAGACGGCTTGCCAGGGATCATTGGCCAACTACAGACATTGATTATTGAACCCCACCAAAGTTTAGTCAGAACGACTGACGATGATAACTTCTGGCTCGCTCCATTCCTAGTCCAACTCAAACGGATCAAGATGGGTTGAAAAATGGGAGTCTAGTCAGTGCCCTCGACGCTTGATCAAGGTGGCTTGCCAGGGACCACCATGGCCATCAAAACCTGACCTCGGTTTAGTCAGTTATAACTGGCGATAACAGCCCCCAGTCTAATTAAGCCTATTATACTAATAGCAAGTAAAGACGAGTAAAAAATCCGATCAGAATTTTGGAAACTCGACCCAGAGGACTCGCAAGGACTATGGTCCAGTCATCTACAACGGTGATCGTGTTGGGACCACAGTTTGACAAATTCGCTTATAATAGCAACAACAACTGTTGGTTCAACAGACAACCAAGCCAGACAAAGGGTGTACAACACTCCCCGATCTCTAAAAGGAGTCTGACCAGGATTGCACGAACAATGGCAGCAAAAGAAGTCAGAACTCTCACCAGTGGATCAACCATAAAGCTTCCTAGCCTAGCAAAGCCTCTCGTGTGACAATTAATGTCGAAATAAGATAAAACAGGTAAAAGCTAGCAGAAAAAACAAAGGAAAACAAACATATGCAAAGTACAATTCATTTGCAAACCAAAAAGAATATACAAGATTCACCCCTAATCAGGAGGAGAGTCAGATACAACAGAACCAGACTTAGCAAGGGAAGAAACAAGAGACACATCTGTAGGTGCTACCTCTCGATCTCCCTCATCAGGGTTGCCTTCTTCTTTAGACGAATCGGAAGCCGCTCCAAACTCTGCATATGAAATCTCTTTATAATATGAGTGATCCCAGTCGGGATTCTTCTCCTTCATCATATGCAATAGCTCCAGCCTTCCATGCACGACTCTACTGAACTCAATCGTGCATTGGGCCTTGAAAAGCTTCTCTCTTGCTGCAGCCGCTCTAGTTCGCCCGACAACATGTCAGTTTTGGACTGCTCGACACCCAGCTTATCATTGATGATACTCAGTTCATTTCGTGCCAGAAGAAACTTTTTTTCAGTGATCCACGTACTCTTGATTTTAAAATCAACGTCGACCTCTAGTTGCCGACATCGGATAGTCCATTCAGACTCTTTCTTAATCCCCTCAGCATGCAGAGCTTGCACTCTAGCCACAGTATCACGTGCAAGCTGCAAGTCACGATGGACAAGTTCAATTCATTTTCGAACCGATCCCTCGCAGACACAGCCTCTACCAAGTCGGACTCGAGCTTTTCAAAGCGAACCTTATGAGCCTCTGACCTAATGGACCAGGACTCCGCTCCTGTATCTGGGAAAACTTCAAGTTGCTTCCTTAACGACTCAATCTCCTAGATAGCGTCAGAGTATGACTTTTGCAAGTTTGCAAAGACCCACTCCATAGTATACACTTTCTCACAAGCTTCCTCAACTTCAGTTCCAGCTGCTGCCACTTGATTCAGGTACGACATTTTCAGTATGAGATGTTTCCGCCCTTTATCGATACGCTCTCCCACTGGCTCCGGAGCGCAGTTCGCCAGCCAACCATTCCACCTGCTAATATGTTTCCTCAAAACATAAGAGATGTCAACCTCGTGATGCCAAACTTGGTTGTTCATCCTTACTACGTCTGGAGCAAACAGATTAATTCGAGCATCTGGATGAAGATCATTCAAAATTGGAATCACCCCAGTACCGCCCTTGGCCATCTTTACTACATCATGGCCCTCATCAACAACATTCCTTTTGCCCGCAACAATCAACTCTTTTTCACGCACCAATTCAGAATCAGTTTACGGAGAATTGGGAAGCGAGTTATTCCTTGCACCCATCGTCAATTCAATTTGAGGATGGAAACGAGATGGAGCACAATACGAGCGATGAGAATGTGACCCTTCACCATGGCATCGATGATCAAATGACTATTCACCGGGTTCATGATCCAGAAAAAGGCGGAGCTCAAAGTCCTTTATTGAAAATGGACGATTAGACGAAGCTTTCATGCCCATCTGCAACAACATGTTATTCAGAAACTCCGCATGCTTGGTGCTCAGTTTAGTTACATCCTCCACGCCCACCATTCGCAGATATTCCCTCTCCAAGTCTGGAAGGGAAATATGGGCCTTGATCTATGCATCACGCCCTTCGGAGACAACAATATCATCCAACACTTGCCTGACAACATCATGTCCTTCGGACGAAGCCAAACGCATGTGGACAGATCTACGTGAAGCAAGAGACCTCAACAGATGCACATGAGAAGGAAGCGTCTCATCTATTTCTGCCATTTTCGAAGGGCTTGGAACCTTGATATTGGGAAGTTTCCACTTTCTCGAAGCAGACACACCTTTTGGCTTTGGCTTTTTTACCCGAAAAAGAGTAGGAGCCACATGCCAATGAGCCCACAAAAAGTTGTTTTATCCTCAGCAGAAAGTGACGAAGTCAGAAATCTCCCTGAGAAAACCACAACAGGTCAATCTAATATGAAGTTAACACAAGCAAGACAAAAAAAGAGTCAAACTTACTCAGTGGTTTGAATGCACGCTCAACCGGACAACCAGCAAGCTCAAAGTATGTCAAGTTTGCAGGAGACAAGAAACAAAACTTCTGCCATGATTTAAAATCATCAATCAGGTAGGTTGCCGAAGCAGTCTGGCGACGTCAACACACACAGAGTGCTCATTTATTCGAGGAAAAGTAAGCAATTGCATCGCCCTCGAAGACACTCGGACACCAGCGTCCTTAGTCTGAATCAGAATGGCAATCACAGTCCTATACCCGTTCGACACAAATTGAGCGGGTGCAATGCCAAGGTACGCCAGGAACTCCCA
Source organism: Berberis vulgaris (assembly GCA_963556465.1). NCBI lineage: Eukaryota > Viridiplantae > Streptophyta > Magnoliopsida > Ranunculales > Berberidaceae > Berberis > Berberis vulgaris. The sequence continues at coordinate 56,203,832 of OY747136.1, read as the reverse complement.
AATCTCCTTGATAACAAGAAAGCAGACACCCGATTGAAGTATACCTTGGTGAAGACAGATAAACCCTTCAGCAAGGGACAATGGCATCAGATCGGCGCCCAAAGTGCAAAGAACCAGATCGTCATGAATCCCGTATGTGTTACAAAGGACTTCCAGATCAGATTCAGAGAGCAACCTCTCTTCAAAAAACTTCTGGCCCTTATAGAACAACTTTTCAAAAAGTTGATTCCGGCCCGCCATGAAAGAAAGTACAAGTTTTTGAATACGAAGGTTATGCGAAATCAAAAGCACAAAAGGCAATACGACAAAGCAAAATCTCTGAAATCGAAAGAGTAAAGGGGCTATACTCCACAGGCAGGAGATCTATAAGGAAAATTGAACTCCCACCTTTTCTTCCTTCAAGCTGGTGCATGCCCAATTAATGAAACTCGTCGCTCGAGGAAACAACTCAGACTCAACCATCATGATTGCACAATTGCTTCATGAAATGACTTAGTGGACTGATTAGATGGCCCACCAACTTGGGAAAAGTAACTGATGATACATCAAACCATCCTCTGATCAACACCGTACACGTGTCATGATAATCTCGTCAACAGAACAAAGCAGGCCCGATTACATACTCAATCTAGCGAAGCTCAGACAACATTAAGCCCACTATTGGCAGATTCCAGAACGTTGGACTTGAATTGCAATGTGCCACTAAGCCCACACGTCACGCGGTCAAGCCCAATACTTGTAAGCCCTGATAAGGCAAGTATCTGGGGGTCGACCCAAGATAGGCAGGCCAGCAATACATCGGTTCCGACTAGAAAACAAATACAAGAGTATAAGTCGGGCAATGAAACTTCCTCGCATGGACAACACTAAAAAAGGGAAACCTCTCCGGCATATCTAGGAGTACGAGTCGTGTAGGGTAACTATACCACATGGACAACTCCCAATTAAGAAAGGGTCTCCAGCAAGATCTCTTTTCCTAAACTACGCCACCAAAAGCCGAGCTGAATAAGGACTCTCACACTATAAAAGAGAGATAAGGTCAATAACCTTAAGGTATGCTACAGAAACCCAATTTACAGTTTTAAGCCTCTCCTAAGCCTTATCTAACTTAAGCATCGGAGTGTCATCGACTGCCATACGGTGGTCCTTGGCTCATGTGTGCTACTTGTGCAGGTCTAGGTAAGCAGCGAGGAAGGAGAGCAAGAATTGACTAACTCAAATACCTTTCAAGAAATTTAATGCATCCATAAAGGAAGTTTTCCTCCCATTTAGGAATATCTAAGTGTCATCTGGATAAAGTAGGTGCGTGACTGGCGCATAGTAATGTGGCTTGAAGTAATAACCCATTTCCACTAATGTGAAAGCGCAAGTGAGGCCTTTATTGAAAACCTCAGATACTACGACTAATAACAATGGTGAGAGTGGATATCTTTGTCTCAAACCTCTAGATGATTTAAAATGTCCTTTGTAAACACCTTGAAGTAACACTAAAAATCCACAGTAGGTTATGCAATTATAAATCAAGTGGCACACTCGGTTATCAAATCCAAACTTGGTCAACACCAACTCTAAAAAAGAACTTAATGCAGTCATAGGCTTTTCCTAGATCTATTTTGAAAATCACATTGCCACTAAAAGCTTTTTTCCCGATATTTCTCATCAATTCCTGAGCCAGGCCAATGTTTTCTACAATAGACCTTCATCTGACGAAGGCTCCTTGTTCCTGAGAGATAATATTTAGAAGGAATGCAAATCTACTACATAGGATCAAATTGAAGATTTTGTATATAACATTGCATAAGCTTATTGGTCGAAAGTCAGAGAAATAAATTGGGTCATTTATCTGTGAAATGAGGGAAATAGGTTTGCTGAGAATGTTCCAAGCATCATATTGCCCCGAAAAAATTCAAGCTACTTCCTAGACATCCACACACACCACATCCCAACATGTTTGGAAGAAGCATGAAGTGAAGCCATCCAGGCTTGGTGCACTGTTTCTGGGTATATTGAAGGTGGCGTGTTTCACTTATTTTAGATCCGGAGGTCTCATAATCTCATAAAACTGGTAAGTCGAGATAACATTGGGAATGCAGTCAAGTAGGTCCTTGTAGGCTTCATACCATTGAGAGTTGAGTAAATTTTGGAAGAACAGATTGGCATCCTAAAGTATTTCTCCCGAATCAAAAATCTGACACCTAGAAGGTAGGTGATATTAGTTATTGGTCTTTTTTTATTCTTAGCTTTCACTAAAGCGAAAAAAATATCTAGTGCACACTTCTCTTTCTTGAATTTCCTTTTCCCCGTAATTCTGTTTCTGTAAAATTTCTTTTTGTTTCAAAGCTAATTTGTACTCGGCCTGGCATCGATTTAGATTATAGGTCACATGCACGTCCCAATTGGCATTTGCTTTTAAGTGATTGTTGTTCTTAGATCCAACCGGACAACAATATATCTTCCCACTGATTCATCTCATTTTCAGTCTGCTGAAAACATTACCAAAGACTTCCATTTTCCATATTTTTAGTGCCTTTCTTAGATTTTCAAACTTTGCATTAACCCTGTCTAGAACCCACATATTTCTAACTTCTATATTCCAGGCATTTACAAAAATTTCCCGAAAGAAAATTGTGTGGTGCACATACGTTGGAAACGAAATGGGGGCATACCTGTTGGTGAGAATCGGTGCATGATTTGAACAAGTGTTATGAAAATGCTTCACTTTTGTATGCGGCATAAGGGCCAGCCTGTTAAAGAATAGAAGTTTACTTATGTTACAGAATAGGTTAGGAAAGTCAGAATAGAATAGAAGTTTTAGGTTTCCTATCTCTACAAGGTTAGGTTAGAGTTTTCTTTATGAGCTTGTATTCAGTCAATGAAAATAATAACAATTATATTTCAATACAATTCTTTACATGGTATCAGAGCAACTTTTCTGTTTAACCAAACTTGAGCCGCCGCACCGATAATCCTTCTCGCTTGTTAACTACCGCCTCACGCAGCCACACAATCTCACCATTTCAGCTTCTCCACGCATCATCAACACACAAACACAACAACAGTGATCCATCACCATTGAGCATCGACTTCATTTCGATTAACAAAGATCAACAAAAATCCATCATCGACTTCATCTCGATTAAGAGAGTTCAATTTGCAGCCAGCAAAGCTCAATCGCTGCCCACGATCATCTTCATCAACATCACGACAATCATTATCAACATTATACAGATAATCACTGTATCGATCATACAAATATCAGTTCATCATCATACAAAGATCATCAAAACATCAAACCCACCATCGATCATCATCACTGATCAAACCACCATCAAACCAACATCATCAATCGTCGGAACCCCACTGATCAATCAACAATAAATCAGATCTCGTCATCATCAGCCATCATCATCTTGATCAACAAAGATCTCCCTCATCAACAGAGATCATCCTGATCAACAAAGATCTCCCTCATCAACAAAGATTTCCATTAACACCCAACTTCGACAAAGATCTTCCTCATCAACAGAAATCCCGAAGATCGAACTATCATCCTTTTCTCTCGCTTTCTAAATCGACGAAAAAAAGAGAAAACAAGGAGGGGGCGAGAACTTTAGCAAATACAAGAAGAAGAAGGAACTATCTTCTTCCTATCAAGCTCCTCTCCCCATCAATTGAAGAAAAAAAAAGGAGAAGCTACCCACAACTATTAGCACCTCGAGATTTAGTCAGTGCACCAACTGATTACAAAAAAAAACCCTTATTTTAAAGGATCGGCCTAGTTCAGTCAGAGCCACCGGTACACTACGTAATCTACTGAACACTGCGTAGCCGCAGCCAACATGAGAGACAATACAAGCAGTGGTCTCAACACCACCACATCACCATACAACAAGTCCAAGGCTCACAATATTGGTAATGACTTTTCTATTACAGAGTTGACAGGTAAAATACTCTCTCTCAAATCTCATGGCTCTCGTTCATCTTGGATCCTTGATAGCGGCACCACTGATCATATAGTTCATAACCCTCATTTACTCACATTTTCCAACCCGATGGTACACTTGTTGTTGTTACACACATTGGCACCATGACTTTCTCTTCTATTTTTACCTTGCATGATGTTCTTTGTGTTCTCTCTTTTAATGTCAATTTAATTTCCATTAGCAAACTCACAAAACATTATCTTTTTGTCACCATTTTTCTCAACAATTCTTGTCTGATACAGGACTTTCGTTCGTGGAAGATGATTGGGACATCAACTGAGCTTGATGGTTTGTACTACCTGGACGACACCACCACCACAACTTCCACCACTTGTCACATCACTCAAGACAATAACCCCGTGTTATGGCACAATCGCCTAGGTCGCCTTTCAGACAAAACTCTCCATCTTCTTCCTGTCTCTTTTCGTGATGCTAGTACTTGTGTTTCCAATAAATGTGTTATTTGTCCTTTGGCCAAACAAACTAGGAATAAATTTCCTTCATCCCATATTTCGAGTACTACTCCTTTTTCCTTATTACATGTCGACATTTGGGGAGGATATCACGTTCCTTCCCTTTCTGGAGCGCATTATTTTCTCACCATTGTTGATGATTATACACGATGTACTTGGATTTATCTCATGAAACACAAGTCTAACACACATTCTTAATTTCATTCATTAATTATGTTGAAAACCAATTTTCTTCCAAAATTCAAACCATTCGCAGTGATAATGGACTTGAATTTTTCCTTACTGATTTTTATGCTTCAAAAGGCATTACTCATCAAACTTCTTGTGTCTCTACGCCCCAACAAAATGGGGTGGCAGAACGTAAACAATGACATCTTTTGAATGTCGCTCGTGCTCTTTTGTTTCAAGCACATCTCCCTAAACATTTTTGGGGAGAAACAATTCTTACCGCTGCCTATCTCATTAATCGCACACCGTCCTCTGTTCTTAAAGGCAAAACGCCTTTCGAACTTCTCTTTAACAAACAACCCAACTATTCTCACCTTCGAGTTTTTGGTTGTAAATGGGTCTATAAGATCAAACTTAATCCATATGGTAGTGTTGAACGCTACAAAGCCCGTCTTGTGGCTAAAGGATACAATCAAGTTGAAAGTATTGATTAAAACATTTGCTCCTGTTGCTAAATTGACTACTAATCGTATTCTCCTTGCTCTTGCAGCCACACAAGGTTGGCATTCATGTCAACTTGATGTCAACAATGTTTTTATTTATGGTGATCTTTTTTAGGATGTGTACATGAGCCTTCCTCCTAGATTCGGTCGAAAAGGAGAGACTCGAGTATGCAAGTTGAACAAGTCCTTATATGGTCTCAAACAAGTCTCGAGACAATGGTTCCTTAAGTTATCATCTGCTCTCATATCAGCTGGCTACAATCAGTCTAAGGCTGATTACTCATTATTCGTCCGATCTTAGGTAACAATTTTACTGCAATTCTCGTATATGTGGATGATATAATATTGGCAGGTAATGATCTCCAATACATTGAAGAAACCAAGAAATTTCTGGTTGCAAAATTCAAGCTCAAAGATTTAGGAAAATTGAAATATTTCCTTAGCATTGAAGTCGCGAGGTCATCCAAAGGGATTGCTTTATCTCAACGAAAATATGCACTTGAAATATTGGAGGACACAGAGTATCTTGGAGCAAAGGCTTCACGTTATCCTATGGATCAAAACTTGGTGCTCACACAGGATGATGGAAATTTACTACCAAATCCCGCAACATACCGCAAACTTGTTGGAAGGTTGATTTAATTAACGATTACGAGACCAAATTTGGTTTGTTCAGTATGTACATGTCCTAAGTCAATTTATGGACAAGCCCAGAATACCACATTTGGATGCTGCACACAAGGTCTGAGGTGTATCAAGGCTTCACCAGGACATGGTATTTTTTTCTCTTCCACCAGCTCATTACAGTTGAAAGCTTATTGTGATGCAGATTTGGCTAGATGCAGAGATACTAGGAGATCCATTACAAGTTACTGTGTCATGCTTGACGATTCACCAATTTCTTGGAAAGCTAAGAAACAAACTACAGTGGCAAGATCTACAGCTGAAGCAGAATATAGGGCCATGGCTTCTACATGCTGTGAGTTAACTTGGTTGAGGTACATTCTTAATGATTTGCACATTAATCATCCTCAGACAACTCTCTTGTTTTGTGACAACAAGGCTACACTCCATATTGCATCTAATCCGGTTTTTCATGAGCGAACGGAGCATATAGAGATTGATTGTCATTTGATTAGAGAAAAGATACAAGAGGGTACTATTCAGACTGAGCATGCTGGAAAACTACATCAACGGGCAGATTTGTTCACTAAAGCTTTGAGCACTTATCAATTTGATAATCTTCTTAGCAAGTTGGGTATTACAAACATATACTCCAACTTGAGGGGGAGTGTTAAAGAATATAAGTTTACTTATGTTACAGAATAGGTTAGGAAAGTCAGAATAGAATAGAAGTTTTAGGTTTCCTATCTCTATAAGGTTAGGTTAGAGTTTTCTTTATAAGCTTGTATTCAGTCAATGAAAATAATAACAATTATATTTCAATATAATTCTTTACACAGTTAGTCGAAATTTACTAGTGCCCTAAGAGTCGGGGGTGTTAAAAAAGTCTCTGGTAGCATTTGACAAGTGGCCGGGTTATTGTCCTAACCTCCCAAATAGCATGTTGTATCGTTCTTGACTTCTTCGTCTCTGATAGATTTTACTGAATATTGTGTTAGTGAATGAACAACTTTTGATAGTAATATTCATTGAAAACTACTGTGTTATAGTAGCTATTGTGTAATATCTTTCATACTGCAAATGCACTTTTGGTGCTCCCTTCATGGTAATGTTAATCACAAATTCAGTAATAGTTTGCTATTGCATGCAACATGTTGACATAGTAAGCATGTTCCAAAGAAGATTATTATGCTTCTAGCTCTAGTTATTGCTAATATTGTACTACTAGATATACAATTGTTGAACGGGGAAATTCTCATAGATTGAAAGATGAAAACTAAAGGAGCTCATAGCTACCTACCAAGTCTATCACCTTGTAGTAAAGAAGATTAGATGCAGACAAGAAGAACAAATCATTGGTCAAGTGTGTGAGAATAATTAAGATAGATAAGGGAGGGAAAAGAGACAATGGAGTGTGACGTCATAACCCTAACCTTTAACAAAACACATCCCCGATTTTGAGGTTGAATCCACGTGAGGTTCCCACAGGGAAGTTTGAAACTCTTAACTCACAATCTATCTACTACTTCCTTCGCCAAACCATCCCTCATTTAACAACATACCCAAAAGAAAGGTAATTGGTCAAACAGAAAAGAAAAGACGAACGGCGCAGTTGGATGGATAACCCTTATTTTAAGGGTTTTGGGGGTTTCCTTGTGTTGTGGCATTGGGAGACTCCCTTGAGAGGAATCTATACACGTTCTGTCTGTCATCCTAAAAGCCCCCTCACTTGAATATAACTGAACAAATTATTTTGTGTTCTTTAATCAACTTTTTAAACGACTATAAACATATCATATGTTATGTACACTCTCTTTGTTGAGAAAGAAGAATAAGATATAGTATATGATTTGATATGTGTGTGTTTGTATAGTGATCCAAAGTTTTGTTCAAAGAAATGAGATTTAATGGTGAGCTAGGGAGGGTCGCGTTCATGCTCACTTAGGGTCTGGTCTCTCTCTTCGACCATAAAGCACCACCAAAAACACAATTAAGGGCATTATTTCGAAAGCTAGCGAGTTTGGATAAGTGGCGATTCAATGAGGTTAACCTCACCATCACTTGATGAGGGCACACTTTTCGACTGTCGGATTAAATAGATCTAGATAAAGTTGATAAACCAAAAATATAAAAATGTTTAATTTTTAATATATAGATTTAATCGCTAGAACAAACTCCTTAAATAAAGAAACTTTACTACTCCCTTTGTCCTTCTTTGATCGCATAGATGGGTTCAATGAAGCAAGGCTAGGAAAGAAAGAAGAAAATAAAATTATATTGGCAATTTATTGTTCATAATCTTCAGCAACCATCCCCATATCTCTCTTGGTGTAAGGGCATTAACAAGCTCCGTCAAGGATAATTCATGCCCATATCCGCCTGGACCTCTTCAATCTCTATTAAAACTACAATTTCGTCTTTAAAAATCTTCAATCTCGACAATTTTACCAACTTTGGTAGTTATATCATGCGTGCATTCTTTTGAAATCATATCTAAAATCTACAAACCTTAAATTCAATCATCTCCAAGAGAAACTTAAAATTCAATGATCAAATGTTTGTTACAAAATCTATTAAAATTGGGTAACAACCAAATCTACTATTATTAATTAGATTTGTTTCAAGAAGAAAGAACAATAAGAGACCATTTAATTTTTCGATAAACAGAACATTCAACTAAGGAGTTGGTGTCATTATAGAAAATTAAATCTTTTCATATTTTTATGTGATTATCAACAACATCTAGATCTATTTAATCCGACAATTGGATGATGTGCCCTCATCGAGTATTCGTTGGGTTAATCTCATTGAATCACCACTTAGTTTGGATCATGCATTGAGTTATAAACAAGTGTTATAGAAAACAAATAGCAAAATTAAATGGGTTAGGGTAAAGGACACCAATTTGTGACACCAATTTTAGAACCCAATTTTATTTCACTCACTTAGGATTTTCGAAAAAAAAGTTCATCTTTACGTGGAGATGATCTCCTTAGCATGTAGCTCACTTTCATTAGATATGAACTTATTTCAAAACTTTTCATTGAGTGAAATAAAATTATCACAAAAAGTGGTCACATTTACGGCAAAAATTCTAGGCAGCCTGAGTTTTGCTGCCTGGGATTTTTATGTGATTATCAACAACATCTAGATCTATTTAATCCGACAATTGGATGATGTGCCCTCACCGAGTATTCGTTGGGTTAATCTCATTGAATCACCACTTAGTTTGGATCATGCATTGAGTTATAAACAAGTGTTATAGAAAACAAATAGCAAAATTAAATGGGTTAGGATAAAGGACACCAATTTGTGACACCAATTTTAGAACCCAATTTTATTTCACTCACTTAGGATTTTCGAAAAAAAAGTTCATCTTTACGTGGAGATGATCTCCTTAGCATGTAGCTCACTTTCATTACATATGAACTTATTTCAAAACTTTTCATTGAGTGAAATAAAATTATCACAAAAAGTGGTCACATTTATGGCAGAAATTCTAGGCAGCCTGAGTTTTGCTGCATGGGGGGCAAAAATTTGTCCCTTCCCCCCCCCACAGCCTGAGTTTTGCTGCCTGAGTTATGTGAAATAAAAACCCAGGCTGCCTAGAATTGTTCCATTTATGGATATTCACTCTTCCTTCTACAGTGAATTCCATTCAGTTATAAAATTAGATGTCCCCAATCATTAATGGTGCCTCAGAACTTCAAAGACTGGTCCCAACAAACCCAAAATTTTTAGCCCATTGGGCTTTTGAGTCATCTAATCATCGGGCTATTCCTAATCAAAACCAAAATATCAAAAAAATAATTGGCCCATTGCGCTTCTGAGTCATCTAATAAAAAAAATGTTAAAGCGACGCCTGAGAGATTCGAACTCTCGCGGGGATACCCCATGTACTTAGCAGGCACACGCCTTAACCACTCGGCCAAAGCGTCGAAGTGGTGTAAATGTGGCGAAAACGGTATATTCACACATATTTGCATGTTGGCATGCTCAATTATTCTAATTATTTTCTCTATGATTTTTTTATTTATAAAAATTTGATAATAATAAAATATTTAAATATATTATAATTGTCCAACGTGAACATGTAACTATTGTTTTTTGTTAGTCCCTCACAACCAATTGTAAAAAAAATTTGTCACATCCATTTTTCATGAATTTTTGTTAAAAAAGATAATGCAAAAAGTTAGGGTGTCCCCCGTTGTAGGAGACGTGTTGCACCTACACTCGTGTAGGGACAAATGAACAAGAAAAACTTCAGCGGCGCCCGACTGTAGTGTTAAATAGGCAAAAATTCTCTCACCATTTTGGACAGGGGCGGGTAAATAAACTAGTCTAGGCTAAAGATAGAATGATTAGATTAGCCTCTTGGAATCTACGAACCTTAATAGGTAAGTCAATAGAACTAGTGGACGTCTTGGGTAGGAGGGAGGTAAACATAACGTGTCTCTAAGAGACAAAGTGGAAGGGAAACAAAGCTAAATATTTAGGAGAAGGGTTCAAAATTTTTAATTTTGGAATAGATGGAACTAGGAATGGGTTGAAAAAGTTGTAAATAATTTTTTTAAGGATGGATTAGTTGATATTAGGAGGCTTCAAGATAGAATCATAAGTATTAAATTAGGTTTAGAACTAGAGGTAGTGCATGTTAGCGCGTATGGGCCTCGGGTGGGTTTAGACGAGGAGACTAAGAATGTTTTTTGAGACTCTTTAGAGAAGTTAGTTCTTGGAATCCCCTCTTCCCATAGGGTTTTCCTAAGCGGGGATTTGAATGGCCATGTTGGTAAGGATAGAGTTAGGTATGAGAGGGTTCATGGAGGTCAAGGCTTTGGGGACGAAATACTATGGGGATTTATATTCTAGATTTTTCTTTAGCTAACGATTTTGGGATTGTCAATACTTTTTTATAAGAAGAGAAAAGATCATTTGGTGACCTTTGCGAGTGGCCATAATAGAAGTCAAATTGATTAATTTTATTGTTAGGAGACACGATCTAGGTAAGTGTAAAAATTGTAAAGTTATACCAAGAGAGTGTTTGACAAACCAACATAGGCTGTTAGTCCTAAATTTTTGTTTTAAAAGTAGGGGTCATATTACTAAAGGACATATTAGATCGAGAATTAAGTGATGGACCTTATAGGGAGATGTGTGTTAGAAATTTAGAAAAATGATTTTGAGTGGCCAATCAGTTATAGAAGGTTGGGAAAACTAAAGGATGGGATTAGTAGCATAGATCTTTTTGAGCATTTGGAAGAGATAGATATGATAAGGAGATGTGGTGGTGAAATGTTGATGTGCAACAAGCCATTACGGAAAATAAAAGATGTTTTAAGGAGTGGCAAATAGATAGATGCCTAGAGTCTTATGAGCTCTATAAACAAGCTAAGAAGTTGAGTGGTAAAGCAGTAGGGGAAGCTAAAAAGGGAGCATTTGATGATATTTATAATAGACTAGGTATAAAGGAAGATGAGACGACAAGATAGCTAAAACGAGATAACGAAAAACTAGGGATTTGAGTCATGTTAAGTGTGTTAAGCATGGGGATGGAAAATTTTTAATGCGGGAAAAACTATTTTAGATAGACTGAGGGATTACTTAGAAAAATATGCTTCACAGAAAGGGAGGCACCGCGTGTTCCGTCGCAGATTTAGTGCCAAAAAGTAAGATAAGCTTTGAAAAGAATGAAGTCAAGGAAGACAGTTGGACCAGATGATATACCAATTGAAGCGTGGAAATGCTTGGGAGAAGTTGGGATTCAATGGCTAACTGGTTCTTTAATAGGATTCGTGGAGGCATAACATTATGGTACCAAGGGGGATATTCAAAATTGCTCGAACTATAGAGGGATAAGGCTTAAGAATCATACAATGAAACTTTGGGAGAGAGTCATAGAGCAAAGACTTAGGAGTTTAACCACTGTTTCGAATAATCAATTTGGATTTATGCCGGGTAGGTCTACTACAGAGACCATCTTCTTGCTTAGGCAAATTATAGAAAAATATCAAGAGGAATATAAGAGTTTGAATATTGTTTTTATTGATTTGGAGAAAGCCTATGATAAAGTCCCCAGGGAGTTAATTTGGTGGGTGCTTAGAAGGAAGAAAGTGTCTCAATGTTATGTAGATATCATTAAGGATATGTGTGAAGGGGTTGTAACAAGTGTTTGTTCAATAGGCGTGATATCCAGTGAATTCTCAATATTAGTAGGATTATATCAAGGGTCGACCTTAAATCGATACCTCTTTGTTTTGGTCATGGATGAGTTGACAAGACATCTTCAAGAAGATGTACCTTGGTGCATATTGTTTGCATATGATATTGTCTTACTTGATGAGACTAGTGAAGGTTTAGGTCGGAAATTAAATTGGTGGTTGGAGGCATTAGAGGGTCAAGGTTTTAGAATTAGTCGTTCGAAGACAGAATATCTAGTGTGCAATTTTGGTTGTGAATTAAGAAGGAGGAGTAATTCAATTAAGATTGAAAGTGTGGAGGTTCTAGAGTGTGAGGCTTTTCGATATCTAGGATCAATAATTCAAAATAGGCAACGACTACCTCCCACCACCAGGTCCTCTCTCTCACACCACCAAAGCATTTTTTCACTTTCTCACACCACCAATAAGTACATTAAAACCTTAGAAACTCAAACAGTGAAACGAAAAAATCACACTCAAACGACTCCATCCCTCCTTCAATCTTTGCACTCCCTGCTGCGGTTTGTCCCACACTCCGCGACCAACTTCTCATCTTCGCAAGGTTGCATCCTCATCCTCTTCCCTATCTCTTCATCTTCGCATTGGCCCTAAAATTGTGATCCTCTTTCCTCTCTCGTCCTCTTCGTCCTCCTCTTTCCTATTTCTCCCTCTTCCTTTGCATTTCACTAAAGTTCACATTAGAAGACTTAGTTCACTTCATTAGATGAAAATGAAAGGGTTTAGTGAAGTTGGTGATGTTAGAAATAAAGATTATAAGGGTTTTCTTGAGAGTGAAGAAGAAGATCAATCTAAAGAGCAAGGTCAGTCCTTTTCAATGGAGGTAATTTGCCAAAAACAATTTCATTTAATTTGCATGTAAATTTTATTTATTTTGTATATTTTCAAAATAAGTGATTGATTATTGTATGATGCATTGGTGCATATGCATTTATAATGGATGTAATAGATATGGAGATGCCTTTTAACGCTCTTGAAAGCCCAGAGACGAATAATTTAGAGGTAACCACCATTTTATTGTTAAGTAAATTAAAATTTGATGATAATGTTGTTATGAAACTAATTATAAATTGAATCATTATGCTGAAAGTTGATGATAATGTTGACAATACCAATGAAGACAGTTCATTAGTATTGGTAGTCGATGATAATCATTTATTTGTTACGGACGAGGTATGTAAGTTTTTTCTTATTTTCGTTTTCACCATTTTTCATTGTTATAAATATGTTGTTATTAACAAGTTATACATTTTTTTTAGGTATTCTCATCAAGGTCTGCACTGATAGGTTGGGTCCAAGGGATCAATAGGGATAATAACATGGTCATTATTATCACTAAATTGAAACCGGCTAATCAAAGAAGGAAGGGAAGAGTTCATTTTGGTTGTGAAAGGGGAGGGAAACCTGATAAAAGGTTAAAAAATCCTATTCGATCCAGCGGTACAAAGAAGTGTGGGTGCAAATTTGAGTTGAGAGGGGTCCCACTGGAGAATGACCATTGGAGATTGCAAGTGAGATGTGGAACCCACAATCATCGATCAAAGTCACTTGTTGGTCATTCGTTTGCTGGAAAATTGAGCGTAGAGAAGATTATTTATGTGAAGAATGTGGCGAAGGCCGGTGTGAGCCCTCAGAACATCTTGTCTCGGCTGAAAGAGAGGTCACCGAATAATACCTCGACTCTGAAGCATATTTACAATCTAGTGTGTCAGCTAAAGGTACTGGACCAATGAGGCAGGACGGCTTTGCAACATACTCTAGAGTTGTTGAGGAGAGTGACAAACATTTTTTGGGCGCATCCTCAATCTATTCAGTTGGCAAAGTGTTTTCCACAAGTAATGTTTATGGATTGCACGTATAAAACAAACCGCTATAGGATGCCGCTGTTTGAGATTGTTGGTATGACGTTGACTGGGAAGACCTTCAACGTTGCATTCTGTTTCATGTGTTCCGAGAAGGAAAAGTCTTATGCTTGGGCATTGGTGAAACTTGCATGAATTTTTGAGCCAGACAACCTGCCAAGCGTGTTTGTGACTGATAGAGAACTGACTTTGATCAAGGCTATTGAGCGAGTTTTCCCCAAGGCAAGGAAATTATTGTGCACATGGCACATCGATACAAATGTCAAGAAAAATTGTAAGAGGCACTTTGAGGACAATGACCGGTGGGCCGACTTTATAGATTCATCTTCAGAATTGTATAGATAAAGTTTAGAAGATAAATGGAACAAGGTGATAGTTGAGTTTGATAGAAGATGGGAAAAATATCCTAAGTGTTTGGAATATCTCAAGACAGTCTGGTATCCCCATAAGGAGTACTTTGTTTATGCATGGACGAATAAATTTATGCATTTTGGACAACGCACAACGGGTCGAGTTGAAGCACTCGTTGGAAAACTCCCAAGGAACATTCCTTAATGTTTGAAGAAAAGATACATGAAATGATCGAAGTCCAACTAATTGAGATAGAGTCGTCATTCTAGTATAGTCTAACAAAGGTGAAGGCTAACATAACTTCACTATTTTTTCCTTACTTAATGGGTCGGTGGCATGCAGGGAAATTGATTTGATAAATGCAGAGATTCGGAGGTGTGAAAGTGTAGGGGTTGACCCTGTAAAGTGTGGTTGTGTGCTTCGAACGACGCATGGATTACCTTGCGCTAATGAACTTACAAGTTATCTAACTCCCAGATGGCAATTTCTAGTACGCACCGTAGACAAGTATTGGCTGCAGCTTGGCACAACACCTATTCGTGAATGTGGCGATGTAATTATAGACCCAGTGTTCGACGCCCTTATGAATAGGTGCAATGAGTCATTGCCAAGTTCCTTCAGTATGATGATAAAAATGGTTGGAAATAAGTGCGGAAATAGCTATTGATGGAGCTTGAGTGTAATGCAGCGTTGTGTCTTGCAATGTGGCACAAGGAAGGGGTAAAGGTTGTGAAGGACGCTTTGGTAATTCCAGAAAATCAGGTGTGGATAGATAGAAAAAGTTGGTTTATGGATCCCGACATGTTAGAGCTTGCACCGACCCATTACCAGTGCGTCTTTGTTTGTTATGG
The DNA here is from genome assembly GCA_963556465.1 of Berberis vulgaris. Taxonomy (NCBI): domain Eukaryota; kingdom Viridiplantae; phylum Streptophyta; class Magnoliopsida; order Ranunculales; family Berberidaceae; genus Berberis; species Berberis vulgaris. The sequence goes on along the minus strand of OY747136.1, from coordinate 56,188,802 downwards.
GAACCAAAACACGACTTGTTTTCCCTATGTTTACCCAACACCACATTTTGACTCAGGACGCGTATGTTTCATGGAACACTTGGCTCAGAATAGTCACTATATCGTCCTTCATATGCAACCGAACCCACAATTTCTTTCTACAGTACCAACCTGGCCATGTCAAATGTTTCTTTCGGTCCACTTGTTGAAGAGTAGTTTCGAGGTCCAGCTCAGTATTGGTGCAACGATGCTGAACAAGTTTAATGAAAAGAATAAGAACATGAATAAGTCGACCGAGGTGGTGACCATAGACTGATGCACATATTGTATATTGCTAACCATTGTTGTTATGAAAAGCTGTAAATGACAAATGTAAATGAAAGTCGAAACATTGTTTTGTTAGACAAGTCACCGTTTTTTTTTTGTCAATGGAAGACTTGTATGTTTTGAGAATTTGTTAATATATTATATGGAATTTCACTCATATTAGTTTAATATTTTGTTTATGTATGATGTGAGAATGCGACTTTGCGAAATCAGTAAAAAAATCAGATAAAAAAGGTTGACATGACCGTAAAAAATGTGACAAGTAAGCTCAATCTAAGCGCATGGAACTTTCACATCAAGGTTTTAGGTAAATAAAAATTAGAAAACTAAGTTTAAAATTGAATCACTTTCTAAAAACTTTGAAATTTTCTTTTATCAGAAAAATTGCAAGGTTTTAGGGTTTGTCCGCAGTGGGCAATGCGATGTATCCCACTATTCTCGCATTGACCACGGCGAAAAGGACTAAAATTTTTAGAATTTTTACTGTTCGCAATACGGAATGCACAATAAATAAAAAAACTCGCAATGACGAATGTGAAAGAGTTGGTATACTTTGCAGCCCACACTGCGCAACATGTTGGATAATTCGTAACCCACAATGCCCATAAAATAGGATTCTTCGCATTCTGGACTGCGAACAGTAAAAATTTTGAAAACAAAATTTGGGTTCGTAGCAAGCACTGCGACCAAACCATGATATTTCGCAACAGGCGTTGCGAGGAAACCAAGATGTTTTGCAGCATGTAGTGTGACTAAACCTGGGTTTTGCGCCGTTGCAAATGAAAACAGTAAAAAAATTTGAAAACAAAAGTTGGGTTCGCAGCAGGCACTGCGACCAAACCTTGATAGTTCGCAGCAGACATTGCGAGGCAACCAGGATGTTTCGCAGCACGTAGTGCGACTAAACATGGATTATGTGCAGTGCCAAATGTGAACAGTACAAAATTTTCAAAAACTGTTCTGTTCGCAGTCCCAAATGCGATTTTTCCTGGATATTTTGCATTGTCCAGTGTAACAATACAAAATCATGCAAATGTTTTCTGAAATTTTGTTCTTAAACTTGGTTTTAAACTTAGGAAATGATTTTTCTGAAATTTTGTTCTTAAACCCTTGTTTGATTGAGTGTTTGATTGGGGTACTTAAGTGTTGCAGTTTGAAAAGTAAAGTGTGAATATGCTTGTTCAATCAGAACGTCAGTATGTTGGTGCTATAGTTGTTCATGGAAAACTTCCATTGAAGTAGCTTGGATTCTTCTAAGAGTACCTTCTGTTTGTTAATTTGTTGAAGTCGCAGTTGTGGATATTTTATAAGAAATTTAAGATTTGTGATGTTTTATAAAAAATTTAAGACTTACGACTTGTGATGTTTTATAAGAAAGTTAAAGCTCACCCTACTCTTGAACTCAAATACATAAGTAACAAACTTTGAATAGAAAAATTAAGTAACAAGCTTTGAATAAAAATAAAAATATTTAGTTTACAAAATTCTTCCACCAGCATGAATACATAGAATCATTGAATATAACATAATTAACCGAACAAAACAAAATGTTTAACGCCTCAGAACATAGAATCTTTTTCCATGCCTTGACTTGGTTCGACGTTCACTTCCTCCATCGATAATTTCACCACTGTCAACACTAGTGCGAACGTCAGGCTCTTCTTCCGCTTGTTCCACAGTAACGGGCGTAGACATTTCATCTAGCAAATCTCGTATTCTATTTTGCCGACTAAGCAAAATTAACTTGCCGACGTTCGCCCCTTCTTCAATGAAGGCGTCAATCAAGTCATGAGCATGAGCAATAGCAATAGCAATTTCCTGCAGTGAAACATTAGATGTTAGTGCAAACCATGTAAATATTTTAAAATACATAAAGGTAAAATGTTTGTACTTACCATCTTATTTGAAATAAACAAATATCTTCTTAGGGCTAAACTTCTCCTCTTGTTCGGTGGTTGTACGAAGGGATGGGAAATGCGGTGAAATCAATTCAAGTAATCCACAGCACTTTCTCATGGCATTTTCGCGTTGGCACCTTGTTGGTTAGGTGGCACGACACTATACTGCCACCTTCGAGCGAACGAAGCCAACACCTCATACTAGATGAAATAGTGTTTGCCGGATCGAACTCTATTCTTCCTTTTGGCTTGGATTGGATGGACTGGGATGACTTGTACCTTTCCAATTTGTCTCATAAGTCTATCGGGGTGATGTGGTTCTTCTATATCGAGACATAATAGACATCCCATGAACCATGTGATGCCATGAAGGGGAGTGTTTCTCTTGAACTCCATGTAAGGGTCCCAAAGTACATGCGAATTATAATAATTGGGTTATTAATATATGACACATACAAAAATATTATTTAACTTAAATATGCATTTTTACCTCTTCATGAGACAAGTCATTGAAAAGCTCCCTAAGAGTGATGATTTGTTCATCCAAAACCCCTATAATTTGTGGGGGTTCCCACTTAGCTATGATGGGGAGTTTAGCATCCCATGATTGATTTGCATTACCCCATAGTCTAAAGTAGGGCTAGGCAGATCCGGGTGACCGGCCCGAAAAGCCAAAATCGAAGACCAGACCGATCATTCAAAAGTTGAAAATTTTGGGGCTGAGCCCGAACCGAATGCTCAGGCCGGGCCGGGTCTGTCTCGGTCATTTTACATCCCAGTTTTCAGCCCAAGCCCATTTGTTCATCCCATTTTACATCCTCCACTCCACTATCTCACATCAAATCCACTCCACTCTCACACACACTCTACTTTGTAGTGGATCTGGAAGCAGAGGTGGAGAAGCAGTTGTTGAAGGAGGTGGAGAAAGTGGGGGAGCTGGCGGAGGAGGAGATGAGGGAGCGGAGAGGCCTCGCTTAGATCTCAGCGATGTAACCAAATCACAAATCTTACAAAGGATATTTCTTGCTGATTTACTCAACACATGCTACAAAATCCCATCATGATGATTTTGCCTTTCAATCTCTCATTGAATCCAATCCAAGTAATGGCTTCCACCAGATCCCTCAACCATTAGAGTAGACACAAACCCAAGACAACTACACTTCGAAAGCCATTGCAACGCAAGAACTCCCTCCTCATTGATTCTCCAAACACCCAAAAGTCCAAATGGATCGAGATCTCCCTCGTCGGAGATTCCAACAAAGAAAACTCTCCATTCAAGACTCACTCCATTCCAGCTCCAGTTCCGCTTGATTCATCACTTGCAAAAAAACTCAGTGCCACCAGGAAAAAGGTTGAAAGACTGAAATTGGAGAAAGAGAAGACAGAGAAGCTGTTAGAAGAGCGGGGTGAGGTACTTGATGGGGCGATGAGAGAAATGGAGATAAGAGGAAAAACGCAAATTGGGATGGAAATGGAAGTCCAGAAACTTATTAGATTCATACCCGAACCTGGCCGGTTACCCGACGGACTTCAAAAATGGTAACTGAGGCTCGGACCAGAAACATCGGGCCGAGCCAGGTTTTAAAACTGAAAATTAAAAAAATAAATAAAAACCCGATCCGAACTGACCCGATCGGTCCGGTTGTCGGTTCGGTCCGAGTTTTCGGTTTGAAATGCCAACCCCTACTCTAAAGTGGTCATATATTCATGCCTATAAAAGAAAACAACATAAATAAAGATTATGAAATTATTATATATTATGAGGGTAACTAAATTTTTTTGTTTTCGAAGCATACCTCCAAAAGAAGTAAATATCTAGAAATTTGCCTCGTTCCCTATCTGCTAGCGCCGCCCAACTGACGAAACAAGAGTGCCAAACCTGCTACGCCCCATGCATACTTGTTAACATCATCCACCTCCATCAACATCTTTAAATATTCAATATGAACCATTGTTCCACTTTTATCGGCAAATAGAGTCATACCCAGAAGAAACAACAAGTAACCCCTTCACACTTGTTGTTTCCTTTCAAGAGAATCAATATCCGTGGCTTGTCTACAACAGTGATCCTGAATAAACTTCATTTCGACAGATTTTCCATGCTTCTTTACATGGGCCTTTGCTTCTTTACTTTCAATCCCCAAACCATCCACCAATAATGTAACACATTCATCTACTGTCACTGCAGTCGTCGTATTAATCAACTTATCAAGAATCGACAAATGAGTTATGCGGTAGACATCGTCCAGGGTGATGGTCATCTCTCCAAAAGGTGGGTGGAATGTGTTGGTCTCTGGTTGCCAACGCTCCGCGAAAGCACAAATTGTCACATTATCAAGACGTACCCTTTGATATTTAACCAAGGGATACAAACCACTATTGTAGACCATTCTCTTTACATCCCTCGACTCTTTTTTCAAATCCCAATCGATGAAGTTCCTATATTGATGTCTGATGGAATTTTTATTAACCTAAATTAATAAGTTAATAAACCCTACTTGTAATACCACAAGTGCACGGCTGTCTAACTAGTAGACAATGGCAAATACGGGTCGATCCCACGAGGATTGACGAGACAGTCGAATTCTAAGACTTATTTGAACTAATTTAGAGTTGGGGGTTACATCAGATGTAAATTACTAAAATTAAGAGACTAAATTGACAACTAAAATTAAACTGATAGGATGATAAGAGAGGGGACCGAGACATCGAATCCACCACAGGTTCTTCGAGATTTGTGTAATCCAAATTATTGTTTTCAAGAATTAACATGACTAACCTAAAGATTAATCTAAGTTCGCAATTGACTTCAGCAAATGTGGAAAACCCTAGCATTGCGTGTCTTCTTACGACACACACAATCACAGGTTTATTTTAACTAATTCTAAACCCCTAGCATTGCATGTCTTCTTACGGCACACACAATCATAGATTCAGATTCATTGATTAACACAAACTTTTAATATCAACAAAGGGTACTTCTAACTACCGACTAGTCTAGATAATTAATCAGGATATAATCGATGAAAGCAAATTATTGAAACTCAGAAATCAAATGTGTTTAACGTTCAAGTATAAGAAAACAATAAATTCAAATACAACAAACTTTAGGAAACCCTGTGGTTTCATCTTCGCCTCGGCGCGGGGTCTAGAAGATCATGGTGGTGGTGGTCACAACATCAATGGAGGTGGAATTCATCTCTGCACGAACACGAATCCCAAGGAAAAGCTGCAAATGCACTGTTGTGGCTCTTATAGGATCTCGGGGTGCCAATAGTCAACTATTTGAAAAACAGTTGGTTCCCGCCAAAGTCGCGCGGCTGTCTTCTCCAGCGCGACTCGTCCTGTGCCCCGCTTTCTTCATCGTTTCCTCGCAAGCTTTCGCTTCCTACGACCGGCTCCGGTACCTGCAAGAGACAGAGAGAAGGTGAGGGAAGAACGAGAAGGGGAACAGAAAGAGAGAAAAAAACAGTTGCGGTGCTATTGCGAGCTTTGTTTTGTGGTGGCTGATGGCGGTGGGAAGTGGCTCTGGTGGCGGTGATTGCGGCTCGCGTTGTTGCTTCTCTTTCGTCTTCTTCTGTTCCTGTAAGAGAGAGAGGTGAATGAGGGACTGGGTGCGTGAGGGAGAGGGAAACAGGGACTGGGAGTCCTCCCTGTTGGTCTCTTGTCTGTGACGGGAACGAGAGAGAGAGAAACAGTGAGAAAGAGAGAGGGAAACAGGAAGGAGGGACGAGGTGGCGGAGAGAGGAACGAGATTGGAGCCAAACCCTTCCAAATACAAATTATCTTCAGGCCCCAATTTCAGTGACTTGCTATCCTGTCATATAACCAAAGACACATTCACCACGCATTCCTAACTTCATTTCATAGATATAGGCCATGTTACTAAATGAACCGTGATCAATGTTTAAAGGGCTAAATCGGGATTCGAGGCAATTGGCCTTTCAAAAGGTGAGGCATAGCCTCACGGCCGGATAAGACTCGTTTTCCAACTAAAAATTGTTAGAAAATTCTAAATAAATATGAATAAATCAAGAAAAATATAAAACAGGATCCATGTAATCAATCATAAAGTAAGACGCTTTAGTGACCAACATTATCGGACTGACCGACCTGAAAGTTTTTATTAGCCATAACAGACTCGAGAGACCTAAACCTCCAGGTTGTAGCTTGTATATGCCTCTTATGAAAAATGCACTTGGAGGGCTTAAGACCATAATATACCTTATACAAAAAAATAAACAATACAAGGATATTCAATCTCGGGTTTAGAGAGAGAGAGAAAAAAAAAAAAAAAAAAAAAAACCCCCGACCATTTAGGTCAGTTTTACTGATAAACATATGCGAGGCCAAACCTCCAGGTTAGCCTGTGTGTGCCTAATATAAAAAATGCATAAGCCACATACCCAGATTGTATGGCGTAGTAAAACTTAAAACTCACCGCAAGCTTAAATGCGTAGATCTCAAAAGATTTTATAAGCATTGAGTATTCTAATTAGCATCTCTCCACAATAATACATATTACACAAGATGTCCTCTTTCTACCCACCCCCAGTTCCTAGGTTTACTTTCATTGAAGCAAGCTTCGATCACAAACATTGATCTAACTTCATTTACACTAGACAAATTATCATTTACCAATAACTTGGACTGTGCAATTGAATTTCTTAACATTGCCATCAGTTGTATCATAATAATAAAAACAAAGCCCAAAAATCAGGTAAAAATAAAACCTTTTCAAGCTGGTTCATGAGGGAAAACCAAGAGTGTGTTAGTAGTCTTGGTACGACAAGTCCAGGGAATATTAAGGCCTCGTTCCATCGCATACAGCCGACCTGAATAAAAAAAAAAAAAAAAGCATTAACAACGAAATGCAGATATAAGGTTTGTGTTCGACATAAGAGACTTCACTTACATTAATAGGCGACCATGTGTTGGCGTTTCTGCAGCTGGTCCGCTCTTTGAAAGTAAGGCGGCAATAGAAGCTTAGCTGCTTCATTATCGCTGCTGCTACCTTACCCATCGCAGTTTCGATAAGGGTGGACGAATGTAACATGCTTGACAATTTTTCGATCCAGTTATATATGGAGTTTAAGAGCATTGATAAAATGAAAGCCCAGAAAAAAAATTAGTCATTTGGGCAAGGCCATTTTGCTATTTATTTTGAATTACCAACAGCTGCACTTCACTTTCTTTTTTCCTTGTAAATGTTCATTGAGATAGCAAAAGAAAATGTTTTGAAAGAATGGATGGCCTGACTAGTCGTAGATGGTGTTACCTCCAACTACAGTACTAGTCAGTTCACATAACCCAAAAGAAAATGATAGTTGAATAATAATAAAAATATATTTTAAAGTCATTTTTTCGACAAACCAAACTATGCGAATTGACAACTATTACTTAGAATATTTAGTGTCTCAAAATATACCTAAGTATCTCCAATGGTAAAAGTTAAAATGGGGGATGAACCATCCCTTAATTTAATCAAAAGTTAAGTTTAGGGGTCTCTTAGTCTTCGCCACTCCAACCGCATCCCCTATTTAAATTTTTTCAATATTATTTTAATATATTTTCAACTTTTCTATATCAATTTAATTTCAATTATACTATTATTAATTTCAACTTAATATAATTATATTATTATTAGTTTCAATTATATTATTATAATATTATTAATTTCAATTTGACTACTTAAAAGATTTGGAAGTATTTAAAAAAAACTAGTATTAATAAATTTTTTTTAAAAATTAATATTAATTTATTTTTAATTATATTATTAATACTTTTTTAATTAATTATTTATCATTATTTAAATTAGTATTAATAATTACTTTTTTAATTATACTATTATTTAGATACTTTTGTTTTTATTTTTGATCTGTTTTTTATTTAGAAAATTAAGTATTAGGAATATTTTATTATTATATGGTTAACTTCCCCCTAAATTTAAGGGAAAGTTGTACGTGGAGTTATTATAGGGGGATGATTGGAGCAAATTTTTTTTCTATGAAACCCCTAAAATAGTTTTTTGACTATTTAGGGGATGATTGGAGACAACTAAGAACCAAAACATTTTTTTTGAAAGTAAAAATAAACAAAAAGACTCTTAATCAGGAAACTATTTAACAAAGTTCGCCCACCTAAGCAAACTCCAATAGCGCTACTAAAAATTCTCTATCCTGAGAAAGGCTAATTGACTGAACATACCCAAGAAGCAAAAGCTCATTCGGGTTAGCAATTTAACTGTTATGAGTAATATTCATCTCTAATAAAGAAAATAAGATGACTTACGATGAAAAAGTTATGTAATAAAAAAAATAAAAACCTTTAAAGACATGTGGTTCCTTAACGAGGCAAATGTCTCATGCTAATAAGTTCCTATCATACTTAAAGTAAATACTTATCTTACCTATGCTTACTCTATGAAGGTTGACCATGGCAAGTCCGACTTGAAAAAATGTACGTAGACTTTCCATATTGCATGTAATTAGAAACAAATTAATGTAATTTCTCAATTGATCAAAATTCATTAATTAAGACAATTGAGTCTATACATTATTTGTCTTAAACAAATTATTTATCTTCAATAAAATGATCACCTTAGACTATACCACATTTGTGCCACCTCCGTGTCAAACATACATGTCCGTAGTCTCTCTCATATAAAGGAGAATTTCTCCGTTATCCATGCCTGTGTGAGAGCTTATTTTAGGTATTTCAAAAGCTACCCCTTTTTGCAAGACTCAAACCGAATGTTTTTTTTTTTTTTTTGGAAGGCGAGCTGGGTTTTTAAGATCTCATAACCTATCAACTGGGCGACCTATAGGTCAACAACCATTAGAAAGTAACCATGCCGCAGATGGGATTCGAAGCTAGGACGTGGGGGACAAACCCATACAGCCCTAACCACTAGGCCATAACACCATTGGCGACTCAAACCGAATGTTACTTAGTTTCTCTTTAAGAAAGGGTTGTCCTACTCCACAAGACTCAGTCCAAATGTTGCTTAGTTTCTCTATAGGAGATGGACATCATAAAATAACAAGAGGCGTGGTAGTTCTAAGAAATACAATTCAATGTGATTAAATTTTTATGAACTCAAGATTATTTGTGTTGCCTATTGTGTATCCCAAAATTCTTACACAATGACACTTTGTCAATCATAAGCAAATCTATCAATTCTTTGGGAAAACATTTTCATGGACAAATTCTCTATACAAAGTGACTATCAAATTCATTCAATATAGGAAAACATACTCCTGAGTGAGTCAATTTGCATAACCATCTAATTCACATTTAAAGGAGAGTCACATAATAATTATTAATCTCAAGTCATAATATAATAATGAAAATACCAATTCACAAATTTGATATCTTAGCATCACATGAAAAATAATGTAAACATCAATTCCCATAATAATATAAATACCCAAATTCATCTCATCAAATAATGAATCATCACAAATTAATCCCAACTTAACTCACAATCACTTCATCCTTTAAACACGCAGCAAATTCTACGTTGCAAATATTATCACAAATCATCATGCATACATCTAATTTCAGAAAAATATAATTAGTATTATATTTATATAATTCTCACGTAATATATTCACCTAATTTCCACAGAATAAATATTTCAATGGTTTGGTTCCAAACACATTGTTCACTTTACATGTATATCGATAAAACTTCGGAACTCAATTCCAAGGATATAACAAGTTATAACAAATATTGTTTCTGTAATCCACAATTTATACGTTGAAATTACTATTGAATAACATCTTAAATAAATTTAATGTAAATTTTTTACCAATAGATCTAAACTATATAATGCAAGTTCACCTTAGAAACAATGAATGTGCGTCTTAGTCCTGACTTTTGTATTGCCAAAATTCCCTCCCAATTCTATTCTATTTACAATAAAACCAATAGGTAGGTGAATATTGATCAGGGTTAATTTTATAATTTTAAATAAAAATTATTACACATATGTACCATTTTAACCTCCCAAATTCAGATGATTAACGATCAAAACTCACCCCTCTCAAATATTATTAATTATACCTAAGTCCCTAGCATAATTTATTCAAAGCCCTTAATTATTTGTAAACTATACATAGGCCCTTAAAACTAAAAATAATTATTTTGTTTAAAATTTCAATAATAATTTTTACTTATATTAAGTAAGATTTTTATTCGCATGTAAATGCTTAAAATAAAAGTAGAACAAATATAAATTTTTTTTATATCAAACAAAAAGAGTGAGAAATACTTTTTTTTTTTTTTGAAAGGTTGAGTGAGAAATACTTACAAAGCAATTAGCAAGAAATATCTCAAAAGTCTCCAATTAAATATTCCTATGAAAAATTGAAACAATAAATCTTAAAAATCAAACAAGTAGCACCAAACATGAACATGAACACGCACGCACACACGGGCACGTGCAAAATTGCAAAACTACGCACTCACGCACGTTCTCGTTCTTCACAATATGAGAAGATAAATTCTCTCTCTTCTCAAAGTTTCTTTCCTCTTTGTATTATTATTATTATTATTTGACTTTTTTTTATGTGTTTATGGGAAAAAAGAAAAGACTTAACTTCCTCATCTTTCTTCATTTTTTTTTTTTGATTTTTTTTCTTCATTCTTCATTCTTCATCTCATCATCATCATCATCATCATCATCACCATCATCATCATCGTCGTCGTCGTCATCATCATCATCATCATCATCATCATTATTATTATTATTATTATGTCAATAAAATATAAAATTTGTCAAACTCCAAACATGGAGGTAAATATAAGTTTCAGTAGTTCTAGAAAAAATAGGATCGTTAGAGATGCGGAAAGTACGAGCATTAAGTGAATTTCAAAAAATACACCTTGGTAAACGAAGTAAGGTTTTTTAAATATAATTTCGATGAGAAATTATCTAAAGTTTTATATTCGCAGAGAAATTCCACATCATACAAAGTAATACACCAAGCACGCACATAAACGAAGCTACTACATGGGTATATCTGTATTATTTAAACAATAACACAAAATATTCAATAGAACTTATACACCAAAATATTTATAAAGGCCATTGAATAAAATATGGGTGTTACAATATATACACCTCAAAGGAATTTCATCCCGAGGTTTGCTAAAAAAAAATTACCAAGTAAGAAGGTAATCTCCGTAATCTCACTAAACAATAAGAAAGAACCTAAGGTAATTGGAACTTTGAACAACTCCTCGGGATCCTTACGGACTAGCCTACTTTTTGAATCATGTACCAAAGTATGCATAGACTAATGGACACCAAGTTGCAAAGGTTGTATTCCTAAAAGGGTTCAATTGATTTTTTTCTTAATGCAAGACTAACCTCTACATGAAGATGATCTAACTTAAATAAAAATAAAGGAGACCTAAACGAAACCTATATGATGCACAAATAAAGAGAATGACAAACAACCAAAACAAGCATCTAGTAATACAACCTTTTATTACCTAACCGAAGCTGACTCTGGTAATTGCACTCCGATTCTAATTTTGGTTATATGCCAGTTTTAACTCGAACTGTGGGAGAGTAAACACTGTAATTCATAATCTCCTTTACAAAATATTTTAAAGAAATAAAACAAAATGTTCTTACCTCTTTGATATAAAAACATATAATGCCAGTTTCATTATAGAAATAACTTCACTAGACATTGTTTTTTAATCTCAAATGAGAGTTCCTATGACCGCGAGAACTTGTCCTAAACACAAAATTTATCTTCTACAACTTTTAAAAATAAAAATTGTACAAGGGTGACCAAATCCCAATGTACGGTCTAGGTTCCTAATCCTAAATTGGTGGGTTAACCTATCCGCGGGAGAGGTACGATATTTTCAAATCAATCTTTCCATTATCAACTAAGCATGCAATTCTAACTAAAAATAAAACAAGCAAAACACACAGTAATCCAACAAAAAACCGCAATGTCAATGCGGTGGGAAGAAGTTACCTCCAGCGTGAACCTCTCTTGACTTGCTTATGACACCGAGTAGAAGTCGAGTTGACGTCAATCAAAAGTACCATCCACCTGATGGCTCGCCGACTTTTGAGAGTGTCCACGCATCACAATCTGTAACAATTACAAATATGTTTTGCTATGTTTTGTTTTTACTTGTTTTTTCCCTTTTTGATTTTTTTTTCTAAGCAACATGCAACACTTGACACTTTCCTACTGTTAACAATTGTGAAACAATGAAGACACAAATCAAAACTACTAAGAAACAAAAGAAGAAAAGAAAATCCATCCTAAAAATGTAACCCTAAAAAAAACACAAACAACATAGTTATTACCTAGGTTCAAAGAAACAAAAAAAAAAACTACCTAGGGCTGATTTTTATTTTTTATAATTTTTTTTGACCTCAACTACAAATACCGCCACAACACCAAAAACTTATTTTAGATTTAACTAGCCAAAATAAATAGGCTTATTAAACCTAGTTTAAATTACCGCAAGTGCATGGTTGTCTTACTAGTAGACAAATCAAATATAGGTCGCATCCATAGGAATTGAAGTTGCAAACAAATTTCAGAGTCTAATGAAACTAATTTAAGAAAAAGTGTTACATGAAAATTCTATATTATTCTGAAATAAAACAACGAATAGTTAAATTAAAAAAGTTGATTGAGAAGAGTACGAAGGCATCGAATCCACCATTGGTTTCGTCGAGAATTATCTCAATATAAATTACTATTTTTATAAAACGAGAAGCGTTAGGGATGAAAAATCTTGCATGCATTAATGATGTGATCGTTAAAACTTTTCAGCTAATATAAAATCACAATACATTTAAGCAAAAATCACAGGTTCAACTCAAACAATTAAAAATCAAAGCTCGAACATTAATAAAGAACAATCTAACTCTCGAATAGTCTAGATATAAATCTGTTTTACCGGTGAAAGCAAATTATCAATATTTCAAAAGAGATTGTATTTGATAATTAAGCACAAACTCTAGAAACCCATGATAGTTGCATCTTCGCCTTAACGCGAAGTTTAGAAGCTCATGGTGGTGGTGATAATCACAGGGAGAAACTCCCTTGGTTGCATCTTCAAATCAGCATACACGTGCGGCGAAGAGACACCAAAAACCCAATCGTAAACAACCCTCAACTCAGTGTGCCCAAGAGAGATAACTCCCAAACATCTCGTGCATCCCATCAAACAAAGGAGGAAACTCCTAGAAAAAACAGGTGTGAAGTCGAGCCAAAATTTTCTCCAATTCTCGTCTTTTGCGTGAAGGAAAACTTTGCAAAATAGATCTGATTTTTCAAAAAATGTCGGCTGGAAGTTAGCCCGTACATACATCACAAATCAAAAGAATACTTATGGGAAGACATGAAATACCTTGATTAGAAAGAAATTAGGGTAAGAATCCAAATCAAAGAAGAAAATGAATTGTTGATATTGGACTGGGAACTGAAAACAATCAAGTTTGGTTGTTTGTTTCTAAACAAAATTGGTTAAGTGGTTGGTTTTGGGTAGGGATGACAGAAAAATTCGTTTACACAAATATTCGTCCAGCCCTGTCCCAAATGGGGCAAATATTGGTTTAGTTTAACGAATTTTGGGGTGTATTCAAGGATGAAAATTTAATTCGTCACAAATTCAGGTGGGACACAGATTTGGCCATATCAACCCTGCGGATACCTGTTTATACATATGTATAATATATAATTTTTTGGGTTGGTCATAACCAAGCCAATTAAGCCAAGCCCAATGTATTGCAGGGCACAATTTTTATTTTTTTAATTTTTTTATAGAAGCATAGACTTCTTAAGTTTACCTCTTAGAAGTTGTGGGTCAAAACCTTACTCACATGTAAAAGAATGCAAATCCTTATGTTTTAATAGAAATAGAAACAATTGGATGTTGTTTTTTTACAAGATGTGGGACAAAACTAATTCTTAGACTCTCACTCACTCACATTGCTTAAGTTAACATTACCAAGTTCATTCTCAAATTATTTCATTTATTTAGTTACAAAATAAAATGACTATTACTTAATCTTTTGTCGCCACCACCACCACTACTACCATCATAGCATAATTAACACCACCTTCATAACCACTGCCACCACCACCACCCTTACAACACTGGTACCACCATAACATAATAATCACCACCTTCACAGCCGCCACCATCACCACGTTGTTATAACTACCATAGCATTAGCATAACTACCAATACTCACAACAAACTCACAGCCGCCTCCAATTCACCACATGCACTATATCATAACCACTTTCATAACTACCAACACCTTCACACTTATCACAATCACCATAGGATAACCGTCAATAACACCTTCATCGCCATAGTGACCACCTCCACCACCGACAACACCTCCACAAATCACAATCAATGCCACAACCACCATAACACAATTTCCACCACCACCACAACCCTTGTAGTCATATCAATTGCCACCACGATACCAAAACGACAACCACCTCGTCTCCCACCCACAACCATTACTATCATTACCGCCACCAACAACCACCACAAACAAAAATAACAACTACCATACGACAACCACAACTGTTGCCATCATCCCCTCTACCCACAATAATATCAATAATCACCACCACCACAATGATACCAAAACCATAACCAATGCCATCACTTCCACCACCAACAAGACAGAGTAAGGTTCTATAAGAAATCTCCAAGCCAAATACTAAATACACAACCACAACCATCGTTAGCATCACTGTCACCAACAACCATAATCATCATCATTGCCACCACCACCATACCAATGATACCACAAGGTCCACAACCACAACCATTGTCACCATCTCTGATGATACACTAAACCGTCCTTAGATCAGCACCGTACACGTGTCATGATAATCTTGTCAAACAGAACATAGCAGGTCTGATTGCACGCTCAATCCAGCAATGCCCAGACAACATTTAAACCCACTATTGGCAGGATCCAGGAGGTTGGACCCAAATTGCAACGTGCCAATAGGTCCACACGTCACGCGATCAAGCCCAATATTTGTAAGTCCCGATAAGGCAAGAGTATGCCCTGATAAGGCAAGTATCTGGGGGATTGACCAAAGATAGGCAGGCCAGCAATACTTTGGTTTCGACTAGGAAACAAATACTAAAGTATAAGTTGGGCAAGGAAGCTTCCTTGCACGGACAACACTCAGAAAGGGAAAACTCTCCCTCAGATCTAAGAACATAAGTCGTGTAGGGAAATTTTTCTTCATGGACAACTCTCAACAAGGAAATGATCTCCAGCAAGATCTTTTTCCCTAAATTACGCCTCCAAAGGCCGAGCCAAACAGAGACTCTCATACTATAAAAGGGAGATAAGGTCGATGAAAACAAAAGTATGCTACAAAAACCCAATTTACAGCTTTAAGCCTCTCATAAGCCTTATCTAACTTAAACATCGAAGTCGACCACCACATGTGGTCTTTGGCTCACGAGCGTTCCGTGTGCAAGTCTAGGTAAAGGCGAGGAAGGAAAGCACAAAATGACTACATCAGTTTGGCGCCATCCACGGGAAACAACAGAGTTCCTCAGAAAAATAGTAGTGCCACATTTTCCATAGAGCTAGAAAGATGGTGACAACAAGGTTTCGCAACAATGGAGACGCTGCTGAACCCTCGAATGCTCGAACTAGCAGAGTGCTGCTAGCTTCGGTGTCGCCACCACTGCGGGAGGAACCCCTCAGACCCCCATGCCGATGGCAGCCGCGACGGACCCCAGGGTGGATCTACTATCAACCCAGCTACAACAAATTGTACGAGCTGTGAAGATACTCAAATCCCTAAACACAGAAGCCAAACGAGACGTACGTTGAGGGAATACATCACACGCTTCAACGTTGAGTTGACCCTCATCAACGGTCATATGATGAAACTGATATCTCATCCTTCATCTCGGGTTTGAGGAAAGGCAAGTTTTATAACTTCCTT
The DNA here is from genome assembly GCA_963556465.1 of Berberis vulgaris. NCBI lineage: Eukaryota > Viridiplantae > Streptophyta > Magnoliopsida > Ranunculales > Berberidaceae > Berberis > Berberis vulgaris. Next base: position 56,172,607 of record OY747136.1, on the reverse strand, counting down.
ATGCTAAACTTCCCGGCCGATATTACAGACCTGCTGAAGGAGGCCCTCCTGACCAAACATCCACTTCGCACAGTGTTGCACAAGTCAAAATTGTCTAGCAAGATGGTTAAATGGTCGATAGAACTAGGGCAGTTTGAAATCAACTGCGCTCCAAGAACAACCATCAAAGCCCAAGCATTGGCAGACTTCCTTGCCGAATTTACAGGTGGAGGAGAACAAGAGCTAGACAGCTCAGAGCACAGGCCGGACGAAGAAAAATAGATCCTGTGCTGTGATGGGTCATCCACACTGAAAGGAAGTGGAACCGGTATCACTGTCCACTATCCGGGTGGCTTCACCTTAGAAAAGGCGGTTAGGTTTGGTTTCCCGGCCTCGAACAAAGAAGGAGAATTCTAGGCCCTCATGTTCGGCATGAAGCTTGCAAAGGGGATCGGGGTAACTGGGCTTACCGCATACAATAACTCACGCCTGGTAGTCATCCAGGTTAAAGGAAAATTCAACAACAGAGATCCAAGGATGATAACTTATAGTGAGAAGATCAACAATGCGGCAAACAAATACAGAAGATTTGAACTTCTGCAGTCTCCATGAGACAACAACGAAAGAGTCGACGCACTAGCCAGATAGGCCTCAGCCACTGCCGAGACTGGTAACGGGCTCATCGAATTCCAAGAGCAGTCAAGTCTGGAAGAAAATGAGTTCAACGATCTCTATGCAATGAAAGTAGACTCAAGCTGGATGAATCTCATTATTGAGTTCATCAAGAATGAATTTTTCTAGGCCAAAAAGACAGATGTTAGAAAGCTAAAGAACAGGGCAGCACGGTACACTCTCATAAACGACAAGCTTTATAGAAAGTTGGCCATGGGTCCCCTACTGAGATGCCAAACCTTCTTGTGGAAATCCATGAAGGCATCTGCGTGAATCACCCAGGAGGGAGGACACTGGTCCACAAGGCCCTAATTGTACAATTGGCCTCAAATGCAGCAGGACGACAAAGACACCGTCTGCAAGTGCGACAAGTGCCAGAGGTTCGTGTCGTATACACACATTCCCGCTCTTGACTCCGATGACTAGCCCGAGGCCATTTACACAGTGGGGGAAGGACATCATCAGGCTGCTCTTGGCCTCAACCAATAAAAAGTTCCTCCTTGCAATTGTGGATTACTTTGCGAAATGGGTCGAAATTGATCCCCTTACCAAGATAGGTCAGGAGCAAATGGAGAAATTCATATGGACCTCCATCGTCTGCAGGTTTAATATTCCAAGAATGCTAGTTAGCGACAACGGAACTCAATTTGAAGGTAGTAAGGTTGACAAACTATGCAAAGATCTTGGCATTAGCCACCATTTCTCCTCGCCAGAGCATCCGCAAGCCAACGGCCAGGCGAAAGTCACAAATAGAACAATTTTGGAAGCACTCAAAATGAAACTCGATGCGGCCAAAGGAAAATGGGTCTCAGCACTACTAGGGATACTCTGGACATATCAGACCACCAAAAAGACCCCTACTGGAGAAACGCCTTTCACCCTAGCCTGCGGGTTGGAAGCAATGGTCCCGATGGAACTCAAAGTTCCAAACTTCCGGACAGAGGAATCCAAATCAGAAGACAATGAAGAAGCTTTGCGCATCAGTTTAGACCTCCTCGAAGAAAGAGAAATTAGACCTCTACTAGAATAACTACCTACCAGCATAAAATGGCTCAGTACTACAATAAAAAAATTCAAGCCACGTGAATTTAAAGTGGGAGACTGGATACTAAAAAAGACTCAGCAAAGCACTAAGGAACTGGGCACATGCAAGATGAACCCGAATTAGGAGAGGGCCTACAAAGTAACCAAGGTCAATAGGCTAGGGACATATTGGTTGGAAGATGTAGATGGTAAAGGTCTAATGCGACCGTGGAATGTAGAACACATTAAAAAGTATTATCAATAAAAGATATCTACTTTTTCAAAACTTCCACTACTTCCAGTCAGTCTTCCATTGTCTGACTCCCGCCTACTCAATGAATTGCATAAGTCAGAACACCAAAGTTAGATTTATCAAGCTCAACCAAAGCCTAGTCAGTTTCAGCTACTAGCAATGGCCTCGGGTTTACTCTAACACCTAGTTTGTGAAAAATGGATGATGATGGGTTAGAAAGTGTGAGTTTAGTCAGTGCTCATGTAGCCTGTGAAGACGGCTTTCGCGGACAATGATCGCTAAACCATAACACTCTAACACGTAGACTGCGAAGAGCAGACGACGATGGGTTAGAAAGTGGGAGCTTAGTCAGCTGATCAAGAACAGCTCGCCAGGGATCGTTGTCCAATATGGATAACAGTCACCGAACCAGACCAAAGCTTAGTCGGTGACGACCAATGATGATAGCTTCTTGTCCGCTCGAAGCTTTTTCCACAAATAACGAATTACGACGGCCTAGAAAGTGGGAGTCTAGTCAGCGCTCTCGATGCCTGATGATGATGGCTTGCCAGGGATCCTTGCATGGACAACGATTGTCGAACCCTATCAAAGTTTAGTCAGTGGCCATTGATAACGATAACTTCTAATATGCTCAAAGCCTAGGCCAAATAGAATGGACGATGATGGTCTAGAAAGTGGGAGCTTAATTAGTGCTCATATAGCCTGGTGAAGATGGTTTGCCAGGGATCATTGTCCGACTATAGCGGTTTGTGATAGGTTAGAAAGTGGGAGTTTAGTTAGCGCTCATGTAGCCTGATGAAGATTGCTTGCCAAGGGTCATTGTTCTTCTGCAGACAATGATAGCCATACCTTATCACCTTAACACCTAGTATGTGAAAAGTGGACTACGATGGGTTAGAAAGTGGGACCTTAGTAAGCGCTCAAGTAGCCTGGTGAAGACAGCTTGCCAGGGGTCATTGTCCTTCCGCAAACAATGATCGCGGAACCTCAACACTCTAACACCTAATATGCAAATAGCAGATGACGATGGGTTAGAAAGTGGGAGCTTAGTCAACGCTCATGCAATCCGAAATAGACGGCTTGTTAGGATATTGTACTTCCAAGGACAATGATCGTCGAACCTAAACAAAGCTTAGTCAGCTACGGCTGATAACAATGGCTCGAGACCCAGGCTACCACCCAGTCCGAATTAAACAGATAGAGATGGGTTAAGGAAAAAAGTACAAGCTTTTCGGAATCTATTATGTGAGTAATAAATGACGCAATGACATGATAGCAGAGATAAGTTGTAGAAAATACAGGTACAAAAAACTACTTGACAAACTTTCTTTAAGTCATATTTCAAATACTACAATTGCTTTGGAGAACTCGCTCCAGAGGCTGAAAAGCTAGTTACATCAGAAGGAATTGCGGGAGATAAAATAACATCATCCGAAGCCAGTCTTGAGTTGCTAGACGGGGACGCAGGGTCAGGGGCTTCTGTCTCGTCAATCTTCTAGTAAGCAGCCTTCCTGTATCATTCAAAGTCAAGCTCCAGGTGGGGGTTATCTTCTTCACTCAGACCAAGAAGTTCTAGCCTACCCCGAGCAATATCAGGAAATTCTGAAGTTACCCGTTGCTTATGTCCCTGAGCTTTGGACTCCGCTAAGCTCGCCTCCGTATTCAATAACATATGTGAGAGCAACCATATGAGATTCCTCTTTTGCCAGTCGTTGTCTTAGCAAACTTAGCTCAGCCAACGCAGACGTAGCCCGAGTATCCGCTTCATGGACACAATGTCGCCCGACGACCAACTCATATTCAAACTCCCAGCGCAAAGTAGTCAACTCGGACTCATCTTTCTCTTGTTCAGCGGTTCGGGCTTGCAAATCAGCTTGCGTCGTGCCCACCATTTCTTCCAACTGCTCGCTTAGGAGGTCTGATCGATAGAGCGCATCCAAATATAACTTACAAAGGTCAACAAAAGCCTTCTCCAAAGCATGAACTGTACCATGAGCGTCAAGGTGCAGCTCGCCCTAAACCAACGATGCTAATCCGTGTGGACCGTTTGAAGACACCAGCTCCACATCTTCACATCCGAGGCCTTCTCAGTTGAAATTTCTGAACGTCGCTCCACATCGGGTCCTGAAGGCGTGAGAGAAGATTTGTTCTTTAAGGCAGTAGCTTCAACTAATGAGTAATGCCCTTCCAGTACAGCTAATGAACAGGAGGCTCCAGGCAAGCACCTCGCTATCCTAGAACCATCTCTTGAGCATAATGATTGAGCCCAGACTCCGCAACCATCACTTTTCGATCTAGCAGAAACAGTTTAGAAGAAAAACCAGTCCTGCTGCTAGCTCGCCTCCTCTTAGGCCGACCAATGGGCGACATGTCAGCTCCAACTCAGCCTCCCTTGTAGGGCTTGGTATCATGAGCTTTCTCTTATTGGAATGACCACTACCAGTCTCCTTCAGCGATGACCTAGGCACAGTAGAAACTACGTGAAAGTATTTGAACAACCCGCTCTGCACAACGTTGTTTGAAACTATGACCTCCTCAATAGAGATCAAAGGAAGCTCGTTAAACGCCTTCTACACCAATTTCTGCTCCTCAATAAGAGTTGGATTCACAAATTTACCTGAACAAAATATGGGACGACATGTCAGTACCCATGAAAGCACATAAAAGAGAAAAATGAGGAAGGACATGACGCTTACTAAAATCGAATTTGAAATATCTGACAAGCGACCGCCGTTCCACCTTGAAGTACGGTGAATTCGAAGAAGCCAGAAAGTAATGCTTTTACCAAAACTTGAAATCATCAGACAAGGAGCCCAAGCATTTCGGAGTACTCAACCAGCAGACTCCATGACCATTTAGCCGAGGAGAAGTTAGCAGGTGGATCATTTGCGGAGTTAACAAAAAGCCAGCGTCCTTCGCCCTAATAAGGGCATCAATCAAAGTCCTAAATCTGTTTGGCACCATCTGAGCATGAGAAATACATAGGTGCGCCAAAAAGCGCCAAATATCATCTGAAACCAGAAAGCGAAGCCTGGCTTGGAACATGATAATGTGCAAAGTTATGAACCCTTGCGGAGGTGTCAACGGATTGTGAGTAGCGCCCAAAAGGGCAAGTTCCAAGTCTTCAAGAATTCGATAGTCCTCTCGAAGCTTAATCAAATCAGACCCCTTCTGCACCCGGTAAAAGTTAAGGAAGACATGAGACAACTTTTGCTCGGAAGTGAGTTCAACACTGTCCACCATGAGAGAAAGTTTGAACTTTCAAATAAAATTGCAGTAAAAAACATAGAAACAAGAAAACAAAAAAGGAGGCAAAAAATACAAAAGTAAATAAACTCTTTCATGCAGAGGCAACCCCTTATATAAGCATCAGAGAGTCACACCCCTTCCTTATTGAGTAGTCACGTACTCATTTAATGACATGCGTTGTTCGAGACGACGTTTCGGGTTCAATCAACATGACTGTACAGATTCTATCAAAGCGACTTAGTGGACTGACATGATGGCCCACTAACTCGGGGGAAACGGCTGATGATATACCAAACCGTCCTCTGATCAACATCGTACATGTGTCATAATAATATCATCAAACAGAACATAGCAGGCCTAATTGCCCGCTCAATCTAGCAAGGCCCATACAACATTATGCCCACTATTGGCAAGACCAGTAGGTCGGACCCAAATTGCAATGTGCCACTAAACCCACACATCACGTGGTCAAGCCCAATACTCGTAAGTCCTGATAAGGCAAGAGTAAGCCTTCATAAGGCAAGTATTTGAAGGATCGACCCAAGATTGGCAGGCCATCAATACTTTGGTTCCGACTAGGAAACAAATATTGAGTATAAGTCGGGCAAGGAAGCTTCCTTGCATGGACAACACTTAGAAAGGGAAACCTCTCCCATAGATCTAGAAGCATAAATCATGTAGGAAAACTTCTCTACATGGACAGCTCCCAACAATGAAAGAATCTCTAGCAAGATCTTTTTCCCTAAACTATGCCACAAAAGACCGATTCGAACATGGACTCTCGCACTATAAAAGGGAGATAAGGTCGATGAACAAAGGTACGCTACAAAACCCAATTTACAGCTTTAAGCCTCTCCTAAGCCTTATCTAACTTAAGCATCAGAGTGTCATCGACGGCCACACGATCATTTTTGGCTCACGTGCGTTCCTTATGCAGGTCCAGGTAAAGGCAAGAATGGAGAGCGAAAATTGACTACATCAATCTCGATCATCCACAACCATATTCATAATCACCACCACCAACATAATACCAATACGACAACCACTGTCATCATCACCACCAATGAGATAAAGTAAGGTTCAACAAGGAATTTCTAAACCAAGTGCTAAATACACAACCCCAACTATACCACAACCATAACCATTACCATCATCTTCACCACCGACAACCATATCCACAATCACGCCCACCACCACAATATCACAACCACAACCACTGCCATCATCACTACTATCACCACCAACAAGATAGTGTAAGGTTCAACAAGGAATTTCTAAGCTCAAAACTAAGTATAACCCAAATTAAATTTCTTAGCTTTTAAGTTGTGCATTTAAAAATTATAGTCCCACATTACAAAAAGCTAGATGTTACTTAGCCGAGATTCAAATTTCGTGTTAAAAATATAGTCCCACATTACCTAAAAGTCAACCATGTTGTGTGTGTACTCTTATAAAAGTAGCCTAAAAGCTTGGATGGGCCTTTGCTATAATGGGTGGGCGGGCTTGTTGGCTATTGCCAGAATGATCCTTTAATTGAAACCTAGCCAAGGCTCTTTTGGGGTGGGGTGGGGGTCTCCAATTCATTAGAAGCTCGGGGTGTATAAACGGAGAGGGGAGGGGATCCATGATCCATGGCGGGGAGGGGGAGGATTTTGTATATATAAAAAGGATAAATCGGGTGGATGCAGGGATGATTTTTTTTCTTGTTGGGGTCTATTTGGTAATGTGGGTTCAAGTAGAATGGCCCAGGTCAGATTAATACGGGTTTGGGTTTAGTTTTGTTGGGTTTTGGCTTGGGTATCTCAATCGTGACTTCCATTTCTTCTTTACATTGCCAAAGTAAAATGTTTGAACTCTTAATCATCGATTCCCGTCACTTTATACCTCTCATTGACTGTATTAAATTGATTGTCGTCCCTGACACCGAATATATCTGATTTCATCGTTGAGCTCCAGTTCCTACAAAAAAAAATAAAAAGTAAAATACTTTAACAACTAACAAACACAAATAAGAAGGTAATTTATGTAATATTTATATGAATATCAAGCTGGCTAGTTGAGGTAGTAAAGTGACTTGCTAGTGGATGCCTGGATGCATGGGGATGGACTACCCAATGGGTCTCTTACAAGAAGTCTTAGATGCCTATATTCGATAATGGGATCCCTCATCATCATGAAGTTTTTTTTAAAGAAAAATGAGATTGGGTTCCCTAATTAATCGTTTGGCGTAGAAAAGATTGCCTTCATTTATTATAAGTTTATAACAATAATTTTTATTTGGTATTTGATAAGTTTTCTTTTTCAAACATATATCTATTAGGGTTAATTTATTCCATTGAGAAACCTAACAACCATATCCTAAACCCACTCCAAAGGGGAATAAAAGAAGTCTAAAGCCCTACTTGGTTCACTGTAAATCTATCGTAAATGAAAATGATTTGATTTGAAAACGTTTTCTAAAACAAATACATTTCATGTCTGATGATACATCAAAATAAATCGATCATCATGACCATACACGTGGCAGAGAACATCCATCACGAGGATATGGCGTTCAATATATTGGGCCAGTTCATAAAACCTAAGAAGAATAAAGTCAATCACAAAGGACCCAGACAAGGCCCATTAACGAAAAGATATAAATGAAGCCCAAACCCAGGCCCAAACAAATCAAAGCCCGAATCCAGGCCCAACACAGGTTCTCTCATAAAGAAGAGGAACGTTGTACCAAAAAGAGTTGTAAAGGGAGTTACGCCTCCATGGACGCATCTCCATTAAGGAGGAGACTGTTACAAGAAAGGTCTCTTTCCGTTGCGCCTCACATGCTTAAGTCAAGCAGAGAATTAACCGCTACCATTATAAATGGTAAAGGGAACATTTGACACATCTATGCAACTTTAACTGAGTTTTGTCCCGATTTACTTTCTTTTGTAAAGAGAGTTGTTGAATTAAGCATCAGAGTGTCGGCCACCAAAAAGGTGGTTCTTGGCAGTTTAACATTTGTTTTGTAGGTCAAACTCACAGGAGGATGATTTTTGGAAGCATCAGTTTGGCACCGTTTGTGCGGAACAACGAGTTTTCTTTCTAAAAAAACAAGATCCACAGTGAAAACGTTCATACAATCTGATAGAATATCAATAAGATGTCAGAACAAATGACACTCTACAGATTCTCATCCCAGTGGTGATCGTGACAACTTTCCTATTGTCAACGATGCATCACTAACAACTCACGAACAAGAAGTAGCCTGGATCATCGGACCGATGGCACCCTAGAATGCAGATCCACAACATGCAATAGCCCAGACAACCCAAACACATGGCAATGCAACCAAGGATCCTCGGGTAGACCTGCTTATGGCCAATATGAACTACATGATAAAGATGCTGGAAAAAATCACCTAGGAGCGCATCCAACCAGCTGACCCTATTCAGACACCGCCCCAGCAAAACTCTGCCAACCGAACTCAAGGAAGTGACGAAGTCTCAGCAGAACCTCAATAGCGAAACTTCGAAAGCAACGAGCTCCCCTAAGGTAAGACTCAGTGTGACGAAACGCTTGTCGAAATCCCATTCAGTATAGGGGTCACAAATCCCAACATATTATACAAGTTAGCCAAGCTGCCATTCTCCGATGCCCTCATGAAAATGACAATGCTGAAAATTTTCACTCCACCAAAGTTCGATGTGTATGATGGTACTACTGACCCAACTGTTCACCTGAGACACTTCCACCACATGATGGCCCTGAATGAAACCTCATAGTCAATCTTGTGTAGGACATTTCCGACCTGCCTCACCTCCACAGCAATGAACTAGTTCAATAGCCTACCAGCAAAGTCGATAGATTCTTTCCAGGCGTTAGCCACCGCTTTTATCACAAGATTCATCAGGAGTCGAAGAATGAGGAAAGAACTACACTACCTCCTTCACATCAAGCAAAAGCTCGAGGAAACAATACGGGAATACGCCACTCTCTTCACCAATGAACTAACGAAGATCGATGGATGTAGTGACTATACAACTGTTGTGACCTTCATCGCTAGACTAAAGAGAGGCCCCTTCTTTGATACTTTTAACTTGGAGCCTCCAAAAGGCATGGCAGTCTTATTGAAAATGGCTCAAAAACACATTTCTCTCGAGGATATGAAGGCCGCCAGGAGGAAAAATGACCAAGAAAGAGAGTCTTTCAAGATAACGGGAGAGAAAAGAGGAAAGGAGGCGAGACGATGGACAACGGGAAGATAACATCCAATCGAAGAAACATCGGAATGGCGGAAGGATTGATTCGAAACAACAAGAATTTGAGAAGTTACAATCAGTGCGGCCTCGACATGAGCGAGTAACAAGTGTGATGAAAAATACATACAAACCATATACGACCTTGAAAACAAGTCGAGCCAATATACTGAAACACATAGCAAAATGGGATAACATCAACTGGCCGCTTAGGATGAGAGGAGACCCAGAAGGAAGAGACAAAAATAAATATTGTTCATTCCATAAGGATCATGAGCACAATACCGAAGAATGCTACAATTTAAAAGACAAAATTGAGCATTGGGTTCAGAAAGGACGTCTTGATGAGTTCATCGGAATGCCAAATAAACAGCTCACATGGAAGGAAAAAACAGATAACACTGCGGGATCGAAAGAAAAACCCAGAGAGCTAATATCGCCCTACACTGCATAGCCAAAGGAAGCAAAACACACAACCTAACAGAAGAAGCGGCCGGGAAAACTCAAAACAAGAGTACTAACGAAACCAGACAAGCCATTTCACGAATTCACAAAACATGGAGAAGTCTGCATCAATCAACTAATACGATTCGAAGATATTACCGACGGATGCAAACTCGACTGAATCACTATGATGAAACTGACAGCAACGGACTCAACCAAATATCGGTGGTTGACACCAAACACGGAGCCAACATCAACATGATTGGACAATTTGGTGCTGATATGAGCATGATTGGACAGTTTGGTGTTGACATGAGCATGATCGGATAGTTTGGTGTTGACGAAAGCACGATCGAATAATTTGGTGATAATGTTAACATGATCAGACAAGGCAACACTACTTAGCCATTGAATATAAAAGCACCATGAGTCTGCCAGGTATGACAACACATACGACACACGAGGATAGGCATCAAGCAAATAATGACGAAACAAAAAAAACAACGATCTCTAATACAAGGACCAACATCAAGCAAAGGGAGACAAAACAACAAAATCGTCAATCTCAAATACGAGGACCAAAATCAAGCAAAGGGAAACAAAATAAAAAAAAACATCAATCTCTAATACGAGGACCAACATCAAGCAAATGAAGACAAAGAAAATCGCACTTTGAACCAGCATAATTACTTTAACAGTTAAGGCTGGTGAGAACATCCAAAAGGGAATATCAATAAGAATATGAATTCAGAACCCCCAATTTTTGTGTGGACGACATAATAGATACATCTAAGAATTAGCCATACAAAGCAATCAACGTACCTAGTAACAAGAAATCATGGCAAAAGTCGAATATGTATAAAATTCTGGTTTGATTAACCACAAAGTAAAAGATGGACACCCGAGTCAATTTTAGAAAAAAACTTCAAATCGACTAAGGCGTCGAGTTAATGAAGTAAAAGTCGGACACCTGAGTCAACTTAACACAAAAACTTCAAATCGACTGAGATGTTGAGTTCACGATGTCAGAGTTGGACACCGAGTCAACTTAACACAAAAACTTCGAAGCGACTGAGGTGTCAAGTTAACGAAGTAAAAGTTGGACACCCAAGTCAACTTAACACAAAAACTTTGAATTGACTGAGATGTCGAGTTCATGAAGTGAAAGTTGGACACCCGTATCAACTTAACACAAAAACTTTGAATCGACTAAGGTGTCGAGTTAACAAAGTAAAGTTGACTTCGAATCGACTGAGGTGTCGAGTTAACGAAGTAAAAGTTGGACACTCGAGTCAGCTTAACACAAAAACTTCGAATCGACTAAGACGTCGAGTTAACGAAGTAAAAGTTGGACACTCGAGTCAACTTAACACAAAAACTTTGAGTTGACTAAAATGTCGAGTTAACGAAGTAAAAGTTGAACAAATAAGTCAATTTAACATAAAAACTTTGAATTGACTGAGGCGTCGAATTAACGAAGTAAAATTCGAACACCTGAGTCAACTTAACACAAAATTTCGAGTCGACTGAAACATCGAGTTAACAAAGTAAAAGTTGAGCAAATAAGTCAACTTAACACAAAAACTTCGAGTCAACTGAAACGTCCAGTTGACGAAGTAAAAGTTGAACAAATAAGCCAACTTAACATGAAAACTTTGAGTCGAGTTAACGAAGTAAGAGTTGAACAAACAGGTAAACTTAACACATGAACTTGTCGACGAATACGTTAAATCAAGAAAGTCAGAATTAGAAGAAAAATCAACATGATTCGAGGAACTACAAGCAAAAACAAACTCTTTGCAACACATCAAGAAGGATAACGCTGACCCACCCTTAGACGAATGATGAGCCAAAACACGAAAGCAGCTACATAGGAATTCAATACAAAATCCAAGACAACTACAACTGAACTAAAAAAGAAAGAAATAACAAAGTTCATTTCATTGATAATACTACTCTATTACACCGGGAGAAGAAGATGAAAAATAGGGGAAGAAAAGGAAGCAACTACATGATCATCACTCACGGGAACAGGGGAAGGCCTGTATTCAGGATAAGGAGATAGCAATGACTCTAGGGCGTTCGAGAGTAAAGGAAGCAATGGCTCCTCAACTACTAGAGCAGATTCTTCGACATTGTCGTCTTTGCAAGCTTCATCAACCACGTGATGGTATCTGATAAATCCTCTCAGAGCCCCTCAATATAGTCAAGAAGGTCAACCCGTCCATCAACAACTCGCTTCCAGTATTCGGTTTCGACAATACAAAGCCTATCCTTGGCAGTAGCGAGTTCATTTTTGGCGACGACAAGTTGCCCGTCATTGGTGGTAAGAATAACAAAAGTATCTTCCATGACATTGTCAAGCGCAACAATTATCTGTTCCACCCGCCTCTTAGCGATATCACAAATAAAGGATTTCTCAACTTCAGCACAAAAAGCTTAATCAAAAGCTACCTTCTCAGCAGATAACTCTTTTTCCACATCACATAGACGGGCACGAACCCCATCCAACTTAGCTTTCTAAGAATCAAGCTCAGCAACAGATTTATCCTGCATACTTTCCGCCTCAATCAACGACTGTCGAGCAGCTTTTGCAGTTTTCTTTAACTCAGCACATTGCGCTCTCAACACGTCGAATTGGGAAAGAATGTGAGAAAACACAAACAATAGTGTCGCCAATCTCCTCTACAAAGAAGCCGCTTGACCATGACTAGCTCGATTGGCCGAGCCCATCACCCCTGCATAGGCAAAATGATTCATACGATCCATTATTTGCTCAAGACCATGATCGAGGTGATCAAATGGATCCAGTACGGTATTAAGGCCTTTCCACTAATAGCCTGTGCCACTCATTTATCAACTTGCATGCACCGTTTTGCACGTCAAGCTGAGTAAACCAGCAAAACTTGCCATCCGACTTGATACGAATATCTTTTGGGCCAGGCTCAGTCCAACCAACCTGTGGATGAAGAACATTAGGATCCGAAAGCATTGAAGAACCACCCCGACAGTCAGAAATGCGGAAGGAATAACAGTAACAACGGAAAAATTGATTTTACCCTCCCGTCAAGAAGCAACCATGACAGGAGCAGGACTAACAGTGATGACGGGGGCAGGAGAACCCTGACGGACGGGAGAAGAAAATAAAAATCTAGTCGCTTCGCTGACATCAATAGAAGGAAAAGGAAAGTGAACCTCGAAACTCTGACTACCACCAACATTTTTAGACTGCTGAAGCATTTTATCATTGATAACCTGGGATCATCATTAGACAACTCAGCAACATCCGAGACACCATAAGCAGAAAAAAAAACCTATTTTCATTATCATCTAACAGACGAGTAGTTTCCTTCTCATTCCTCTCCAACGCTAGCCTCTTCGAAAGATTCACGATCCTCTTTTGCAACATCATCGTGGGAAGGACTTGGGAGAGAGGTAGCCTCCATAATGTCCTGAACAGGATTCAGACAGGACAAAAGTAGAAACTCGTTTCTTCCTTGGAACTCGACAAGGATCTATCAACAATTGCCTCGACGGACTTGTGGATCTCGCAAGCTTTTTTTTTTCTTCTAAAAGCAGGAAGTGTGACATTAATAGGAGCATCGAGATCCGTAACACGCTTGTTCGAGCTCACTTCCCAAACACTGCTAGCATTACTAACGCCAACACGAGCAACACAAGCAGCAAAGGGCTCACCACGAAACTCAGTAAATAAGACTTGTTTCGCTTCATTCATAGTGTACAAACCACCGCTCCAGGATGCCCTCGGAAAGAAATGTCTCCACATGAAATCAGTGAAGCTTCAAGAATCGGTCACTGATCCTCTCTTCCTGAACAGATCAAATGAAGATTCTTCCGTTTGTTGGAACGCGGAATGATCTAAAAATCAAATGACCTAACATTTTGAAGTAGCCAGAGTTCACATAAGCATAAAACCAAGACCTTGACCAATCGTAGATGTCATCATTATGTTTCTCAAAGCAGACAGGAGAAATGAGGAAGCAGATATCCCTGTTCGCCAACAGACCAACCACTGAATGCAAAACCTTCACAGTCAAAGGAATGCCGGACAAAATAGCCCTTGCGTAAAAAAAACCATTACCTCCCAACCATTAGGACCCATTTAGGCAGGAGGAATGCCCAAGAACTTCAAGTCCTCCCAGAACAGCTCTGGAACTATGAATCGAAAGCTAGAAGAAACATGCACGAATACAGTGCGATGTATCCAGCCTTTGGATTACATGGACTATCATCCTTCTAGAGAGGATAATCTCAAGGTCGGGCGACATATTATAATCAGAACGAACACTGTCCAACGTCACTTGAGAAGCTCTATTGGGAGAAAAAAATGAGCCTCACACAGAGCTAGCAACTTACCGCTTAGTTTATCACTAATGGACATCGTTAAAGAACATAGGATCAATAAAAATGAAGAAGGCGAAGGAATGAGCGAACCCTAATTTCAAAGATAGTGTAAAAAGGGAAAACAAATTCGTCACATCTCCTTTTATAGAGCCGAGCAATGAAGGGACGACTCATGGGACAGCGTGTAAGATATGATGGCTTTGCGAAATCCCAAAAAATGTGCGCAAAATGAACGAGCCAGCAAAGAATCGAGACACCAACCCGCGGAAAGTTATTGACAACATTAAATACAAGGCAATTATGGAATTGAAAGGGAAACCGTCACGAAGTTGGTGACCACGTCAGTATACCCACTAACTAAAAGGGGAGTAGCTGATGATACATCAAAATAGACCGATCATCATGACCGTACACGTGGCAGATAACATCTATCACGAGGATTGATTACTCCCAAGCAGTACACGCGGTCAATTGCAGTAAAGATTGGGGTATCGATCCCACGAGAAAAAGTGATCTACAAAACAAGGTCAAGGAAGAAAAACTACGTGAAACTAAATGTATGAAACTCTAGCAATTTTAAAATATGAAATTGAATCAAGTTTATAAAAGTCACAAGGTTCCAAGAATCCCTCCTAGATTTCACGCGCCAACTTGTATTGATTCGCTATGATGACTTAGTTACGCGTTTCACATCCCAAACAACATAATCGAAAAAAAAATAGTCTTTAATGCACCAATATATTCTAATGTAAATGAATTTTAGATTTCACTTTTTTTAGAAAGCACAAAGGTTGGTCATATGTGATATCCTAAATTTACGATATATCCGGAGACAATAACGTAATAAAAGACGATCGCATATAACTTACCTACTGGAATCAATTGATCCTTAAAAATTCCACACATAAGAAAAACGTGACTAAGCTTATATGGAGAAGAAAAAGACAACCACCGGAATAATAATCTACGAAGAAATTGATGAAATCTTTGTTACTAAAATAACATAAATTCCTATATTAAATAAAAGTGAAAATCATAAACACCATTATTCATCATGAAAGCATAAAGAGAATACCAATTAAGTGTGTTACATCTAGGAGTTCATCTCTTCGCCTTGCATGGAGTTTAGTGACACATGGTGAAGGTGATGATAGCAATAGCGATGTGGAGCTTCATGACAGTGTGTGGTGGATTAGCGATGCGTATTCGGTTGTTGATGCGTTGTGTGCCTCTCATCCCTCTGTGTTGTTGTATTTATGGTAGAAAGAAACAACTCCTTATTGGAAACCCAATTGGAAACCAAATACAAATTGGAAACCAAATATAATTGGAAACCAAATATAAATTGAAAACAAAATACAAAAGGAAAACAAATATAATTGGAAACCAAATACAAATTGGAAACCAAAATATAATTGGAAACCAAATATAACAGGAAAGGTGGGTTTGGCTATGTTCATCCATATTACTCATTTGTTCCACCAAAATTAAAAACTAATTTCTTTTATTTTTTTCTTTGGTTTTCTTAATCTTTGGCTTGAGTGTCTTCCTCTCCACTTCATCAATTTTTCTATGAATTTCCAAATTCGCCACGCTAATGCACTTTAGTCATTTAAACTCCAAATCCTACAAAAATACAAAAATAAAATACACTATTCGAAACACTAACAAATAAAAATTAGGAGGTATATTATTTAATAATTATGTGAACATCAAGGATATGGCGTCCAATCTATTGGGTCAGTTCATAAAACCCAAGAAGAATAAAGCCAACCACAGAGGCCCAGACAAGGCCCATTAACGAAAAGATATAAACGAAGCCCGAACCCAGGCCCGAATGAATCAAAGCCCAAATCCAGACCCGACACTTGTTTTCTCATAAAGAAGAGGAACGTTGCACAAAAAAGAGTCGTGGAGGGAGTTACGCCTCCATGGATGCATCTCCATTAAGTAGGAGACTTTTACGAGAAACATTTGTTTCCGTAACCGCGACCATTATAACAGGTAAAGGGAACATTCGACACATATATGCAACTTTAACTGAGTTTTGTCTAGATTTACTTTTTTCTTCAAAGAGAGTTGTTGCCTTAAGCATCGGAGTGCCTTCGGCCACCAAAAATGTGGTTTTTGGCAGTCTAACATTTGTTTTGCAGGTCAAACTCACAGGATGACGATTTATGGATGCATCATTGTCCATTTTCAATATGCATGGTGGTGAATGAAAAACATCTTGCAATTTTTTTTTCTTTTCTAGCATTGACTCACTATATGCAAAATAGATCTTGGCAACAAATTGATATTTATTCATCAGTATTTTCATAATAAGATTGTATAACATGTACATTACTATAAATTAACATAAGTAAATGTGGGTAAGGAAATAAATGCTTCAAC
The DNA here is from genome assembly GCA_963556465.1 of Berberis vulgaris. Taxonomy (NCBI): domain Eukaryota; kingdom Viridiplantae; phylum Streptophyta; class Magnoliopsida; order Ranunculales; family Berberidaceae; genus Berberis; species Berberis vulgaris. The sequence goes on along the minus strand of OY747136.1, from coordinate 56,155,990 downwards.
AAATTGATATCAGTGCCTTGAGTGTTGAATCATTTTGCATAAAATCCTTGCATAGTTTTCGACCACCCTTAGGAACTTCCATTAAAAAAAGAAACCTTAGAGAGCTAGTGGGCAAGTAAAGGAAGACAAGCTCGGAAGCATTAGATGCGCAAGATGGCTCACTCATTAGTTCAAGCTAAACTCAATTGCAATCTCATTCCATAGTCTTCGACCACCTTTAGGAACTTCCATTAAAAAAAAAACTTAGAGAGCTAGCAAGCAAGTAAACGAAGTCAAGCTCGGAAGCATTAGATGCACAAGGATGGCTTACTCATTAGTTCAAGCTAAACTCGACTGCAATCTCATTCCTTGCTTATCTTTGGGGTGTAGGAACTACGAAGACCTTATAGAACCTCTATCTCAGAATAGTGGAGAAACAATAATTTCGTTGGTTAGGTGGGAACATATATAGGTAAGCAAAGTCTCCTATCACGAACTCACAGTGGACATTTACATAGAATTTGCAGTGAACCAAGCAGCGCATAACTATACACATCGTTTCCTAGATTGTGACCTACATGGGTAGTGTAATCACTTATTTATATATCCACATATTTGTCATATATTTACAGGTAACAATGTTTCCTCAAAAAGTTATTGACAATTCAATAAAAAATACCAACAGAAAATAATTCTATTGCGCTATCTCACAAAATGGAATGATATATAACCTTAGAACACATTACTAAAGACCAAATGGTTCAGAAACCATAGACCAGCTACATCAAAGTATAAAAATACAATATGATCTTCTTAGGCATCTGCAGAGCAGAATAATCTCATGATACATGAAAATACCTATACTACAATCTTACACAATAAATGATAACCTTAGCACACATTCGAGCAACCAGATAGTAGCTAGATGCATGGTATAACACTCAATAAAAACCATTGTGCAACTGCTAAACATCATACTCCAGTCTATTTTCGATCATCATTGGAAATCCATCTTTCATTTTGGCAGCCGGATAAGAAATAAAGATCCGTTCAAATACTCCATTTAACACCGACACAATTTAGACCTTCGTAAAACTCCATCTATTATTTTCTTCATCTGTAAAATGCCATCTCATTTCCTAGAAAAATTCTAGGCCTCGCTTGAAACACTGGATATGTATAATTATCCTTCGCAACCAAATTCCTTTTGTCGGACACTTTGTCCCTCTCTAACCACATCTCTGAGTTGAATTCTAGACTATCAGGAACACCCCTCTCACAAAGTTTGCCATCCATGGCATAAGGATGGTATGTCATTTTTGTTTCCTTCTTCGCAACTATTCCATCCGGTAAAATATCACCACTTGCAACTTCCTTGGTGTCGGAGGGCACTGATGGGTAGAGTCGCATGCTCTCATATAGTGACGCTTGGGTGTAGACCTTCACTTCATTGTAAGCATGTGCTTCTGGTTTCTCTCTTAACTCCGTCAGTAGCTCTTCTTCTACGCGAGATTTAGTAGACACCAACCAGAAAAACCAAGTCAATGATGCTGAAGTCGTATCATGATTTGCCAACTGATAACCATATTTCTTACAAAATCTGTCACGCCTTGACCCGCCACAGGACCCGCAGCGTGCCAGTACGTGAACTGAATCCGTAACCACAGACAAATCGTAATCGGACCTAACATCATAATATAACAAATTCTTGAAACGAGAAACAAAGCGAAAACAACAAACTATGATAAAATTTGAACAAAAAAAGTATTCAATCGCCCCACCCTGCGTCATAGTGACAAAACCAATATATACAAACATCCAATATTTAACAAAATATATAATAGTACAATGGAAGCAAAACCTACCCGTATAGGGTGGACAAGACTAAACAACACAAAACAAGTCTACAGTTGGAGACTGAGCCTAAGCGGCACGATCAGCAGGAACAACAACATTGCCTACATTCCAATAGAAGCACACCCTTTGCAAGGTAAACAAAGCACAAAGCTAGCTAGTGCGAGTGAACTAAATACAAATAACAATACAATGTGCAGGATGAATCCATGCCACACAATAATGAATAACTGCGTAATCCTAGATTCATGACTCATAACATAAAACTGGTGTCCCTATACAAGTTTCTAAAGTCTGAGTCACACTGTGTCTCTAAGGATAATATTTCTAAGTTCAAGCACCAACCCAAGGCACTCAATACTGAACAATAACTTCAAGTTTATGAGATATGTTGGTCATTACAGGTGATTCAAACATGGTTAATATCAAGTGTGGAAGACAAATACAATATTTTAATCCTACATAGCCTCCTAAGTATGGAAATCAAGTCAAAACCATAATAAATTCCTATGTAAGTGTCTTATATCGTAGGTATCCGCATACCCTACGAATATGTCTCACCCAGACACATCCGCACCTACAAAACTTACGATGCGAGCAAGCTCCAAAGTATCAACACAACAGGCATTACAACGGGGTAAAGACACTTACAATAATCTAAACATGCACGTACATACTACGAGTCTATACAAAATCTAACGTAACTGATGTGTAACAATAATCAACTAAGCAATCCTCATAAGTTCACGACTACACTAAGGTCTCAATATGACCCAATTCACAACAATAAAGTCCCTCGATTCGAACAATCATACAAGTTCAAGACTCGACAATCTATGGTAAAACACACAAACTGATGACATAGGCCATATTAACTAATTCTTTATGAGTCAATACAATTCTTCAAATAAAAATTCAGGACATTAAATCGGGACACTAGTCTGACCGTGTCATACCAAGCAGACTCGAAAACACAACATATAAGCTCAATGACAATATACCAAAGCCTAACCACATTTATATTCAACCACTATTCTATTTAATTCATGTATACTCAATACATAAAATTCATTCACAAAATAACCACACAACAATCGAAATCTCCAAAACCTCATAGTATCAAATCCCGAACTTGTATTCAATCACATACAATCATCGACATAATGTAACAATTCAATTCAAGATTTTAAAATAAATATTCCTCAAAGTAAACATTATAGTTACACTCACCTAAGCAGAATGGGTTTTCGGAACCGATCGAAGCTCCCAATTCACGGAATGGCGAATTTGCGACTAAGGAAACTTCTCAAAACTGCAAAGGCAGACCCAACAGTGAGCAAACTGGCCAAAAACTGGAAAAAAAGAAGTAATAGTTGGTGCATGGCTAGAAAATTACTTATCCGTGAACTAAATCGGGCTACCACTCCGACGAAGCCCAAAATCCGGCAAAAACTCACCATAAACCACCCTACTCCGGTCTGATCGTCTCCAAACATCACAACAGGCCGGAGACTGGCTGAAAATAGGTCACAAAACAACCAAAATCGTGAATTGTAGCACACTCACGGGATATCAGCTCGGATTCACGCCGGTGAAGAAAAAAGAAGGGGGAACTCTTTTAATATGAAGGTGACTATTTGCCCCCACAAGATTTTTGAAGGCACCCACCCTCCAAAATCCAGATTTTTTTTTAAATGAAATTTAAATCTTACTCAAATTACACTATTGAAACAAATACCAAAAACTCCGATGTTAAGCAAATCAAACAACCGAAAAAAATACGATTGTTACAAAATCATCACTAAATTGGCCAGAACTCAAGAACCTGATAGAAGATCAGCAGTTTCCATTGAAGAGTTTTCTTCAAGTTGAATCTTTTGCTTAATGATGTTTTTTGCAAATTGTTTGACTTGTGAAATTGCTTGTGTCAATTTCTTTTCTGACCCAATATCAAGTGCCCTTTTCATTTTCCAAACAATGGGATGCAAATGACTCAATCACTTGTATAGCAGTCTCAAACGCAATTGCGACTTCAATTTGTGGTGATGGTGACAAGTAACCAAGGTCAAATGTCAAACCCAAATGCACTCTTTCCAATGTTGTCAAAGGCAAACCATTGCAGAATATCTTGAAGATCAAGCACTGACTTGTTAGTCAGCAGCAGACAAGAGAACGAGAATAAGTCGTTCATTGAGCTCAGTCTCAACAACACCATCCACAAATTTGGAAAGGCCTTGGTATTGAATTCATGACTCGCTACTTGCCACTAAACCTCCATTATGGCCATCTAAATTAAATATACAAGAACCAAGGAAATCAGTGTTGACACTGATAAGTCTGGTTGTCCTCATTGTTGTAGGACTCTCAATCGTTTAGGTTTGTTTTTGTTTTTCAATAAGTTCCTACTATGTAGGAAGACTTGTTCTACGTTAAACTAATTCCTTGTGCACGTTACCACTTTCCGTTAGTGTGGATCGTGGGCTGTTTTTTAGCTTTCTGTTAATTCTGTAAGGATATATAATAGCCAAAGTTTCTATTCACTAAGATAAGTCGTTCCTTTAGTTTGCTTGAGTACTTTGCAGTATTGCTCTTGGTATATTTGTTCTTGTTCTCTACAAACTGGTATCAGAGCCTCCACTGGGATTGAGAAAAATGAAAAGCCGCAGCTTTTGAGTGACTTCCAAACACAGAGAGAGAGAGAGAGAGAGAGGAAGATGACTTATGAAGGAAACTTTGTGCAACCATCCATTCCACGTTTTGATGGTCATTATGACCATTGGAGCATGCTCATGGAAAATTTCCTTCGAAGCAAGGAGTATTGGGGTTTGATTGAAACTGGTTATGAAGAACCAGCAAAGGGGGAGCAACCCCTATCAGAAGGACGACAGAAAGAGCTCGATGCAGTGAAACTCAAGGATCTCAAAGCCAAAAACTATCTTTTCCAAGCGATCGATAGGAGTATCCTAGAGACAATTTTGGAAAAGGACACCTCCAAGAAGATTTGGGATTCCATGAAGATGAAATATGAAGGGAATGCTCGAGTGAAACGCTCAACTCTTCAAGCCCTACGAAGAGACTTTGAGACTCTTGAGATGAAGGTTGGTGAAACAATCACTGACTATTTTGCTAGAGTGATGATAGTAGCAAACAAGATGAGAGTATATGGGGAGATCATAACTGATGTCACGATCTGTGAAAAAAATCCTACGATCTTTCACGGACAAATTTAATTATATAGTTTGTTCGATTGAGGAATCTAGGGACTTGGATGCAATTACCATTGATGAGCTTCAAAGCTCGCTCACTGTACACGAGCAAAAATTTCACAGAAGCAGCGGTGTGGAGCAAGCTCTGAAGGTGACAATTGATGACAAAACGGGGGGCAGAGGGCGAGGAAGAAGCAATTACAGAGGATGAGGACGTGGAAGAGGAGGTCAAGCATTCAACAAGGATGCAGTGGAATGCTACAAGTGTCACAATCTTGGACACTTTCAGTATGAATGTCCAAAATGGGATAAAAAGGCTAATTATGCAGAAGTGAATGAAGAAAATGATATGCTGTTGATGTCATTTGTTGAGTCACATGAAAAAAATAGATTGATGCTTGGTTTCTTGACTCAGGATGTTCCAACCATTTGTGTGGCAATCGAGGTATGATCACAAACCTAGATGAGAGCTTTGTTCATTCAGTTAAATTGGGGAACAATAGTAGGATGAATGTGATTGGCAAGGGAAGTGTCAAACTGATTTTAAATGGAATCAACCATGTTGTCCATGAGGTGTACTATGTTCCAGAGCTAAAAAAAAACCTCTTGGGCATAGGACAACTTCAAGAAAGGGGCTTGGCTATATTGATTCAAGGAGGAGATTGCAAAATCTATCATCCGATTAAGGGTCTGATTATTCAGACTGTGATGAGTATAAATAGGATGTTTATACTGCTAGCTCATACCCCAGTCTCTACAAGTGCTCAACCAGAAAGGTGTCTTCACACAAGCTCACATGATCTTTTTTATCTTTGTCATCGAAGATACGGTCACCTGAGCTACAAGGGATTGAGAACTTTGCAACACAAGGGGATGGTTCGTGGACTCCCTCAGCTTCAAGCCTCAAATACCACATGCACAGGCTGCATTCATGGCAAACAACATCGTGATAACATGCCAACAAGGAGTACGTGGAGAGCAAGTCAGCCTTTGGAGCTTATTCATGCAAACATTTGTGGGGCCATTTCTCCTATATCAAATAGTGGAAAGAGGTATACTTTATGCTTTATTGATGATTTTAGTCATAAATCATGGGTGTACTTGTTGACAGCAAAGAGTGAGGCACTGAATTGCTTCCAGTCTTTCAAAAGAACGGTGGAAAATGAGAAAGGGTTGAGTGTCAAGTGTCTACGGATAGATAGAGGGGGTGAATTCACTGATTTTTGCAAAGAAAATGGAATCAAGAGGCAGTTAACCGCTGCCTACACGCCACAACAAAATGGGGTGGTTGAAAGGAAAAATCGAACTGTAATGAATATGGTTCGTTCTATGCTGTCTGATAAGAAGCTTTTAAAAAAGTTCTGGCTAGAGGCGGTGAACTGGACTTTCTATGTTCTGAATAGATGTCCCACATTGGCAGTGAAGAATATCACACCACAAGAGACGTGGAGTGGAGTAAAACCCTTAGTTGAGCATTTCTGAGTCTTTGGAAGCTTAGCTCATGTCCATGTTCCAGATGTCAAGCGAGGTAAATTAGATGATAAAAATTTTCCTTGTGTTTTATTGGGAGTTAGTGAGGAGTTTAAGGGATATAGATTGTTTGATCCTATAGCTAAGAAAATTGTTGTGAGCGGGGATGCTATTTTTTAGGAAGAAAAACAGTGGGATTGGGATGTGAGTTATGAGGGACAGATCTTGTTAGATTTGGAATGGGGAGAAAATGAAGAAAACGGTGAGGGAGAAGAAAGGGTGAGTGAAAATGAAGATGGCAGTGGGGCTAGAGGAGAAAGAAATGTGGGTGAGAACAGTGAAGAAACACGGGGCTGTGAAGAGATAAGTTCTAATGAACTTGGTGAGGATGAAGGGAGGGTTTATGAAGGAAGAGTAAGATGTCCTCCTTCTTACTTGAGTGATTATGTCACTGGAGAAGGGCTAAGTGACGACGAGGCACACATGGTTCAAATCGTGCCAACCGAAAATCCTCTCTATTTTGAAGAAGCAGTGAAAGATGAGAAGTGGAGGCAAGCTATGGACAGTGAGATCAGCTCCATTGAGAAGAATAAAACATGGTCTTTAAGTGAGTTGCCTACTGGAGCTAAAAAGATTGGCGTCAAATGGGTCTACAAGACAAAGTACAACGAACATGGAGAGATTGACAAGCACAAAGCACGTATAGTAGCCAAAGGCTACTCACAGAAGCACGACATAGACTACACAGAGGTCTTTGCACCAGCGGCAAGGATGGACACGGTGAGGATGATCATTGCCTTGGCAGCACAAAAGGGTTGGAGGATTTTCCAGTTAGATGTCAACATTTCTTCATGGAGAGCTGAGTGAAGAGGTTTACATTGAGCAACCAAGGGGTTACGAGAAGGAAGGAAAGGAGCACTTGGTCTACAAGCTACACAAAACATTGTATGGATTAAAACAAGCTCCACGAGCCTGGTTTAATCGAATCAAGGCACACTTTATCAAGGAGGGTTTTCAGAAGTGCGACAGTGAGTAAATCTTGTTCACAAAGAAGAATGGAGCAGGAAAGATCACCATTGTAAGTATTTACATTGATGATCTAATTTTTACTGGTGATGGTAAAGATATGATGTGTGATTTCAAGAGGTCCATGTTGAGAGAATTTGATATGACTGATTTGGGAAACATGAGGTTTTTCCTTGGCATCGAAGTACTTCAAAGAACAGATGGTATTTTCATATACCAAAAAAAGTATGCCCTGGAGATTCTGAAAAGATTTGGGATGCTGGAAAGTAATGAAGTGAGTAGTCCGATTGTCCCAGGTTTTAAGATTAGTAAGGATGAGGATGGAATTACTGTGGATGAGACATACTTCAAGAAATTGGAGGGAAGCTTGATGTATCTCACTGCCACAAGACCAGACATGATGTTTGTCACCAGTCTCATAAGTAGATTTATGGCAAAACCAACCGAGCTTCACCTACAGGCTGCAAAGAGAGCTCTTCGATATTTAAAGGGGACGGTGAACTATGGTATTCATTACAAGAAAAGTGGAGATGGTGGACTGTTTGCTTTCACAGATAGTGATTATGCAGGAGATGTGGAGGATAGGAAGAGCACAAGTGGTTATGTGTTCTTGCTGAGTTTGGGTGTTGTGACATGGAGTTCAAAGAAGCAGCCTATCATTACACTGTCCACTACAGAAGTAGAATTTGTAGCAGCTGCAGTGTGTGCGTGTCAAGCAATATGGATGAAGAGAGTACTGAGAGAGATTGAGTACATTAATGAGACTTGTACCCTAATTAGATGTGATAACAGTTCAACCATTAAGCTGTCAAAGAATCATGTTATGCATGGTCGAAGTAAGCATATCGATGTAAGGTATCACTTTTTGAGGAATCTCACAAAGGAGGGTTTGATTGCCTTGATTCATTGTGGGAGCAAGGATCAGGTGGCAGACATAATGACCAAGCCATTAAAGGTTGATGTTTTCCAGAGGCTTCGAAGTATGCTGGGGGTTTGTGAGATTGTTAGTATAAACTAACTGTTTGATGACAGTGAGTTTAAGGGAGGGATTGATAAGTCCGGTTGTCCTCAATGTTGTAGGACTCTCAATCGTTTAGGTTTGTATTTGTTTTTCAATAAGTTCCTACTATGTAGGAAGACTCGTTCTACTTTAGACTAATTCCTTGTGCACGTTACGACTTTCCGTTAGTGTGGATCATGGGCTGTTTTTAGCTTTCTGTTAATTTTGTAAGGCTATATAATAGCCAAAGTTTTTATTCAATAAGAGATCCCGTTCCTCCAGTTTGCTTGAGTACTTTGCAGTATTGCTCTTGGTATATTTGTTCTTGTTCTCTACAGACACTTGTGAAGGAATCACCTTTGGGTAAATAATTTTTTTTATTGAGGATATGTTGTACATTTGCAGCATTGGCAGTGATGATCTCACAAGCACTGAAAGTGGAGAATGACTCAAGACCTCTATAATCCATTGGCTGCATCGATATATTCCGGTTTGCAAAGATATCAAGTTTTGAACCAATCAATAAATAAGATCTTGGCAATTTACCAGAGAGGATGAAGATGACTTGCTATTCACATACTAAGAACTGTTGAAAAAAATAAGAATAAGTAATTGAATAGGAAAAAAGAAGCTATGAGCTCAAACATGGATGATATGCAAATGTAGAATAGATACAATGGTTGATAGAGTTTGAGTTTAAATAAACCTCATTGTTACAAAGTACAGTTCCATCAGTTAAAAAAGGCTATGCACAATTCAATGTACAACTCCATGTGTTACAACAGATTACACCAAAGAGTTGGAGGAGCTTGGCAAAGGATTTACATTGAGGTTCTTATTCTCATGCGTGACTTGGTGATCCTAGGAGGTTGCCCATGCATGTTCCAATGTTCTCCAAAAGATTAACCAAGTTAAAGACGGGTGATTCTCTCTTTAGCAGCTAATGGAGTACCAACTAAGCTGGTAGACTCATGGCGCATGGTTCGAACCCTGCTGGCGACATTTGAGTGGGAGGGGCTAAGGGATTAAAAAAAAACATCTATCCTTAGCAACTGTATTTGTTTGTCAACAACCTAGACTTACTAAAATGATACTAAAAGACATTTTCACTTTTGTAGAAAAATGATTTTTCTCTTCTTTTATTTTCTTTTTCCTCAACACCAACAACTCTCTGGTTATGGTTTATGCAAATTAAATAATCAAATATTGGTTGCGGTTTTGGAGAAGAGTTGGTCATTTATTTGCAACATGCGTTGTTTCATAGTGAACAAGATGGAGCCTATATTGCTTTGCGTTCATATTAACATAATCTATATAGAGAATGGAAGAATTCAAATCTTGGTACTCAAAATACATGCTTGAAAGATTATCTCATTCATAGAGTGAATAAAAACTTGTAAACATAGAAGTCGCGCGAGAAGTGTTGGTTGGGGCAAGAAAGGTTAGATTAGATGATTCAAGTTAGAAATACTCACCTGTTGTTTTGTAATGAGGGTTATGACTAACATACATGCAAGAAGAGCCAAGATGGCCTATACATGCTTGAACAAATAACATATAAGATCAATTTTCTTTGAAGCTGATATGGGAAGGGAAAGTTGAGTTAAATCAATTTCAACACACAAACGGGCAAAACATCCTATAGATTTATCAATTTGGTGAAAATAGTTAGCAGATAGACTGAGAAGTTGTACGCAATATAAGAGATGGGAATTGCTCGATGGCTTAAAGCAAGGTTTCCAAGTCGACTTTGAAGAGATGTAGCGATTAAATATTGTCCATGAAACTCCTGAGAGTCACTACACCAAATTGACATATTTGTAACAACACCGAAAAAAGTATCACTGTTGTTGTGTAACAGTTCACCAATGACATATTTGTACCAAACAGTTTCACACAAATTTACAAGTGAAGTGATACAATAATCGGATCACAATGAATAACATGGTGCTGCAAGTGATACTATTCATGGTGATCAAATTTATTGTATCATTTTATTTGTGAAACCGTTTTTCAAAATTTTGTCTAAATTTAGTTTTGACTTGAAATTGTTTGGTGGACTGTTACATCACAAAAGTGATATTGTTTGGAGTTGTTACAAAACTGTCGATTTGGTGTAGTGAATGCATGTAGTTATAATCGTGAAATATGAAAGAACTTGATAATTAAGACCTCGAACTGGAGTGCATATTACCATAATTCATCTAATTCCCAATCCTTAAAAGTTTTACTTGGGACAAAATTTAAACCATTCAATAGTAATATGCGATTATAACACAGGAAACACATGCAACACACATCAGTGATTAATTATCAAAATTAATAGGATGATTATCATATCACCTCAACATAGTGCAAGCCATCATTTCGGCTTGTTTACTTGTGTTTTTTTTCCTTCATATTAGTGATCCTATCTCTGGATCAACTCGAGTTATGCTCAATAAACTCTATCTATTAGATACCAAGTGATGATACACCAAAACGGTTCTAGCTATACGCTGTACATGTGCCATGATGTTGTCGAGAAAAGAGAGGCCCTAGCATCAGCCCAACACTAATTCGGCCCAAGCGGTTCTAAACCCACCCAATGCAGTCCGTCAAACGAACCCGAATTCTTATAGCCTGTTAGGCCCATGTGTCTCACACCTATCCTCAATACTCGTAAGCCCCTGCTAAAGGCAAGTATCTCGAGGATCGGCTTCGGACAGACAACTATAACAACTATTTGCTTCCAACTAGGAAGCAGATTCCAAAGTATATGTCACATAAGGAGACTTCTACCCTTAGACCACCCTCGAAATGGGAACTATCTCCTGCATATCTAGAAGCACATGGCTAATAGGGAAACTTCTCTCCACAACACAACTCCTAATTATAGAAGGATCTCCATGCAAATCATCTTCCCTAAACTACGCCATCGATGGCCTGGTCGAATCAGGACTCCTGCACTATTAAATAAGACACGAGGTTGGTAAGCTAAGGTATGCTGCAAATTTCTTGTTTACAATATTACACCTTCCTCAGATCCTTGTCTGACTTTAGCATCGGAGTGTCATCGGCCACCACAACGGTGGTCCATGGCTCACGTGTGTTCCTTGTGCGGGTCAGCAGGTTTGCTAGTCAAGGTCAAAGCAGGGAATGGAAAATGACTGCATTAATTTGGCGCTGTCCGTGGGGACGACAAAGTTCCTAATCTTTTACTAGCATCATCTTTCCTCAGCTTACTAAGAGATGGTGACCACCTGATCACACAACAATGGAGAACAAAAGGACGCGTCAAACACCCTGACTAGCGCTATACCACTGCTCTCAGCGGTGCAGGTGCCACACAGACCACAGACTCACGCCCTCGTGCCAGCCACGATGACAACGGACCCCAGGATGGATTTGCAGTCATCTCAGATACACCAAATCGCCAAAGCCGTGGAGAATTTCATACAACAAAACCCTCCACCCGCCAATGGAGATCAGGAACAACACATGCCTCCATCTTCAGAAGACAACTTCACTCACACAAGATCCTATGATTGTGGATGCACAACTCCACTCACACAAGATCCCAAGCGGCACAAAAACAATTTGCTTCTCAACCCAGCATAAGGGAGAGTTCTATACAAAAGGGAGTACAACCCCGGACATTCCATCGGCGCAGAGATTAACCCCACACAAGGTTTAATCTTCAGTAGCCTCACTGACATCAGCGAAGCTCAACAGTTCGCTGGAAGTGTCAACGATCCAACAAGGGCCATGCGAGTTCACTTCTCTCCGCCAACAGTTAGTCTATTTCAGTTATTAATTTTCCTTTTCCATAGTCAATGTAGAGTTTTAGTTCTTATAAACCTATGTGGTTTGCAATCATCTGAGAAAGAAAGAAAGAATTACGCAAACACGCTCTATTGATTACTGGAAAGATGTAATAACAGGCGCCCTGAGGCGGATACAAAAAACAACATACCACAAGCATCTGAATCTGATATGATATAAATAGTCACTTAAGAAGTACGACATCGGAGTGGGTAAAGGAACCCTCGGAAAACTTCGCTTAGCTCCTTCCTAAAATCAAGGACAAAGGCGCAAGAAAAGCTGAGAGTACAAAATAACAACCTTACAATGACAACACAGACCTTGCAATGAGTTGCAAACTTCCTTAAACGACTTTTGGTCTCACGAATGAGGCAAAAGAAGGAAAATGAGGATGGCCGCAATCGACGGAGCGCTCAAGGTTTCACATTGATGCCAAGCGAGGACACTTTTCCCATGCGTAGTACTTTGGGTGACTGAGAGATACCACCCCCGGAAGTGTCATGCATTTTCCAACACTTCGATCAACCCTAAGCTAGCAGAAGGAACCGCATACATGCGGGCATAGCAACACAAGGTAACACCGAATCACAAATGAATAAACGACAGACTCATCCTTTGGGAATGAGTGTGTACTTCTTCTTCGCAATATGAGAAGAAATCACGGAATCTCAACGAAACAACTACGTGCTCACCTGGAACAAGTGATCGCACATAACGACAATTCTCATTGTGCCCGATCGCTCCAAATGTCAGAACATTCGAAGACTCCAATGATTCATATCTATGTTCAGCCTTTGGAAAACCAAAACATCCTCTTCAAATGATAACATTATAGGAGATACGTTCTACAGAAGATAGTACCTACAATGATGGAAAAACATCATTATATAGATATAATGGTTCATCGAACGGCCGCCTCAACATTAACTATCAACCTTGAATAACGTATGGGAAACGAGGAGACGACGGTTACCAAGGATACTGCACAGGTCCACGTTCGTTTAATCAAAGGGGTTGCATCCAACCCCATCAATTGAGGGGGAGTAACCGATACTCAACCGTCTCACAATCCACGTCGTACACGTGCTACCATGTGATACATGTAGCATCTCGCATATAGAGAACCATCGTTCTCACTCTACGAGCCTATGGGCTCGGCTCATTCTTCAAACAATACTCTACTACAGGCCTAAGATGAGCATGAGGAACCCTAGTCATTCCTGATGCGCGGATCACACCTACATACTGCCAGATGATCCAAGGTACTTCTTCCTAACTCATCCACACAGCGCACTCCGCTCGTAGACAAAGGCTTGCACGCTCGCAGTTGGCGGAGCCCCTACTTGGCCAGGCAAGCTTAGTCAGCTTTGGCTGATAACGACAGCTTCTAGTTCACCCCAACAACTAGTCCGTCCAGTACAGATGTAGATTAGGAAGTGGGAATCCAATCAGTGTTTTCACGCCTGTTGACAACGACTCGCCAGGGACTGTTGCCCCATTTCGGACAGCGATCGCCGATTTCGATCAAGTAAGCTTAGCTGGTGATGATTGGCAACGACAACTTCTAATCAAAGCAAAGACTTGTAGACCCAACTGCGCGGGTGTAGATGGTATGGAAGGTAGGAGCCTAGTCAATCCCGAAATGATTAGGATGGCTCGCCACAGGACCATTGCTCTTCTATAAACCATGGTCGCCAAATTACAAACCCTGAACTTGTAGCCCCCATTGCGCGAGCGTAGATGATTAAGAAGGTGGGAGCCTAGTCAGTCTCGAACTGATTTCGACAGCTTTCCACGGGACCACTGCTCTTTTATAGACCATGGTCACCGAAAACTCCAAAATTTGTAGCTCGATGCACACGGGTGTAGATGATTTGGAATGGGAGCCTAGTCAGTCCCAAACTGATTTCAACGGCTTTCCACGGGACCACTGCACTTCAACCTGGTCGCTGAACCCCCTCATCTCAAACTTGTAGCCCGCTACGTATGGGTGTAGATGGTTTGAAAGATGGGAGGCTAGTCAGTCACGAACTGATGTCAATGCCTCGCCACGGGATGATCGCTCTTCAACAGACCATGATCGCCGAATCCTCACTCCCTGAACCCGTAGTCCAACATGCTTGGACATAGATGGTACGGAAGGTAGGAGCCCTAGACGGCTCGTGACCACCGCTCTCTTTTGAAACAAAGGCCCAAAGATAAATCACGGCTCAAACAACGTCTTCACGCTCATAGCTCAAACGTCTTCACGCTCATAGATCAAACAAACGTTTTCACGCTCATGGCTCAAACAACATCTTCATGCTCACGGCTCAAACAACGTCTTCACGCTCACAGCTCAAACGACATCTTCACGCTCACACGGGATGGCATTCTATTACCAGCAAAGGACGTTCATGCCGACCCACAAATCATCCTGCCAACGCGCGAACGAGTGTTACATGGAATGCCAGCCTGAGCTTATGAAACCCGACTCAGAACAAGTGCTCCAATTACAACGTGTGTGCTCGACTACCACAGTTCACTCATGCCAGTAACCGTGAACGACAGTCGGATATATCAAACAAGCCCCAGCAGCTTATCTTGAGAATGGGCTACAGCTGGGCAGCGCAGCCCGCTCCTCAACCATTCGCGGAACGCCCACTATTGGACGTGACTATGAAACAGTGACTCTGAGTCACTCGCAATGTAAACAGTCAAACACTCAATAGCAGACAGACCACCCGACTTCCTATTGATCCAACCAGCCTATGCCAAAGTAAAACGACAAGGCAAAACGAAAAATACACAATAGGGAAAGCAAGTTCAAAGCGGATACATAGCGTATTCAACGTAAACCTGTTTTCATTAAACAGAGGAAACAAAAAAAGGTGCAAGTGTACAAAGTTTACCCCTTATCATGAGGGGGTAAATAAACAGAATAGCTAAGCTTGACAGCTGAGGAAGTAGGAGTCGCGCCCGTACGCGCTGTAGTTTGAGCATCCTGGTTCGGATCACCCTCTTCATTTGACGATGCAAAGGCCACTGACAAGTCTACATAAAACATCTTCTTAGTGATCAAGGTTCCATTCCGAATGCTCCTCTTTCATCAGCGCCAGCTGCTCCAATCTACCATGTACAACCCAGTGGAATTCACACTTGCCTTGTTCCTAAAGTAGCTCTTCCTCGCGCGTATTCACGTCAGGAAGTTCACACTCCAACAGCTCCAATTTGTCTATCAGCGCATCAACCTGAGATTGCTCCATAGTCAAACTGTTCTTCACAGCACTAAGCTCATGTTTCTCCAATTTGAGCTGGTCCTCGTCCTTCCTTGCCTCCCGGACATTGAACTCCACATTGGACTCCAATTGTTGTTTCTGAACAGCCCATTCGACCTCTTTCAAGCATTTTCCTCAGTAAGGGATCACAGCTCAGAACATGCCTCAGCCGCAACATCCTGCGCAACCTTGAGATCATGACAGATCATATCCAACTCCTGCTGAAATCTGTCTCTCGCGGCCCATGCCTCTGCTAGGTCAAACTCAAGGGCGTCCAGATGAACCCTCTGAGCCTCAGCATCAACGGACGACCGTTCCATCCTTCTCTCCTCAGCCTGCTTCCTTAGCAGCTCAATCTCATAAAGCATATCAAAATACAACATTTGCATGTGCGTGAAGACACGCTCCATGGTATACACCCTCTCACGGGCCACCTCGACTTTCGTCCTAGCAATGGCCACCTGGCTCAAGTGAGACATTCCCAGTATAATGTACTTTAAACCCTTATCCATACGCCCTTCTAGCGTATCCTCCTCGAGTTTTGGAGTATGGTCCATTAGCCAACTATGATGCCTACTTATATGCTTCTTCGAAGCATAGTCCACATCAACCTCCTGATGCCAGACTTGAGTGCTCATATTTACTAAGTCCGATGCAAACAGACTTATCCGCGTTGAGGGATCACGCCAGCACCACCCCTTGTAATCACCACTACTCCCAGGCATTCTTTCGGAACCTTTCCTTTGTCGCTAGCAGCCAACCCCTTAGTGCGAGACGACTCAGCAGGATCCGGAGGAAGGTGAATTGTCCAACAGACTTTCCAACACCTTGAGATGCAGCCAAGAACGAGACGGGGAACAATGTGGACTGTGAGAAACTTGGCATGTGTCACCATGAACACTACTGGTCCATCCACCAATGGGACGATCGGTTTCTAGAGCCTCAGGTGGATCCTCACAGGAGCCTTCTCTCAGAATGGTCCTAAGCTGGTCGACATCAGCAGAAGCCGCCATTGCAGCTAGCATCAACTGCTCGCACAGAGCTTCCGCCTGATGACACTAAGATTCAATATATTCTCAACCCCTGTTAACCGCAAGTGATCCTTCTCCTATCTTGATACATCGTCATCCTTCTTGACGATCCAATCAGACTCGCGCTTTTCACTAGCTGGAGGAGGCTATTTTGAAGACGACCCAGTTCTAATGTGGCACTTCTTCGAGCTCACAAAGGAGGCAAACATCTCAGACGGCTCCTCCGTATAAGACAAGGCATGAGCCTTGGCTCCGACGGCCTTCCTTTTCCTAAAAGGGGCCCCACCTTTAGTCTTAACTTGCGATGATTGGTAGAGAGTATGGGCCACATGCCAGTTGTCCCATAGCCTACAGCGAATAAAATTGGCGACACATGACGTCCACCACATTCTACGTTAATAAGCCGCGAAATGTCTCCATAGTGTTTTGCTCCTCTGGGGTAAGAGGAGTAGTGGGAAATCGTTCTGTGAAGAAACACGAGCAACGATTAGCATACAATCAAGCGCAACAAAATCGAAAGAAAAATTCAATTAACGAAGTGGCTTGAACTCTCGCTCGAGCGGACGACCCTTGAACTGGAAGTACTTTGAATCTGCAGGGGCCAAGAAGCAATACTTCTACCAGAACTTGAAGTCATCAGGAAGATTTGCAAAGCAAGCCGGCGACGTCATTTTAACGATAACGTTATTCTTCAACCAAGGAGAAGTCAGTAACCGGATCACTCGTGGAGTCACACGGACGCCAGCTTCCTTCACCCTAATCAAAATGAGAAGAATGATCTTGTATCCATTAGCCCCCACATAGGCCGGGGGAAGTCCAAGAAGTCCCAAATCACATCCAAAATGGGAAAACAGACTCCGATTTGGAACATCCCACGATGCAAGCAGATGAACCCCGTCGGTGGCAACATTGGAATCTGGTCATCCTTCAGAGCATATAATGGCAGGTCGATAGGAATCCCAAACTTTGTACAGATTTTAGTAAGGCCCGATTCAGAAAGCAACATGTCTTCGAAAAACTCAAGGCCCTTGGCCAGAGTTGCGACATCAAGAAGGTTTTGTTGAGCCATGAAAAAGATGAACAATCTTTCTAATCGAAAAATGAACAAAGCAATATCCCTAAAAGCAAGAAAATGGAAGAGTTTTAGTCTTCGCACAAAGGATGGTCTAAATAGGGATAAGATTCTCGCCTCTTCTCAGTGGAACTAACGCACGTTCAATTAATGAAGCGCTCAACTCAAACAACGATTAAGACTCAATCATCATGAACATCGTTTCTTTTCAAGAAATGACTTAGTGAACCAATGTGATGACCCACTAACTCGGGGGGAGTAGCTGATAATACACCAAAACAGTCTCAGCTGTACACCGTACATGTCATGATGATCTCTAGAAAAGAAGGGCCCTAGCGTCAGCCCCACACTGATCCAGCCCAAACAGTTCTAAACCCGCCCAATGCAGTCCGCCAAATGGACCCGAATTCTTACAGCCTGCTAGGCCCATGTGCTCACAGCTATCCTCAATACCCGTAAGTCTTGCTAAAGGAAAGTTTATCAAAGATCAGCTTCAGCGGTTCCAAAGTATATGTCACATAAGAAGACTTCTACCCATAAACCACTCTCAGAATGGGAACTATCACCTGCGTATCTAGGAACACATGGCTAACAGGGAAAATTCTCTCCACAACACAACTCTTAATTACAGAAGGATCTCCATGCATATCTTCTTCCCTAAACTACGCCATCGATGGCCTGATCGAACCAGGATTCCTGCACTATAACTAAGACACGAGTTTGGTAAGCTAAGGTACGTTACAAATTCTTTGTTTACAGCATTACACCTTCCTCAGATCCTTGTCTGACTTTAGCATCAGAGTGCCATCGGCCACCACAACGGTGGTCTGTGGTTCACGTATGTTCTTTGTGCAAGTCAGCGGGTTTGTAGGTCAAGGTCAAAACAGGGAGCAAAAAAATGACTGCATCCCCATGAATTCCTCAAGTAACAAATTTTGAGTTGCAAACAAAAGGTCAGATTTGAAAACCATACACTAAATTGATCTTTCTAAAAAAGAAGACACAAAACTTTTACCACCCCACATGAATGCAATTGGACCGCGAATCACATATACTGCTTCACTAATCTGATCAGCCAAGCCTGAGAACTTCACTCGGTATTGACAAGCTTTGATTTGACGACAGAATACATGTGTTTGGTTAAACACTGAGATGTCACTAATATTTTATATATCAATAGCAGAAAACATCAGGCATAAATCTTAAGTGTATAATCAAAAGGAAGAGAAGTACCAATTGAATTTTATTTTTTATTTTTTATCCCTTAGCCCCTTCCACCCCAAATGTTGTCGGTAGAGTTTGAACCTTAGACTTGTGATACCATCCCCACAAGCCTAGTGCTAAACTGGTACCCCATTAGCAAGTACCACTTGATTTGAAAACCCCCTAAACACCTATAAAGTTTTCATAACAATCTTGAACACCTTTTCAGTACTCAATAGATTATAGGCTGCCTTAATAAAATAGCAGACACAAAAATCATATGAACTTTCACTTTAAACACCATCTAATCTTGTATAGGCTTCCTTAAAGCATAAGGCTTCCCTTAACATGAGACACAAACGTAAACCTTGCACATTTAACACATGCTAACATAAAGCGGGGAAACCGTGTCTCAACTCCAAATGGTAGAGGTATCATGGAACTTTCTCCTTGTCCCAAGTTAAAGGTGGTTGTGATGAGGAGACCCTCGTGAGCTTGGTCATAAAAAATGGAGATAATGAAAATGCCATAAAAAGAGTTTGGTTAGATAGAAACGATGAAATCGCCATGATGTAGTTCTGTTTATGGTCATGGAAAGGTGTGGTGTGCCAGTTTCAGCTAAAAAGATCAAAATGGTGAGGAAAAATGGAAAAGCAAAAGATAGATAACATTGCCGAATGATAATGGGTCACATTACAATGGAATGAGCTAGAAAAGAAAAGTTGATGTAGAGGATAAAAGGAACCATCGCCTTGTGCTGTGAAATGGGTCTATCTCACTTTAGAGTAAGTATAGGGAGCCAAGTTTGGGAGCTACTTTTGGGCCAAGTTTTTGTTTTTTTTTTACACTTTTTATTGCTCTTTAAAATACAACCACAAACACCATCTATAGAAGGGGTAAGAGTGTAAACAAATCAAAACTTGGCCCAAAGTGGTTCCTAAACTTGGCTCCCTGGAATCTTCACTCACTTTATGTTTGCCATACAAAGGAAACCCGGAGGAGTGAGATCTGCAAGGAAAAAAATAGACACAATACATACATCCACCCAGCCATTGAGTTCGAACTCTAAGGATGTTGAAAGAAAGCTAGAAAATAAGATGTTTACTTACATCAAAAGAAGGAAACGCGGGTGGAATAGATCCATAAGCCTTTGTCCGTGATTTTAGAAGATTGGACTGAAATTGGAGTGGTAGTAGATGTGGATCTTGCGTGAGAAGAACAAAGGAGGAAAAATGAAGAAAATTGGTTTAATATCTTTTTAGGGTTTATATATTTTGTTCGGTTTATTAATGACTATTGTACTACGGGGGGTGTATTGTATATGGATTCTTATGGAATTGATAAATAATTTGAAAAGTCCACGGACTCTTTAAATTGTCCACAGACTCTTTAAATTGTCCACGGACTTCTGCTGATTTCTTAAATCCATAGACTTTTGCTACAGACTTTCTAGAGATTTATGAAAATCCACGGACTTTGTATGAACAACTTTTACAGATTTCTAATTATTTGCAAGATAAAAAAGAAGTTGGTAAATAGTGATGAAACAAAAAAACGTCCGCATATAATTAACAAAAGTGAGAGATACATGTGCTAAAAAAACTAGAAAAAGAAAATGTCGTTAATTTAGCCTTATGCATATAAAAAAGTATCAAACTACATGACTTAAAATCCAAATGGCCTATAGCTTATTAGCTTTATGCATCCCTTTGTGCCCAAGTGATCCAGTCAAGTCTTTGGTCTGGACTCATCTTCAAGAAGGTGTCTTGCTTTGTTTTAGTGTTAAAAATGTGTTGATGAGATGAAAATGCGGGTGCATGAGCTTGAAAAGGAGTATTTTAGTATGAAACAAGAGATCGAAAAGCTAGAAAAACCAAAGAGTGGTTGGAACGTATTGAGAAAACTCCGGCTGAAGAAATCACAGCCTAGAAATTCGAATGCATCTCAACCTGTCAATGGAGAACATGAAAAAAATGGTGAGTTGTCAGATTAAATTTTGGAAGTTCAGATTAACAAATAAGTCATAGATAATGTTTGTTCTATGTCTATTGGGAGACACTGAGCTGTGATTGCTCTTTGCTTATGGATCAATTCAGGATTAGTGTGATTAATTTAGGAAATAGAATTGGGTTTAGTTAAGTAGTAATTTTATTGATTGATTGCTACTAGATTGAATTTGTTTTAGACTTGCAATTCATAACAATTCCATTTTGCTTTTAAGAAATCCAACAAATTTGGGTTTTGAGTAGTACATAGCAAGACAAAAGGTCTTGAAGAACTTCGAGAAATGATGGATGTTGGTTCATTTGTACTTATGAGGCTGTCTTGTAGAGTGGATTAAAACCAGGAGTATATTTTTAAGTTGTCTCAAGTATTTATAATTAGATAAACATAGGCTGACATGGTAATTATTTCCAAGTGCATCAAAGAAGAGCAGAAGCTCTAGTAAAACACCCAGTGTTATAATGTCCATGGTTGAATCCACATGTAATGGTGATCTAATGATCCATGCACCAGCTTTGTTGGGGAGACAGTTTGGGATTGAATCTGGACCCAACCTTTTAAGTTTCGATAAGGAACGTGATCATTCTTCATAGTCATGGACCCTATAGTTAATGATCCATCGACAACTCCTACCTCCAGAGTCCCTTAACTGATGGAACTAATGTGCCCCAAAATTGTTTATTGGATCTGTTGCATTAAGTACCATGCTAAACATCCACCATCACCAGAAAAACATGTTTTGAAGATAGTGAAGATCACTCCTATCTCCTAACATCCTCCATAATTCCCATAGGCTACATGTCCCTTCTTTATCCCTCTTATCGATAAGAAATCATCCTTACGACAAGTGTTGTTATCTAATTCGGGGTTTTAAGGGCCATTAAGAGTCCCTGCCCTTCTTGCTCTAACTAAACATGTCTCACTCTCAGTCCTTAGAAACTCATGAGCTCCCTTAAAAATGGCACCTCAATCTCATTGTCAGTCTGTTCTTGGCATCATTCCTACACGTAACGCTGTCGATTTGTTGGTGAAAGAGGACACCTACTCAACACAAGGAGACCCCCTTCTTCATCTTTGAACATATTGCTTGTCAGTTCTGTAGTGTTCAAAGCTCAAACTATCAATGGAGACCCTAGCTTTCTAATAGAAAGTTACAATAACCAGCTTGCAGAATACTTGAGGATTCACAAAATGCTGTAAATTATTGAGCTTTACTATGTTTTTAACCTACATTTCAAGTTTTCATTGTCAAATGGGGTGAGGAAGGGTTTTCATTGCCTGTGGGTCTCTTACTATTTCTCAAAGCAATTGTGTGTGAAGACGTTAAACCCTAACACCCTAATTTAATCCAAACCCTAACCCAAAATCATCAACGATGCAACTATGTGCAAAGATAGAAAAAGAATCGAGAAAACAAGAGGATGGGAACCAACCTCTTCGCGGCTGACACAAGAAAGAACTTTGGGAGACGTTTTTTCACGTTGAAATCTTTGATATGGAGGCTGGCAAACTATTGAACTTTGTTATTTATACCTAACACTACAAAGTCCATGAGAATCCATGATTTTCCAAATCCATAAATATGAATGATATTTTGAATACCCTAAAACTTTTGTGGACTTTCTGAAATCCATATTGAATACCCCTAGACTTTGTGGATTTCAGAAAGACTTTTTAAAATCCTGATTGAATACCCCTAGACTTTTGTGGACTTTTAAAAATCTAAATTGAATACACTTGGATTTTCAGAATCCATGAAATTTATTAAATTGCCCACAAAATCCAGATACAATACACCCCCCTACATTTGAACGGCCAAAATTAAAGAATAATAGTTGGAAGTTGTTTAGAAAGGTAAAAATAAATAAAATTAAAATAAAGAGCTTTTTATCGTTTGGAAAGCCGTGATGGCGTGCAATGGAATTCGCGTGATGATATAAAACCTCCTCCCCATCTGTCACCATATGTTTCTCATAAAAATGTAATACTATCATATGCATGTTCTTTGGGATGGAAGAAGAACCAAGTTATCTAGCAATGATGTCTTAAGAGCATCTCCATTAGTCTTCTACTAAAATGCCCTTCAAATTATTGTTTACTAATTTTTTTTTGTCTAGCTTATAATTTAGAATCATTGTTAAATTTTGACACCCCCTTAACCTGTATATAGAAATATCTAGAACCCGTTTAAAAAAATTGATTATCAACGAAACCCTTTTAAGGTTATCAGTTTTGAAATTTGAAAATTGCATACAAACGAACCAAACCAAAATTAATTATGTGAATTAAATGATGAAATTTATGCAAGTATGGAAGGTTGGTTTACGTCATTGGTCTTATTTTAATGCCCAAAGACCAAACAAATATAGGATTTGTACGTTATTTTTCCTAAGAAATGTTTACTCTCAACATGTGCGTTGAGACATCAAACACTATTGAATTTGGATTAATATTAGTAAAGATGAATGCATAACCGCTCATTTTCTTTGTGAGAAGAAAATAAGAACTCTGTATATTTTGGTAAGTGAATGAGAGTGTATACAGTTTATAAACACTTTTGCTTCATTTTTTTAGTTTGTTAATATATTCAATTGTTAGAAGGATCCTCAAGATCCCCATATATTTCACCATATAGAGTGACGCTGGAAAGTTATCATAGACTGTATAACTCCATGTAAACTGCCTTTGTTGTAGAAATGTAAATGATTGTTCACCTTGACACGGTTTTCATGTTAATGAGGGTAGTACTGTACTTACTACGTTCATCGTTCACATCTACTAATACAAAATAAGGATAACTTGTTTGTTATTTAGATGCAACAAATAACTTTTGTATGGTGCTGCATGTAGACTGGCGAGTATATGCCAAGAAAACACCACCTAGCTTACAAAGAATGCTTGCTTGAAGCAGGAATAATATCAATGGAGAATAAAATATCCCTTCCTACTTTTATGTTTTGGCTAGTCCAAATCAGACAAATGTTTTCCATGAGAAAAGAGTAGTGTGATATAGCAAGTACAAAGGACAATCTATAGAATCAATTTTTGTTACATACAACCAGACGGTCACAAAGGTCTCTGGAGTTGTATTTAAAGGGGTAGCTACAAAGACTATCTCCTCATTCATGGAAGAAGAAAATGGGAAAATACATAGAGATGGAGGTGGAAAGGGATTAAGCTTTGGGGAGCTAAGGGGATTGGATGGTTTGGAAAGGAACACACAAGAAGCAAAACCTTTCTGAGACCACCTATCCCTTTGGTTTCCCATAATGCTTACCCCTATCCTTCTAGTTCATCTAAAAGACATAGCTCTTTGATTAGTAATTTACAATGGGAAAAGAAAAAATTGTGGTGTAGGAATGGGAGCTGAGCTTTGGGGAGTTTTTGATATGGCAGCTTGAAGGAAAGGAGAGGGCAAGATGTCAGCTTCAATTGGAACTTCCTTTTCCAGGCCATCCATGTCCAAGGTTTCCCATTGCTCGTCTCATTCATTGTGTATCAGCACATAGAATTTAGCTTCACTGAGAATTCAAAATGAAAAAAACTATATTTCAACTGTGGTAAAAAACAAAAAAAGTCTAAAAATTGAACTTGCAATCATCAAAAGTAGAAAAGAAGATTTGTTTTAGGGTGTGTTTGATTTTATGGTTTTTCATGGAAAAAGAAAACTTTCCATTAAAAATCTCATTTTCAACTGTTTGATTTTATTAATTCTTCTATATATTTCCATTTTAATGTTCTTAAAGTTTTTCAACTTTCAAATTCAATTTAGGAGCATCAAATTAGAGTGGAAATTAAGAGATATGTTTAAACTTCTATGTCATACACCACATAAAAATTGTGTTTAAACATATCAATTTAGGAGCATCCAAGGTTTATGCAGGGACTTCTATTTTGAAATAAAAGTAGTGTTTAAACTTCTGTGGTCTAATACAATCACTGTGCTACTGTGATAGAATAGATACAAAATAGTCTGTTAGATGGTTAGTCTGTACAGTTGTTAGATGGTTAGCATGAGTTGTAATCTGTTTGAAGTTTGTTAGTGTCAAGTGGAATGTATCTCTTGAATCATTTGTAATCTCATACATTGTTATAAATAGAGAAGAGGATACTCTGTGTTTAGATTGATCAACACAGAGATCCAGTTTAGTTCATACAGTTCTATCAAGTTCAGTTCATAAAGTTCTATCATGGTATCAGAGCTTTGAGTCTCTCCTATCAATGGCGACACAATCCTCGTCTTCCTCTGGCTCCCTCAATAATGTTCAGACATCCAATGTCTTCTTCTCCTTCCTATCAAGTCTTAAACCATTCTCTACCAGTAAAATTAGATCGATCCAACTATATACTTTGGAAGTCTCAAATTGAGAATGTCATTTTTGCTAATGGTTTTGAAGACTTCATTGAAGGAATTTCGATTTGTCCAACAAAGGAACTAAGTCCAGGAGTTATCAATCCTGTCTTTGTTGCTTGGAGAAGACAAGATCGCACCATACTCGGTTGGATTTATGCCTCACTTACACCAGCAATCATGGCTCAAATCATTGGTCATACTGCCTCTTTCTCAGCCTGGAAGGCTTTAGAACATATCTTTTCTTCTTCCTCAAGAGCAAGAATCATGCAATTACGTTTGGATTTGCAGTCTACCAAGAAGGGCTCACTGTCCATGATTGATTATATCATGAAAATCAAGAGTGCTGCAGACAATCTAGCAGCTATTGGAGAGGTAATCTCAGATCAAGATCATATAATGAACCTCTTAAATGGACTAGGCACTGAATATAACCCCGTAGTCACAACCATCAATGTCCGAGATGATCAGATCTCGCTTGAGTCTATTCACAGTATGCTGCTGTCATTTGAAAACAGACTGGAGCAACAAAGCTCTATAGACAGCATACCAACCATCTCAGCAAATGTAGCAAACTCTGGTAATAAACAACCATTTGGTCGAGGCAGAGGAAGGAGTTATGGCAGCCAGTTTCATAGAGGACGCGGCCGTGCAAGAAACTCCAATGGTCAGTATTATGGCCAGCAATATGGACAACAAGGTGGTCATTATAATAAATTGTCTAGTGATCGACCACAATGTCAGTTATGTGGCAAATTTGGTCATATAGCCCTGGCTTGTTATCATCGCTTTGATGTTAACTTTCAGCAATCAGCACGTCCTTTGAATTCAGGCTCTTCAGTTGATCCTAAACCGGCTATGCCAGCCTTAGCAGCAGTATCTAACCCATTCCATAATGAGGGCTGGTACTTGGATTCAGGAGTAAGTCACCACTTGACTAATGATCATGTTGGTCTCACCAATTCTTCTCCATACGTAGGTTCAGACAAGGTTACGGTTGGTAATGGTTCTTCTCTTCCTATTACTAATGTCGATTCATTATCTTTATCTTCCTCTAATCACACTCCCTTTCTTCTAAAACAAGTCTTTCATGTTCCCTCTTTATCAACCAATTTGGTTAGTGTTACTAAATTTTGTACTGATAACAATGTATTCATTGAATTCTGGTCCAATTACTTCTTTGTGAAGGATCCAATTTCGAGGAAGGTTCTAGCTCGAGGCAGTCTTGAAAATGGGCTATACAAGCTACCAGTTCTTCCTGTCTCCAAGGCTGCATTAGCTACCAGTTCTAGTCACAGTCATAGCATGCCTACCAGTTCCAGCCCCAGTCATAGCATGCCTACCAGTTCCAGTCATAGCATGCCTACTAGTTCCAATCCTAGCTTGTCTACTAGTTCCAGTCATAACATATTGGACATGTCAAATATGTCCAATGTGTCTAGCTCTAGCATATCTGATGTATCTACAACTTCTAGTTCTTCTTGTATAAACAATCTTGAACAATTATGGCATTATAGACTAGGCCATCCTTCAAAAGATGTTGTCCATCAGATATTAAAACTTTGTAATGTTCCACTCACTAAATCTACTTGTTCATCAGTTTGTTCATCTTGTCAACTTGCCAAAAGTCATAGATTACCTACTTCTTTATCATCTTTTCATGCTTCTAGTCCTTTAGAACTTGTTCATATGGACATCTGGGGTCCTGCATTCATCAAATCAACTTCTGGTGCAAAGTTTTTCATTCTGTTTGTTGATGATTTTTCACGCTTCATCTGGTTCTTCCCACTTCAGTCTAAAGGACAGGCTCTAGCTGTCTTCAAATTATTCAAGATTCAAGTTGAGAATCAATTCAATACTTCCATCAAATGTCTTCAATCTGATAATGGAGGTGAGTTCAAAGTGTTTAAACCCTTCTTATTGGAGTCTGGTATCCGTCATAGATTTTCTTGTCCACACTCCTATTCCCAGAATGGTCGAGTGGAACGTAGATACTGACATGTAGTTGAGACTGGTCTTGCTATGTTAGCTCATGCACATATGCCATTTCAATTTTGGCAATATGCTTTTCAAGCTGCTGTTTTTCTCATCAATCGAATGCCAACTAAGGTGCTTCGTAATAAATCTCCTTATCAAGTTCTCCTTCATCGTCTACCTGATTATCGGGCACTTCATGTCTTTGGATGTCTTTGCTATCCTTTCATTCGTCCATACAACAGGCATAAACTTCAGTATAGATCTGTTGCTTGTGTGTTCCTTGGGTATAGTTTAGAACATAAAGGATACTTGTGCCTAGATCGTACTTCTGGCCGAGTCTATATTTCTCCTAATGTAGTCTTTGATGAGTCCTGCCTCCCTATGCATTCCTCTCCTCTCTTGCCTTCATCAGTGCCATCTTCCACTTCTCCTATAGTCTTTTCTTTTATTCCTTCTCCTAATGTAGTGCCTACTCTCATTCCTTCTCCTAATGTAGTGCCTACTCTCATTCCTTCTCCTGCTCATATTCCTTCTCTTCCCACATCTACTCCTGCATCTCTCCCTCCTTCTCCACCTACATTTCTTCCCACACCTTTTCCTACATCTGATACTCCACGCATGATTACTCGGTCCATGACTGGCATCTCTAAGAAGAAACAGGTGATTGACTTGTCTGTGGTTAAGACTTCTGAACCCACCACTCTCCGCCAAGCTCTCAAGGATCCTCACTGGGTTCATGCTATGGAACAAGAGATCGCTGCATTGCATAGGAATGCCACTTGCATTTTAGTTGATCCTCCTACTAATGGCAACATCATTGGTTGTAAATGGGTTTTTCGGCTTAAGTTCAAACCTGATGGGAGTATTGACAGGTATAAAGCCCGCCTTGTTGCTAAAGGTTTTAATCAAACTCATGGATTGGATTATTTTGAAACGTTTAGTTCAGTGGTTAAGCCTGCCACCATTCGCATTATCCTCACTATTGCGGTCAGTTTTCAGTGGGACATACGCCAACTTGATGTTCACAATGCATTCTTAAATGGGGATCTTGAAGAACAAGTTTTCATGACTCAACCTCCTGGTTTTACTGATGCCCAGTGTCCATCCAAGGTTTGCAAGTTACGCAAGTCTTTATATGGACTAAAACAATCTCCTCGTGCTTGGTTTTCTAAGCTTAGTTGTGCACTTCTGAGATGGGGATTCTTTGCTTCTGGGACTGATAGTTCATTGTTACTGGCAGCTCTTCCAGCCTCATTTCTTCTCTCATAACTCAGCTTAATTCAGTTTTTGCTCTTCGTGACTTGGGGCCCTTGTCCTACTTCTTGGGTATTGAAGTTCATCGATGTCATGGTTCTCTTCATCTCAGCCAAGCTAAGTATATCTCTGACCTTCTTCAACTTGCTGCTATGGTAGACTGCAAGTCCTATCCTACTCCTGGTGCTGTTGGACAGTCATTATCTCAACTTGATGGCACTCCTCTCATGAATGCTACTACCTATCGCAGCATTGTTGGCGCTCTCCAATATGTCACCATGACAAGGCCAGACATTGCTTTTGCTATCAATAAGGCCTGCCAGTTTATGCAAGCACCCACTACGTCCCACTGGTTGGCTGTCAAACGCATTCTCCGCTACCTGAAAGGCTCCTCTCATGATGGCTTACTCATTCATCCTACACGCGACCTTGCTCTTGAAGCCTTCTCTGATGCTGACTAGGGAGCCAATTCCGATGACAGACGCAGTTCCAGTGGTTACTTGGTTTACTTAGGTGGTACTCTCATTTCTTGGTCGACCACCAAGCAGCGTGTTGTCTCCAGAAGTAGTGCTGAATCTGAATATCGCGGACTTCCTATTGCCACTTCTGAAGTCATCTGGATCCAAGCTTTGTTAAAGGAACTTTGTATTCCACTTCCTGGTCCTCCCATTCTGTGGTATAACACTAAAAAATTGTAGTAGCACAGTGATTGTGTTTGGTTGCATGGAATCCTATGTCATGGGAATCCATGAGGGGACCACTACATTTTAGGCTAAATTGATATATCACTCCACATTTACCATTTGACCACCATTTGATTTTGTGATCAATGGTGGGAATGGAAGTCCCATGAACATGGAAATTCCACTCCTTGGCCCCCCCAAGGCATGTGATTCCCATGTTTATGGGACTTTCATTCCCACCATTGATCACAAAACTAAATGGTGGATGTGGAGTGATATATCAATTTATCCTAAAATGTAAGGGTCCCCTCATGAATTCCCATGGCATAGAATTCCATGCAACCAAACACACCCTCATTATCTTCTGTTGCTCTAAGCCCCAACTGATTTAGCTGTATCCAACCGATTGGAAGACTCTACAATTGTGTGCATGAATGAAATCTATATCCTATAAAATTCATGGTGTACATCCAAAGGAATAAAATACACATAAAATTGTTGTCATTTCATTCCCACTGTTGGAAAGATGTAGCTGACTAACGACATGGTAAGGCTTTAGTGTTCTTGGAGAAACTAGATCCAACTCCTGAAAAACAAAAAATGGTTGTAGGATAATTGGAAATTTAGATATGTCAATGGAAGAAGAAGAAGAAAGCAAACGGTGATTATTAGTTCACATAGTTACCTTTTTATTTGTTTTTCTCCGTTATCCTCTGTGCCTCTTCTAAAGAATCATTAGGGTCAGAAGCGCCTCCAGACCCTCCACCTCCTATTGGGCCTTCATC
Organism: Berberis vulgaris; assembly: GCA_963556465.1. Classification (NCBI taxonomy): domain Eukaryota; kingdom Viridiplantae; phylum Streptophyta; class Magnoliopsida; order Ranunculales; family Berberidaceae; genus Berberis; species Berberis vulgaris. The sequence continues at coordinate 56,126,034 of OY747136.1, read as the reverse complement.
CTTGCTCAAAGCTATGAACAAAAATTATATGAGACCCATCACGCCCCGCATACGAAAAACAAATTAATTTTCTTATAGCCATTTAGTTGTACTGGTTCAGAATAGTGTGAATATTTATGTTGACCTATTTTAAATTTTAATACCAAAGATATTTTTCATCATCGACTTGGAAAGAGGGTTATATAAAGGCTAAAAAAAAAAGATGTCATATCATAAATGAAATGACAAGGGGATGGTACAAGTATTGGACAACAAGAATCATCCAGAAGACAAGACGACACAGATAAAGACCCATTCTCATCTCCAAAACACCCTTGCATCACCCATACGACAGAATGAAGGGCTTTCATTTATTTTTGGGTTTTTTGCACTTTTCCTCTTTTAATATATGTCATATTATTACACTTTTTTCCTAAGACTAGCAGCTAACATGTGTTGACTATTAAAGCAAGTGCTAGCTTTAAAAATGTCATATTTTACTACTTAAAATACGCTTTAATGATCTGAAGGCTAATGAGATTCAAAGTTGATGAATTAAAATCGAGGACCGAGATTCAAACTTCCACTAAGACGTTGGGATAATCCGCTTATTCCTCCTTCACCACCAGGGGCGGATCTACCCTTTGGTTAAGGGGGTCAATTGCCCCCCTTATCATTTAAAAAAAACCCAGTAAGCTATTTGTATTTTTCATATTGTCCCTCTTAAAATTTGTATCTTGCCCCCCTTCATTTAGGTTGTCCCTCTCACGTTCAAAAGAAGCTTTCATTCATTGAATTTCTGAATTTTTGATGGGTACAATGATGCATTTTGAATCTTGTTTATCATAATTCCCTGTGGTCGCGTTCAAGAAATTCTACCTTGGGATGGCCATCTCCTGGCTCATCTGCGTCTCTGTTGCTTTCGACGGATATTTAGGACTCCCATCTATTGCTGCAAATGAACCAATTATGTACCTAATCTGGGAGCAAATTGCCACGCTCTACACATGATCGCTCGATGATAGGTCCAATGCGGAAGCCTCGCTCGTTTCGCTTGTTCATGACAACAATTGGTATGGGAAGCTAATAATTGAAGAAGGTAGAGTTGTGTCACTGCTGAAACTGGTTTAGTTGAATAGTTGTGCACTGTTTGCCCCCCTTTATCTGCAATCCTGGCTCCGCCCCTTTTCACCACCACAGGCTCCACTTCACCATCAATAACTCTCACATATGTTTCTACTACTACATTTACATGTTATTTCACTATAGATTAAATATTCAAGCATCAATAAATGGAAAAGTTTGCCAAGTTTTGATGGTAAGCTTGAGTTGCAGCTCATCTTCATCATCTGTCAACACTTAATTGATTTTCTTGTAGATCCCATAGTGTCACAAGCACAATCAAACAAGTGAATAGGAGGTTTGAAATAGGCAAGATTTTGAAGGAATACATGTACATTGGATGTTAAAGCACATTGTAAATTCATTTGATGCTCATTGGATATTCTTGCAACAAAGTTTGATGTTCATGCAACAATGTAAATTCATTTGATGTTAATAGTACATTGTAATCAAATGCCTGAACATCTTTACAAAAACTTGATATAACACAATACAATTCAGATAACACAACATCTTTGCAATTCAAAACTTGACATAGCAATGTCACTTTTAAGCATCAATAAGTAACCACAATTTACAACCTGACGCAACATTTTTGCAAAAACCTGAATTTACAAGCATCAATAAATTTGACATTCTTGCATCTTTGCACAAAACCAACCTGAATTTACAAGCATTCAATATCATTCAGTACCTAACAACCTGAAGTGTAGCATACCAACAAGCATTCAATACCATACCATACCAACAAGCATTCAATACCATACATCTCTTCTTTCGCTTCCTCTTCGGTGATTTGGTTGTATGTGCGAAGACGATGATCAATTTGTGACCGTTCAATGCATTGTTCTCTTCAACCGAGTTCAACGTTTCGACTGACTGGAGCGAGCATTCTTGCCAGTCTAGGGTTTTGAGGTCCTTTGTGATCTTGTCGAGCGAGATAGACGAATCATGAACAAGGTTCCCAATAGACTCCAACCTCGAGTCCCGAGCAACTTTAGCCGCTTGAACTTCAGCTTCTTTCTTCGCTATCAAGTTTTTGTTATCATCAGTTTCTTTAATCTTCTCAGTTGCATTTGCACCCGACTACAACACAAAACACTATAATTATACAAAACTCCACACAAAATAAAATTCAAACCCTAAAAATGACACAAATAAACTCGCTTACAATCTTTAGCTTGGCAATCTCCTTGATGAGCTTGTTGAAGTCCCTGCGGAGATGATCAAGCTCGTACTGAATTGAACAAATAAAATCAACACAATCAGAATCGAATGTCAGAGCCTTACTTAACAGAACAAAATAGATTTGGATAGATAAAGTTCACTCGCGTTGTCGACATTGCTTGTTGAGATTAATGATTTCATCGATGATCTCGATGTTTTAGCGATTCTGCGACGTTGAGACTCGTGAATGAATTCGGGTTGCTGCCTTTGTCTTCTCGGATCAATCTCGTATGAGATGTTCTCTTGGAAAGTGGATCAGTAGGGTAATTGTAGTTCGATTGATCTAAGTGCCTCGATGAGGTCTTTCTACAAACAGGTCAGATGCGTGAGTGTTGGAGAGATTAAGTGATTGTGATAAAGAGATGAAGTGAAGTGATTTTTGTTACCTTCGGTAGCTTGTGAAAGCTCATGAAGCCTTAAATGTTGATGATCTGTTTGAACAAAAACACAATAGAAGATCAAGAAATCAGTTCGAAACGCTATAGATAATTTGAATTTTAGCTTTAATGCATAAATGAAACCGCGTTTTGATGTCAAACACGCTGATTCGTGAAATCGTTAGTGGAAAATAAAGATTTGAAATTGAGCGGATAGTCTCTGAGTTTCTCTTTCTAGATTTAATGGAGGAAACGAAATCAGTGAAGAATCGTTTTTGACATCAAACACACTGATTCATGAAACTGTTTCTGTAAACTTGAAAGCGAACAGATATTGAATTTTTCTATCTAGGTTTAATGGTGGAATGGAAAACAGTGAACGAAACCTCTAACAATCAACGAGATGGAGAGGTCCATGAAAGCGATTGAAGGTGAAGATGAAGTGTAGTGTGTGAAAGTGAATTAGGTTTTCTTTGAAGCTATAATGGCGAAAAAAATGTACGAAAATTGCAAAAGAGTGTGTGTGTGTGTGTGTGTGTGTCGTTGTTTCTGTTGATGTTGTTACCTTGTTGAGGCATTTGTGAGTGAGTGAGGTGGCTTGGAGATCAGTGAAGTCGAGATAGTGATCTTTGAAAACAGAGAGAGTGAAAACAGAGGGAGAGATGAGAAACGAACTAGAGAGAATGAAAACTAGGGGAGTTTTCCCTCCATTGTTCGTCTCTTCAATGGTATGAGCTGACAGGGAGTAATCCCTAGCAGTCCACATGCCTGGTTCAGGTAACAGACGGTTGGGATCGACATGCTATCACATCAAGCGTGATAAGCACGTGAAGGGAATTTTCGTCATCCAAAATAGGCGGAATGATGGCACGTGAGGTGTTTGACAATCAAGGCACGTTGACTGCAAGTCTTAGGGGAAAAGTGCAATATGAATGATAATTGCTTGCAAAGCTGAATAAGGCATATTAAAAGGGGAAAATGTAAATAACCCTTTATAACTTTACTTTTTCTATCCAGGAGTGTTTGTGTTTTGAAGGAAAAAAATCCCTTAAATAAACATAACACAAATACCAAAGAAAGCCCATAGCATCCATAATAATCCGATCACGCGATAAGGAGCTACCGAATACTCGACCCAACTATTCTTTTACTACCAATCCCCCAAACGATGGCATACAGAATAAGAGACCATACTGCCCCTTGCTTATTTTTTGAAAAAGCTCAACAGTTCCACCTAAGAAGAACATCACCAATGAACCGAGGCATCACCCAATCAACCCCACATACCCAAAGTGTTGCCAAACCTAACTAGTTGCATCACAATGAAGAAGAAGGTAATACCAAGATTCCACACATGGGGTACTCCACCTCTACCTCCATCTCTTCCTAATCAAGGTTGTCCCATTTAGGGACATGTTCCATAAGGTCTCTCAAACGAAGAAAGAAACTTTGAGAGGTATTCACGGATATGCGTGTCGTGTCGGATACGAACACAACATGCCAACTCGATAATTTTCAAAAACTAGGACTCGGGGACACGTTATACTATTTTTTAATATTGTATAAATATAAAAAACAATTTAATAAAGTGCCTTCCTAGAGTGTCTTGAAGAAAATTAAACTGTTGCAAAAAAAAAAAGTTGAGAAAAAATATAGTAGAAAAGAAGTAGAGGAGAAAATAAGCAATGAGAGAAAAAGAAGAGGAACCAAAGATGAAGAAAAAAATAGACTACCTCTATGCTTTAGTGGCTTACTGCCCCATTTGTCTTAAATCGCAATTGAAATAGTCATTCACTTCAGATGGATCAACAACCACTAAATTATGTGGTTATTTGCAAACATCTCAAAGTAAAAAATAAAAAAAAATAAAAAAAAAAAATTGGTTTTCGAGTCTTGACCAAGTTTCGGGTGCATTAGAGGCGTGTCCAATAGATTGACCATGTGTCTGACACCTACCGACACGTTGACTAAGTGTTCGATGCATGTCAGAGGCATGTCGAGCGAGTGTCAGTGTCGGATACGTATCTAACACTGATACGACAATATTTCGAAGAGTCTGTGTTTCCTTGATCTCAACTAAAATAACTTAATTTGTATTTATGTGGAGACAAGGTTTCGGAGTGCCCAATACAGCGAGTCTTGAAAATAAGATTAGGAGACAAAGAACCATTTTTTAAGAATTAATGTTGCAAAGTATATATGTTCTAATATTAAACACGCATATTGCACAGTTTTACAACAGAACAAAAAACAAAAGGCAATGTCTACTCCACACCACCAAAAGCGTTGTTTCACACCACCATGTCTTTTTTTTGTTATTTTTCTACTAACTCACACCACAAAAAAAAAAAAACAGTAACTTAAAAACAGGGTAACTTTCTACCAATTTAAAGCCTCAATTGAGGCCAATTCTCAAGTTCATCAAAACAAGAAAATTGTAGTTCTCTAATAAACTCAACTTGAATTACTTGAAAATGTTTTGAAATGAGTAAGTTATGGTCATTTTACTAAAGTCGCGCAAATATGTCTCGCAATGAAAACGGAATAGTGTCTCTGACTTTCGGCCAACTTATATACTAGATCGATACCGATTCTCAACCTCATCAAAAAATAAAAATTGCATTAATTTTGTTATCTAATAAAAACAACTTGAATCATTTGAAAATGTTCTGAAAAGAGCAAGTTATGGTCATTTTATTAAAGTGGCGCAAATCTGTCTTGCAATGAAAACAGGATAGTGTCCCTGAATTTCGGCCAATTTATATCCTCGATTGAGACCGATTATCATGATCATTAAAACATGAAAATTGTAGTACTCTGATTTATCTAATAAACACAACTTAAATCACTTGAAAATATTTTGAAATGAGCAAGTTACGGTCATTTTACTAAAGTCGCACAAATTTGTCTCGCAATGAAAACGGGATAGTGTCCCAGAATTTCGGCCATCTTATGTGTTCGATCGAGACCAATTAATCAGGCAAATCAAAACACAAAAATTGTAGTAGTCAAAGTTATCTAATAAACACAATTTTAATTACTTGAAAATGTTTTGAAATGAGAAAGTTATAGTAATTTTACTAAAATCACATAAATTTGTCCGAAAAAATATGGCCTGGAACAATGCGAGGTTTTTGCAAAAACTGGAATTGTTCAGGGCGAATTGGAAATTTTCAGTAGATTTTTTTATTGTTCACCCATATCAATACAAGGTTTTGCAAAAACCTCGCATTGTCTCGGACGAACAATAGTTTTTTTGTGATTTCTGAAAATTTTCTGAAGTTTACTTTGTTTGTGATTGAAAATATTTCTGAAAATTGTTCTGAAGTTTCCATGCGATTATTTAGTTTTTCTGAAATTTTTTGCAGGAAATGAATAACTTGAAAGCTTGTTTCAGAAGTGTTGGAGTCGAAATATGAGTCAAAGTGAAGATTTGTTTGTTTGTTTTGTGAGAAGGGAGGAAGCAATCGAACCAAGAGAATGAGTCAAAATCGATTTTGAATGTGGGGAGAGGGAAGATTTGAATGGGGGAGGGGAGGGGAGACTTGCGTTTCGATTTGAATGGGGAGGAGAAAAATGGTTTTCCTTATTTATATAGGTGGTGTAGGAAAGAGTGGTGGTGTGGGATGGAAAATAAATCAAGTGGTGTGGGAGAGTTAAATGGTGTGAGAAAGTATTTTTAGTGGTGTGGAGTAGTCGTTGCCAAAGATATTCTGCATTATTTCACCTGAAAATTTTTGGGACTCCTTGCCCTTTATTACTAAAAGGTCAAAAAAGGAATAAGATTTTAATCTGATCTGACAGCCACTCTAATCATGCCTTGGTATCGTTATCTTTTCGATTAGGCAGCGACTGTTTCACTCCACCTAAAGTACTGTCTCATACCACCATATCAATTTTCTCTTTCGAACACCACCTACTTTATTTTCCACACCACCACTTCTCTCCTACAACACCAATAAAAACTCAAAATTTAAAATTTTCTCTCTCCTCCCCTCTCTTCATTTTGTTTTCTTCCCTTCTTCTCCATCAAACACCGCCATCATCACCACCACCTGCCACCACCAATTCTCTCCCTCCCACCACTGCCACCTTCTCCCTCTTTTATCTATCAAGTATCACCACCACCCCGCCACCTCTCTCACCTTATTTGTCTCTGAAAACAGGGTTCTATCCTTGAATTTTGTTCGATTTATATGCTCAATCAAGACCATTTTTAAACTCATGAAAACACGAAAATTTTAGTACTATGAATTATCTAATAAACACAATTTGAATCACTTGAAAATGTTTTAAAAAATGAGTAAGTTATGATCATTTGATTAAAGTCACGCAAATATGTCCCGCAATGAAAATAGGATAGTGTCCATGACTTTCGGCCAACTTATATGCTTGATCGAGACCGATTCTCAAGCTCATAAAAAAAATGAAAATTGTAGTACTCTGAGTTATCTAATGAACACAATTTGAATCACTTGAAAATGTTTTGAAATGAGAAAGTTATTGTCATTTTACGACAAACACTCAAACTGTAAAAAAAAAAAAAAAAAAAAAAACAGAGTCTGTGTTTTCACCCATTCGCATAGGACAATGCGAGTGGCAGTCTCACACTTGCATAGTTCCATGGGAGTGGAAGTCTCAAATTCGCATAGGTCTGGGCAAATTTGAGTCTCCTACTCGCATTATCCAATGCGAATGTGTGAAAACATACTTTTTCTGGACAGTTAGAGTGTTTGTCGTAAAATAGTCATAACTTTATCATTTCAAAACATTTTCAAGTGATTCAGATTGTATTTATTAGATAACTAAGAATACTACAATTTTCATGTTTTAATGAGCTTGAGAATTTGTCTCGATCGACATATAAGTTGGCCGAAAGTCAGGGATACTACCCCGTTTTCTTTGCGGAACATATTTGCGCGACTTAAGTAAAATGATCATAACTTGATAATTTCAAAACATTTTCAAGTGATTCAAATTGTGTTTATTAGATAAATTAGAGTAATACAATTTTCGTGTTTTGATGAGCTTGAGAATCTGTCTTAATTAAGGATTTAAATTGATCGAAAGTTACTCTATTTTTATGTTACTGTTTTTTTCAAAAACAATTTTTTGAATGGTATGGGTTAGTAGGTTAAAAAAAAGTACATGGTGGTGTGGAGTAGTCGTTGCCTTTCCATTATGAACCGCCTATGAAATGTCACCACCAGTGCGATTGTTTAACACCCTACCCCCACAAAAAAATAAAAAAATAAAAATAAAAATAAAAATAAATTATATATATATATATAACACCACCATTAATCACCCAAAATCCACCTTTTTTTGCTGGATTTACCACAGAAATTTTTTGGTTCCCTCGATATTTGTAAGGGATTCGTAGTTTAAAAAGATCTAAGGTAGTGTCAAAGCTAACCTAGTGTTAATAGTACTGCATAGATTTAAGATGCACCGGTAACTTCAAATTTTGCTTTAAACATGCCACAATTTTTTAAGCCAGTTTACTTCAATTAGAAGGGATGACCAATGGTCATTAGGGTTCGACAACATCCTCAGTCCCATGTTAGACAAAAAGAGAAAGATTTTGAGTTCGAAACCGACCATGAGGTGGGGAGGGTGAAGAAGAAAAAAAGAGTTCGGACAATAGATATTGACCACTCCCATGCTTATCCTCCGTGCCCTTTTGAAACTTCTATTGAATTCTCCCATTCAGTTCTTGTCATTTTCTGTTTAATCTGAAAAAAATAAACATTTTTGATGAGGGAAGTAAGGGAATTCATGATTCCTTTGGTGCACACATAGCATGCAGTGGTGGTCACCAAAAATGGCGCATTCATCAATATTAGGGATGATATACTCGATTGCATCAGCAACAAATGGTATTTGAAATATGCTAGAAATTCTAAAATTGCCTCGTCTCTTTGCTAATGTAGGCTTGGAAGCAAATTTTAGTAAATATTACAGGCTTTGAGGGCATTTTTTTTTAGTGCTTAGAAGCTAACTTCTAACTGGAGTTGAAACTTCTGATCGAGCTTTTGAATGAATTTTTTGTTTTGCTTCTGAAATTAGTGCTAAGTGATCAACACTTCCATGGTGCTCACTCCAATCATAAGTTGAACTTTTGATCAGAACTAAAAACAAACACTCTAAATGAGTACTTGTGCCCACAAATACAGTACCCTGATTTACCACTCTCATTGGTGTATTAAGATGTGCAGTCCAGAAGGTCGGCTTGTATAGGGACTTTTTCCAACAAACACACTCTAAAAAACAGACTTTTCTTGAATATTTCCATTATTTTTCTTTGGCTGACCATCTTCAACTGTAAGTATAATATACCCTCATCGGACTCCTCTTCAATTGAAATGGTATTGATACATACGAGGAACCATCATAAAAAGAGCATAGCATAATGAGTTAGAATCCAAATATGGGGGAAGAAAAGGGATTCAGCACGGAGTTAAACTATGGCGGTCTGCATGCAATAAGAACGCACGAAGAAGGGGTAGGCTGCAGCAGGCAGAAGATATGTCGAAAAGTGGCAAAACTAAGGCTGTGTATATGGCAAAGTATCAAAACTCATCACTCAGTGCAATTTAATGTTCAAAGGTTTAGTTCCAAATTAGGATGCAATTTAATGTTCAAAGGTTTAGTTCCAAATTAGGACACAAATATCAAATTCATTTCTCATGTACTGTACTTTCTTTTACGGGTAAATGAATACAGTTAACCTGTTCAACACACTATATAAGGTGCTCTACGGAATGGGTACAAAAGAAGAAGACGCTAAGCACCTGTAACTGAAAATACACGTTCATATACCCTGAATTTGGCTGCCTAAAAATAGCTAAAAGAATTTAAGCTGGTAGCTGGAGCTTCTCGTTGTTCTTCCAACTGCAAGTCAAGAAAAGAAATAAGTCACGCTAACAAGAAGAGATGATCATACCCTTTTTTCCAAACTGTGATTTTATACCTATGGAAGTAGTAATAGAAGAAATCAGCATACAGCAATGTCTGAACAAGCCCAGCTATCCAAGCTGCACAACAAACATAAGCATTAAAAAAAAACGAATATCAAGAAGGATCACCTGAATCCCTGATATGGTAGGTTCCCGATTCCCACCTAGTTCAACTTTGTATTACAGCAAGTTTCAGCCATCTCATCTTATGGAAAGCTTCAGCACAGTAACCCTTTGCTAAGTAGCAAATTAAGTATATTGAGGTTTAACTTCATTTCCTTCTTTGATGGGGCAAAAGATAGACCCAACACTACCTAGCATATTCCTGAACTGAAGCTTGCCACATGGGAAGAAGAAGATGAGGTGGTTACCAATTGTTACATTTTTTTGGCTTGCCACATGAGAAGTCAGTGGAAACTCTGATTGAGAAAGAAAGAAAAGAGTAGAAAAATAGAGAACAGGGGAATACTTATCCAATGGACATAATGTGTCTCAGTGAAGTAGCGGTATATCCAGTTGAGAATGTACAATGATCGGTAAGCACTGTATCAAGGCAAAGGAAGAAAAAGTTTAAAACATACATAAAAAGTACTTGCACAATGCACGAAGAACTGGAAATGTGAAGTCAGAATATTAAATTGTAGAGTAAGCACACAGTCGCGGATTTTACGATAATTACGGATTTTCAATAATCAATGTAAGGTGCCTATTATAAATAGGTTGATGTTGACTAAACAACATGCATATTATAATGTGAGATCAATCGCAAATGTTAATCATACATATTCATTTCTCTTCGCGGTGTCAACTAGAATGGATCCCAAGAAGATACTGCAGTAAACACTTGCAGTCGAAGAACGTGAATTAGATGCGAGTTAAACTCAATCTTCACATATTAACCAAATGTCAAAGATTGTTTTGACCATATATAACTGATACAAATATCTCACTGTTATAATATCTACCTTTGACAGAAAATGAATATAACAAAAAGAATTAGTCAAGTATATTAGTTTTAATGCTAATCAATTGGGGCGCTTTGATGCTCCTGAAAAAGTTATGGTATGAACTTCAACCGCATGTAAGGAAGTTTTCACCAAAATGCAGTTTACTTAATAAAAATGCCTTATTGAGATATATAAAAATAAATAATCACAAAGCTATGTATGTAAATGAGATTCGTCAAGATTCGTAAAAGGTACTTATAACCAAACGTCAAAGACCGTTTTGACCAGATATAACCAAGGAAGCACAAACTCTTCGGAAAACTTGTCGTACCCGTGTCTGACACGTATCCGACACTCGCTCGACAAGCGTCAGACACATGGTCAACGTGTCAACAGGTGTCAGACACATGGTCAGTGTAGTCAAGGTGTCAAGACACACCTATACACCTATACACCTAAAACTCAGTTAGATCACAATCAAAACTCGACAACCAACTATATTTTATTTTTACTTTTATGCGACCGCATATAATCACCTAATTTGAAGGTTCTTCATCCATCTAAAGTGAAAATGTTCAATTGTAATGCAAGATAAAGAGGATGATAGAGCATAGAAGTAATTTGTGTTTTTTCTTCTCTACTCTACTCGTTTTTTCTTGTGATAAGAGTGTCATTTTCCTCTCCACTTTTTTACATCTTCTTCTCTATGTTTTTTCTTCTTTATTTCTTTTCCAACACAATTGTGCTTCATTTTCATCTTCATACTTCGTGTTCTTTTTTACTTAAATTCTTTCTTTATTAGATTATTGTCTATATTCGTATGACTTATAATATATATATACATGTCGCCGTGTCCTCAAGTCCTAGTTTTTGGAAAATTGTCAAGTCGGCGTGTCAATGTCCGTGTCCGACAACGCGCACACCTGTATTTGTGCATCCTTGGATATAATAGATACAAACATCTCACTGTCATAACATCTATCTATGACAGAAAATGAGTATTACAAAAAATTTAGTCAAGTATATTAGTTTCAATGCAAATCAATTGGAACGCTTTGATGCTCATGAAAAAAGCTATAGCATGAACTTCAACCGCATGTAAGGAAACTTGGACCAAAATACCGCTTACTTAATAAAAATGCCTTATTGAGAAATATAAAAGTAAACAATCACAAAGCTATGTATGTAATTGAGAATTGTCAAGATTTGTAAAAGGTACTAACACCAAGGCCTAAGGTAACTTAGATACAAATTAGTGGCTCACCAATAATAATATGACAATTACCGATTTGCCAGTTAAATGAAGTAATGAAGTAAAGGAGCACAAAATAGATATTGGCTCATATAACAGATAATAATATTAATAATAATAATTACCAACCTACCACCAAAAAACAATTACCGGATCCCTAATGCTTTAAAAGGATTTGAAAACTAAGATTTACCTCATTAATTGACAATTAAGAGAGTTATTAGAGTTAGAAAGGGGACTCGGATGATTAACAACATTAGAAGTACCTTAGATGATTAAACTCACTATCGCTACATAGTAGATAATCACCTAATGGCAACTTTTGGGTAAACCTCTCCCATTCAGAGCTCTTCGCTAAATAAACTCTTGTGGCTAACAGTCCACCAATTTTTTTTTTTTTCAAAGATAATATTCCATTGCAATAATGAACCCAAGGTGACAATTTCTTTTTCTTTTTTTTCAAAGATAATATTCCATTGGAATAATGAACCCAAGGTGCATTGATACAAGAGTGTCTTTCTTTAGGAAGTTGGGGTTCGGGGCAAATCCCTGGAGTCAAGCTGCTCAGCTCACAGTATTCGAAATTGTTTAGCCTCTATATGGTGTCATTGTATGTAGGTTTAGGCATCCACGTAGTCTCGAGAGTTTGTTCTCAAGTGAGAATTGTAATATTTGTTTTTTAACTCCCTTAATCCCTCCCACACCAAATGCTGCTAGCAGGAACCCTAGACTTGTGACACCATCCGCCACAAGCCTACCAACTGAGCTAGTACCACATTGGCTCTTTGTTAGTTAATAAGATAACAAAGGTTGGAACAATTTGATTGTCTCATTCATCTCTTTTATTTTATGCACTACACTAAATCATTTGTGTATCACGGACCACCATAAAGAGTACAAAAAAGTTATATCATATCTATACTCCCCTTCCTAAACCACTGACGACACATTATCTTCAAGTTCCTTGGCCATATCAAAGCCAAGGACCTCCTGGATAAACCCCAATGGTTCACAGACTGTGTTGTGCTGGATAAATGAGAAGATTAAGAGGTGCAAAGATTGGGGCCCACAAAGGTTGGACCCAAAGATGTATCATCTTCTTTTTCTACCATCTAGATCCATCTCTACTAATAGCATTAGGGTGTAAAAGACCATTGAAGTTTCATCACTCCACTACATTGAACAATTGGTTTCCATAGCATGAGAATATCCGATAGCGATTTCGAAAACAACAATAGTAACCTAAAAAGGAGTAGTTCCACACATTCGGGGAAAAGTATAAGTGTTCTAATTCACCTAAGAGGCCACAAACGCCCAAGTCTTGTCAACAAGCATCCCTCTTCTTGCAAGGACATCTCCTAGTCCCAATTCGGCTCCAAACTACTTCCTAAATAAAGAAAAGGAACTTGGAGAGAATGTCCACATAAACTTAGAGCATCATAGAATGCATTGGAAATTCCCAGAGGAGGATTCTTCGAGAATTGTTAAAATGAAGGGAAATGAGATATCTAATTATTCTATCATCCTTCAAGATCTTAATAACTATTTTGGCGCCTTATTGTACTTGAAAGTACACAATTTACACTTACTTTCATCATTCCATGTATGTTTGACAAATTTTTAGTAAATGCATTCCTCTTTCTATCCTTAAACAATGGATTGCAATTTTTACATAAAATGATTAAAGTTTCAACTTTATTGAAAAGTTAAAAATGCTTTTTTTTCTCCTTTAGGAAGATTGGTAAATAATTCAAATGGTATATACCTATGGAAGGAAAAAAAAACGTTGTCCAATGACGTGCCATTTGGACAATGAATTGTTGTTTGATGAAGTATGACAAACAAAAGTAGAGTTAACTTCCTATGACATCTCACTTTCACATTATACGCATTTAAGGACCTTGACAAGAAACAAGTAACCATTAGTTTAATCCAGAGTAACCAACATAAACGTTGTTAACTAGTTGCTTAAATTGTTAACAAAGAAAGGAAGAGAAAGGGAGAGGGATTTCACCCAAGAAGGAAAACGTATTGCCCTGTCAAGTTGTCAATATTCCTAGTCCTCTGCAACAAAACCAGTTGAGGAAGTATAGCAACAGCTTCCAAATACAAGGAAAATGTCCACATTACCTGTTCCATCACATCGCCCACAATTTAGCTAACTAAATAAAAACAATAGCAGAAAATACTTTGAAAGGTAGTTCTACAACAGAAATGTAAAAAGAATTACTGTAGTTATCGACTAGCTTTTAAATAAAATGGGTAATGCAAAACAAAAGAATAATAATAAGACATCAAGTACCAAATATCGGTAATGGCCAAAAACATTGACATACCTCTGTAAAAGTGAACTTCTCATTGATAACCAGGGCTAACAGTAGGCATGGTAGTATAAGAAACAAATGGCGAAAGGTGTCTTGGTCTTTATCGTATGATCTACGAACAAGCTTGTGGTGTCTCATGTACCAGAGAATGGAGAACGAGCTTCCCAAGAATATTAATTTCATGACGGTATTATATAGCGAGATAAAATCAGTAAAAATATCCAAATACCGAGTAACAAAAACAAGGGCATAGAGTTCTTGAGTCTTCAAAGAAATTCCTGCATACAGAAACAGACATAGGGTGGCCGATCAACAGGTTTCATTGATCATAGCCATGAGAAGACCACAATAGGATACAAAATCTTGTAGTAAATAGACATCAAAGCACATTAGAGTTGTTTGGAAGACAACAAATGTGATTTGAGTAACAGCGAATAAGAAACAAGCAAGAATTTCATAATTTTATCTTTTAATTCCATTATGAAGATAGATAATATGAATATCCATCATAAGTTCAGAGAATCACATATCATGGGCCATTACATTCAGACTCAAGAAGTTTGATCCAATTTTCAGACATCCTTCAAAGGTTGTGTAGTTCAGCTCAAAATATGTTTCAGGAGGAAAAGTAAATAAAGAACAAACTAACTGATAAAATGTATAGCCTACCAAACAGTTTCAACTAACCTATTTAAAATCGCAGCAAATTTTGCTAAACTGAGGAATTAGATAAGTAAAGGGACTACCCCATCTAGAATGTGATTTCATCAACAACAAATTCCTCAATAGTGCTTCCTTCTGAAATTATTTGAGAAGAGAAGAGTGCATATAGGGAAATATGTATCGGAAGGAACAACCATGTAAAAACATCTGCTTTGTTATACAGTTTTGGCTTTTATATATAGTTCGAAACCCTCTCCTGCCTAAAACTAATGTTTTCATAGAACATGGTTTTTAAATGAAGTACCAATAAGTTAATAACACTGCACACATTATTAATTTTTGGATCAGGCAAAACAAGAGATATGACTGAGGTGAATTAGAACCTTGCCAAAGCCACCGAAGGTACAAGATAGCCAATATTGTCAAGGTCACATACTAAATTATCCCAGTTGAACATCAAGTCTTGGAACTTCAGGCCTCTAACCATCGCCACATGATTAGCCCACACCCACATGAAAGATTTAATCTGTAAATTGAGATACTCCACTGTTCTTACTTTACCATATAAGAAGCATGGATTTCTTTCCTTCCATGTGATCCAACAAATGAAACAGGGGATTCTAAACTTCAATCATTTCTTGATCTTTCTCCTCTTCCTGGTAATCTTTTAACATCAAACAGAGCAATACTATTGGTTGACAGTAAATCCTTTAGCATTTAACGTATTTGGCAAGCTTCTGCCCAAACCAAAATCTTTCAGTGAAATAAGGAAACAAAAACATAATAACAAAAAAATATTAAAAAAAAAAGAGGCTGCACAAAGAAAAACCAAATTTTGATAGATTTATGTCAAATCAAACTCTTTTGGGGCTTCTGCCTTGTGCACTGCTCATGAGGCGTATGATCTCAGGCGTAAAAAATAAAAAATAAAAAATAAAATAAATAAATGAGTGTTTTAAACTTTGTAACCAAAACCTTAATTTCTTTGAAACAACAATGATTGGCTGCAACCTGATGTGTTGTTGCTATTTTGCTATGACCTTCTAGTTAGTTATGACTACACGTTGAAGTCTTTTGGAGACTTTAGAAACATCAATAATGTGATGCTGTCTTCTGGTTATGACTCATGAGTATATAATGGCTTTTGTAGTCATCTATTAGTAATGTAATATTAGCATGAGAATGAATTTATGTTCTACATACAAGTCTTCCGGTTATGGCTCATGAGTGTATAATGGCCTTTGTAGTCATCTATTAGTAATGTAATATCAGCATGAGAATGAATTTATGTTCTACATATTTTTTGTCACTAATATCTGACACAAGTAGTCACAAATCATCTGACAAAGTTATTTCTTCTTTATTAAGCATTGTATCAGGTAAATTCATCTATTAGTAGAAAGGTTTACATTACTCTCATTTTCTAAATTTTAGAATATTTGTCTGCATTTTATTAATTGTATTTTAACAAAACCGGAGGCATAGCTCAAGAAAGGGCATCACCATAGTGCCGATTAAACCTTTTCAAATCATGCTAACATCCATGAAAGATCACAGTTGTCATGAAGACATGAACTACCATTATCATTTGCTATAGCTTCAGAAGGATTTCCATTATCAAGCTAAGCCTCGATGGGACTGATGACACCCCCCAATTGCTAATATTTTTCCTAATGATCAATTTGTGTTTGGGTCCTATAGATTTGTACCAGTTTTGAGTTTGAGTCCCAAGTTTGACCAGCTTCGAGTCTGGGTCCAAAAATCACGTTAACCGCCAACTCTCCATCAATAATTAAATGAATTTTTATTTTCTCAAAATAATATTGAAATTGGTATAGATAAATTTAGACTTTAGATCCCCCATATATACCAACTTTACGTTTAGATCTTATATTTGTAAGAGAGAGTTTACGGTCAACGTGGTCTTGGATCCAGATTCAAAGTGAGACAAATTTGGGACCAAAACTCAAAACTACTACAAATTATAGGATCCAAACGCAAATTAAAGTTTTTCCTAACCAACCTCCTTGAATCTATAAATTCGGATATTTAAGATTTTTGCATTGTGGTGCTTACAAATGACATAGACAGCCAATTTCTAAATAAATTCACTGATAATAGAATGGCAAAGTTAGCATAACTCATCCCTCCCCTTTCTAGATACGAAATTTGCTGCCTAATTAGCTTCTCTGCCTGTTTCCGTGAACACATCAGAACCTCACCTGTAGGACTCTTGTGAGCCTTATCTTGATTTTGGTCCACTTCACACCAACATGTCAAAGCAAGAATAATACCCTACTGCCCTACTTTATCCTATCACCCTCCTTGTTCAATGAAGCTTTCTGTCCTTCCACAATAGAGTTTCAAATCCAGTAATTACGATTTTCCATCCTCTTAAGTAAGCACAATGAGCTTTAATTCGTAATACATAGACTCCGTTAACCTTACCAAGCTCAACATCAAGTGAAAACAATGGAGACTTATAATGCTTAAGCACCAAAACAAACTTTTTGTTTTTTTAAGTATTCGAGCCTCCAATGACTAGATCCAGAGTAAAAATAGCTAAAATTTTGTACAGATTTGCAGAAAACAAAAAAATGGTTGAATTCACAACAGTTAGATCTAAAAAAACAATCAAGAAACCAAAATTCAACAAGAAGAGCTGAGCGAAGCTATTAAAGATGAAAAAGGCACATTGAATGTTTGAAGAAATGGGAGAAGAAAATACATACCAGCGCATGATTTGATGGTGTGGATCTTGAGAAGCAAGACCAGAACGCTCGCCAGGTGAGTCATGTCCCCTGCTAATCTGAATATATTCATCTTTCCTTGGCTTTACCAAACCCAAATCGATCGATCGATCGTATGGGAGATTCGAATGGATTGTTTTGTTTTGTGTGTCTGTTTAGTTACGCGAGCAACGGCGGTGGGTGTTGAGATTTGGTTGGTTGTCTAGTCTTGGAGAAATACGGATCTGGGTTGATCAACGTTGGGTGCAACAAAATGGAACGGGTACATAAACCAGCGTTGCTTCCTGCTTTGCCCAACTTACTAGTTTATTGTCGGGGAATTCTAATCACTTTAAATAACCACTTTATGCATCCCACTTTTTCTAGTTTTAAGTATTTACTAGGGTATTTCTTATTCTATCTTACATTGCGTACCTGTTCCTCAGTGTGTATAGTTAGTTGTGTACCGGATACAGTGGCAAGCCGTAGTATTTGGAAGAACTAAAGTGCGATGTCTTCAGCATGCCACTCAGGACTTGTCGTGAACAATATTAGACTCGATTGAAATACAAAGGTACAGTACATGGAGACCATCAAGAGCGAGAATATAAACTGATGAAAAAAACCAATAATATTTGTTTGATTCAAATTCAATCTAAAAGAAGTATATTAGTTTACACTTTAATCTATTCAGAGGTATGAATTCCCTTGAATTTTGCTGAACAAATCCAAACCTCTTAAGATGCAAAAATAAACTCCAAAATCTTTGTTACAAAGGTAAGCTTATTGATGATACATCAAAATGGACCGGTCATCACAGCCATACACGGCCAACTCGTAAAACCCAATAAGGTTAAAGCCAACCATAGAGGCTAGACAAAACCCACTATATGAAGTTATAATCAAAGCCCAAATCCAGACCCGACACGAGTTCTTTCATAAATAAGAGGAACGCTGCACCAAAAAAAAGTTGTGGAAGAGGTGACACCTTCTCAAACACATCTTCATCAAGGAGGAGACTATTACAAGAAACATCTCCTTCCGTTGCGCCTCAAATGCTTAAGTCACGCAAAGAATTAACCGCGGCCATTATAAAAAGGTAAAGGGAACATTCAACACATGTATACAACTTTAAATGAGTTTTGTCCAGATTTACTTCCTTCTTCAAACAAAGTTGCTGACTTAAGCATCAAAGTACTTTCGGCCACCAAAAAGGTGGTCCTTGACAGTCTAACACTTGTTTTGCAAGTCAAACTCATAGGATGACAATTTTTGGACACATCAGTTTGACTTCGTCCGTGAGGAACGGCGAGTTTCATTTCTAAAAAGAAGATCCACAATGACGAAGTTCACCAAACTCTAATAAACAATCAACAAGATGTCAGAACAAATGACATACCCTATAGATCCTCAACCAGAGGATGAGAACAATAACTCTCCTATTGGCGACAATGTATCACAAGCAGTTCACGAACAAGATACAACCCAAATCATCGCCCCAATAGAACCCGAGAATCAGGAGCCACAACATGCAATAGCTCAGACAACCCAGACATCCAGTGGTAGACCTACTTATGGTCCAGATGAATTACATGACGAAAATGCAAGAAAAATTACCCAAGAGCGCATCATCTAGCTGATCATGTCTAGGCACCGCCACAATAAAACTCCACCAACCAAACTCAAGGGAGTAATGAAGTCCGCAGAACCCCAACAGGAAAACCTCGAGAGCAATGAACTCCTCCAAGGCAAGACTCCAAAATGTGACGAGACATTTGCCGAAATTTCGTTCAGAATCGGGGTCACTGATCTCAACGTATTGTACGAATTAGCCAAGTCGCCATTCTCCGATGTCCTCATGAAAACTCCCATGCCAAAAAAGTTCATTCCACCAAAGTTCGAAGTATATGATGGTACAACCGACCCATCACCTGAGACACTTCCACCACATGATGGCCTTGAAGGAGACCACGTAGTCGATCTTAGGCAGAACATTTTCGACCAGCCTCACCTCCATAGCAATGAATTGGTTCAACAACCTACTACTGAGGTCAATAGACTCTTTCTAGATGTTAGCCACAGTTTTTATCACTAGATTCATCGGAAGCCAAAGGATGAGGAAATGACCACACTACCTCCTCCATATCAAACAAAATCTCGAAGAGACAATATGGGAATACGTCACTCGTTTCACCAATGAACTGACGATGATCGATAGGTGCCGCGACGACATGGCTGCTGCAACCTTCATCGCCGGAGTAAAGAGATGTCACTTTTTTATGCTCTCAACCTGGAACCTCCAAAGGCATGGCGGTCTTATTGAAAACAACCCAAAAACACATTTTTCTCAAGGAGATGCAAGTAGTTAGGAGGAAAAACAACAAAGAAAAAGAAAGTCATTCGAGGAAACGGTCCCGACACAAGCGAGTAACAAGCATGATGAAGAAATCATACAAACCATATACAACTTTGAAAGCAAGTCGAGCCAACATCCTGAAGCACATAACAAAATGGGATAACATCATCTGGCCACTCAGGATGAGAGGAGACCCGGAAGGAAGAGACAAAAACAAATATTGTTCCTTCCATAAGGATCATGGGCACACTACCGAAGACTGCTACAATCTAAAAGACAAAATTGAGCATTGGATTCAGAAAAGACGACTTGACGAGTTTATCGGAATGTCAGACAAACAGTTCAAATGGAAGGAAAAAGCAGATACCACTACGAGATCAAGAGAACAACCCAGAGAACTAATATACACCCTACACTGCATGGCCGGAGGAAACAAAACAGTCAACCCAACAGAAGCAGCCAGAAATACCTCCCACTCGAGCTGATTTATATCAAAACAGACTAACGAAACTAGACAAACCATTTTACCAATGCATTGAACATGGAGAAATTTGCACTAATTAACTAACACGATTCAATGACCCTACCGACGGATGCAAGCTTGATCCGAATCACCAACGATAAAATTGACAGCAACGGACTCCATTGAATTTTGGCAGCTGACTCGTCCCTCCTCGATTGATGGATTGTTTTGTTTGTAGGAAAAAATTTAGAGTTTTGTTTTGTGTGTCTATTTAGTTAAGCGAGCAATGGTGATGGATGTTGAGATTTGGTTGGTTGTCTAGTGTTGGAGAAATATGGATATGGATTGATCACCATTAGGTGCAAAATGGAATAGGTACGTGAACCAGCGTTGCTTGCTACTTTAGCCAACTTACTCATTATTATCACTTTAAATAGCCACTTTATGCATCCCACTTTACTAGGGTATTTCTTATTTATATCTTATTTTGTCTACTTGTGCCACTGTTTTTTCTTAGTGTGCTCCGCCACTTTAGTTGTGTATAGGATATTGTCGGCATGCCACCTAAGTATTTGGAAGAACAACAATTTTAGGCAGTCAGGTTTGGTAGCCACTTTTGGGCCAAGTTTTGATTTTTTTTACACTTCTACCCCTTCTATAGAAGGTGTTTGTGGTTCGTTTTAAAAAAATGGGTGAAAAATGTAAAAATATAAAAATGTGGCTACCAAACCTGACTACCTGGACTTACTCTAGAATTGAAGTGTGATGTCTTCAACATGCCACTCAAGACTTGTGGTGTACAATATCATACTAAAACTAAATACAAAGGTACATGGAACCATCAACATTAAAAGATAGTGAGATTATAAACTCAGGTAGTGTGAGAGATTGATAAAAAAAAAAACAATAATATTTATTTAAATTAAATTCAGTCTAAAATAAATACATTAGTTTACACTTTAGTTTATTTAGAGGTATGAATTTCTTGAATTATGCTGGTATGAATTTCCTGAATTATGCTGAACAAATTCAAACCTATGATGATGGAAAAAGAAACTCCAAAATATTTGTTATTAAGGTAAGCTTACACTATGATGGTTTGCTTTATCTGAATTAATGATGTCATGATAATAAAGTAATATTAAAAATATTCCCACATGCTATTAGTGAGCAAATTTGGAAAACTAACAATTTTGTGAAGGCGACTAAATGACACCATCAATTATGCTGAATAGCATCACCATTGATCTACTTTCTAAAGGACACCATCACTTTTCTTAAGGACATCATAACTTGCTGAATGACACCACTAATGTAAACAAAAGAAAAAGAGAAAAAATACCTACCACATTTCTTCTCCTTTCCTCATCTCTTCTCCATCAACACCGAAGTAAGGTATTCATGTCAAAATTAGAATCATTATCTCAATCTCATAAACATATTCCACATGAATTCTCAAATTCATGCCATGGATGCTTAATTATGCAATCACTTTCATATACTTTTCAAAAACTCTCAAAGAAGTAAATCATAGTCTATGTTACGATTTCAGCATTCATGCAACAATCCTAAGGGTCATTCTCTAACACAATAGATTTTCACACATCATGGCATTACAACATATCATTTCCAAATCACATTTTATAAACAAATATTCACATACTCAGAAATATCGTTATATCAAATTAAAAGAGAATGTTCTCATTCACCTGAGAGGCAAACCAAATATCATACAACTTATATCATTTATCACTTTGTTATTGCTTTATGTCTTAATATGGAACTTTCATCCCTTCTTCTGCACCCCTGTCTCTAGTCAAATAACTTATATCGAACTCTAAAACTTCTTTAATATTATATGTACAAAATATACAAGAAACCATACTCAATTGTAAATAAAAAGATAAAATTAATAAACATGTGCAACACACATGCCAAACAACTAGAAAAGAAACACAAGCATAATCGAATCAAGATTTAACAAATTAAGACATTAAACAAATCATGAGTGTCAAAGCACGTGATTGACACTAGTATCTATAATACAAATCAGCTTGGTTTTTAACTCATGATTGAATTAGATTAGATTTTAACTCATGATCCAATGGTTGAGACTTAAAGTTTGTCTTTTATGTCACACCCCTCAAGTCATCCATAATGAGAGCATATGAGCTTGAACTTCATAGCCAACATTTTGATATTTTTAATATATAAAATAATTAAATTTCGATAATGAAATGACTATATGCACATAACAATGACATATTTTGGTTCAGGCATTTGCTTATATAATCTCATTGAAGAAGGAACGATTTTCATTTGCTACTGTGCTGGCAGTTAAATGAGGTCCACTTGCTTGGTACCAGTCCATAATGATTAAAATCAAACTATGAGCAAATATTAAAAATGTCTAACTAATTGTAATGGATGTTACAAAATAAAATTTTCAAGGTTAGATTTATAACTAATATGTTTGAGATCTATGCCCTAGAGAGGAAAATCTTTTCTCATCACAAACATTCATACTTGTAAGGGTACGTGAGATCTCACTTATAAATTATAAAGAAGTGAGAGATATGTGCTTGGACATTCTCTAATTTGTTCGTTAGAGAGATATTTCTAGAGAGGTAAAATCAAGTGATGTTTATCAAATGTCGAAGTCCTATTGCGAACGGGTTTTGACCTTGTGAGGTCATGGTTGTAGTCTTGATAAAGGTGTTGTTGTTAAAGCAAGTTTTGTATTCTAGCTCATGAGAATATAATTAAAAAAACAACTTATGGCTTGCAGTAGCACTTCCAACGAGGAAGTAACAAGTTGGAGCCAAAACAAAACCCAATTTAGGTAAACCTCGTTATCTTATTTTAATGTGTGGTATTGTCTCTTTGTTCTTTCTTTACGTTATCTTATTCATGCTTGTTGACATCATCACCTAAGATTTATGTTTGATATGCATGTTTTAGAGAAATGTGGGGTTTTCAAAATTAAACGCGTTATTAATATTCATAGAAATGTGGGGTTTTCAAATAGTTTTTAAAACTACCTAATTAATTCCAAGTCTTGTTTTCAACAAGAAAACTTATGTTGAACTCAATTCAATACTCTACAGTAGGATATCAAGTCTAGTTGACTAAATTAGTGTTTCATCCTTAGGCCTACTTATCTTTGAGTGTTTTGAATTGGTGTTCAATCTAACGAAAAATCAATCAAAGTCAACTTCTCTAGAGTTGCAACACTGTTCCCCAGACATTTGAGTGACTATCATTGATTTGGATATTTTTCCAAAAATATTTCAAATACTGAGTTTTTTTTTTATACCATATATCATTCACCACCCAGTCTAGCTCATCCAATCTTAGTGCATTTTCATAGACTGTGACGCATCCAAATTTGGTCTCCTATAAATCTGACCTGCAAAACAAGAGTTAGATTGCTAAAAACCACTTTTTTGGTGGCCGAAGGCGCTCCGATGCTTAAATCAATAAATCTGTAGGAGATAGAGCTTAATCTGGACAGAATTCAGATAAAATTGCATACCTTAGTAGAATGTTCCCTTTACCTTATATAAAGGTCGTTCTATACGCGACTTAAGCATGTGAGGCTTAACGAGGGGAGACGTTATCTGTAACAATCTCCTATTTTATGAAGATACGTCCATGAGGGAATAACTCCCACCATGACCCGTTTCCTTTGCAACGTTTCTCCTATTTAAGGGATAAATTCGTTGGGCTTAGATTTGGGCCTCTGACTGTGATCTGTTTTGAGCGGCCCTTTTGGACTTTAATGGCTGGATTTGCCTTTTTTTGGCTTTACAAGACGGCCTTGACTTGAGATACTTGGTCCTCGTTATAAGCGATCTTTGCCACATGTACGGTCGTGATGATAGTCTTATTTTATGTATCATCAACTACTCTCCCATTAGTTAGTGGGCATGTTGACGTGGCTACTAAGTCTATGATGGTTGGACTTTTGATTTCATCATTGTAGGAATTTAATGTTGTTATCAGTTGTTGATGCGGTTGCTATTCTGATCTCTCACCTGTCTGTTTGTTTCTATGCATATTTTGGGATTTCACAATCTGTGGTGGGACTTGTTGTGAGCAGTAATAATATGTGTTTTCTCCGTTCTATCGCCTATTTTGGGAAACTCAATAATGATTACAGGGACTGGTCAAGGTTTTGGTTTTATGCTTCCATCAATTCTGGCTACTTTAAGTTGCGGGGTCGACAGATTATGAGGTCGTTCTGAGTCCCCAAGAAGTGGAAGAATCGACACTTGTCTGTAGAGGAACAAGAGATCAGTGACCATTTTTCAAAGCTTCCTCGAGTTGTTGTGCAGTCATTCCTCGCTATGGAGGTTGTCGAGCATAGTGGCTTGTATACTATGAGCGAGGCGGAACGGGCGGTGGTTACTAAAACTCTAGCTGTTGAGATCGCTGCTCGTGCTGATTCTGTTGGTGTTAGTAAAGCATTGATGGGAAAGTGAGCTCCGATAGGGTGGTTACGGATCTCAATACTCCTAATAGCATTGGTGGTGCTAGTTCAGCCACTAGAAAAAATGCTTCCTAACCCCTGATACTACTCAGACTGCTCCTCGTCCAAGGTTATCTGGTAAGGAGGATTAGAGGGTCGCCTATCTGCTCAAGAGATTGAGGAGATAAATCATGTTTTAGATAGGAGCAAAAAAGAGGTGATTCGTTCGTTGGACGAGTGTGAGAAGAGGCTCATCTCTACTCATGGTGTGCCCGACTTTGCCAAGTGGTTTGATGATAGTTGTCGTGTCCTCAACAGTAATATGTTTCAGCTTGTTGTGGAGCGGTCAAAGGATCTGTACTATGAAGACCATAGCTGAGTTTGACTTTAACCCACAATGCAACGAAGAGGTCGTCGATCGTGGTAAGAGTTCTAAGTATCTTCTTTCTTCTTCTCCTATTCGTGCTGATGATGCAGTGGAATTTTCTGCTTCCCCGCATGCTCGTCACATTTCTGTTGTTGCTATTTTTTGTTCCACTCATGCCACTACTGCTTGTCCTAATCTTGCCATTACTGCTTGTCCCACTCTTTCCACTATTGTTTTGAAAAGAAAAGGCAAGAGTGGTTTTTCTGTTATCACTGCAAGAGTGGGGGCGGGGGCTTCAGTACTCCCTGATCCCCAAGTTTTTCATCCACTGATTGGTTGGAAATAGGCCAACTCTGAAAACATCTGCATTAAGTCGAATGGAAAGTTCAGGTGGTTTAATGAGATTGACATACAGGATAGTGCACACAATTTGACCAACGAATGACACAGACGATTGGTTGAGAGGACTCCGATGCTCGTGATTTTGCTTGAAATTCTTGTCGCCTAAAATTCCAAGCAAATCAACATTTTTTTTTGTTCCCTTCTTATCAATTACCTACAAAATTCTAAGAAAAATACAAGTAAAGTGGTTCGTAGGGGTTATCGTCCTACTCACCAAGTTAAAAGGATTTAAGCTCAAAATCTTAGAAACGCTTTAGAAGATCAAATAAAATTAAGAATTTGTGGAAAGAAGGGAAAAAAATTTTGGATAATAGAAAATGATTTTTTTTTTTTTAAACAAACTTTGATTCAAATCAAGGATGAAAATTACTAAACAAATTTATCAATTAAAAGAAAAGTCTCAAGGATTGGAGAATCCACCTCTTAGTTTTGTAGAGATTAATTTAACACATTTTTGTAAATATTGTTTGAACACTTGCACCAATCCTTTAATTTTTTTATTTAAGACCAATGCTCAAAAGAAAATTCTTTTACAAGATATAATTTCTCTTACCTCTTTCGATGATAAAAGAAACTCCTTAACCATCATTAATCCACCTCTCTTTCGATGGAGAATTTTCAATGAATGGTTATAATTTACGAAGAATTGAATAACTTTGAAAAACAAATATAAATCTTGTTTCCAAGTTCATATCTTCATTTCCCATAATCCTTCGTTATCCATTTTCCGATTTGACAACTTTGATTCATTGGTTTAATCTAGGACTAATAGAAATTATACAAGTTTTATTTTTTTGTGCTAAAAAAAATCTCTAAATCACTCAAGTTAAGAAGTTGAGTAGTAAAGTAGTAGGGTAAGCTAAGAAGAGAGCATATGATGATCTTTATAATAGGCTAGGTACAAAGGAAGGGGAAAATGATATTTTAAAGATAGCTAAAGATAGAGAACGAAAAACTAGGGACTTGAGTCATGTTAAGTGTGTTAAGCATGAGGATGGAAGAGTTTTAATGCAGGATAAAGCTATTTTAGATAGATAGAATGATTACTTTTGGAGCCTACTCAATGGAACACATGTAGGGGAGTTAAACTTGGAGGGGTATGCTTCACAAGAAGGGAGAGATCGCGTGTTCCATCACATAGTTAGTGCCACAGAAGTGAGAGAAGCTTTAAAAAGAATGAAGACAGGGAAGGCCGTTGGACCGGATTATATACCAATTGAAGCATGAAAATGTCTGGGAGAAGTTGGGATTCAATGGCTAACTAATCTCTTTAATAGGATTTTGGAAACTAGAAAAAATGCCAGATTCATGGAGGCATAGTATTGTGGTACCAATTTATAAGAACAAAGGGGATATCCAGAATTGCTCGAACTATAGAGGGATAAAGCTTATGAGTCATACGATGATACTTTGGGAGAGGGTTATAGAATGAAGACTTAGGAGTTTAACCACGATTTCAGAGAATCAATTTGGATTTATGCCGGGTAGGTCTACTACGGAGGCCATCTTCCTGCTTAGGCAAATTATAGAAAAATACCGAGAGGCGCGTAAGAGTTTGCATATGGTTTTTATTGATCTGGATAAAGCATATGATAGGGTCCCCAGGGAGTTAATTTGGTGGGTGCTTGAAAGGAAGAAAGTGTCTCAATGTTATGTCGATATCATTAAGGATATGTATGAAGGGGCAGTAACAAGTGTCCACGCAGTAGGTGGGATGTCCAGTGAATTTCCAGTGTCAGTAGGACTACATCAATGGTCAGCGTTAAGTCCATATCTCTTTGCTTTGGTCATGGATGAGTTGACGAGACATCTGCAAGAAGATGTACCTTGGTGCATGTTATTTGCAGATGATATTGTCTTAATTGATGAGACTAGTGCAACTTTAGGTCAGAAATTAGATAGGTGGCGGGCGGCTTTAGAGAGTAAAAGTTTTAGAATTAGCCGTTCGAAGACGGAGTATCTAGTGTTTAACTTTGGTTGTGAACCACGAGGGAGAAGTAATGCAATTGAGATCGAAGATGTAGAGGTCCCAGAGTGTGAGGCTTTTCGATATCTAGGATCTATAATACAAAAGAATGGGGCTATTGGAGAAGATGTAGACCATAGGATTAGAGCTGGTTGGTTGAAATGGCGAATGACGTCAGGAGTATTATGCGATAGAAGGATGTCTGCAAGGCTAGCTAAAAGGGAAATGCTATAAGACAATTGTTCGACCAGCCATGCTATACGGTTCAGAATGTTGGGCTACTACGGGATAATATACACATAGGATGGCAGTAGTAGAAATGCGTATGTTAAGGTGGATGTGTGGTAAAACTTGTAAGGATAAAATTAGAAATGAAAGAATTAGAAGATACTTAGGTGTAGCGCCCATAGAGGACAAAATTAGATAAAGACGTTTAACTTGGTTTGGTCATGTGCGAAGGAGACCAAGCACGACGCCAATTAGAAAATGTCTAGATTGGCAAGTTAATGGAGGGTGTAGACGGAGGGGACGACCGTTGAAAACTTGGATGAAGGCAGTAAATGAAGATATCATTGAGCTTGGATTAGGTGCGGATATATGGGAAGACCGCATTGCTTGGAGAACCAAAATCCATGTAGCCGACCCCGAAAATATCGGGAATGGGCTTTGATGATGATGATGATGATGACTCAAGTAGGTTTCATTTCCTCTCCTTGTGATGAAAGGTTTAGCCTACCATTGTCATTGTGATGAAATAATCTAAGAGTGGAATTAGAAAGCTAGATGAGGAAGTAAACTAATTAAATTAAAAATAACTAATGCATAAAACAAAATTTAACTTTTATTAAATTCAAAATTTAAAACTTACATGTAACTTGAACAAAGCTCCCACGAAAGAAAGAAAACTATTTTAAGTTAGATGTATAAAATAAAGCTAGATGTCTTGGATCTCTTTTTGATGTCCCTTCTCCAAGAGTTTGAGAGCATATTATAGTGTGTTCCTCCAAGCTAGAAATGGAAAAAATCCTACAAATCTTTTGATTATACTCCAAATTATATCATATAAAATAATGAGTCATAATTAGGGATAGATACATCAAGATAGTCCTAAATGGAGGTCGATACATGAGATAAAAACTCAAGGTAATGGAATATTATTTGATTTGATCCTTGAAATATGACTTGGGTTGATGCTTTATTTTCTTTATGATTGCATGATCCACGATTGAAGTTTTTATCTTGAAACTTGCCACATGTCTCCATCAAATGTTGACTTCCATAATATTGATCTTGAAATGAAACTATTGATCCACATGTGCCACGAACGTGCCCAAATGTCTCGAATTTTGTACATTTCATTAATTTCATAATTTCTTCAATTGCTCTTGGTCATGCAAATTTATCGTAGAATTGTCTCGATTTTTACCCATTTCTTGATTTCCTACAAAAATTATGACAATAACCAAATTCGAGAAAAATAGAGACTTTTAATTAATTTTAAGCACAATTAGAAACTAATAAAGAGGTAAATGGGGTGTAAAATCAATGTTTTGGGTGTTTATCACACCACCTCCAAACAACCTTTTGCTAGTCCTCGAGCAAAGATAAGCTCACAAAACCTTTTTTTTATTGTTCATAAACTTCAAAAATGACTCAAGGCCACTTTCGCTAGTATGACTCGATTGCATTTACAATGTGCAACAATGCCTTAAACATCTAGCATGACACTAAAGGATGAGTTTTAGCCTCATGAGGGCTAACCAAGCTGAACACTCACAAACATAAGTTTTTTTTTTTGATAAAAAAATGGTGTTTACCGTTTTTCTCAGAGAATATCATTGAAAATCAATCACATTGAAGACAAGAGCTATATGTAGTTAGTTACTAAAATGCACATAACGACTGAGCAACTTTAGAACAAGGTGCGTGTGTGAATAACCAACAACATGTAATTTTTCCTGTCAAAGTAAGGTACATCCTAATCCATTTTGAATAGTCATCTTAATTTCAAAACTCATTAGTTTATCTCTCTGAAATGAACATTCTGAGATTGGTTAAATATTTTCTCTCTTGCATGTAAGGAAAACAGTAAGTGTGAAATTCAAACGTCTCACGTGCACATAAAAATAAATGGACATGAAAATGAATAATAGTCTTGTGGAAGGAATGTTGATCACTTGCGAAAATGTCGAGTTAACCATCATAGCGTCTTCTCATCAACTATCCATTTTTTACCATGCCTTACCAAAGGGTTAATTATGACCTCTCTAAGGAAAAATATATCTGGCTGAATTTTTTATTTTTTTGAATGAGGAAGAGTTGGGTAGATGGTAAGTAAAGAAATGTTTCTCAAAATGTAGGATCTTCAAGCAGCTTAATAGGGAACTCATCAGTCACTTCTTTTTATTTTCCTTTGTTCTTCAAAACTTTTTTTTTAAATACCCTGCGGCCTTTGGATAAACACTTTGCACTTGTCCCCTTTTCTTCATAAACTTCCCAACACTTTTTCATAAACATAAATGGGTAACGGGTTGTTTGTTTTTTGTTTAATAAACCAATAGAAATGCTCACATTGGTTTTAGATGGAATGGTTAGCAAGATGGTTTTGAGAATGTATAGATGGTTGAGATGCCTAATTTACCTTCTAAGGTTTGGTAATGGTTTTAAGTCTCAAATAGACTATAAGAGCTATGTTTCTCTTAACTCGAAAAAGATGTCATCCTCAGTGATCAACCAAAAACAAGAAAAATGTGACTTCACAACAAGTTAATGTGAGATCCATTAAATTTGAGTTATCATGTGACTCGGAGTTATGTAAAAACTCTCTGAATAAATGAAAGGTCTGATAGCTCACAAGGTAAAAGTCTCCACTATTATTCCTCTAGATTCTTAGGAAATTACTTACTTATTTATTCCAAACTACATCTGTGGCCATTGTGCAAAAATGTTTGTTCTTAAATGCTCAAATGTGATGTTTACTCTAGTAATAAACTTCCAACATCTCTTAGCCTAAATCTAGATCGGATAACTCAATCTCATCATAGCTAGGATACCACACTACTTTATTTTATTTTAGTATTTTTTAAAGAAAAGATTTTTAAAAGAGGTATGAATTTTGATAAATCTTCCCACCCCCAAACAAATAAAACACTATCACCAGTGTTAAATAAATGAATTGGAAAGTGAGAAGTAAAAATTGAAACTTATTACCTCAGGTGATTTGATGAACATATGTACCGTCCTTGCAGTGAAAATGATCAAGTTGGTGGGGGTAATGTATTAAAATAATACATCACCCCCAAATAGGCATTGTCGATACATATATATATATTTTAATGAATGAATGAGTAAACTGACTAGGCTGTGTTATTTGATAGTATTGATGATATTTGCATCAATAAGTTTCAACACTTCTTCCTTTACAACATCTTTCAAAATGGGATTGAGACATCCTTGGGGCTCTTTGAAGGTTTTAGTTTCATTTTTCAAATAGATATAATGCTCACAAACAATAGGGTCAACACCCTTGATGTGATTAATACTCCAAGTAATGGCTAACTTGTGAGCTTTAAAGACTCCCAACAACATATCATTTTGTTCCTTAGTGAGATATGAGGCAATAATCACTAGGTAACTCTTCTAAGACCGAGAAATGCATATTTTAGATTATTGGACAAATGCTTAAGTTCTAATGAATGAGGAGAGCTCGTGGATGAGTCACTATCTAATGACTGAGATAGGAATGAAGTTGAAGAATACAACTCTTCCTCATATTGATAAAGTGATAATGGCTCAAACTCAGGTACATGCAATATAGGAACACTATCCAACATACTGTTGACTTCTTCAACAGCTTCATCAATATCTAAGTCTATACCAAAGTGTGAAAGACATTGAATTAATGCATCATCTACTGATGGTTGAGTCATAGACTCAAAAGCTTGAATTATCTGTGGGGAAGAAAATGGAAAAGAGTGTGGTGAAGGGGTAAAAAGTGGGCAAGGGTGGCCAAAATTATTTTGGGAACGAACCAAGCGCTTGTTGGGTCATTCTCAATCTTTCATAAAAGAAGAAGAGTGTGATGAAAGGATGACAATGACAAAATGCACAGAATGCTTATCCCTAAACGATTGCCAAGAAGGCATACACAAGTAACAATCACCGCTTAACCACACAAATGCCTAATCTAAGCAAACAACATTTTAAAGGATGTTATCTTGTGAGTATGTGAGAAACAAGATTGATTAAAACCAGCGAGCGCACATTGTTATCTTTTATCGCCTGACTAGATAGGGTGCTAAAGGATGATCCTAAAAGCTTGTATCCAACAATACAAAGTCCAAAATTAGAAGGTCAAAGTTACGCTTGCAAGAAGCCGGATTATTGCACAAGTGACAGGAGATCAAGCGATCTAATTAAGAACTGTACTTGTGCTACCGTTTTGTAGATCGATTGATACAAAAACGATGTGTGTGAAATACGCACTTTGGGTGTGTTCCTAACCAAAACTATTAGTTGCGCCACGTCATTTTGTGATCCGCAGCTTACTAGGACTTGGCATACCGGGTGAGTTACCCATGTGGCAGCCGCCTCTCAGAGTTCATTGAATGATTAAACCCAACGCTACATTTAGCTTTGGTCAACACAAAATTCAGCAGATTCACCTTGGTTTTTGTTGTCCTACGAACACCGTTCTATTTGGCTTTAATCTTAGTTTATTTTATATATGCCTTGGTTTCACACAGCTGGAGTGATAAGGTGGGTGATGAAATCCCACCAGCTTCAAAAATAGGGCTAGGTCTGCCCTCTATGTTTATGGTAGTTTATTAACGTATGCAACCACACAGTTCGTTAAAATTCATAAACATAAACAAACACCAAGCAATATCCAATCAAATTTCACTCAGCACCCAAGCCACTAAAACAATGTGTCTGAAAAAGATATTAACTTGTGAGCTCGGACACAAGGTCTCCACCGTGGGGGTAAAAAGAAGTGTTCTTTGAGAGCTATTACTTTTGGCTTTCTCCCCCACAACACCACCGGTTGTCTACTACAAAAAAAAAGAAAAAAATCCTATTTTTTTTCTCAGACTTCGGTAGGTGTCTAAATAAATCAACACACAATCAAGCAATTATAGATGCAAAGATAGTTTACTGGTCTTGGGCAAGAAGTCGGATTTTTTTTCTTCGATAAATCAATAAAAAATATTGTGTAAACCGTAAATAAATACGACTTCCAATATATTTTCAATTGATTTATTTTATTTTATTGGTGCATGTAAATTGATAGCATCCTAAGAGCTAACAATCTACCAAAAATAAAAGCAACATCCAATTATTACAAGTTGCACTCAACTTTTCGAAACATTAAAAAAATAATAAAGTGTAAAAGTGGTCACTCTCTCATAAAATAAAAAAATATATACAGGGGAAGAAAGAAGAGGGATGGGGAAAAATTGATCTTCTTTGTGTTTTTAATGTCTTGAGTCTTCCTTTCGTCACTTGATGACCGACAACGACACCATTTGATTTCCTTGAAATTCTTGTCACCAAAAATTCCAAGCAAATCAACATTTTTTTTTTGTTCCCTTCTTATCAATTACCTGCAAAATTCTAAGAAAAATACAAGTAAAGTGGTTCATAGGGGTTATCGTCCTACTCACCAAGTTAAAAGGATTCAAGAAAAACATTTTAGAAGATCAAATAAAATTAAGAATTGGTGGAAAGAAGGAAAATAAGATTTGGATTGTAGAAAATGATTTTTTAATTTTTTTTCTTAAAACAAAATTTGATTCAAAATCGAGGATAAAAATTACTAAACAAATTTATCAATTAAAAGAAAGGTCTCAAGAATTGGAGAATCCACCTTTTAGCTTTGTATAGATTTATTTAACACATTTTTGTATATTCTTTTGAACACTTGCATAAATTCATTTAATTTTTAATTCAAGACCAATTCTCAAAAGAAATTTTTTTTTCTAAGATAGAATTTCTCTTACCTCTTTCGATGATAAAAGAAATTCCTTAACTATCATTATTCCACCCCACTTCCGATAGAATTTTTCAATGAATGGTTATAATTTACGAAGACTTGAAGAACTATGAAAAACAAATATAATTCTTGTTTCCAAGTTCATATCTTCGTTTCGCATAATCCTTCGTTGTCCATATTTCAATTTGACAACTTTGATTCATTGGTTGAATCTAGGATTAACAGAAATTATTCAAGTTTGATTTTTTTTGTTAAAAAAAATCTCTACATCACTCAAATATGTTTCATTTCCTCTCCTTGAGATGAGAGATTTAGCCAACCATTTTCATTGTGATGAAATAATCTAAGTGTGGAATTAGAAAGCTAGATGAGGAAATAAACTAATTAAACTAAAAGATAACTAATGCATAAAACAAAATTTAACTTTTATTAAATTCAAAATTAAAAACTTACATGTAACTTGAACGAAGCTCCAACGAAAGAAAGAAAACTATTCTAAGCTAGATGTATAAAATCAAGCTAGATGTCTTGGATTTATTTTTTATGTCCCTTCTCTAAGAGTTTGAGAGCTTATTTATAGTGTTTTTCTCCAAGCTATAAATGAGAAAAATCATACAAATCCCTTGATTATACTCCAAATTATATCATATAAAATAATGAGAGTCATAATTAGGGATAGATACATTAAGATAGTCCTAAATTGAAGTAGATACATGACACAAAACTCAAGGTAATGGAATATTCTTTGAGTTGATCCTTGGAATATGCCTCGTGTTGATGCTCTATTTTCTTTATGATTGCATGCTCCACAATAGAAGTTTTTATCTTGAAACTTGCCACATGTCACCATGAACTGTTGACTTCTACAATATTAGTCTTGAAATGAAACTCTTGATCCACATGTGCCATGAACGTGCCCAAATGCCTCGAATTTTGTATATTTCATTGATTTCATAATTTCTCCAATTGCTCCTAGTCATGCAAATTTATCATAGAATTGTCTCGAATTTCGCACATTTCTCGATTCCTACAAAAATTATGACATAATCAAATTTTAGACAAATAGAGATATTTAATTAATTTTAAGCACAATTAGAGGCTAATACAGAGGTAAATGGGGGTCAAAATCAATGTTTTGGGTGCTTATCAGCCCGCGTGAGAGCCTAGTAGTCATCTCGACCAGACCTTAAGCAGATAATGGAAGGGATGATCACCTCACTTATGTTGGGGTGATAAGGTCGGATTATCAGGCTGCGTGTGGTCAGGTGGCCGCTATTGAGAGGAAGATGGCAAGACAGTTACTGATGTTGTTTCATGTTTTTCCGTCAATTTAAACATTGAAAATGCAGTGCGTGGAGCATGAGAAGGCAGCTGAGACTGCTCGGGCTTTCTTGAAAAAAGTTGAGACTCTGTACGGAACAAGTTCGCTGCTAAGCTCAAGGCTTCTGGGGCTGAGTTGAACAGAGTTCCTGATCGGTTGGATGTTGTAAAGAGAGAGTTGTCTATTGAGAAGGTTGGTCATGATGAGACCATGTGTTATGCTATTGAGCAATCCATCAGTCGTAAGATTGCTGAGGAGCGGGTGGTGTAGTTAACATATGAGCTTCTTGTTGCTTAATCGTATGCTTCTACAATGTTAACCACTGTTATAAGATAACTTGTTTCAACGAAGAACGAGTTTGCAACAATCAAGGACAAGCTGAAGATTGCGAAAGCGGTGGATTGGAAAAGTGTTGTTGATGAAAGAATCAACCTCCTCGATTTTATGGAGGGAGAGGGCCTCGATTTGACTAGATATCATGGTCTAGTTGACCAGGTTTTCAAGGATGATGATGATGAAGAATGTGCGTCGGATCCGCCAAGTTATCCGATTGATGAAGAACAATCGTCTCCTCCTCATTCCGATCATGCCCCATCATATGTTCTTGTTGTTGAAGAGAGAACTTCATCCTCTCCTGCTGCTGATGCCATTGTCGATCCTCCTTTGAGCAATCCTGCTAGTGATTCTCTGATCACTTTTACTGTTTCTTCTCTAATAGTTGTATCTTTTTCTCATGATGTAACTGAATAGAGCTATGAATAACAAGTTTTTTTTTGTTGACATTCTTATGTTTTGTCTTTCTCGTATTTATTGTTATCTTATCTGCATGTATTTCCTGTTAGATTGTTGATGATACATCAACCGTCCTCTGATCAACACCGTACACATGTCATGATAATCTCGTCAACAGAATGAAGCATGCCCAATTGCACGCACAATCCATCAAGGCCCAAACAACAGCAAGCCCATCATTGGCAGAATCCAGACAGTCAGGTCTAAGTTGTAATGAGCCAGTAAGCCCACACGTCACTCGGCCAGGCCCAATACTCGTAAGAACTCTAAGGCAAGTATCAAAGAGATCTATCCAAGACAGGCAGGCCAACAACACATTGGATCCGAGTAGGAAAAATATATTAGAATATAAGGCGGGTAAAGAAACTTTCTTGCATGGACAACGCTCAGAAAGAGAAATCTCTCCCACAAATCTATGATCACAAGTCATGTAGGGAAATTATCCCACATGGACAACTCCCAATCAAGAAATGATCTCCACAGCAAGATCATTTTTCCTAAACTATGTCACCAAAGGCCTAGCGAACAAAGACTCCTTCACTATAAAATGGAGATAAGGTCGATGAACTAGAGGTGTGCAATACAACCCAATTTATAGTTTTAAGCCTCTCCCAAGCCTTATCTAACTTAAGCATCGGAGTGCCATTGGCCACACGCTTGTCCTTGGCTCACGTTTGCTACCTGTGCAGGTCTAGGTAAGCAGCAAGGAAAGAGAGCAGAAATTGACTACATCAGTTTTGCACCATCCGTGGGGAACGACAGAGTTCATCAATAAGAAATGTAGTTCCACCTTTTCCAAAGAATCAGCGAGATGGTGATGACAAGGTCACGCAACAATGGAGATGTTGTTGAGCCTTTGAACGCTCAAACTAGCAGAGCGCCGCCAGTTCCACCAACGCCACGAGAGGAACCTCCTCAGACCCCCGCGCTGGTAGCAGTTGTAGCAAACTTGAGGGTGGATCTACTCTCAACACAGATGCAGAAGATCACAGAGACACTGGAGACCCTTAGACAGTGGAATCCTCCACCTGCAGAGGGAGACTATGAGCATTGAAGGGCTCATTCCCCAAAAAGTTCCAGTGAGCATGTTTAGAAGAGTCGTGCGACCCCAACAACTTCTCAATGGAGAAGAGGTGGAGGCACGACCAATAGAGACCTAGCGCCCAGAGCCGACATGCATGTCTCGCACAACCCCCTTCGCAACGGAGCCACAACCCAGATGTGTTGTTTAGCCTCACGGTCCCTCCGTTCATGGACCATATCATGGATGAACCGCTACCCACGAAATACACCCCATCAAAGTTGGAGTTTTATGACGGGACGGGAGACCCGACCGATCACATGCGCCACTTCCAGCATGTTATGGTGCTAAAAGAAGAGTCTAATGCAATAATGCATTGATCATTCCTTGCAAGCCTGAAAATGTCAGCATTGACGTGGTTCCACAGCCTTCCTGCGAAATTAATTGATTAATTCCGATCGTTGGCATTGGCATTCCTTACACGTTTCATGGGTAGCCAAAGGCTCAGGAGGGGCTCGCATTATCTGCTGACCCTGAAGCAAAAACAAAATGAGACGTTGAGGGAGTGCATCACTCGTTTTAATGATGAAATGTCCTCATCGACAACTGTAGTGATGACACTGCCGTTATGGATTTCACTTCGGGTCTGAGGAGAGGCAAGCTCTATGACTTCCTCACCCTGAACCCCCTAGCCAATATGATAGACTTGTTCAGAGATGCCCAGAGATACATCACTCTGGACAAAATGTTGGCCGTCAAGAAAGAGGCGGAGTCAAAGAAGAAATCTTTTATTCCAAAAGACAAGAAATAGGGGAAGAAGAAAGAGGACGATGACAGTAACAAGAGGAAGCACACAAACAACAATACTGACTCGGGCCGCCCCAGGCCGGACAAGGTCTCGAATTACATCGGGTCCAAGTCTATCACCCAATTTAATTCCAGTCTGTCCAATATCCTAGATTCCATCGAGGATTGCAAAGAGCCGCCAAAACAGCATGGAGACCCTGCTCGGCGCAACAACAACAAATATTGTGCCTATTACAAGGAAAATGGACATGATACTAAGGATTACAGAAACCTTAGAGGAGAATTCGAGTACTGGATAAGGAAAGACAAACTCAAGTAGTTCCTAGGCTCGAACAGGAGGCAGGGTCGAGCAAAGAAAAAAATGGTCGCTATCAAGGAGATCGAAAAGGTGGCTCCTGGAGTCATCTACGTCCTCCACGGGGTCGATCCTGAGGGAGAATAGTCAAACAGGTCCCGCAAAAGGACACTTACCAAGATATGGACACCATTTCAGTATGAGGACCAACAAGTGTAGCACGCACGAGTTCAGAGCCCGATCCCATTACTGACATTTATGGAGAGGGATCTCGATGGGGTACATTCTCCTCACAACGACGCTTTTGTCATCTCAATACTTATCGTTAAGTGGGAGGTTAAAAGAGCTTTGGTGAACACTGGAAGCTGATTAAATGTATTGTTCCTCAGTGCATTCCTCTACATGCAGCTACAAGAGAAGGACCTAACGCCCGCCAGCCACCCATGGTCGGATTCAACAGAGAAAAATGCTTCCCCATAGGGAAGATAAATCTAATGGTGGTGGCAGGAGAGTCACAGCTATGAAAGTACCGTGTCCAAGAGTTCATGGTAGTTGACGCCCCTTCCACCTACAACATCATTTCGGGAAGGCACTAGCTACATCATACGGAAGCAGTGGTATCCACCCTGTACCAATGCATAAAGTATACAGCCAACCATGTTCAAGGGACTATCAGCCAGCAGCAAGAGACTTCCATTGCATAGCTAAACTGTTGCCAGTTACAATTCGGGCACACAGAGCCAACATGTCAAGCATCGAGCCAGGACATAAAAGGTGTACCACTCTATGAAGGCGAAGGAGCCCACATAACTAAGGAGCAGCTATGCGGATATCCAGAAGTCAAAGCTAGCGAGACAATCCATACTAACAAATAGCTAAGTAACAATACTTCAGCAAAGGAGTACCAACTCCATGAGATGTTCATCAGCAAGGAACTGCCCTCCAACACGAAGTCCACTATTCAATAACTTCATTAGCTTTTAAAAAAAAAATTCACTATAGGGACAATGCAATCTGAGCCAGGACATTTTGTGCCTCATTCAGGGCCGGATTAGCTTAGTCTTTGCTCGGAGTTAAATTATTTGTTGATTTGATTTTGTTTCTTGTTTATGTTTATCATTTCAGTGTAAAAGAGTTGTTCGTACAAGACACATTCTAGAAATAAAACAGATTTTATTGATTGCAATGAAAGTTACTACAAAGCCTGTCAACCAACTAGTACATCAGTTTATATACTACAAGTATCTAAGTCCGATGCAAGCAACATCCGCTGAAACAAGGGTAGAGACTTTGATCTGCTATTCCGCCTAGAAGGTAGTAAAAGCAAAGCATTCAGAGCAGAAGATGAAGGAACACACTCAATTCATTGCTCCGTCGAATAACCCCACAAAGACGATTCAGAAAGGAAACCTCAATTTAATCTGCCTCATGCGGAGGAGCAGAAGAAAGCAACAAAAGCTGATGAAAGCGTCTCCGAAAAACAGATGATCAAGGTTTCACTATGCTGCCAAGCGAGCTGAGGCAGATTCTCAGATGAGTAATGCTTGCGGTGAGGCAGAGGTACCACCCAAGGGATGAGAGTCACGACCTCCAACGCTTCCATCAACCATAAACTAGCTGTGAGGACCCTCCCTCGACAACAATACACTGATGAGAGAGTGCTTGAGCACTGTAGGATGGAAAACAGACCTGAACCCCTGAGAAGAAATCCGTAATTCTTCTTCACAGTGTAAAAACATATTATAAGATCTCACGAGATCAATCCAGTGCCCACCTAGATCAGGCGACACTGCATAACAACAGGTCTCATCAAGACTCATCGGCGAAAATGCCATAACATACGAAGACTCCAGTGGAGGAGATCTTCCTTCAGCCTTTGGAAAACCCAAAGCAAACTCTCTGGTAAGATGCATTTAATTAACATCTTCTACTACTTGCATTGCAGTGCTTGAATGCAGAATAGCCAGCCATATATAGGCGAAATGGCTTACGAAGAGGCGTCAACAAACAACTACCTCGGCATTAAAGGCCATACTGGAAATCGGGAAAACGATAGTTCCAATACAACTGCACAAGTACAAATCTTTTGAATTAATGGCCTTGCAGGCAGCCCCATTAACTGGGGGAGTAATCGATGCCGAACTGTCTCGCAGAATGCACCGTATCCATGGTATGCTGATCCACAATTTTTTTCTAAATGGGCCCCTCAACTAATGGGCCCAAGCTTATGCCTTGCCAAATTTGGCCCAACACACTCAAAATAACAAACAGCAAAGCCCCTAAGTGCCCACAAAATAAGGAGTGCACCTACAGAGTGTTACTAAACCAAAGGCATCAACTCCAGTA
This sequence comes from Berberis vulgaris, assembly GCA_963556465.1. NCBI lineage: Eukaryota > Viridiplantae > Streptophyta > Magnoliopsida > Ranunculales > Berberidaceae > Berberis > Berberis vulgaris. Next base: position 56,085,856 of record OY747136.1, on the reverse strand, counting down.
TTATTCCGCCGTTGTTCATTAAAGACGATTAACATATTATTAGTCCAATCAATCGATCAGACACTGAAATCAAATTGCCAGGCGAGTTAAGTAAGGCAGAACCCCCAAGTCAGACTTACACGCCCTGAATCTCTCAGGCGAGTAGAGTAAATCGGGACCCCCAAGTCAGACTTATATGCCCCAAATCTCTCAGGCGATTTAAGTAAGTCAGGACCCTCAAGTCAGACTTACACACCTCAAATCTCTCAGGAGAATTGAGTAAGTGAAGACCACCAAGTCAGACTTACACGCCCCAAATCTTTCAGGCGAGTTGAGTAAGTCAGGACCCCCAAGCCAGACTTACACGCACCGAATTTCTCAAGCGAGTTAAGTGAGTCAGGATCACCAAGTCAGACTTACGAACCCAAAATCTTATTCTAACCAAAGCTTAGTCGATTTCGATCTATAACAACAGCTTTTGGTACGCTCTAACGCCCAATCTGTTAAATTAAATGGGTGTCAACGGTTTAGAAAGTGGCAGTTTAGTCAGTGTTCTGATGCCTGATTGAGATGGCTTGCCAGGAATCATTGTCCAAACATGGACGATAGAAACCAAACCTGACCAAAGCTTACTCGGTGATGACCGATAACGATAGCTTATTGTCTGCTCGAAGCCTAGTCCGCACATAATGGATTCTAATGGCCTAGAAATTAGGAGTCTAGTCAGCGTTCTCGACGCATGATTAAGATGGCTTGCCAGGGGTCACTACTCATACGTAGATAGTGATCACCAAACCCCGAACGAAGCTTAGTCAGTGGTCGCTGATGACAATGGCTTTGGTATACTCGAAGCCTAGTTTGCTGCGCGCGAATTCTGATGACCTAGAAAGTGGGAGCTTAGACAGTGCTCATGTATCCTGGTGAAAACAGCTTGCTAGGGATCATTGGCCAACTACAGACAATGATTGCCGAACCCTTGCCAAAGTTTAGTTAGAATGACTGATAACTACTGGCTCACTCTAATTCTAATTCCGCCACGAATGGATCAAGATGGGTTGAAAAGTGGGAGCTTAGTTAGTGCTCATGTAGCCTATAAAGATAACTTGCCAGGGACCCCCATGGTCACCGAAACCTGACCTCGGCTTAGTCAGTCATAACTGACAATAACAACCCCCAGACCAATTAAGTTTATTCTACGAATAGCAAATAAAGATGAGTCAAACGTCCAGTCAGAGTTCTAAAAAACTCGACCCAGACGACTCGCAGAGACTATTGTCCAGTCATCTACAAGGATGTGAGCGCAAGGACTACAGTCTGACTAATACACCTATAACTGCGACAATAATTGTTGGTCCAACATATAGCCAAGACGCCAAACAAGGGGTGTATTACACTCCCCGATCTCTACAGATGAATTTGACCAGAACTGCACCAGCTACTGCAGCATAAGAAGTCAAAGCTCCCTACAACAAATCAAACATGAGCTACCTAGCCTAGCAAAGTTCCTCATCTGAAAACTAATGTCAAAATAAGACAAAGCAAGGACAAGCTAGTAGGAAAGTAAAATAAGACAAAAAAGTGCAAATTACTATTCATTTGCAAACTCAAGTATAGGATTCACCGCTCATCAGGAGGAGTGTCAGATACAACAGAACCAAACTTAGCAGGGGAAGAAGCAGAAGACACATCTGTTGTTGCTGCCTCTCGACCCCTTCATCAGGACCACCTTTTTCTTTTGATGAATTGGAGGTCTCTCCAAACTTTGCATTTGCATTATCTTTATAATTGGAAAGATCCCATTTATTATGTTCCTCCGCCATCAGACGCAGCAGCTCCAACCTTCCATGCACGACTCTGCTGAATTCAAATGTGCCCTGAGCCTTGGGAAGTTTCTCTTTGACCCCTATTAACTTGGAAAGATCCTGTTTCAGTTGTTCCAACTCACCCGACAGAATCTCAGTCTTGGACTACTCTGCATCCAGCTTATCTTTATCAATATTCAGCTCACTCTACTCTAGTTGGAACTGTTCTCCTGCGATCTGCGCATGCTCAACATGAAACTTAGCACTAGCCTCCAACTACTAACACCGGATAGTCCACTCAGACTCCTTAATCCTCTCAACATGCAGAGCGTGCAGTTCAGCCCTCAATCCATCCACAGAATTACGGGCAAGTTGCAAGTCATGATGGACAAGGTTCAATTCCTTCTCAAACTAATCCCTCACGGACACTGCCCCCGCCAAGTCGGACTGAAGCACTCCCAAGCGAACCTTCTGTTCCTCCAAACCAATGGACCTAGACTTTGCTCTAGTATCTAAGAAAGCTTCACGTTTCTTCCTCAAAGACTCCATCTTGTGAAGAGCATTGGAGTATGGCTTCTACAGATTTACGAAGACTCGCTCCATGGTATAACCCTCTCATGAGTGGCCTCTACTTCAATTCTAGATATGGCCACTTGATTCAGATATAACATCCCTAGCACAAGGTGTTTCTACCTTTATCTAAACGCTTTCCTAGCGTCTCTCCCACTGGCTCCGGAGCACAGTTCGCCAGCCAATCATTCCACCTATTGATATGCTTCCTTGCAGTGTAAGAGATGTCAACTTCCTAGTGCCAAGCTTGGTTGCCCATCCTTATTACATGTAAAGAAACAGACTAATACATGCATCTAGATGAAGATCATTTGGAGCCGAAATCACTCTAGCACCGCCCTTAGTCGTCTTCACTGTATCAGTTGGTAACATCCTCTACGCTCACCATTTGCATATATTCTCTTTCCAAGTCAGGAACAGAGGTAGGGGCCATGACTTGAGCATCACGCCCTTCAGAAACAACAATCTAACCAGGCTCTTGCCCAACAGCATCACGTCCTTCGGACAAGGCCAGACGCCTACGAACGGGCCTAGACAAAGTGCGAGATCTCTTCTGATGCACAGGAGGAGGAAGCGCCTTATCTATTTCGGCCCTCCTTGAAGGACTTGGAACCTTAAGCTTGGGAAGTTTCCTCTTCCACAAAACAGACGCTCCTTCAGGCTTTGGTGTTTTCACCCAATACATATTGGGAGCCACATGCCAATGAGCCCACAAACCATTGCGCTCAACGTTAGAAGGCTTGACTACATCTTCAACCTCCAGACGAGGAATGTCGCGAAACGCATCCAAAACGGCTTTATCCTTAACAAAAAAAACAGAATCTCCCTGCAAAAGTCACATCAGGTCAATCTAATATGAAATTGACATAAGTAAAACCGGAGAAGGAATCAATTTACTCAGTGGTCTAAATTCACGCTCAACCAGACAACCAACAAGCTCAAAGTATGGGGAGTTCACAGGAGCCATGAAATAATACTTCTGCCACGATATAAAATCATCAGGCAATTTGCCGAAGCAGTCCGACGATGTTAGCACACACACACGTCATATTCATTTATCCGAAGAGAAGTGAGCAATCGCATCGCCCTTGAAGAAACAAGTGTCCTTAGCCCTGATCAGAATGGCGATCAAAGTCCTATACCCTTTCGGCACATGTTGAGCGGGTGAGGTATGCCAGGAACTCCCATATCTCGTTGATGACAGGAAAGCGGACACTCGATTGCAACATACCACGATGAAAGCGGATAAACCCCTTAAGAGGGTACAATGACGTCAGATAGACGCTCAGAGTGCAGAACACCAGATCATTAGGAATCCCGAATGTCTTACGAAGCACTTCCAGATCAGATTCAGAGAGCAATCTCTCATAAAAAAAAACTCATGGCCCCTGGAGAACAATTCATTAGAAAGCCAAGCCCAGCCTGCTATGAAAGTACAAGCTTTCGAATACAAAGGTTGAGCAAAGTCAAAGGCACAACAGAGAATACAGCAAAACATAATCTCAGAGATCGAAAGATTAAAGGAGTTATACTCCACAAGTAGGAGATCTATATAGAAAGTTGAGCTCTCACCTTTCCCGCTTTCATGTTGGCGCACGCCTAATTAATGCAATTCGTCGCTCAAGGAAATCTCTGAGACTCAATCATCATGACTGCACAACTGCTTCACAAAATGATCTAGTGGACCGATAAGACGACCCACTAACTCGGGGGGAGTAGTTGATGATACATCAAACCATATTCTGATCAGCATCGTACACATGTCATGATAATCTCGTCAACAAAATGAAGCAAGTCTGATTGCATGCACAATCTAGAGTCCTTTTAGAAATTAGGGAGCGTAATTCACCCTTTGTCTAGCGACCTAGCTGTATATCAGATTGGCAGTTGTTGTTACTATTGTAAGCGAACTAATCAGGTTGTGGTTCTAACACGTGCACCATTGTAGATGATCGGACAATAGTTTTTCAAGTTGAGCTTTCAAAGCTCTGACCGGACTTACGGCTCGTATTTACCTACTATTGGCGAAATAGGCTTAGTTGGACCAAAGGTTGTTATTGCCAGTTATAATTGACTAAACTGGGGTTGGGTTCGACGACCATCATTTGTGATTGAATGGTGGTCCCTGGCAAGCCATCTTAATCGGGCATCAAGGGCACTGACTAGACTCCCACTTTCCAACCCATAGTCGTTTGCTTTTAGCGGACTAGGAATTGCAAAGAGCCAGAAGTCATCATTGTCAGTCGTTCTAACTAAACTTAGGCAGGGTTCGGCGATCATTGTCTATAGTTGGCCAACGATCCCTGGCAAACCATCGCGGTCAGGCATCATAGCATTGACTAAGATCATACTTTCTAAGCCATCAGAATTCGCGCGCAGCGAACTAGGTTTAGAACATACCAGAAGCCATCGTTCAACAGCTACTAACTAAGCTTTGGTAAGGTTCAACAATCATTGTCTGTGTAAGAGCAGTGATCCCTGGAAAGCCATCTTAATCAAGTGTCGAGAGCACTGACTAGACTCCCACTTTCTAATCCAAGTGGAAAAAATCTCCGTAGATCAATGCAGACTGCGAAACAGATCAATATCGGTTACTCCCCACAATTAATGGGGCTACGTGCAAGGCCATTAATTCGATAAATGTGGACTCGCGCAGTTGCAATTGGAATCGTAGTTTTCCTATTTCCCATACGAAATTTAATGCTGACGTAACTGTTGGCTAACGCTGCTTCGTAAACCGCCCCGTCTATATATAGGCTAATCGTTCTCTATCTCAAACATTGTAATGTGTTGTAGAGTATGTTGATCAAATGTATCTTACCAGAGAATATGCTTTAGGTTTTCCAAAGGGTGAAGGAAGATCTTTGTTACTGGAGTTTTTTATTGTTCTAACATTTGCAGCGATAAGTCTTAGTAAGACATGTTATTATGTTATGCCCCCTGATGGGTGAGCATCCAATTGAGTCCAAGAGATCTTGTAATATTTTATTATATTTCGAAGAGGAAGTACAAATTCTTCCTCAGGGTACAAGTCTGCTTCCATCTTCTGTTGCTCCTGGGTTCCCATCCACCACTAATTTTAGGAGATAATGCATGCAGCTAGTTTGTGGCGACTATTCCCTTTGTCTGTACGGTGCTTTATTGCAGATGAGCGGAGTGAAGGTTTGACGAGTTTGACTTTGGGTGTTGACTCCTCATCACCCCAGTCATTCCTCGTTCGTGGGACATTCTCGTCTGCCTTCTTCTCCTTTCTTCTGTTCCTCTTCACATGGTGGAATGGCGGAGCGAGAAGCCTGCTGACCTGGTCCTTGGTTTTGGGGATCCCAATGATCCCTCTATTTAGGGATATTCTTGGCTGCCTTCTTTTGTTTTCATCACATTCAAGAGACAGATTAGCGGAACAAAGAATCGAACACTTGCTCTCAACCTTCGTCAAGTACTTTACTGTTACCATCTTCTCTGGAGGCATATTGGCGGAGCGAAGTTTCGACGTGTGTGTTAGCATATGCATATTTACACCAGACTTAGATACTTGTAGTGTGTAAACTTTTGTACTAGTTGGTCGACAAGCTTTGTAATAACTTTCATTGCAATCAACAAAATCTGCTTTATTCCTTGAATATGTCTCATGTGAACAATTATTCTAAACTGAAAAAGGAAAACAGAAAACAAAAACGAAATCAAAGCAACAAAATAATTTGACTCTTATCAGGGACTAAGCTAACACGACACTAAATAGTGGACTTCGTGCTGGCGGGAAGTTTTTTGCTGAGTATCAGCTCTTGGAGTAGGCGCCCTTTTGCTGAAGTGTTGTTACTTAGCTTTATATTGGTCTTGATTGAGTCTCCAGCTCTGAAATATGGCTCTCCACATAGCCGCGCTTCGGTTGTCGGGGCTTTTTCTTTGTCCACGCAGATTGGTTCCCCATTTGTCTAGGCTCGGTGCCTGATATGTCTGTTTCGCGGTCCTAAGCTGTAATTGATAGCAATTCAGTTGTTTCAAGGCCGCATAATGACAATCTCTTGTTGCAAGTTGATCTCCTTGGATAGTTCCTTGGGCCTGGTTAGTTATGTATATGATGCATTAGAGCAGAGTGGAAACTAATGCCTCCATATGATGAAACCAAGGCATTCCCAGAATATTGTTGTTGCTGGACGGAGCGTCAATAACCATAAATTCTTGGACAAGGTACTTCCGCAATTATGGCTCTCCCGCCACCACCATTAGATTGATATTTTTGAAAGGAAAGTTTTCTCCACTGAATCCGACCATGGGGTGAGTGGCAGGGGTTAAGTCTTTCTCCTGGAGTTGCATGTTGCACAATGCCCGGAGAAACATGACATTAAGTGAGCTTCTTGTATCCACCAAGGGCCTTTTCATCTCCCATTTTGCAATGAGGATGGAGATGACCAGAGCATCATTGTAAGGAGAATGCACACCCTAGAAATCCCTATTTATAAATGCCAGTGGTGGGATCGAGCTCTGAACTCGTGCATGTTGTACTTGTCGGTCCTCGCTCTGGGGTGACGCCCACATCTCAGTCAGTGTCCTCTTACGAAACCTGTTGGATTGCTCTCCCTCGGGACCAACCCCACGAAGGACATAAATGATGCAAGGAGCTTCCTTTTCGATCTTCTTGACAGTGTCCTCCCTTTTATTTCCCCGGTCCGAGCTCAAGAACTCCTTGAGCTTGCCTTTCCTGATCCAGTATTCGACTTCTCCTCTGAGATTTCTGCAATCCTTAGTATCGTGTCCACCCTCCTTATGGAAGGCGCAATATTTGTTGTTATCGCATTGAACGGGGTTTCCTCGTTGCTTGGTGGGCCACTTGAGTTATTCCCAATTCTTGATGAAATTGAGGATGTCGGCCAGAATTGAGTTGAGAGGGGTGACAGATTTGGACTCGACATAATTGGAGGCCTTGTCTTGCCTTGTGCAGCCGTAGTCGGTCTTACTATCATTGTGCTTCCTCTTGTTCCCGTTGTTCTCGTTCTCCTTCTTTCTTGTCCTTGAGGACAAAGGGTTTCTTCTCGGATTCCGTTGTTACAAGGGTGTGATTAATTTTAAGTTGCAAAGCACCAAGAATATTATAGGGTGGATTTGGGCTGTTTTTTCAGTATATAAAATAGAGATGTATACCGTATTTTTCGTTGCAACAAAAAATAGAAAATGCTCTGGTTTCGAGCTTTGTTTTGATGACTGTTTGGAGTTTTCTTTGAGGCGTTTGGTGGTCTCTTGGCTGTGGTTTGTAATGACAGAGTTAGGATGCAGTAAGGACCTATTTTTGGGGTCGGTTTTTAGCTGGATCATACTGCAAGGAAGTGGAAAATGCAGTCACGGTGCAAGTGCAAGTCAGCAGTTTGTATTGCAGCAGCGTTTTGAGCAAGATCTTGGTGCTTTGCAAGGGTGGCAGGGAATGGCTTTGGGGATGGGTGTAGAGTGGAACAGTGCAATCACGCCACAGGTCATAGGGTTAATGCAGGGAATAATGAAGCGACTGGCAGGTTTGGTTATTTGGCAAGGTCTTGTTTTTTTTGCAAACATGAATATTTGGAATGTTTGGAAGTTGGTTTCAACAGCTTGAGATTTGTTTTGATAGTCATTTAGAAGCTAAGAATTTCAATCTTTCTTCTAATTGTCTAAAGTCATTTTGGTTGTCAAGTCTTGATCCTTGGTGAATTAGGCCTTACCTTAAAGGCCTAGTCCTTGGTGAATAAGGCCTAGACCTTTTGGTGAATTAGGCCTAACCTCTTGAATAAGGTTCAGATCTCTTGGTGGATTAGGGTTGTTTCTTTCCTAGTCTTAGCTTTTATTTATCTTATTTGTTATTGTATGCTTCTGTTAATACATGCTTTCTGTGCTGGATATACAAGTAGTTGTACTTAATTTTAACATGATATTTCTCTTCTTGTAGCTTATTTGGCATGGCTAGCTTAAGGAAGTCTAAGAGAAGATTGCTAATGACAGAAGATACCCCATAATCTCCAGGCTTGGACATTCCAGCAACCTGTACTAGAGGAGCACGTACTAGGTTGGCACAAAATGATAACAAAGTTGTTCAGTCATAATTAATAGTTTGATGGCTAGGTAAGTTTGTATACATATTCTTTTTCAGTTATTTAGTCTACCGTTCCAAGTGCTGAACTTTTTTCTTATTAATCTTCTATTTTGCTTCAATTTTGGGATTTCAAATCTACTCCCACTTACCCACCCCTTTGTGTTGTGGTATTGGTTTCGAAGCCAAGTATCCTCCCAAAAATCTTGAGGGTGACCCTTGTCTCCCTTGTTATTCTCCCTAGTTGGAGAGGCCCTCACTAAAATGGTCCTTAAGTAACGGATCTCAGATTCATAACACTGAATTTCCACATTTTCTTAGCTGCAAACGCAATCCACATTGATGCATCACTGGTTGATGTATAGATCTATTACTTGCTGAGTTGTTATTCAGGACATATAGATGTTTAGTAAGGCATGCACATAAATCAAATTCTGGCTTGATCAATGGAAATTGATATTCTAAGTGAGAAACCCACATATAGTAATTAGAGAAGGGCACTGCTCTAAATAAAGAAATGATGGTGATCAAGCAGGGTTAGACAACTAAAATGGTATTAAATTGTTGAGGTCAGTAGATACTTGGGTCAAAAAATATATGGAGGTTGTTATAAGAAAGTTGGGGAAATGGGCAGACAAGGTAGCATGGACTCCTAACCTATCACCTAAATTCTCGATAAAAAGCTTACACTAAAACTGAACTAATCAAGAATGGCAGGCATTTCCCATAGATTCCTATCAAATGTGATTGTAGGAGATTACTCAATCACCACTTCATACTATGGATGGTAGTTAAAAATGTCAATTTAATTCAAGATAATCTATGCTACAGCAAAGTATTGTCTGAAATCTCTCTATGTTTGTCTGAGAATGGTCAAGAAAACATTTCAACACTAGTGTGATCAGAATGCTAATGGGCTGGTGTTTCTAGCCTTTGCAGATATTGTGTAAAAGAATAACAACTTGTATCTTTGAGTTGAGGGATGTAAAAGAATAGCAATCAATCCCATTGTTCTTGGCATATTCATTGTTCTTAGGCCTTATGAGTTGGTGGAACATGAATGCATGCACTAGTCTATTTAGCTTTAAATGATATCAGTCTCATTGTTCTTGATTGAATGGAATTTTCTCAAGTAGCAGTCTTATTTTCTTCTTATAAAAATGCTTTCCTGGTTCTTGACTTTCTTCTTATCCTGCTATATACAGTACATTGTTAGTTATTCTTTGGTCTATGCAAGTGTCGTTAGTTATTCTTTGGTCTATGCAAGTATTAGTTATTCTTAAACTGTGCATGATATACCTTATGTTTATATGGCTGGATGAGGAAGATGGAGAAGAAGCAAGATGAGGATGAGGAAGATGAAGAATAAATGACATTTATTTTGTTTGAATTGTACTTGTTTCATGTATTAAATTAGTTTGATTATCAAGAAGTGAGATTTTCTTACATGGTTGGAGTTGGATTATATTTATTGTTGCACTTTTAATAGCAGGTACAATATTGCAAATGAAATCAACATATATAGCTAAAAACTAATGGCCAAATTTTTTTTAGAAGACTTTTAATAGCATTTTTAGAGAGTCCTGAGTAATTAATTTACAATATTCTAAAAATATTGTCGCAAACTATGTAACAACATTATTTAAATGCTATAAAAATGTTACAATAGCGAAATAAAATATGTAACAACGTTTTCTAAACGCTATTGCAGAGATTACAACAGCGAAATGAAAAACGCTATGAAAAACAAACTTTTGATAGCGTTCCATAAACGCTACAATAGGGAAGAACTAACGATAGCACCGGCTGTCACAGCGAGCCATTTAACACTGTCGTATCCTACCATAGCATTTTTGGAAAGCTATAGATGATGATTTGTGGTGTAGTGACCTAAATGGGGTCATCCTCGCATGGGGCTTTCCCACACCCAAAGGTGAAGTTTAGCCACAAATGGTAACCCTAGGCCACTCATGGTGATAAACATAAATATAAAGAAAAACTACAAAGACTTACAACAATAAACTCCAAAGCTCTCAATCTCTAACTCCAAATTTCTCTCGTCCAAAAATATTTCTTAGTCCCCCTCAAGTGTGTTCATGTGTGGGGTGTTTATAGATGAAGAAAGGTAAGACTTATAGGTAGAGATAATGGGGTGAAAGGTGGAGTGTAAAAGTGATAAAGTAAATATATGGAAAAGTGTAAAAGTGATAAAGTAAAGATATGGAAAAGTGTAAGCATAGATAGTGAAGTTTGTAGATATTCTTTGGCTATGATGAAGTTTCCATGTGCATGTCCAAATCTTAAACTTGGTATCCTCGAGACTCGTAGATGATGATACTTTGTGGGCTTGACTTCATGGGTCTTGGGCTTGAAGATCTTTAGTCTTTGACAATGCATGTGTGAACTTTCAATGGGCTTTTTAGTTGTTGAACTTAGCCTTATTGTGTCACTTTGTGTATGATTTGAGATTAGTTCTTGGTTTTCTATAAAATACACATAATTAGATATTTGGACATAACAAATATAGAATTAGGGGCTTAAAATGTATCATTTATAAGGCTATTAAATCCCCCCAAACCTACATTTTGCTAGTTCTCGAACAAAAAGAGAATAAAAATTAACTCACTTTTGTAGGAATCACGATTACATTTAGCATATGTAATAAGTCTTTAAACCTCTAGGTTTCCTTCAGTGGACGAGTTGTAGTCTCGTGAGGGTTTCCATAAATGATACCCACAAACATTAGTGATACTCGGGGCTCAAACTCATAAATTTTTTTTAAAAAATAACTCTTTCCTTATTTAACCTCAGAGAATTCCTACTTGAATGAGTAAGGTTTATGAGATATATTCCTATAACTTATCAATCAGTATTAAGTCAATAAGTGACGTCAGTAAGCACTATTCCAAAGACATAGGAATTATTCATTCAAGTTTATATTAAGTGTTTGATCATCATCTTTGTTGCAAATTTCAGTTTTAAAAGTAGACCCATCTTTGGATCACATTCTAGAAAATTCGCTTCAACTTCAAATCTCACAAGGAATATAATCACTAAGAATGAAATCACTTACAAACTTGGCTATTTTCTCTCAAATGTATGTGAATAAAATGAAACAATGAATAAAGATAGTTCACATACAAGACAAAAGATCGAAATTCGAGAATACAATAAATATGATCTCAAAAAGGGATATCATCCACTGAGAATGTTGGCTTCATTCACCACAGTACTTCTTAACTCACCCTCCACACTTCGGCCATATTTTTCCAAGAATCAGATAAGGATTTGACTAGGTTGTAATGGGGCTTAGGACAAGGGTAAACAAGAAATGGTAAGGATAAACAAAACTTTTCAGAAAGTTAGAGGTCTTTTAAGATAAGTTCAAAGCTTGACTCAACTCCTTCGTTCGTGAGCAACCAATTTTCTTATTGATTGCAAGGAAGTACTACTTATATTTTTCTTTTCTTTTTTCTTTTTTGTTATACCAAATGGCATCAGATTTTGAGGCTTTTTGTACATTCTTTTGACACTGTGGAGTATAATATTCCATGATGAACTATTTTTTCTTTGATAATTAATCGCTAACCTTTCTCAAAAGCAAAGGACACAATAAACATAATTGCGTAATTAGTGGGTTGAATTGGTGGTTAGTGGGCCAAACAATAAAATGCTAACATAACAAGCTTCAAATTGGTTTCAATGGTGAACAACAAAAAAGGTAGGCTACAAGGCTCGAACTAGGCAAGAAAAACCTATCTTCATTTCCCTAGATTAACATGGTTTCTATGCCTTGGTGAACTTCACAACATACTGCAGTGATATGATTCAACTTTGATATTTTATTCTCAGTTTTTTACAGAAACAAAAAATATAGAGATCATGCAACAAGATAATGTCGGACTCAAGGAATTCAGAATTAAATAACCATCAGAAAGAGGAAAGGCTAGAAATCTCACAGGGTTTAAGTCTTTACTATTATTCTCATGTTCACCAGATAACTAATCCACTTTTTCAACTTTAAAGAAGAACATCGAAGCTAAAACACAACTCTCAATGCAAAATCTTAGGAAATGTCTAGCTTATGAGTAGTACAAACTATTGTCTAATATTGATAAACTACTTTCAAAGTTTAAAATCCTACACTCAAATGCCTTTGCAACTAGGTTTATGGAATCTAATCTCATCATGGATAAGTACCCGGGTTACAAATACTGAATTTTTTTTACTCAATGTACAACCCATTTTCAAATGAGACATAAGTTTTGAAATATCTCCCCCCCCCCCCTCTTAAAGTTCTAAAATAAGACACCTGGATCAAATATTAACTAAAGAGAAACAATAACAATGGAACAAAGGGTATAGATCACCATAGGTTTGTTTGATGTTCAAATGAACGTACATATCATAGACAACGAGCAAAGTATGATCTGTAGGTTAGCCGAGACATCCAAATAACACAAAGATACAGAAATGGTATATACAATGAATGAGTACAAATGACAGTTAATCTTGGTAAACAGGGTCTTCCAAAAGGATAGCCTCAACTTCTGGGTTACGAAGCTCTAAAAAGGGTTTGAGACATTGTTCATTGACTTGGAAGCTACTGCCGTCTTTTGGGTTTCAATTGTGATGGCCCCCCTATGGGGTAACAGTTTTCACAGTAAAAGGTCCTGACCAACGGGTCTTTAACTTCCCTGGAAATATGTGAAGGCAAGAATTGTACAAAAGTACTTTTTGACCTGGGTGAAACTCTTTTCGCATGATATGACTATCATGGACTTTTTTCATTTTCTCCTTGTACTTCTTGGATAGATCGTATGTATCATTTCTGAGCTCATCAAGCTTATTTAGTGGCAACTTTCTATGTTCACTAGTTTTATCTAGGTCAAAGTTAAGACGTTTAATTGCCTAAAAAACTTTGTGTTCGAGCTCAACGGGTAAATGACAAGGTTTGCCAAATACTAGACGATAGGGCTACATTCCTATAGGGATTTTGAATGTTGTTCGATAAGCCCAGAGAGACTCTGGCAACTCAAACTCCAATCCTTTCTATCCGGTCTAACAGTTTTTTCAAGGATTTGTTTGATTTGTCGGTCAGAAACTTCTACCCGACCACTCGTTTGCGGGTGGTATGGTACAACAACCTTGTGGGTAATTTCATACTTTTTCATGAGGTTCTCAAATACTCTATTGCAAAAGTAGGAACCTTTAGCACTGATGATTGCACGAGGTGTGCCAAAATAGGCAAAGATGTACTCTTTTAAGAAGTTGACAACTGCCTTGTGATCATTGGTCCTACAAGCTATGGCTTCAATCCATTTTGAGACATAGCTTACCACAACAAAGTATGTAGGTGAAACCATATAAAGTTGGGAAACGAACCCATGAAATCAATACCCCACACATCAAAGAGTTCCACAATCAGGATTGAATCAAAGGCATCATGTGTCTGCAAGATATACGCCGTAATTGTTGACATTTTGTGCAAGCTTGACAGTACACATGGGCATCTCGAAAAATGGTAGGCCAATAGAAACCTCATTGCAAAATTTTTGCAGCAGTCTTCTTCGAACTAAAATGGCCCCCACATGCATGATCGTGGCAAAATGCCAATACCTCTCTCTCTAGTCCAACTCAGGGATGCATCTATGAATTATTTGATCTGGACAGTATTTGAAGAGATAAGGATCATCCCAAGAAAAATACTTGACCATGGAAATAAACTTGAACTTATCTCACATAGACCAATGTTCCAAAATTTTCTTTGTAGCATGAAAGTTCACAATGTCAGCATACCAAGGTAGTTGTGACTGGACATGAGCGATCACCATTAATTGCTCATCCGGGAAAGTTTTTGTTATGTGTAACAGTTATTTCTCTGATTCAGTAATCATTCGAGATAAGTGGTCACCGACTACGTTTTCGGTTCCTTTCTTGTCTAGAATCTCAAGATCAAATTCTTGAAGTAACAAGACCCATCAGATCAAACGTGGTTTTGCATCCTTTTTAGACAAAAGGTATTTTAAAGCTGCATGATCATTGTAGACAATCACTTTGGATTCAACGAGATCTAAATTTGTCAAGAGAAAAAATAACTGCCAACAACTCTTTTTCCGTGGTGGAATAATTGAGTTGTGCACCATCGAGAATCGTACTCGCATAATGGATCACATGGGGACGTTTGTCTATTCGTTTCCCCAACACAATGCCTATAGCATAGTTAGACACATCACACATTATTTCGAAAGGAATACTCCAATCCGGTGGACGAATAATGGGTGATGAGGTAAGTTCAAACTTCAACTGCTCAAATGCCTTCAAGCATTTATCATTAAAATTGAACGAGGTTTTCTTGGCCAAAAGTGCACACAAGGGGCTCGCAATTTTGCTGAAATCTTTGATGAACCGACGATAGAAACCAACATGTCCTAAAAAGGATTGGATTTCTTTGACAGTTCTTGGAGGTGGTAGATTAGCTATGGTGTCAACTTTGGCTTTGTCTATTTCAACACCTTTTTCTGAAATTATGTGACCTAACACAATACCCTCATTCACCATGAAATGACATTTTTCCCAGTTGAGTATGAGAAATTTCTCCTTACATCTTTCCAACACAAGGGTCAAATGATTCAGACATTGATCAAAGCTAGAACCGAAGACAGAGAAGTCATCCATGAAGACTTCTAGAAAATTTTCCACCATATTGGAGAAAATACTCAACATGCATTTTTGGAATGTTGCGGGTGCATTGCACAAATCAAAAGGTACGCCTATATGCAAAGGTACCAAATGGACATGTAAATGTTGTTTTGTCTTGATCTTCTTGGGCAATTGGAATTTGGTTGTATCCAGAGTAACCATTGAGAAAACAGTAATACTCATGACCGGCTAACGACTCTAACATTTGATCAATAAAGGGAAGAGGAAAATGGTCTTTCCTAGTCATTGAGTTTAGCTTCTGATAGTCAATACATACTCGCCATCCGGTTTGGACACAAGTAAGCACCAACTCATCAGCGCCGTTCTTCACAATGATGATGCCAGATTCCTTGGAAACTACTTGAACTGGGCTAACCCATTGACTATCTGAGACGGGGTATATAATACCCGCATCTAAAAGTTTAATCACCTATCCTCTCACAACTTCTTTCATTGTAGGATTTAGTCTCATTTGTGGTTCTCTAGAAGTTTTTGCATTCACTTCGAGATGAATCTTGTGCATCACCACAGAAGGACTTATTCCTTTGATGTCTACAATAGACCAACCAATTGCCTCTTTGTGTTTTTGGAACACTTCCACTAGCTTACCTTCATGTGCTTTATCTAAGTGAGTAGAAATGATGACATGTAAGGTATTAGTGTCTCCTAAGAAAGTGTATTTCAAATGGTTGTGCAATGGTTTGAGTTCCAGCTTTGGTGGATCAACTAATGAAGGAATTTGTGGCTTGCTACCGATGGGTAACATTTCTACCTTTGGTTTCCAAGTATTGGCGTCAAGTAAAGGTATAGAGTCAAGCAATGAATTGACTTCTCTAATGGTATTTTCCTCATCAAGGTCCAAACCAAAATGGGTGAAACACTCCTCCAATAGGTCATGATAGCATTGTCTAAAAAAAAAAACTTTTCACTGAGGCACACTATCATGTTCACTTCCTCCCAACATTCTTCCTCAATTGGGTGTTGGACACTATGGAATACATTAAGTTCAACTGTCATATTGCCAAAAGACAACTTCATGATACCATTTTTGCAGTGGATGATGGCATTTGATGTTGCTAAGAATGGACGACCTAAAATGACAGAGATTTGATTTTTAACATTTGTAACTGGCTCAGTGTCTAACACCATGAAATCTACTGGGAAGTAGAACCTATCAATCTTGACGAGGACGTCTTCAGTGATCCCTCTTGGAACTTTGATTGACTTGTCAGCTAATTGGAGGGTGATGGAAGTTGGTTTTAGCTTCCCAAACCTAAAGCTTTGTACACTGAAGGCAATAAATTGACACTAGCTCCTAGACCTAGCGAAACTTGTTTGATCTCATCCTTACCTATTCTCAAAGCAATGGTTGGACAACCTAGGTCTTTGTACTTCGCAGCAGTACGTTGTTGGATGTAAGATGAAGCTTGTTCTCCAAGAAATGCTTGCCAGGGCACATTGGTTCTCCTTTTCACAGTACACAAATCTTTGAGAAATTTGGAATATGAAGGTATCTGCTTGATGGCCTCTAAGAAGGGTATGTTGATGTTCACCTGTTTAAACACTTCTAAGATGTCAGCATTCAAATGACTTTTCTTGGTGGTAAAAGTCTCTTAGGGTATGGAACTTTTGGACAACGAATTTCATTGATTCTGGTTATTGACTTTGCTTAGGAATCATGTTCCAAACTGGTGAACTCTTGGACACTTGGGTCTTTTTTCCTTTTATTTAGATTGAACTGGTTCAATCTCTTTGGGTAACTCAACCTTATTGTTAACTTGTTTACCACTCCTCAAAGTCGTAATGGATTTTACTTCCTCATGTTGGAATCATGGTTTGAACCAGTTCCTATTTCAAACTGTCCTTTGGGATGTTGTTGATGTTGAGATTAAGGTGGTTGTGACACATATTGTCCCTTGGGATTTTGGTATTGGTTGGCTAGAAAACTTACCTTTCTCTCTATCACCAACAATGGTTGCTAGCTGACTCATTTGTTTCCCTAATTTCACTATGGCTTGAGTGTTGGCTTGAGTAGCCATGTTTTGGGCATGAATCGTTTATTGCAACATTTTCTCTAATGATGACTAGTTCAACAAATTGACTATTCTCGTGGGGCACATTAGAGAATTGCTGTCTCTGAGAGTGAAATTGGTTTGGTCCCCTATAAGATTGATTTTCTCCATGAACTTGAGGCTGATCTTGCCTCCACGTAAAATTGGGATGGTTTCGCCAACTAGAATTGTATGTTTCGTTGAAAGGGTTCGTTTATGTCTAGTAAGGTTTCAACCAAATCTAATTGAAGTGGAGAATGATTTTGAGTGCCTCAAAAGTCAATTCTCACCCTAGTCAAGTTTTCCCATATGTCTAGTAAGGGGTAGTTTATTACATAAATACCCTCTAGTACACCACACTAGGCAAAGATGTGTTCTAGCTAGGTTTTACCCTGTTTGGCATGCTAGAACTCGCTAAGCCATTGAAGGGCGTCTTTAAGATCCAAAGAGTTATCACGAACTTAGTTATCACTTAAAAACTTTCAAGAACCCCTGTGTTCCTAATCACAATAAGATTATACTTATGCAAAACTTCGTCGAAGCACCACTCTCTAGGCGAAAAGGTAATAAATGGCGGTGCAGTCACACTGGTCTTTATCGCCGCATACCAATTGGCACTAGAGCAGCCTTGCTTTGAAAGAGTTCGACACAGTTTATTCGTTTTGTAAGGTTCTATGAACACCGTTCCAATTGGCTCTAATTATCAAAGTTCATTTTAATTAGTTTGGCCAAGTTTGAATGTGAATTAGAGTGATGAGGTGGGTAATCAAGTCCCACTCAGTTGCAAGTAGCCCGGTTCGCTTTATATAATTTAGCACAGTTCGATATCTTGCAAAAATTTAAACACTCAAAATCATTCCAGAAACACTTCTTGCAGGAGATTCGATGTGGGCTGCGAGAGGTACCGCACTTTGCTTCCGGTTGTATCTTGGACCATGTTTTATCTGTTACAACTTAATAGTACAAATATAAGTCCTCCCAATAACTCAAAGAAAACAAAAAAAAAAAATTCTAATTATGATCCAAGTGTCCTCCATTGTTCTCTAAGTTCACCAAATCTCTTCTTCAAGTATCCTTTTGCACAAACCCTTGAAATTATGCCATAGGAGAATGATTAATGGCTTAAAAAATAAAGTACAGAACCAAATTTTTGAAAATCATTCAAGTTTAGCAAATCAATAAATAGCTGGAAATTTTTAGAACCAATAGATCGACTTTGAAAAATCGTTCAGAGTTCAATACTTGATGAAATTCAAATCTAAATTTTTTTCTAGATTGCTAACAAACCAAAGTTTTCTTAGAAAATTTTTTAAATTCATTTGGATGCCAGAAAGTAGTGCAAAGTTAAAGTGAAAAAAACACTGTCCAGATTGTGTATCTACTACAAGAATTAAAATTTTGTTTTGACCAGTTATCCAAATTAAAATCTAAAAGAAGATCTAGAAACAAGACAAATTTAGAACAACTTAGAATCTTGAAACACCCAAAATAGAACTCTTAATCAGTAGAAACATGTGTCCAAACATCAGTCATCTGCAGTAGACAAATTCCAGCACAGGTAGTCCAAGTTCAAAAATTTGTTTCTCACTAACCTTTAGTCAAATGAACAAATGGAAAGATGCTCGTGAAAGTTCAGATCATTTATATTTACAAGAAATTTTTTTTAAAATAAAACATTAAATGTTAGATACTCAAAAAATTGCAAACATGAAGATGCATCAGAATTTTCAGACTACAAACGTTATCAAAACGATGCAAATGCAACTATACTGTGAAAATGATCCTCAACTAGACTAGTGATAAGCATTAAAAGATGGATTTTAAAACTTGTTTTCCATTGCCCTCCCCTGCAATGGCACCAAAAACTTGATCGATCTCAAAAATCATACCGCAAGCGCACGATTATCTATTGAGTTTGATAATGGCAAATACAGGTCGAATCCCACAAAGAGGGCAAAAGTTTGGAAAACTAACTTTGAAAATCAACTTAAAATCCTTAACCTAGTAAAAAAAGGTTTTGAATAATGTTTCTAAAGAACAAGAGCAAATGTAAATCTAGCTTAAAATGAAACTTGAAAGAGGAAATCTTAAGGTTTTAAGGATTGATATTCACGTAATTATTACATAATATATCCCTTAATTTATATATGTTAGTGTTTCAATTAGTATATTTTATTCTAATTATTTCATTTTCATGTTTTTAAAGGAATTTGAGTGTGAACGATGAAATCTCATAAATGCGACAATTTGAGGAAATGATATATTAATTGGTCGATTCTAGCGGTGGTACAAAGTAAAGGGTCACATACTTAAACCTAACCTAAACAAACCTAGGTCCACCTAATTTAACCTAAGCCCAAGCCCAAAAAGCTAATCTAAAAACCCAAGCCCAAGAAAATAGGAGAACCATATTTAGGCTCTCCCCCTTTTGGAGGAAAGGCTTCTTCTCCCTGCTTTCAGGTTTCTTTTCTCTTCCTCTCTTTTCCAGCCACCACGCGAATCCGCCCTGCCGGCGATCCTCGCTCGATAGGAGAACCGGCAGTGCGATCATCTCGCCATCACCACCTCACCTCGCCAACACCACCATAGCCGCAGCCCTATTCTATTCATCCCCTGTTTTCGTCCCCCTCAATTGCACAAATTGTTCCACCATCAGCCGCCACCTCGCCTTCCTTCCTCACCCATTTTTCCTCGCTCGCTAGGGATACGCCACACCCTATTCCATCGTAGACATCATCACCTCCTCACCCTGTTTCGAACAACCATAGCGTCCACCACCCTGTTCCACCTCGCGACAGAGCAGCAACAGGTCACTCAGCCAGCCGTCACGACCTCCTCGCAGCCAAGCTCCTCTCCGCTCCTCTCTCTCACGTCCTCCTCCATCTCTCCCACATCCCTCTCCTCTGATCAACCACGGACCAACACCACCACCACCAAAACAGAACACCTCTCTATCCTCCTTCGTCCTCTTCCTCCTTCGCGTCACTTCGTCTCTCTCTGTGATTCCATCTCTCTCGCTCTTTTGCAGGTACCGAAACCGGTCGGAGGAAGAAATCGCTCGCGAGGAGCGAAGAACCAGTAAGCAGCGAGGGAGCTCTCGCGGGGACGAAGACTCAGAGAAAACGCAGATATCTGGAGGGAACCAACTTTTATTTTTCAAACAGTTGGCTATTGGCACCCCGTGACTTATTCAGAGCCACCATAGTGCATTTGCACTATTTCTTGGGATGCGTGTTCATGCTGAGATGGATTCCACTGATGTTCTGACCACCGCCACCATGATCTTCTAGACCCCGCACCGAGGCGAAGATGAAACCACACGGTCTCCTAGAGTTTATCGGATCTTAATTTATTGTTTTTCATATGATTGAATGTTAAATACAGTTGATTTCTGAATGTCAATAATTTGCTTTCACCGATTGTATCCGGAATAATTATCTAGACTAATCGGAAGTTAGAAATACCCTTTATTGATATTCAAAGTCTGCTTTAATCAATTAATCTGAATCTGTGATTGTGTGTGCCGTAAGAAGACATGCAATGCTAGGGGTTTATACCTTTGCTGAAATCAGTTGCGAACTTAGATTTATTTATTAGGTTAGTCATGTTAATTCTTGAAAACAATAATTTGGATTACACAAATCTCGAAGAACCTGTGGTGGATTCGATGTCTCGGTCCCCTCTCTATCATCTTATCAGTTTAATTTTAGTTGTCATTTTCATTTTCTTAATTTAGTAATTTTCATCTGCTGTAACCCCCAACTCTAAATTAGTTCAAATAAGTCTTAGAATTCGACTGTCTCGTCAATCCTCGTGGGATCGACTCGTATTTGCCACTATCTACTAGTTAAACAGCCGTGCACTTGCGGTATTACAAGTAGAGTTTATTAGCTTATTAATTTAGGTTAATATATAAAAACTCCATCAAGTTTTTGAAGCCGTTGCCGGGGATCACCACCATGGATTGATATCCCCCATTAGACCACACTTCTAATTGGTATTCAAACATATTCATGAGCATACCCTAAGCTAGATTTTCATCTCACCTTAGAGTAGAAAATATAACTTTTGCGCATTTAAACATCAAGCCATATGGATATTCTAATCTAGCATAAGAGCATGGTATTAAAGCATCCAAAGAATTCATATTGAAATGAAATACTAAGGATAATCTCCCATATGTTTACATTCAAACATCATGCTAGACTTACAAGTCAATAACCTCAAAACCCATGAGAGTAATGGTTAAGTAGCTTGTGAGTCTTTGATAAAAAAAGATCTTAATCATTAAATAGAGGGCTTGTTAGAACAATATGGAATGAAGACTATAGTTTAGACTTTTTCATAATGAAAATAAAAGCAAGTGATGTATCTATATTAATGAAAGACAACACTTCTAACATCTTCATAAATAAGATTAAACCAAAGTCACTAAACAAAGCTAACATTACACAAATTCTAAATACATGGGATATTGGAAAAACCAAGCTAAGTGGACCTAAATGGGGTCATCCTCCCATGGAGCTTTCCCACATCCTAAGGTGAAGTTTATCCACACATGGTAGACCCTGGGACACTCATGGTAATAAACATAAATATAAAGAAAAACTACAAAGACTTACAACAATAAACTTCAAAGCTCTCAATCTCTAACTCAAAATTTCACTCCTCCAAAAATATTTCTTAGTCTCCCTCAAGCGTGTTCACGTGTGGGGTATTTATAGATGAAGAAATGTAAGACTTATAGGTAGAGATAATGGGGTGGAAGGTGGAGTGTTGGAGTGAAATAAGGTGGATATTAAAAAATTATAAAGTAAATATATGGAAGAGTGTAAAGGTGATAAAGTAAAAATATGGAAGAGTCTAAAGGTGATAAAGTAAAGATATGGAAGAGTGTAAAAGTGAGCATAGATAGTGGAGTTTGTAGAGATTTTTTGGCTATGATGAAGTTTCCATGTGGATGTCCAAATCTTCAAGTTGATATCCTCGAGATCCATAGATGATGATACTTTGTGGGCTACACTTCATGGATCTTGGGCTTAAAGATCTTTAGTCTTTGACAATGCATGCGTGAACTTCCAATGGGTTTTTTAGTTGTTGAACTTAGCCATATTGGGCCACATTGTGTATGATTTGAGATTAGTTTTTGATTTTCTACAAAATACATCTAATGAGATATTTTTATTAGATATTGGGACATAACAAATATAGAATTAGGGGCTTAAAATGTATCATTTATAAGGCTATCACACACCATGATGAAATGCAACACAACAAAATCTAAATACCTGCTTGGGATCTCCTATGACACTACCTCATAAGAATCCACTCCATGGATTCAACAACCCACACAGGGTAAAGGTGAGTTTAGGCGAGGTTAACACTTAAAGGGTTTCTCTTTTCTAGTAACACTCATTTGTCTGATAGAGAGGCTTAAAAGTTATTTTACATTCACTACCTCACTCAATGGAAAATGAAAGTTTTATGCAAGGATGAGATGAAGTGGTTGAAGGCTCAACGACTCTACAATGGAGGCATATACCAATAGAAAGCTACCTTCAAATTTTCTTCTTCACTTATTTTCTTTTTTCTCTTTAGATAGAAAAACAACCCAGGAAGAAAGGAAAAGTTTCTTCTTAAAACACACCATGGATCCTTCAAAAGGGATATGGGTAATGAGTGGGTGAATGGGTCTTTCAAGGGAAGGCCAAAGAAGGGATAAAATAGGACTTCATAGTTCTTTGAACTAGAGAGATGATCTGAGATCTCACTTTCTATTTATAGAACCAGTCTGGACATAGTGAAGTCGACTTCATTATCTCCACCACTTGCTTTTCAGAACGGCTTCTACTCTGTTAGAACGACTCTTTGCTGAAATGATCTGTCAAGGGGTGAAGTTGACTTTACTTGACTTGAACAACTTTTTTTAAACAAAAGTTTCTTCTTTGTCACGTGCTTTTTTACTTCATTGAACATCTCCTTTGGCACATGTGGTTGTCTAAAAAGAGTATCCATTCTCAAATGGGGGGCAATTCAAATTCATACTTTGAAATTTTGTTCCTACTCATTTTTGCCACCAAAAAACTTTTGACACTTATTTTGAAATTTTGTCATCCATAAGCTATTATATGATTGCCTTGGTCTTCAAAGATTTTACTTGTCTTCATAAGTTGTCTTCAATCTTCTTGTCCTTCAACAATGGTCCTCATGAATTGAATAACAAACAATCTTTACAAAATATGGTCCTAATCTTTGTCACTCGATAATTCAAGGAATGTCATTTCTCAAAAAATGTCAAAATTTCACGAAATCTTTTTTTTCTAGTTACCGAAATTTCTTTCGAAATCCAAAATACTCTCATCTTTCGTTAGGCCAATCTCAGTTTTCCTAAATTTTAACCCATTTTAACCTTAGTTTAGTATTAAAATTTTGTTATATAAGTGATTCTTATGCAATATATAGTTTGTATGACATTATGAGTCTTTTGGTACTCTTTATGTAGTATATAAGACTTTAAAATGCTTAAATTATATTGATAACATCAAAATTTTAACCAAAATTTTAACCTCAAACGAACTCGGGTGGGCTCCGCGCGGTTCGCGTTTTCTTGTTAAGAGAGCTTCTTATTCTCTTATAGAAGCCCGCGTCCACGTCGAGGGCAGGTAAAGCCCAGCGAAATATTTCACAAAATAATTCTTAAAAGAAAATTACCGAAACTACCTCGAAAAATGAAATCACAATCCTTTTTTATATGTGATATATAATTTCATCATATATTGTTACATTGTTTTGACATAATTTGCAAATACATTTTCACAAAAGTTACAAAGCCTTGGACACAACAATAATAATATGCCCACTACTAGTCCATCCCTTGGGTTATGGGTATCTAAGATACTCTAGAAAATTTTGGATTTTAGCCCAAACAACAGTAGAAACATTCGTATAAGTTGATCGTACAAGATAGTTGATCCATAAAAAAAACATTAATCAATTGAATGAACAAAGTAAAAATAATAATGATGCATTCGATACTTTTTCCTATAATAATGACTCCCTAGATTGGGCTTGTCCACAATATAATCCTCTTGAATTTTTTCATAAGATATGACACACCCCAAAATATATTTTTGGTCCGATAGAGCTTGACTCGTCCTTGAAGTAATTGATGCACACTTTGTCAACATCTTTATCATGAATTGTTCACACGCATATAATTTCTTTCTTTTCAGAATAAAAGGTACAAGTAGAATCATAGTGACAAAAGAAAATCGATCAACTTTATTGTCTAGATCAAATTCCCAAACAGACATTTCTTCATAAACTTCATGTGCATCCCAAATAGTCAAAACATTTTGGAATTTAACCAACACAAATTGAAGAAAACACCCAGTGGATTGAAGATGAAGCTGCAAGGAAGAAAATGCATTATACATATTAGAAATTCACTAATTAATGTCAAATGTATGGGTTGATAAAGTTCAGTTAGGTTCTCTATGTTGGCATATTTTAGTGGCTAATAATAATAATAATAGAAGTGATAATAATAATAATAATAATAATAATAATAATAATAATAATAATAATAATAATAATAATAATATTGGAGGTTTTATAAAGATTATGAGTTCTTGAGATTTCACGCCTTGTCCTTGCTAATTTGAATACAACATTACTTACACAAAGCTAAATAATATATTTATTATGAAATAACAAAAGAAGAAAGTCTAACAAAACTCTAAACTATACCACTACTAGTTGTTTCTTTGTAGTCATTTTAGGGGTGGGCATCTCATCCCACAATCCCGATTCCAATCTCGTCTCGGTCTCGTCTCATCTTATCCTGATTTTTTTGTTTTGTTGAGATTGATCAATCCCATCTCGATCCCGTCTCGTCCCGATATTGAGTGGGATGGGATGAGATCAGGATGAGAGTTTTCAATCCCGCCCATCTCGTCCTGTCACGAACTGATTTTTTAAATATTTATTATTATTAACTCACCAACATGTTACTCAATACGTGCCTGCATCATGACATTCATTAAACAATTTACATTGATTATGGATATAGCTTGTGCAAGCACCAAACCAGGTTTGATTTCGCCGTGCATAGACCACATTATGATACACATTACCATTACATAAAACATACTTATACTTATTACAAAATGCAATAAATGGATATGTGACACAATCAACCATATGTTGTTTCACTTCAAGTAACAACATTGACACTGATTATTCAGGAATTCATTCATCAAGAAGGTGACCATCAATATTTTGATTAACCTTGTGTTTCTAAAAGTTACTCTTTTTTCAAAGTAAGTTGGGATGATAACCTAGGGATGGGCATATAGGTCTAGGAACTACAGATCCAAACTGAACCGAACTATTTTAACAAATGATCTGGATCCATTGTACAACAGGTCGAGTCCGGTTCCAAATATTGGTATTCAAACGGTATTGTTCCAACCCGTTTGTATAACACAAAGTTCTAACTCTAAAATTAAAAACCCCAGGGGGTATTCAATTCAAGATTTGAATGGACACTGAAGGATTTTAAATCTCGTGGATTTAAAAGATTTCAAAGGATTTTGCAAAATCCACTGGATTTTGATGGATTTTAAATGATTGGATTTTGTAGATTTTATAAAGGTTTGTTATGGATTTCTATTGATTCTTATAAATTCAATGGAGTCTTATAAATATGTTATTAGTCATAGGAAGCAATGAAAGAACACCACCTACATTGTTATCCATGTCAACACAAATCATAAAACATCTCTCAAAACATCAATTAAACAATTGTTTGAATACTACGAGAATTTTACTTCATTCATTTTCCTTTCCGAAAAGAAAAGCAATGCAAATAATTCTCCAATAAAAATAGATAGATAACCCAGAAAAAAAAATCACCATCTTCATTATTCATTGTTGACTCCCGACACTCACAGCATCTCCCCACATATTTGAAGCTATAGTTGTTACTCATTCATTAATTTTCTCTCATTGTTGATCTTGGGTTTGAAAAACTTCTTCTTGTTCTTCTGACACCACAAACCCCCCTTACTTTCTGAAGGACACTGCCACCTTTCTGAAGGACACCCCAACCTGCTAAACGACACTATCAATATAAACAAAAAAACTCTAAACTCTCTTCTCATCTCTTCCTTTCTTCTCCATCAATCACCTCCGCCACCTTTCGTTATCCTCCTCCCCTTTACTACCACCACCTCTCCTCCTCCGTTCTTCTTCTTCTTCTTCAATCACCACCACCACCACACTACCGCCACCGCCACCTCTCCCCCTCCCCCCTCTTTTTTTTATTCTTTTCCATCAATCGCCACCGCCACCTCTCATCCCACCTCCTCCCCCTTACCTCTCCTTCTTATCTTTTTTTCTCCTCGTTTTCTTCTTCTTCATCTTCTTATTCTCCTCTTCCACTTTTTTTTCTCTATTTTTTTTCTTTTTTCCTCTCTTCTTATTTTTCTTATTCTTCTTCTTTTTCTATTTGCCCTCGCGACGGTTCTAACAAGTGGAGAACTTCCACTCGAGGGAACCTCTGCAAGGGCGAATGAGAAAAAAAAACATGGAGAAAAGGAAGAGAGAAAAAAAACAGAGAGAAAAGAAGAATAATAAGAAATTAAAAGGAAAAAAAAAAAACAAAGATGAAGAGAAAAGAGGACAAAACGAAGAGAAAATAAGATGAAGAAAATGAGAATAATAATAAGAAAAAGAATAACAAAAAAGAGAAACAAGAACAAATGAGAAAAGGAAGTGCGGGTGGTGGTGCAACCACCGATGGTAAGGCATGGTGGTGTGGCCCGAAGTTGTGGGGCAAAGTGGTGTTGCTCCTGTGAAGAGAAAAGAGAAGGTGGAGAAGGGAAGGCGCTGGTGTCCTTCAGCAGATCCCCAAAAAAGTGGGGTGGCGGTGTCCTTCAGCGGAAATGGTGGTGTTATTTAACAATGACCAATGACCAATATAAATCCGTTGAAATATGAGGGGAGAAGGTTGGATTTGGAATGACTCTTGTTATATATACTTTCCACTTACAAATCTTCAAAATCCTCAACTTTAACAAATCCATTAAAATTCACTACTTCTTGAATACCCTTTGATTTTTGTGAACTTTTGAAAAGCATGAATTGAATACCCCCTGATTTTAATGGATTTTAAAACAATCATTTAACATGAGGAAAGCTAACACCTTCAAATCGGGACATGTTTGGCTTCAACGGAGAAAGTTGCTACACGGTTAGTAAAATCACACTACCGTAGTCGCAGGGCAACCAAACCTACAAAAAATCCTAATGACGGAGTTCTTTTTCGTCGACGCCACTCCGAATACAACGTAATCTTGGGCCGACCTTGGTTACACCACATGGAAGTAGTCGTTTCCACCTAGCATCAATTCCTTAAATACCCCTTAGACGGCGAGGTAGGGACAATCATAGGAGACCAACCTATTGCCTTGGAATGTCATTGCACCTCAACCAGGCAGTCAGATAGTGGGGTACAGAAGCTCGAAAAACATGATCTGGATGAGGAGACCCCTAATCCAGATAGAAAGGACCCACCTCCACCTTCGAACCTCTATCCGGCTCAAGGGGAACGCCAATTGTTGGGCAGCCGGAAGAAGAAATCGTGACAGTATACCTGGACAACCCAACTAACACAAAGGCAGTCCAGATAGGCTCTAACCTTGATAGAGCACTTGCAGATCAAGTGGTCGCATTCTTAAAAGAGAATCAGGACATCTTCGAATGAAAAGTGAAAGACATGGTGGGGATCGATCCCATAGTAATCGCACACAGACTAGTAGTTAACCCTGACATGAAAAAGGTCAATGGTGCTCAAGCGCAACTAGGCCATCAATGAAGAACTACAAAGACTTCTAAATGCTGGCATAATAAGGGAGTCTGGCTACCCAAAATGGCTAGCGAACATGGTCCTGGTAAAAAAAAGAACGAGATGTGAAAGGTTTGCGTGGACTACACTGACCTTAACTAAGCCTGCCCAAAATATTGATTTCCACTGCCTCAGATAAACTAGATCGTGGATGCAACGTACGGGCACAACCTACTTAGCTTCATAGACGCATACTCTTGCTACAATCAAATCAGTATGCACCCACTGAACCAAAATAAACCTCCTTCATAATAGACAGGGGCACATATTGCTATCGAGTAATGTCTTTCGGAGTAAAGAATGCAGAGGCAATATACCAGCGCCTGGTGAACCGAATGTTCAAAGGACAAATCGAAAAGGCCATGGAAGTTTACATTAATAACATTCCGGTAAAGAGCCTTCACAGTCCATGTCGGACCTCAAATGAGCATTCATTCAACTTAGGAAATATCAAATGAAGCTCAACCCGCAGAAATGCACTTTTGGGGTGCAATCAAGGAAAAGCATGGGTTACATAGTAAACAAAAGGAGGAAGAGGCTGATCCAAAGCAAATTTAGGCTCTTTTCGACATGAGGCCACCCACAAACATCAGAGAAGTTCAGAGTCTGACTGGGAGGGTGGAAGCCCTAAAATGGTTCATCTCTTAATCTTCAGACAGATACACCCCCTTCTTTAAAATTCTAAAGAGGAACAAAATATTTTAATGGGGAGAGCAGTTTGAACAGGCCTTCCAAGATTTTAAGGTGTACATGGGAAGCACGGAGATATTCTCAAAACCTACTCCAAGAGAGACGCTCTACCTATGACTTTTAGTCTTAGAGCATGATGTCAACTCAGTTCTGGTACGGGAATAAAAAAGGAAATAACAGCTCGTCTACTACATCAACAAAACATTCGATGGGGTGGAGGCTAACTACCCTAATCTAGAAAAACTGGCCTTAACGCTGGTGACTTCCTCAAGAAACCTAAGACCCTATTTCCAACTCCACTCGACAATACCTAACCGAGTACCCACTCGGTCGGTATTGCACAAGCAAGAGCTGTCAGTTTGACATCCATTATGCTCCGTGAACATCCATCACGGCACAAACACTGGCAGACTGCATCGCCGAGTTCATTAGAACAGGAGAACCGGGACTGAAAGACCAACAAGGAGACAAGAACCCCAAGCCGCCCCCATGAAGATGGATTTTGGGATACGACAGGTCATTTAATGTGAAGGGTTGTGGAGCAGGGATCGTCTTGTACATCCCGAATGGGGTCACCTTCAGAATGGCAATCAAATTCATCTTCTGCGGTTCAAAAAATGAAGTGAAATACGAAGCCCTCATAGCCAAGTTAAAGCTAGCTAGAGGAACTGAAGTAGAAGAACTCACGGTGTTTAGCGACTCCCTACTGGTGGTCAATCAGGTGAACGGTGAGTTCAATGTCAAAGAACCACGAATGATGGCTTACTGCAAGAAGACAATCAATGCCAAAAGGTGGTTCAAGAGGACGCTACTCCGCCACGACTTAACGACAATAAATAAGGAAGCCAACGACATGGCCGAAAAAGGACTCGTT
The DNA here is from genome assembly GCA_963556465.1 of Berberis vulgaris. NCBI lineage: Eukaryota > Viridiplantae > Streptophyta > Magnoliopsida > Ranunculales > Berberidaceae > Berberis > Berberis vulgaris. The sequence continues at coordinate 56,056,224 of OY747136.1, read as the reverse complement.
CGCACAGAACTACTCCAATACACTCACAGAGTTCCAGGAGAATTCGGCTCTAGAAGAAGGCTTCCACGAAACTCTCTCCACTGATGTGGATACCAGCTGGATGAGCCCCCTGACCAGCTACATAAATGACGAAGCCCTCCTAGCCGATAAGCTAGAGGCCTGCAAGCTGAAAAATAAAGGGACACGGTACACTATCTTCAACGATAGGTTGTACATAAGATCAACGAGTGGCCCTCTATCAAATGTCTGGCCTCCAAGGAGGCAAACCAAGTCGTCCTCCAAATCCATGAAGGAGTCAGCGGGAACCACCTCAAGAGGAAGGACACTGGTTTATAAAGCCTTCACACTGGGGTACTATTGGTCGAAAATGTAGCAAGAAGCCAAAGTTTTGGTCCGCAAGTGCGATAAGTGTCAGAGGTAAGCCTCGTACACACATATGCCTACACATAGCCTAGTTCCAATGACTAGCCCTTTGCCTAGTAAGGGATGGATACCGTGCGACAATTTCCACTTCTTAAAAAAGAAAGCCTTTTAGTGGCAGTCAACTACTTCACCAAATGGGTGGAAGTGGAGCCCTTCTATAAGATAAGAGAGATTCAGGTCAAGAACTTTATGTGGAAATCTATCGTCTACAGGTTCGAAATATCAAAAATCCTGGTCAGCAACACCGGGACCCAATTCCAGGATGGAAAAGTCAAGGAACTTTGCATCCAACTAGGCATCAGCCATCATTTTTCCACACCGGGTCACCCAAGGCCAATAGACCCCAGAAGTCACCAACCGAACTATCCTGGTGGCTATCAAGAGGAAACTCGATGCAGCCAAAGAGCTCTAGGTCTCTGAACTTCCAGTCATCATCTGGGCATACAATACCACGAAAAATATTTCGACTGCAAAGACACCATTCGCACTGGCCTATGGGTCTGAGGCAATAGTCCTAGTAGAACTAGCAATACCTATGTTCAGAACAGAGAAGTTCATGATGGAGATAACAATGAAGCTCTCATAGTCGACTTACTCAAAGAGCGAAAAGGCAGAGCTTCCATCAGAATTGCAGCCTATCAATAAAGGATGGCCCAACAATACAACAAGAGGGTCAGACCTCGAGAATTTAAAGTTGGTGATTATGTACTGAGGAAGATTAAGTCGAACACCAGAGACCCAAATGAAGGCAAGCTAAGCCCGAAATGGGTAGGTCCCTACAAGGTGACTACGATCAAAAAGGTCATGGAATGTAGAACACTTGAAGAAGTATTATTAGTAAAGGTATTCTCTTAAAAGATTCACATTTCAGTAACTCCATATCTAGGAACAAGCCTAATCTGACTTCCGAACCACGATAGCACCTATACGGATTGAACCTAGTCAATGGACGGTTCACCACAAGCAAACGAGTCTCGTCCATGGGCGCTCACTGCTTAAGAGATAGCTTAGTCCTCATCAAGACTACAATGGCATGACTGCAAAGCGAACCTAGTCTATGGACAGTCCACTGCAAGTGGGTGAGACTTGTCTCAGGACGGCTCACCACTCACCAAAGAACCTGGTCTAAATACGAGGACCACTATAGCGCACAGGCAGCTAAGCCTAGTCTTTTTCAGGACGACGACGGCTTGAAGCATAAGTGACCTAATCCTTCTTCAAAACCAAGGAACTCCAGTGCGGACCAGACCCAATCTATGGACAGTCCATAGCAAGCGGGCATGTCCAGTCTCCGGATGACTCACCGTTCCCTACAGAACTTGATTATAGTACAGGGACCACGATGGTGCACGGGCGGCCAAGCCTAGTCCTTTTAAGGACGACGACGGCTTGACGCATAAGTGACCTAGTCAGCCTCAGAGCCAAAGAGCTCAACTGCGGACCATAAGTGACTGGCCGCTCCCTACGAAACTTGATATGAATACGAGCCCACGATGGCACACAGTTGGCCAAGCCTTGTCCTTTTCAAGACGATGACGGCTTGATGCATAATTGGCCTAGTCTGCCTTAGAGCCAAGGAACTTCTGTGCAGACCGTACCCAATCTATGGACAATCCACTGCAAGCGGGCAAGTCCAATCTCCGGACAACTCACTACTCTCTATAGAACCTTATCTAAATACGAGGGCCACAGAGGCACACATGCGGCTAAAAATAGTCCTTTTCAGGACGACGACAGCTTGAGGCATAAGTGACCAAGTCCACCTCATAGCCAAGGAACTCCAGTGCTAACGAACAACTCACCGCTCTAGAGATAGCCTAGTCCTCCTCAGGAACTAAGGCAACACACATGCTAGTGAGTCTAGTTCTAAGATGACTCAACACATTCAATCATTCCAGTTCATACGAGCCATGGCAATGCTTCGACCACCAAGACTCAACTAAACAATTAGTCAGAATATGGTCTACTCCGCTGCCACTCAAGTTCTCTGAAGAGCTAAGTAACAATACTTCAATAGGCTAACGCCTATTCAGAAAGTGGGTAGCCCACAAGACACGACCAGCTTACACAAAGACCACTCTTCAATGACTTCGCCATCATTGGCAAATCGGGTTATTTGGTCGATGGAACTACTCAAGCTGAATCAAAACCACATTCGTCTCATTCAGAAACATGTCAGCCTAATCCCTACTCAAAGTTAAAATTGACTCATCTTTTTTACATTCCAGAAGATTTATTCGCACAAGCCAATATGATTCACAATCATTTAGAGCATACAAAAAACCCATTCAGGAAAATAGACTTTATTGATCATAAAAATGTTGCTACAGAGCTTGACCAACTAGCTAGTACAAAAGTGTACACACTAAAAGTATCTGAGCTTGGTGCAAAGCAAAGCGCAAGTAAGAACCCATCGGAAGGCACGTCGAGGTTTTGCTCCACCAATCTATCTTTAGAAAAGGATTTGGAAGTGATAGCAAAAGTACCCAAAGTTGGCTGCTGAGGTGATCCATCAAAAGCAGGATGCCTGGGGTGATGCTGAGTTAAATCCCTAAGACCATAGACCTTGCACACCAGAGCCTGGCTTTGCCAGTCTGCTTTCTGGCTAGGGCATAATGAGTAAAGCCTGGAAAGGAGCAGAGGGAACAACCATCCAAAGTTGGTCGAAGGTATTATCTCCCAAACAGTCGCGTTGAAATTAAATGCTCCGCATCGAATAAGGCAGAGACAGTTCCAAGTACTTCTGCACTAGTCCACATTCATTGAATTTATTGAACCACGTGCAACCCCATTAATTAGGAGGTAGCTAATGAGACATCAAACAGTCACTCAATCATAGTCATACACATGGCACGTAAAAGGATTTAGGGCAGTCTCAAGCGGACCCACGTGCAAGACTATTGTTCAACCCATAAGTCAGGCGCCCAAACCCATGAAACGCCAACCCCAGAGGCATGAGTCTTAGGGTTCGGCCCAAGACAATAAGGCGCGAACAGTAGATCTCGGAGTTGTCTCAGACTCGAGATTCACTCATACGAAATCAACTCTAGCCCAATAAAGCATTCAATTCTAAACAGAGCCAAGTGTCGAAGTACTCAGTCATGCACAAGTAAGATCTTATGCAAGATCTCCTCCTTCATCACGCCCTCGATCACAGGGACAGTTGGGAGGGAAAACTTGCTATAAGAGTCCGTGAAAGGAGAAAGAAAGGTACGTACATGCACATATATGCAAGTATAGACACTAAAATTTTACATTCAGTCTTCATTCTTTCTCGAACCGGTATCTGACTTAAGCATCGGAATGCCTTCAGCCACTACAACAATGGTCCTGAGCTTAACCACGCTTTTTTTGCAGGTCAGATATCATTAGGATTGGCGAGGACAGATCAGAATGCATCACTTCCCATGAGAATGAATATTCCCTCAAGAGACATGCCCATGTGCTTAAAGGATATGTCTATTTCAAGGTATAAGGTCATGTGCCAAAGTATCTTGCACATGTGATGAAAAAACTTTTGTTTTAAAATTTTTTTTAGCATAACCAAGTTGACTTCACTCTTGATATGTCGTCGTCAGCAACGAACTATTCTGATATAGCAAAAGGACTTTCTGATTATAGTCATTCTAAAAAGTTAAAGGTGATGTAAGTGAAATCGACTTCACCCCTTCATGATTAGTCTATAAATAATTGCATCCTCATTTGCCTTCATAAACTTTGGAGTTTGGGAGTAACTTGTGAGAATTATTCAAGAGAAGTAGATCCAACAAGAAGAAAATAAAATTTTCCACAATGTTCTTGAAGAAATCTCCCCATCTCTCCATATTATCTTTTAGTGTTATCTTATCTAAACTTAACTTACCCCGTGTGTGTTCTTGAGTCCGCGAAGTGGATTCGTACAAGTAAGTGTCACCCGGTGATCAAGAAGGTGATAAGACTTGGTTGTATTGCATTCTATGATGGTGTCATCCTTGCAAAATCGATAATCTCATGGAACATCATTATAAAACCAGATGGTGTTTTGGGAATCCAAACACGCGTTCGAAAGACTTGGTTGTGGTTACATCCTGTTAGTGATCGCGAAGGTGTTCGTAAGGCTCATAAAAATGAGCATTTGGTTTGTGTTAGTAAGTCTCATTGGTTCTTAAATCCGTGAATTGGATTTGTGTGAGTAAGTGTTGATCCTAAGCAGGTTGTAAGACTTGGTTGTGTTGCATTCGTGCGATCCTCAACAAATCGATAAGTCTCGTGGATTGTCATCATAAACCAAGTGGTATTTTCCTAATTACATATCCGTAACACTTGGTTGTGGTTGCATCCTATTAGTGGTCCCCAAGGTGTTCGTAAAACTGGTAGAGTGGCGACTTGACCTTGCAAGATTATGAAACTTTATTTGAGAGTGTAATGCTCTTTTAAACAAGAAATAAAAGTTTGTGGCTTACGACCCCTTTCCATTGAGGAAATAATTGGTCGAGGCCAATCAAACCCCGACTTAGGTGAACCTTGCTATATATGTATGTGGTATGTCCTTTTCACTTCCCTTTACATTACTTATACATGTTTGCTTATCTTATTGCTTATGATATCTCATCTTGTTTGTTTTAAATTTTACAAATCATAGTTTAGCTCGATTGATTTCTGCATCAAGTCTTGGATCTAATTTGCCAAAGTATTTCCTTTGTTCAGGTTTTTTAGATCTGAAGACTTGTAAGACCACCATACCTAGTATTGAATCATTTAATACTCTACACCTATTTTTAAAACGTTTTATCGATGCTAAAGTCTAGGATATTATTTTGAGCACTGAGTGATGACAAAGTATCCATATACCCTTCTTACTTTTTGCATTTTTTCGCGAAAGTTTTTCAACGATAAAATATTTTAAAAAGAGACTATTCATCCTCTAGTCATGCTCATTATATCTTAGGGCACTTTCATAGCTATCTAAGGGGATACCTTCGCATCTTCATTTGATATCAGAGCCAATTTACTCACAAATTAACGGCTTAACATCTCGAGTAATCATGATAAGCATATAACGATAAACATTTTGACATCTTGTTTAGCAAGATGATTTTAAACAAGGTTGTTGCAAAATAACACCGCCATTTCTGCTGAAGGACAACACCACCCTAAAAAAAATTGGATCTACTAAAGAACACCACCACCTTCGCCTTCTCTTCTCTCTTCACCGGCGCAACACCACCACGGAGGAGGCGAAAAGGTGGCGGGAAGGTGGTGGTGATTGAATTAGAAAAAGAAAAAAGGGAATAGGAGGAGAGGTGGCGGGGTGGGGATTGACTGAGAATAAAAAAAGAGGTGATGGGGAGGAGAAGGAAAATAAGAAGAAGAAAAAGATGGGAGGAGAAAGATGAGGAGAGGTGGCAGGGTGGTGGTGGTGAATGATGGATTAAAAGAAAAAGAGGGGAGGAGGAGGAGTGGTGGTGGTGAATGATTGAAAAGAAGAAGAAGATAGGAGGAGAGGTGGCGGTGGTGGGATTGGTGGAGGAGGAGGAAGATAATAAGAGAAGAAAAAAAACGAAAAAAGAAGAGGACGGGTAGCGGGGTGGCGGTGGTGAAAGGGATGAGGATGAGAGGAGAAGAAAAGGGAGATAGGAGAATAGAGGTGGTAAGGTTTTTTTGTTTATATTGGTGATGTCCTTCAGAAAGGTGGTGGTGTTCTTCAGCAAAATTAGTGTTGTTATTTAGCAATAGGCTTTAAACAATTACAGTTATGGTTTTTAGAAAGACATGATGAGAACTTATTTGATGGCTATGGATGAGCTTGTGTGACTAATGGTCGTAAACGGGTACAAGGAACCTACCATCACATCCACAAAATTGGAAGTATGAGGTATGCTATAATACTCACAAAGAGTGCACAGGTACTAGGCTTTCACAACTAGAGTCAGTTTTCAAGAATCAAAATTGAACACCCAATTAAAAACCTTTTGCAAAACCCCTAAAGAAATCCTAAGCATGTAAGTTGAACATACAAGCAATATAACATTGTAAAGACAACTTAACTCAGCATGCAAGATAAAACAATAAATTCATGGGGAGAAAAAAATAAACCAGACAAAGAACATCAATATAATGAAGTTCACTACAAGAAAACTGTATTTTAGCGACGGTCGTCAAAGGTATACAGCGACGGTTATGACTGTCGCCAAATAAAACAGCGACGGTTACAAAACCGCCGCTAATAAAGGCGTCACTAGGTCATTCAGCGACGGTTTTAAGCAACCGCTGGCATAACCGTCGCTAAATACTATATAGCGACGGTTTAATGTAGCGACGTTTATAACCGTCGCTAAATACAATTTACCGACGGTTATAAACCGTCGCTAAAATTCGATGAACAATCCAACTTTTTGCCTTTTAGCGACGATTTGCAACCGCCGCTAAATTCCCTTTGATAATTCAAATTTTTTTACCATATAAAAATCACATTTTTCAACCTGTAGTGTTTTTTTTTCATTTGGTGCAGATAATCTATCCAACATATGCACTACAACTTTTAGACTCAAATCAAAAATCAAATATAAACGACACTAAGCTAAAATCATATGATACCATCATCATACATTAAAAGGAACTTTAATTTCATTTCAAAATCAATATTATACATGGTCCAGAAGAAATTACAAATTAAAATTGTTACAAATTGTCAATGCTTACATCTAACAACCAAAATCGAAGTTGTTCAATGGTTGTCTCAGGGTCGTTGTCTACAGGGCCTCACCGACCTTGAGCTCAAAAAAACAATATTACAATCACAACAAAGCGAGCCCGATCTCACTCTGATTTTGTTCCACCTTCCCCGTCTTTGAGGTGCTCTTTAAGTGTATGAACTTTGATTTCCCATTATTCGCCATCCCATGCTGGATCCATTTCTGGCAAATTGTAGTCCTCAGGTCTCAATGACAACTCGAAATATTGCAGCAAGTAGAGTACAAGCAAAATTTGGACAAGTGAATATCTTTTAAGACAAAATTCATAGATACTTAAGCCAAGAAATACACCTGTGGCCAACCATAAGGAATAATTCTTCGAACATTTGATTTTTCAATTCCCATTCCAAAAGCAATTGTGGCAACAACAACCTGGAGAAAGAATATGAATACGCATCTTAAAAGAAAGTCATCTTTTTACGGACCAACAAAAGAAAGCCCATACTTTAAACTAAAGTCATTGCCGATCCTATCATGCCTTTTAGTTGAGTAACCTTGTATATATTAGAATGCAGTTATCAAATTTTCTGTTGTTCACATGACAATATACAACTTCGTACCTGTAAAGCATTTTCATGGAACTCCTTGTGAACCAGATCATGCTCTCCCTGCATTGGGGAATCACAAAAAAGTATGAGAACATTTCACCACAAAACCAAAACAAAGGAATCTAAGAATCAAGAGCATGCACTTGTAGACATTATACTCACCAAAACAATGTGATCTATGTATTCATTAATTGTGTGATTGGACATAATAGTGTACCTAGAAAAGAAGTCGGACCAACAATCATCAAGGCCCATTTCTCAACAGCTAGAAAGAACATTCTAGGCATTATCTGCGATCTGTTATTAGTATTACTGAAAGAACATTCCAGGGTGTCCTGTTCAAGTGAAATGATAAGTCACTAATGTCAAACTAAATCACTGATTTCAAAGTTTCTCCACTTAATTAGGGAACACTTACAATAAGCATTGAGTCTTAACTTTTGAAGGGCTGGAAGATTATCATTGATGTCAGAATGAGCTTTTGTTGTCATTATCTGAACCAAAAAGAAAATACATCACATTGTCACATACCTTGATGTTATATAAGCTTTGAACACAGAATAAATAGAAGTACCTCTAAAAACCTGCCATTAGTGTCATTTTGTTTGGCAGGAACTAGTTCAACCATGTAGTTGGCAGGGGAGATAAACCAGTTCATTTCACTTCGCCATCTACTCTTCCTGTCTTCAGATAACGGTTCTAATTTCCATAGTTCCCCGAAGACCGAAGCTACAAAACCAATCACATTTCATTACCAAGCAAATAAATACAATATTCAGGTCATAAACCAAGTCCAAAGTATCTCATTCCCAATGATGACAATTACCAAAGTCAACATATTGTTTGTCTTGGAAGGATCAATAGAATTAGCAGAAACGTAAACGAACATAGTTGGGAGTATGACTGAACAAATAAGGATGAAACAAAGTGTAATTAATCATAGGTCTAAGAGTTATTCACGCTTGTGTCTTCATCTGTCACCTGCCTTGTGTAGAAGTTTCATGTGAGTAAATTGGAGTGGATAGATAAGTTGGATTGTGTTCTGAAATTCCCTGTCTACATAACTAAACCTATAATTTCTATCCTTATTGTATCAATCTCATTGAACTTCACTAAGAAGGCTTAAGTAATTGTCTCATAACAAATCAACGCAGCAAACAAATGAAATGTAAAGGCCACTTGAAATAACATTCATACCAGCAAGATTAGTTATGGCATTGGACAATGCTAATGCAGTTGCTACACCTTTGCATCCTCCTGTGACATCTTCACCCAACAACAACTTTGAGAACTTCTCTTTCATGGTTTCAACGTCAGAAAATTGAATGGTATCACTTTCTTTCTCTTTCACATCCAATTGCTTAAGGCTGCTTGAAACCTCTTCCCCTTCATCTGGTCCATGCTCCTCTCCTTTATTTACAAGACAATGAGAGGAGAATGATCCACTTGCTTCTTTGCTTGAAGAACAGACAGACATCTTCGTCCAAGGAATCAGTGGCACACCCCAGCAGCTCTGCTTGTGCTACTTGTGTCATCATAACTCCAACTGTTGAGAATGCAGCTCTCTAGGCCATCATATGTCTTGATCCCTGAGAGAATTAGATCAAGACTGTCATGTCATTGCAAACATTATAAATATGAAGAAACAATAAAGAATCAGATGAGTTGATACTATGTCTATGGTCTCCACTAGATAACACCATGCATGTATGGAATTACAAAAGATCATCCACAAAAGATCTTACCTTGGCAACATCTAGTTTGCCAAGCTGCATAGCTAGATCAAATCTATAATTGGGGTCTGTAGCTACTTTGGTCTATAAAACCCAATAATATAGTAACAATAAACCATTAATAAGCCAAGTTCAATGTTCAAACAAAAGAAAAGTAGTAAAGTGCCTTAGTTTTTTAATTCTTAATGTAACCCAAGAACAGGTCTCCAAGAGAATTTCATAATTACCCCATCACCTACTTTGTCGAATTTCTTCAATATCTTTACGAAAGCAAGCATGTTCAACCTCTAAAACATATTTGTGGGTAATGAGTTGGGCACTGAAACCATATGACCAGTACGAGTAAAAACAATTTCACTAAACTCTTCAGTCCTAGATTCCTAGCTTTCTTGTCAGTAAGAAAATTCCATGACAAATGCATTTGCACAACTAAAACAATATTCCAAAGGAATATACTTGGACATATACATTTTGCATGAACTTCATGGTGAGATAGCTAAATCATAATGCACCTATGTAGGTACAATCATTTCGTTACTTGGGGCAGTGCTTAGACTTGACTACATTCGTATGCTTACATTTTTAGGCGGGCCATTTTCAGATTTCTATGAGAATTTCAGAGACAATTTTTTTTTAAAATCGTTTCCAACATATATATATATATATTTAACCCCTCCCACCCCATGCGACTAGTAGGTATCGAATCCAAGCCGTGAGGGTCAAACCACCACAGCCTTAGCCAACTAACTTGGCTACCTTTAGCTTTAGCTTTTCACAGACATTCGGTAAAGTCAAATTAACTGAACCTATATCTCCAAGAAACTTAGAAATATCATAACCTATTGCAAAAATAAGAAGAAAGACGATAAATCACCAACATTTTCTCTTGTCCATGTCCACAGAGTAATGAGCAGGTTGCTTCATCCCCGTACAAGCAATGAACGATTCTGCAGTCTCTTTGTAGCAGTTGTGCATAAGGTACTGCAAAACAATATCGCGTACATGACTATCATCGATTTCCTGCAACAGTAAAGAAAACTTTTAGCTAAACAAAAGAGCTTGAGAGGAAATACTTGAGGGTAGAGGACAATATACTTTGAATCCTGATCTAAATGAGAAGAAAATCAAACCAATCAACTGATGTAGAAGCTACTCTAAGATTAAATCCAACCCATAATGGGACCCATGGCCAGGCATCATATAAAGTTGCAAACCCCTCCATAGGCTCTCATGACATGAATATCAATCAAGTTTTGGCTACTTTTCCAGCCCATGAGCAATCGAGCATCTTTGATATATATCTTAAACCAAATTCTAGTAGTTAGGTCTTAGTTCGTGAAATTAACCTGATTTCCAATAGGAAAGCCAATTTAAGACTGCATAGACTGTTTGTTTCTAATCGAAGACTGTATATTTGTAAATAATCAATAATGTGTCTTCCTTTAGGTTGAAATCACATGTTTTGGCACATGATTAGTTATTTTTTCTTCACAAGAGTAAGTCACTTTCCACATCCCCCATCGGGTAAAACATGGATTAATTGAAGGATCCCACATGACATGGGCAACGATTTGGTAAAGAAGAAACCAAAAGAAAAAACAACAAACAAACATACGCATGCATACATGACAAAGGTAATCACTTACACTAGTAACTAGCCATTGATTTAACCCATTTCAAGAGGCTATCTTGAGATTCTCCATAGGAGCTCAACTGCGATTGTATGTTCAGATAAGAAAATAAAAATCTCAGATAATCAAGCAATGTTACCTTCCTTTTGGTTTGCATTTCCACAACCCTTTATGGTAAATTGTTCTCACAGTGTGAAGGAAAAGCAAATACTCCTATAGAGCTCTCTGTCCTACTACTGAACCTGCAACAAGTACAGACATCACAAGGTGGCCCAAATGGGCATTTTTGTAATCAACCGGAAGGGACCATTAGATAACGTGTTTTGACTGAAAACTCCTCAATTTGCTCTTTGAATCAAGGACAATAACCATGTTTTGTACAAAAATCTAAGCTTTCAGAACTACTCAACACTCAATCCACGAATGGGGTCAAACAAAACAGAGATTAATTGATGAGACTTTCACAAAAGGAAGACGTTTTTACCTTCAACTACTCCAATCTTGAAGCAGTGAACACGATTGAACCAGCTAGAATCGATTAAGTCCACACATATCTGAAACAAAAGAGAGAACCCATTTTTATAAAGTAGTAATAAAAGAAGAAACTCGACTTAAACGCCTGACCAAGTGAATTTTTTTTTCGGGTTAGATTGTTTACCAGAAGTGTGATGAAGAAACAGAGAAGCTTTAATCAAGTTTAGGTTTGAAATAACTTCAAAACACAGCAACCTTTTAAGCCCATATAAAAAAAAACTTAATACGAAAATAACAAATCACAGCAACAAAAAGGTTTTACCTTGCAGAGCTCTATGAATCGAGCTTCGATGGCTTCACCGTCTACATTGAGGATTGCTCATCGAAACTGACGGTCTCTCCTCTTCCATCTTTTTCCCAAAGAGTTAAAAATCGTTCAAAAATCAACCAAAACTAAGCTGATCTAACACCGTTAATCGAGAAAATAATCAAATATAAATTTCACAGAAATCAAACCTGGAAAAAAAGAAACAAATCTGGAACTCTCAAACTCCAAGAACTTGGAAAAATCTCGGTGATAATGTTCGATCCTAACCATTTTAGATCCAACGATAGAAGGGAAAAAAACCCTAACTTTTGGGGCGAATTGAACAAACAAATCGACTTTTAAAACCCTTCTTTTTTCTTCTTCTGTTTAGATCGACAAAAGGGAAAAATAAACCCCAACCGGGATGCTATTTGCACCCAATTGGGATGTTATTTGCACCAAAGAAAAAAAAACTGTATCCTGACAGTTAAAACCGTCGCCAATTAACAATAACCGTCGTTACATAATATTATCATGCAGCGGTTGAATAACCGTCGTTGAATAAAGTATTTAGCGGCGGGTTTTTCTAACCGTCGCTAAATAACCGCCGCTATAGTGACTATTTCTTGTAGTGGTTCACCAAAGTCAGAGTTTGATTGACTCCAACCAATTACTTCCTCCGTGGAAATGGTTCATAAGCCTCAAGTCTCTATTATTTGATTAAAAAGAACTCCAGCTTAATTAACGTTCCACAACCTCGCCAGATCTGATCATTGACCTTCTATGAGTATTACCGATATGAACCAAGTGTTTTCCTCTATGAATTTTACAAATACTTTGGCGGTAACATGGGATGCACCACAACCAAGTCTTACGGACGTATGCTTGGGGTACCGGAGATACTACCTGATCTAATGTTTGTGCTTCGCGATGCTTATCGAAAGACCAAGGATCACACCATCATGTAATGCAACACAACCAAGTCTTATCACCTGCTTGGGACCTCCTGTGACACTTACTCATAGGAATCTATTCTACAGATTGAACGACCCACCCGGGGTGAAGGTTAGTTTAAGCAATGTTAACACTCAAAGGGTTTCTCTTTTTTATTGATACTCGTTTGTCTGATAGAAAGGATTAAAAACTTTGTTACATTTACTGCCTTACTTAGTAGAAGATGAAAGCTTTACTTAATGATGATATGAAGTGGTTGAAGGCTCAACAACTCTCCAAATGAGGCATATACCAATACAAAGCTACCTTCAACTCTTCTTCACTTCTCATCTCTCTTCTCTTTAGATAACCAAACAGCTCATGAAGAAAGGAAGAGTTTCTTCGTAAAACACACCATGGATCCTTCAAAAGAGATATGGGTTGTGAGCGGGTAAATGGATATTTCAAGCGAAGGCCGGAGAAGGGATAGAAGGCTTCATGAATTTTTGAACTAGAGAGATGATCCATAGAAAATGGATCTCGTTTCGTATTTATAGAACCAGTCTGGAAATTGTGAAGTCGACTTTGCTATCTCAACCACTCTTTTTTCAGGCTAAATTTTTGAACAACTTTTGTTCTATCAGGACGACTCTCTGCTGAAATGACCTGTCAAAGGGTGAATTCGACTTTACCTACCTCGAACAACTTTTTTGAACAAAAGTTTCTCCTTTGTCACATGTTTTTTTTACTTCAACATCTCCTTTTGGACATGGGATTGTCTAAAGAGAGAATACCCATTCTCAAATTCAAACTTTGAAATTTGGTTCCTACTCATTTTTGCCATAAAAAAAAGCTTTTGGCACTTCATTTGAATTTTGGTCATCCATAAACTATTTTTGGATTGCCTTGGTCTTCATAGCTTTGACTTGTTTCTTAAGTTGTCTTCAATCTTCTTGTCCTTTGATAATGTTCCTCATTATTGAAATGATTTTTACAAAGCATGGTCCTAATCTTAGTCACTTGATATATGATTTATAATTTCATCATATATTTTTACATTGTTTTGACATAATTCACAAATACATTTTCTCAAAAGTTATAGAGCTTTGGACCCAACAATAATATGCCCACTAGTCCATCCAATGGATTATGGATATCCAACACTACTCTAGGAAAAAACCGGATTTTAGACCAAACAACAATAGAAACATTAACTATAAGTTGATCGTAAAAGACAGTTGATCGATAAAAAATTAAAAACATTGATCAATTGAATGACCTAAGTAATATTAATGAATGATGTATCCGATACTCTCTTGAAATAGTGACACCCTAGATTGGCTCATCCACAATATAATCCTTTTGAGTTTTTTTTTTTGTAAAACATAATACACCCCAGAATATATTTATGGCCTGATAAAGCTTGACTTGTCCTTGGAGCAATTATGCCTACTTTGACAACATCTTAATCATGAATTGTTCACACGCATATGGTGTCTTTCTTTTCGGAATAAGAAGTAGAAGTAGAATCTTTGTGACAATTTTTTTTTTAAACTTTATTGTCTGAATCAACGAAAATTCTAACTGTCGAGGGAATGGGCGAGGAAAACAGTGAGGGGGGGACCGTCCATCCCCCCAGGATGCGTGCCTTCATTTTTCTTGCCCGCATCCCGGGGGGATGGACGGTCCCCCCCCCCCCCTCCCTCGCTGTTTTCCTCGCCCATTCCCTCAACAGTTAGACAAGCTCCTGAATCAAATTCCCAAAGATACATTTCTTCATAAACTTAATGTGCATCCCAAATAGTTAAAAAAATTAATTTATTTAACCAACACAAATTGAAGAAAACACCTAGTTGATTGAAGATGTCCCTGAAAGGAAGAAACTGCCTTATAAATATTAGAAATTCACTGATTAATGTCAAATTTATGGGTAGATAAAGTTCAGTTAGGTTCTCTATGTTGGCATATTTTAGTGGCTAATAATAATAATAATAATAATTTTGAGGGGCTTATGGTAAACTAAAATTTAAAAATAAAATGACATTTTGTAACAATTGTACATGTGGCCGTTGTAAAGTGATCGAACATTGGCTTTTCCATTTTAGGTTTCTAGCCAGCCTGTGTGAGTGGTATTTTTAGCTCGTCCTTAAATTCTAACATTTCATTTATGACAGTTTCTTTGTATCACCAGTGTTCTAAAAAATGGAGGCGGCGCCTAGGCGTTAGAGAAACGCCCAGGTTAATGGCTGGGCGGGTTCTAGGTGGTCTAGGCAGGGTCTGGGCGATCTGGGCGGGATCTGGACAATCTAGGCGGGGTCTGGGCGGGGTCTAGGCGGTATGAGCGAGGTTTTTTTTTTAATAAGGTTGATTGTGTTCTTATTTTATTTTTCTTTCCCCTTTTAAATAAACAATTTAATTGTTTTTTATTCAGTATATGTCTGAATGTAGCAAATGATGATTACTTAATGGAATTCTCAAAGGATCTGCCGGTACCAATTTTAGTAATGTAGATTTTATCAAACATGACTGAGGTCATTCATGCAATTTGAAGAAAAATAAAGAATAGGTTTGGATATTTGTCCACAAATTCAACTTTGTATAAAGTACCCATCATGACTAACTTCAGTCATTTGAGTTTTAATAAATTTTGTTCATGATTGTTAATTTTTCATGTTTTTAAATTTTGAATATGTATCTTGGCATTAAATTGGATGTAATTGATAAGGTATCATGCTTAACTTTTGTAAATTATTAAAGTTATAATACAAAACTTAAAACCGCCTAGGCCCCTGGGCGCTAGGCACCTGCTCGCTGCCCGCCCACCGCATCTTGCTTTTTAGAACACTGTGTATCACCGCCATGTCCATTTTTCTCTTTTCCTCTTATTTTTGCCATTCTCTTCTACAGATCCAAAACGTCAACCCCAATCAATGATGAAACCCTAAATTTGTTCATCAAATCAAAGCTTTGGAAGATGACTCATTGAGCCTTGATCTCTGTAGCACCCCGTAATTTTTGTACTTACTGAATTTTTATATTTTTGTGTGATTGTCTTCATTAAGTTATGGGCATACGTATGAGCTATTTGTTTGTCCATGTGATGTGTAGTTTGTTTATTTAAGAATTAATTTCCTACTTACCTTCCTCTACCGAATCTCGAGACGAGATTCTTTTGAGTTGTATATATTGTAATACCCACCTAATTAAATAAATATAAAAATTTCTTGTTCATTAATTGTGGCATATATTGTAATCTAAATTATTTGGAAAAAAAAAAAATTGTTTGCCATGGCTAAATAGAATACGGTGTGTGTGTGTGCTTTTAGCCAAAAATTTATAAACCCTAATGTTGATGGGTTGTTATTGTATTTGAGATTGGTTTTGGGCTTTTATTGAAACTAATGATTAGGGTTTTATTTTGTGAAAGAGGGTGGATGCATTCGAAAGTTTGGTGGGGGCGAATAGCCACCCACCATATATAAATAAATAAATAAACAAAACCCTTTTCCTACCTCCTTTTCTTTTCTCATTTTCCTTCTTCTTTTGTGCAACAGAAAGAGCAATCTTGCTCTTCCTCTTACCCTTTTCGGCGGCGACAAAGGTAGAGTGGTTGGTTCAGTGATGGTGGCGAGATGGTTGTTGATAGGTGGAGGCGATGTGAAGTTGTTGCAGTGGTGTAGATTTTGCTGGTGAGTTTCTCCATCCCCTTCATTTTTACAGTGAGCCTTCTTCTTCTATACCTACTCTCTTATCTTGATCGAATACATGATTTTCTGTGGAAGCTGAGCTGCTACGAATTTCATGTGTGTGATAGATCGTATGTATTCTCTTGATTGTTTTGATTCAAACAGCTATTAATGTATTGAATTTCTCCATGTTTTGATTCATTGGTTTAAGTATATATGTTCGTTCATTCATTCTTTAATCGGGTCTAACAGAATGTGAGATTTTATTGGCATGAATTCTAGGGTTTTCTTTTTCGAGTTTCAATAGTCTCAAGTGTGGTTTTATGTTCCAGAGTTTTTGGAATTTCAATATCGATTTTAGGCTTTCCAATTATGTTTTGGGGTTTCATCAGTTCTTGGATTGATGATAATTCTTGAATTGGAAACTGTAGTTGCAATGTCTTTGAATGGATATCTTGTGTTCTGATTTGGTTATTTGGACTTTAAACTATTGGGAAAAAGTGTTTTGGTGAATGTTTGTATAGGTTTGAATTTGCATGTTTGAAATATCATTTTGTGAAACTGCTCATGAACTGTTTGAAGAAATTTCTGAGAAAGAAAATTGCCATCTGAAATCTACTTAGTTATATCTTTGAAAACTTATCATCAATTTATCCAAATAATAAATTGTTGATCTAGATTCCACCTCTGCTCCTTATAATACTATATATCCAATTAGGGGAGCGTAACTTCTATTACTTTCTCTTGTTATATGCTATCTCATTGTTATACAACTCTAACTTCCAGTTTTAACAGGATTTCTCTTTGTCTGGTTTTCTTGAACTAGTCAAAATCTCCTAAAAAGTTCCTTTACCAAGTAGATAACTGAATGTAAGTGGAACTGACAAACCAATCATATCCATTAGGAGTATCTCACTACTTGGTGTGGGGACCGTGTAAAGAGGACAAAGGTCATACGGTAAATGGGATGTTGGGGGTGTAAAGACTTGTAATTGTAGCTTTTCCGCACTTAGTTTTGGATATTCTTCTGAATGGACAATAACAGGCCAGTAGCGTGCACTACATCATTTACATACTGATTCTACAAATGATGCTTTGACATTGGAGGGGTGGGGGATAATTTTCAGAAAAACATTCACAACTAGTGTGCATGCTTGGTGGAGCAAATTAACCTCCTCCCTTTCAAGTTAAGAAACTATTGGGTTCAAGCTGATTTATGCTTAGTTTAGTAGTTAAGAGGTAACTGCATGTTTGTTTGCTTCTTCATTTTTTTTTCTTGGTACTTGTAGTGTAGGTGATGCATATAGAGAAATTGACTTAAATTTTAAAAGATTTTGCATCAATTTGTGTTTATTGAAATTAGTCACCTGAAAACTTTGTTAAATCACAATTCTGAAGTACTATACATTCAAATGGTTCTGTGCATTACTATTTAGTAAATTATTTGAGATATTTTGTTGATGTTGTTGCTTTACACTGTTTCTTTGGTTATTTCTATCTAATGCATTGGTTTCCAGTTCCATAGAAAATTTTGTGCTTCCCATCCCTTCTCCATCTCTTTCCCTGCAATTACATCCTTTGTTCTGCATTATAAGAATGATTTTTTTTTTTTTGGTAAAATCCACTTCAACAGTTGCTGAAGTTGGGGATTTTCCAGCAACTGTGATAATGTTGTTGTATTTGTGCAAGTTTGACATTGTTATGCTACTAAGGAGATGAAAATCATGTGGACTGGAAATTAACTGAGCACTTGTTTTAGCTTGAGTATTTGTATTGTTATGCGAATTGATATGCATATTGTTTTTCATATGATGCAAAGAGATGAGATATGTGAATTGGCAATGTGTCAAATATTACTTGTTCCCCAAGAGAATGGTGGATACTGTGATTGATTTATTTATGATTGACAAAGCGTCACCATAAAAGAGTTTTGAGGATTTATTTATTTTTATGATCTTTTCCACAACTCCGAAAAAAAAAGTGAAAACAAAAGAAATTTGTTTTGTATACAGACTTGCTTGTATATGTGTGATAAAATATTGGGTATGCAGACTTGCTTGCATATCGGTGCACCGTTCCATGTGAGTTCGGTTGTACGTGTAGATTTAGGAAGAATATTTGCCAGTGATCGAACTTCGGGTGAGATTACATGTTCCTCGAGGTGGCACCCCACTTGGAACATGTACGCTCCGAGTGGTTTCCATGGCAAGGGAGACACACTTGGGTGAGGTGTGTTCGGCATATGGAGGATAGTGCGATTGTGGAAAAGAAGCAAGATTTTTTTTTTTTTTTTTTGTATGTGCATGATTACCTTAAAGGAAGAAACTAAATGCTCATTCAACCATTGAATGAGAACTACATGTCTTCCTAAAGGTAGAAAAATGTGTTTTGTTAATATGTCAATAATAGTCTAATATGATTATGAATTGTATTGTTGTTGCATTTATGAGGATTGATAACTCATAAATTTTATTTATTAGTAATAAATAATGCATATTTATTTATTAGGATGATGACACCTTTGCCTCATTGAGGAACTACCGGTTGGTGTGGTTGGCTATTGTTTTTGTTTAGTTTGATGTTATCAAGTGTGGATTTATTGATTTTTTTTTTATGAAGATTTCTCACACCAGCATTATTGCTGACTCAAGTGAGTTTTTGCTTCTTGGGTACATTCCTTTTGGACTGTAGCCGATTAACCTTTCAGGTTTAGAGATTTTGAGCTGCGTTACTGGAGTTCCACTAGTGAGCTAGCAACGTCAGAGTCTTTCCAGGTTAGAGTTTTATTTGTTTCAGTAATTAAATCATATTTTAGTTGTTGCTGCTATTTGTTTCTGTTGTTATTGAATTTTCTTGTCCCGAGTTTTGGGGGAAACGGATAATCCTACGTGGATTTTAGGATTTTCGTTTTCTTCGAAAATTGGGGCGTGAGAATCTCCAACATTTCTCCTTCTTTCGATGTGACTTCTATGCAGCATAACAAGAATCTCCGACGTCTCTAGCGCCAGTAAAAGAAAAAAAAAAGAAAAAAATGGTCTCACCCAAATCGACGAGACTAATTTTTTTTCAATTTTGAAGCCCATGGCTACGAAATTTGCGCTAAATCTGACAGCCCATTGCTGTGAATTGAAAAAAAAATTAGACAAAACTTTCTTTTTCAATCTCGTCATCGTAGGCTCCGAGATTGGATTCCGATTTTGCATTTGTTGGTTGTAACAGATGGAGAGCAATCGAAAGGGGTTGTTGAAGGTTGTTGTTTTTGCTGCCCAAGTTGTTGTTGTCATTGTTGTTGTTGATGTTGTGGAAGAGGGAGAAGAAACAGAGAAAGGATGAAGAGAGGCAGAGGAAGAAAAGAAGTATTTCACAGCTGGAGAAAGAAGAGGGTGCAGGCGAGTGGCAAGAGAATGATGCATGAGGGGAGATTTGGGTTTGGGAAGGGTTTAAATTGGTGGTGTTATTTAGTAGGGTAATGATGGTAGTGTTACCGAGTAGAAATGGTGGTGATACAAAGCAATTGCCTTCATTTATTGATATTTGAACCATATAACATTAGTTCTCCTTATGAACAATAGATATGTGTATCTTCATCCTTGATATTTGAAATGCCCAAAATGCCCTTCATTCATTTTTTATTACAATAAAAATCAAATGGTAGGTAAAAAGTCACAAGAGTATTTTTGTATTTGAAATAAAAACACTGTTACATGCCTTTTTGCCTTCCAAATTCAGATTATTTACAATCAAACTCAGTTCTTCTCAAATATTATTAATTATAGTTATGCCTCTAACATAATTTACTTGAAACCCCTCAATTATCTATAAATTATAAATAACTCTTACATTTAAAATTTGTATTCTCATTTTGCCATCTACATTTCATAATTTTTACAGTCTAAACTAGCCCCTCGTAAAAATTGATAAATTATATCTAGCCACTAACATAATTTATTTAAAGTATTTGCAATCATCTATTAATCATAAAAATACCCTTACAACTAAAATTTTTAGTTTCCATTTTTCCATCTACATTTCATATTTTTACAATTAAAATCAGTCTCTCACAAACATAAGTCCCTAACATTATAATTTATTTGAAGACTTCTAATTATTCAGAAATTATACATAGGCTTTAAAATTATAAATAATAATTTTATTTCAAAATTCAATAATAATTTTTACTTATTATTAAATTGTTAAAATAAAATAAATAAGTACTTAAATATCCGTGCAAGTAGAGCAAGTCCATACCCTAGTTGTTTTATCCTGAATTTTCGGCCCAGTATTGTGGATGCTCTAAATATTAAAAATATTGGGATTTTGGTAGATGCCAAAGTAAATCTAAATGTTGAAAATGGAAGCTGACGCAACATACCAGAATTATTAGACAAAGTGATGGTTCCATGGACCTTGTACTACGATGTGCAGTTAACATCAACAACTCCCCCCAATATAAAAATATCATTTGAATCATGTGACTGCCCTATTTCATAATCCACTGCACTAACCATGTGACACCATAAATTCTTTTAGAATTTTCCAATAATTGCAACTTTGCGACCAACGCTCTGATTGTCACTCTTAACAAAATTGGCCCCTATATGAGGACTATGGATCAAACTGTTTTACTTAATTTTTGTTAGCACGATCCAATCAAACCTTAACTCGTACTAGTTGAAAAAATTTACATGACCAAAATTTCTCCGTGAAACACATACACAAGCTCCTTGTTTAATGATTCAATTCAATAATAAGGTACTAGCTACTAAGCACATGAACCGGGTCGCTCATAATAGCACCTTTTACTTTGTCTGCCACGTGAAAAAAAAAACGACCTTTAATGCATATATCTACTTTTATTACTACTTGAAATGGACACACTCTATGTATACTTTTATTTAAAAAAATCAATAAATAAAAATTTTAGGAAACTTAAATTAATCAATGTTATAGTTAAATTATAAAATAAAATTACAAAAGCAATGCCATATTTTTAAAAAACTTTAAGTTGATTATTTTGATTTTGACCTTTTTTTTTTTTTGTTTCTGTCTCAAACAGAGGAGAGAGTTGTACTTTCTTACTTGGTGTGTCCCATACATAGCATAATAAATTACAAAAAATCAAGAGAGTCAAGCCTGCAGAGCTAGGCCCGCGCCAGGTCAGCCCAATACCATTTATCATCCTAGAGATTGGATCATTTTCAGCATCTCTAGGATTATGGATGGTATTGGACTGGCCTGGCACGGCCCTAACTCTCTAGAAAATTTGAATAAATTAAGAGAGGAAAGGGGCGAGGTTGCTGCCTGGGGGGGGGGGCAAATGTACACTTTTGGAAAAAAAAGGTGTTTAAAGAGGGGGGGGAGGGGGGCAAAAGTGTATTTTCGCCCCCCTGTCAACAACCAAGCAGCTGGGCCCAGGCCAACAAGAATTACTCTATTAAATATCAATACTACCCTTTCTAATTGTTTTGTTCTTCAGTGGATTTAATTCTACATAAAAAGGGTTGCTCACTTTCTTGAGGGCATTTTGGGCAATTTAAAAAGTGGCGTGAAGACCTACACGCACAACCACTCTAGATGTCACGCTTCTCTCTTATGGAAGTAGCACGATAAAGAGAGAGGAAATGTCACTTTAGAACAGATCTAAGACTAGGGGTGGGCACGGGACGGGATGGGACGAGATATACCCATCCCTATTCCATCCCGACCTCGTCCCATCCCAAACGGGTTCGGGACGGGATCAGCGTGCTGTCTGTGACTGCTGCGAATGTTATCATCATATAAGAGCGTGAAAAATATATTTCTTATAATTAGATATAGATGTGGCATGCAAATATAAGGGTAGCCACTAAATCCCCTAACAATAAAGTCGAGTGGACTGACTTTTAGAAAATGACATGATAAATGGGACCCACTAAGAGTATTGTGTCGCTGTGATCACCTCCCAACTGATTTTACAATTTCATTACTGTGGGAAACAAAATTCATGGTTCCTTGACAAAATGACATTTCATATTTTGTTAGGAAAGAAATATAGACCTATTGGTGATGCTCTAACATATTCATTTACCATCAATACATATATTGTAATTAAAAAAAAATATTTTTACAGCCCGGGGCATCTCAAATTCTTGGCTCCGCCCCTGAATGTTCCATTCTGAATATGTATTACTCAGTTAATTGTTATTTTTCATCTTCACCTGGGTATTATCAATATTTGGAAGTTAAATAATTGGAGCCACTTTTATTGGGAATCCAAGCAACAATCTGCTATCTTTCTCTTGCTTAATGAATATTTATTTCTTGAAGTAACATTTCTATTACCACTGCAAACACCATGAGTTTCTGTCAGTCATCTGTAAGTTTATATGAATAAAAATAAATAAATAAATACAAATATTAATAATAAATATTAAAAAATTAGCTCGGAACGGGATGAGATTGGCGGGATTGAAAATCTTCATCCCATTCTAGATCAGGATGGGATGGGATCGGGATGAAATTATTCAATCCCATTAAGACCCGAAAAAATCGGGACGGGATGGGATGCCCACCCTTATCTAAGACCCATCTCCGAATCTAAGTGCAAATTTCTTTACATTACTTTTTAATTTCATCCCCCATTGCATCCTTTCTCATGAGCGAAGAACCCTTCAGTACAAGGGTACTTCTACAACTCATTAAAAAATACAAGAGGAGACTCGTGCTTCTAATAATGTCTCAGATCTATGTTTGTATCCCCTTATTGAAATTTTGTAATGTTTCTTTAATGCAAATTATGTATCCTCAATTTACATTGCTTTCTTGCTATTATGAAAATGAGAGTTAATATTCATTTAAGCAATATGCAACGGGTATAGAAGAAGTTGGTATAGTGGGTCAAATATGATCCTATAACGGTTTTTGGCCCTTTCTCGTTCTATTTGGGTCAAGCTTTTAAGTGGGCCTTTGATTTACGAAACACCTTTTGTCAACAACGTAATATTTATACCTAATGATCAACCATCCTAACAGATTAACACAAAAATAAAGAGATATATGCAAGCGAAATATGTTCGTGTAACGCGCTTGCTAGCACATATGTAACTACGATATTCTTTAACCTTTTAATTAAAAAATATAAATAATTTCTTATGATTGTCTTACTTTGAATCTTTTGTAAAATCCAATTTAAGTTATTTCTATTAAAATTTTAAAATTTAATACTGAACATGCGCTCATATAGAGTGCATCCACACGCTAGTTTATGTAAATTGAAGTTACTATATGTCACAACTATCTTCTTGCTTAGCCAAGTGAGGTTTGCTAGTGCCGCACGAGAAATATTTTTGAAAAGAAAGCTCGTGACACATACTACACAAAGGTTAGTCTCCATCGTTTTTTTTGCTAATTGATTCTAATTCCATTGGTCTGATTCCACCATACTAAGCCAAAACAAACAAGCTTGAAGCCATTGCTTGATTCTATTTGAAAAAAAAAACCTTTGCTTAGAATAGAATGAAGAGAAAGATGACCGCCAAAATATATAATCATCTTCAACTCCAACTCCCGAGAACCATTTAAATCACATTTTATTTTCTCGAGTAATTCTTGCTGGCCTGGGCCCCGCTGCCTGATTGCTGCTTTGGGGGGAGGCGAAAATACACTTTTGCCCCCCCTCCTCTTTAAACACCTTTTTTCAAAAAATTGGTTAAAGAGGGGGGTCGCCCGCTCCCCCCCCAAGCAGCAACCTCGCTCCTTTTCCCAGGCCAACTAGAATTGGGGTATTTTCTCATAGTTGTCCTAACCAATTCTTCTTGTGAACCAATCACAGCTGAGTTAAAAAAAAAAAAAAAAAAACCTAGGTGGCACGAGTCAAAGCAATTGTGCACCATCCATGATCATTGGACGTTGGATAGTAGCATTTGCGATCTAATGTCCCAACGGTATCTAACATAAACTATTCCCCAAAAGTCTTCATTGGTATCCCCAAGGTCTAAACTTCAGCCCCTAAAGATTCCAAAGTTGAAACTATAATAACATAATCAATCATCATAATCTAATGTCCCTACTAATATACAAAAACAAGGAGCCAAGAAGATTAAGAAATTGATGCAAAGTAACCAGTAACCACCAACATAACTTAGTCAAAATTATACATTCTTTTCCTTTTTGAACATCATTTCTTCTTTTTCTCCAAATTTTGACTAGGGAATCAGAAGATATGTAGTATCTCTAAAATAAAATTGTTACAAAGAGGGCAATTGCCTCTACTCACCCAAAGCTCTTTAGAGCAAACCCTGCAAAATGTATGTCCACATGGGATGAATGCTGCATCTTTATGCCTCACCATACACACACAACACACAAACTCTACTTTTCCTTCTTCTTTGCCTTCCTCTTCTTCTTCTTTTTTGCACCCCAACTTTTCCTCTTCACACCCCTCTTCCTCTTCCTCTTCTCCTCCCATGTATCTTGTCCCTGTTTCTCTATCTGTTTCACCCAATAAATCCATCAAGGACATTCTCATTGGAGGTAGTGGTGGTAGTGGTGGTAGTGGTGGTGGTGGTGGTGGCATGGCAGGCTCTGTTCCTATTTCCTCTGCTTCCTGCCTCTGTCTTGACATCCTTTGTTCTTCCCTCTCTGCCTCTAATGCGGCAGCAAGTCTGATGACTTGGGGTGAAGGGGAGACATCGGAAGCTGAATTTTCAACTTGAATAGAACTATTTTCTTCGTTTCTAGCCTGAATTGGTGCGGGGGTGGGAATGAAATCCCCAACATTGGCGGCCGGTGCAGGTATGTTGGATGATTCGGCCATAATTTGGGCGATTTCTTCTGAAATTCTTACCGGATTTGATGCAAGAACCGAATCCCCACCACTATTCGTGGCAGCAGCAGCAGCAGGCATGGGTGAAGCTGGATTGGGTGCAGAGGTTGCAACCGAATAAGCCTGGGAAATTTCACTAGAGTTTCCTCCTCCTCCTCCTCCTGCTGGATTGTTAACTTGAACAGAATCCCCACCACCATTAATAGAAGAAATAGGGACGGTGTTTCGATTGCTAGGACCAGAACTGGAGATGGGGGGAGAAATCTCAAGTCTAACATCTTCAAGATTGAACTCTGTAGGCGAAAGGGGGTCAGCAGAGGAGGCAGACCAAGCAACCCCAGCTCTCCGAATGCGAAGCCGATCCTTGAAAGACTTCCAACTTTGTTGCTTATTATTGTGTCTCTGTTCATTAGGCAAAGTAAGACCTCTGTAAGCCGCACCAGACTCTTCATCATTGATTATATCCATGAGAGTCCTCGTCGGTGCTCTTTGAGCTTCATCGCACCCCAGAACCGCTGCAAGTGTCAGCCCTGCAAGCGACTCCAACCCTTCATCACTGTCCCTTCTCTTCAACAGATCTCGCAAATTCGATGTTTCTATCATCGAAACATCTCTTCTTCTTCTCCCAATCTCCATTTCTTCTTCAGATCTAATTGTAATTGAATCAGATAAATAAATCAACGATTGTGAAATCAGAACTATGGGTTATTTTGGTTTTCGATTCATTGTTAATGGGTCGATGAGAGAAGATGAATTTGATCGAACAAAATTCGATTCTTCTCTTCCTCTGTTTTCTCTCTCTTACACAGTCGACAAACAAGAGAGTATTTTATTTTGGGAGGACTGAGAGGTTCTCTTCTTCTCTTTTATGTAGATAAGAAGAAATAGTGAAATACCAAAAAGGCCGTAAATTATACATATTTAGGTGGTCTTATTGTATCTAAAAGTGTATTTTGCCAAGATTGATTTGTCAGTATTTGTTGATCCAAAAAAGTCAAGGAGATAGATAGGTTGAAAGAAAGGGGTGATTTTGACCACATAAACTATAGTTTGTTGGGATGCATTAAAGTAGAGTTGTGGCCGTCCATACAAAATTGAGAAGTTGTTTGTTTGGTTAACCTAATTGGTTTTGAGAATCTCTCCAATGGGAGGAAAGGGCATTTCGAGGTTTTAAATGGTGCTGCTGGAATGGGGGGCCAATGGTGGTCTTTGGATTCCAAGATGGCATCCAAGGGATTTCGGCTATAAAAATGGTATCCTTAGAACATTTCATTATAAAGGCCAAAGTTTGAGAAGGTCTTGAGAGCTACAAATTGAATATACATCCCAGGAAGGGAAAGAGTGTTGTTGGATTAAACAATACAACCAAATGGCCTGCATATCCTCATCAATAGAAGTAATGTATCTCTCAGACTCTCATCATAAAAATTATTAATGACCACCACCACATCTTTAGGAATGGTAATGGGTGTTGGATTCGTTTTGTCATTTGTTTGGAAAAGGGAGGAAACCAAGAGGTGAAAAGGAAGAAAAGGAAAGGTGTGATGGAATTCATTATTGCATTTAAAAAGTTGGTGATGAGAAATTGATGGAAAGTTAGCAATCAATTAAGGGGGGAAATGAAAATAAAAGTACTCAGAAGAAGAACTCTTTTCTAAAATCCAAGTTTTTGAAAACCAAGCCTTCAACAAAATTACATGAAACAAGTCCCTACATTAGGGATAGGAATTCAAATGGGATGAAAAGAGAGGTGGAAAGTAAGGCATTGTGAACATAAGCATGTTCGAAAAACTGAAGCAACCAACGAAGACATGTAATGATGATTGTAAGGGAGAAGAAACATGGTGGTGGATGTTGCTATGGTGGTGATAACTATTTTTATTTTCTTTGTTATTGATGTAAGGGTAGGGAGATAACTCGTCATTTCCCATTTTTATCAGATAGAATGGCGGCCATATTCTAAGCTGCTGAATATCATCATGGATTAACACAAATGTGATTATCAACTATGGGGAGAGGGGGCAAAATATAAATCACACTTCTATTTATAAAGATGACCGTAGTAACTAAATTTCATTAAAAAAAAGCTGAAAATACTCACGTTATATGCTACTTTTAATCTTAAATCATTTAACCAGTATATACAATTCCAACCAATAGCAAGTTAATGGAGGGTGTAGACGGAGGGGACGATCGTTGAGAACTTGGATGAAGGCGGTGAAGGAAGACATCCTTAAGCTTTAAGTAAGCGAGAAAATGTGAGAAGACCGCATTGCTTGGAGAACCGAAATCCGTGTAACCGACTCCGAAAATATTGAAAATGGGCTTTGATGATGATGATACAATTCCATTAGCCCAAGCTTGAGTATAAGCTGAGTAGGCAGACACCTAGGCCTCCAAATTTCAATCTAATTTTGTTATACATTCGTTGTTATAAACATTTTGTCTAACATGTTACAACCAAATTTTACATTGGTTGTTTTTCGTCACTCTCTTATATATTCTTCAAGAATCGAGCATAATAGTGTAAAATATGTATTTTTAACATCTTTTTTTTTTTTTTTAAACATCTTATATTCTTTCAAATGAAGCGACTGATATTCTTTAACATCTTATATTCTTTCAAATAATTTTTTAACATCTTATATTCTTTCAAATAAAGCGACTGATATGAAGGACTGGAAGACTTAAGAACTCGGGTTTTGGCGTATTCCTTTATTGAAATGAGTAGTGTTATTTTGATAAAGAAGACTGGAGTGACAAACAATTTGTAGTGTCTCTCTTTAAATAAACAAAACGAATCCTCTGAAATCTCCATACGCTATTGCTCTTCACTATGACTTTTCAAAATACAATGAGGGTGTGTTTGATTACCTAGAAAGTTATCTTTTAGGGAAAAATGACTAGGAAAGTTACTTTACTAGGAAAATAATTTTCTAGTGTTTGATAGCACTTAGAAAATTATACTTGAAAATATTTATATCATGGTTATATTGATAATTTAATTGTTACAACTTAGTCTTGAATCGAGTTTTGTTGTACATGAGTTTGACAGATCTTTCTAACAATTTTTTTTTCAATAAAATTTTACACTTAGTCGGAAAACATTTTTCTTAAGAGGGAGAACGGTGAAAAAAAGTCAGGAAAATCAAGTGGATTTGAAAAACTGTTTTCCTACTTATGTGGCCACTCAAACACTGGAAAATATGATTTTACTTCAAAAATGATTTCCCTGCCAAAATTTCCAGATTATCAAACAAACAGTGAATCTATTTTTTCCCATTTCTTAATCTCTACTTAAGGGCAGGGCTCCTTCAACCACGATTTCATTTGCCTGCCTTTCCTTGGCATCAACGCAGTCTGGGTACTGATTCGTTCCTTAGTATTAGTTTCTATCATCCCTCTGAGTCTAAAATCTACTAAGTCTAAGGCAAATATCAAATGGTACAGATATTTGATTTTGGTATTGAAATCTAATCGTTTTCTACTTTTTCTTGGTTGGGAAAGGTTTTTTGTTTTGGTTTTGATTGGGTAACAAGAATATATTTGAGTTGCGGTTTTGATTTGTGTTTCTCTTCAATTTACCAACTTGCGTGGTAGAAAGGGTTGTTTACATTAATAGAAATAGGAATTAGGATTGTTTTGGTGGTTTTATGCATACGAGTGATGTTTTTCAAATTCAAGAATATTTGGATGTGTCGAAACTATACGTCAAGTCACTTTGTCCGTGATACTTTGTAAGGCACCAATCTCAAAGGAAACCTACTATCCCGCAACCAATGTGCACATAAATGCTGGGTTTTGGATGGATATTTTGATATCATTCTTCTCCGTAATGCGATATTTTAGTAGCAACCAATGTGCACATAAATGCTGGGTTAAAAAAAAAAATTATAGGTAAATTCATCAGCGCTCGTTTATGTTAAGTTCACATTAGTAGTTTGAGTTTTCCCTACATTTTTCCGATGCTTTTATTATTTGACAATGTTAACATTACTCACAAATTGTAAGGGTGCATTTCTAGATGGGAAAATGTATTGATACTTGGAAGTATGGTGAAAAAAATTGCAAAATTTTTGGATTATTTTGTTAATTACCATTTAACCATGATGAGTTGGTCCTGTTTTATATATTGTTGCATATGGGAAGCATGATTGTGTATGGAAAAGGAACCACAAGAAAATGTTGCTTTTGACGCAAGTATTGAGTATTTGGAAGTGAGTTTTAATAGTTATGTGCAGCAAATATTGTAATGATGATATGCTTAAATCACTTTAGATGTAGGCCTCGCAGCATTTGTGAGAATCATATATGGGGGTGGTTATTAAACAAACGTTAGATTGTGTTTGATAGCTTAGCAGACATTGTGCATCTGGGAAGAATTGTTAATCATCTGTGAATAGGTGGTTCGATGAGCAGGATAGAGGGAGAGTTGATCAATGTAATCGAATTACAATGGATCTAAAGAAGTACATGCATAAATCTTTAGTCAATTAATTGACATATATATTGAGAAAAACATGGATAAGTATGTCTCTGTTGTGGATGCAAATTTTCGTTGGATTGTGATCACGCGGAGCAATCTGCATAAGATAGAATCATGTGCTGATTACGTAGAGTAATCTGCATAAGATAGAAGTTAATTCTTGACACCGGTGTAGTGCTTGCCACGGGGACTCCAATGCCAAAGTTAGAACAATGTCTTCAGAAAAAATGTTTATATCTCTATATTTGAAGAGAGAATTCTGAATCAAGAAAGAGTTACCTCCAAATGGTTTTGTGTTGTGCTATTTATAGAGGCAGAACGAATAAACTGCTGGCAGATGAGTGAGATACATGGCAGATGAGTGAGACACATGGTAGATTAGTGAGACACATGGCAGATGAGTGAGACACATGGCAGATTAGTGAGACACGTGGCAGATGAGCGAGTCATCTGCTTGGAGGCGGTTGTAACTTCTCTTAGGTAGTTGTAACCTCCTATTGGCGGTTGTAACTTCCTATTTTGAGTCACCTCTCCAGCAAGCTTGGGTGCTCAGCTGAGCATGGTAGTCAGCGCCGAACACTACTTCCTTGCTGAGAAAGAAATGTTCTGCTGAGTTGCATTGGGCCCAAACTTGGGCTTTCTCTACTTGTAACTTTCATGGGTAATATTCGGGCTTCTCGAGAACATCTCAAATCTTTGGGTTTCCTTTTCCTATTGGGCTAAAGATTATTTTTGGCTCCCACAAATACCCTTCATCTTCTTTGCTTTTGAGTTGACCGTTTTTCTTTTCATTCTTACTTAAAAGTATAAGTGATGTATTTTCATTGATGAGTCTCGCAAAAAATAGAAGTAGAATGCTCCTAATTTAGCTGACTTGTCTGTTTCTATTTATACAAGTAAATGATCTGCATGTAGAGACCTCAATTGTTGTTAAAATGTAGTTTGCTGAAGACAAAATGATCTGCATGTTGAAGCTTTTGGTGCAGATGAGGTGGTCTACCAGATGAGTCATACATAGTCATTTCATAGGTTCTTTGGACTTTGTCCAAATAGAGGATCTTCCATAGGTGAATAAAAAAAGTTCTGCTCCGGCATCCTGGTGATTTAATGACCCATCTTATATAAATATCACATATCTTTGGGTTGACCTGCCCATGTTTCAGCATGAGTTGAGGATTCTTCATTTATTGAAGGACGCGACACGGATCTACTGGTTGACTTTGTTTCCCCAGTTGAGGTGGGAGTGAATTTTACTATGAAATTTGCTAAGACTTGAGCCTTCATAGTTGTCATCGCCCGATAGATTTTGTTGAAGGATAAGACATTGATCTGTTGGCTGACTTTGTTTCCCCGGTTGATGAGGGAATGAATTTTGCTAAAGCTTGAGCCTTTAAAGTTGTCTTCGACCAGTAGATCAAGTTGTATTAGCTTAACTCTATCGCTCATTTCATGAGTTTTTAACAAACATCTGAGAGGAAGTTGTGCTCCCAACTCTTCGCTGATGAGAACTGAGCTAACTGCTACATTTAAAACTGCCAAGTAGATGTACAAATTTTCTCCTCGATTTGTCTGCTGATCTACTCAAGAATTGATCCAAATTTGCTGCTCTACTAGTGAGACTTTGAATTTCTTTAGGAGTTGATGGTGACTTCATGTCAAATAGTGGTCTTCTTTGCTTTTATGATCCCCAAACTTTGTGTATGTTTGTTGGTAAACTGACTTAGAAATATTTGCATTAAGGGCACAAAAGTTTGATTGGGCTCTTTCATGAGTTTTCAATATGCGTAAGTCGGAATTTAAGCATAACTTGAGAAAATTAATCATGGATATAAATATATTTATCTTGAAAATTGCACAAAAATATTGTGTGATATGCTGACCATTTGACAAAACTTAAAGAGATTTAAGTAGGTAAGAGTAAGATGTTTTTATGCTCAGTGATTGATTAATTGAATTACCCACTCACGGAGAGTGACATCATCTACTGAGGCATTTGGTTTGTGTGGTCTGCAGATCACTTGACTAAACTTAAAACGGATTTAAGTAGTCTTGAGTAAGATGCTTTTATGCATTGAATTACCCACTCACTGATAGTGTATCCTCTACTGAGGCATTTTGCTTGTGTGGTCTACTAACCACTTGACTAAACTTAAACAGATTTGAACAATCTTGAGTAAGATGTTTTTAAACAATGAATTACCCACTCACTGAGAGTGTCATCCTTTACTAAGGTGTGATCTTCTATTGAGGCATTTTGCTTGTGTGGTCTGTTGATCACTTGACTAAACTTAAACGGATTTAAGTAGTCTTGAGTAAGATGCTTTTATGCATTGAATTACCCACTTATGAAAAGTGTCAAACTCTACTGAGGCATTTTGCTTGTGTGGTCTGCTGACCAATTGACTAAACTTAAACGAATTTAAGTAGTCTTGAGTAAGATGCTTTTATGCATTAAATTACCTACTCAAGTAGAGTGTCATCCTCTACTGAGGTGTACATAAATATTTGTATTTCTGAATGTCTTCTACTGTATGACATGTAGAATGAATTATCATATTTTCCTATTTCAATTGAGGAAGGTGTGTTCTTTGCTGAAAAGCAAAATAATGTATCATTTGTTGTGGTATATGTAAATATTTGTTCAGATATTTTCTTTGCATGTCTTCTTTCATTGATAGCGGTCTCTTCGGCCAAGGTTGGTTCTTTTCATGGAGAATTTGATTGACCGAAACAGAGAACACTGTGTATGTTCTACCGGATGAGGAGTCTCTTATTGAAAATATAAAATACAACCAAGTTTTTCTTACATGTACATTGCATTTTTTTCTAAGAAGTTAAAAATGAAAAAGCTAGGACGCCTCAACTTCAATCTACTTTGTGAAATGGTCGGTTGCCACAATCATCAAATTCTTTTGCGCCGGAGAATTTGATTGATCAGAAAAGTGAACTCTGTGTATGTTCTACTGGCTAAGGAGTCTCTTGATTGGGAACGCATTCTACGTTTGTCACCTTTTCCTTTATCATCTTTCTGATCTACATTTGTTTGTGCAAGTTGACTATTTTTCTCAGGTATATCAGGTGCCTTAACACTATTTTTTTTGTCATCCCACAAAGCATAGCGTTCTGCCATGGCAAAGATTTCAGTAAGAGTTTTTTCGGTTTCATGGTCAATTTACCATACAATATGTGATCTGCGGGTAGACCCTTCTTGAAAGCTAATGATGCAATTTGGTCATCACACTCATTTATGCTCACCCTTTCTGCTTTAAATCTTTTGATGAAGTCTCGGAGAGATTCATTTGACTTTTTGTTTATGTTGAAGAGGTAGTCAGCATGTTTTTTATGGTTTGATAGAATGAATACTCTTTTGTGAAAGTAAGGGAGAGCTTTCCAAAATTTTGTCAAAGTGTAAAACCAATCTTGGGCCACTCCTTGTAAAGTCATTGCAAATATTTTGCATATAAGTGAGTCATCATTTTTGTGTAGAGTCATGAGACATCGAAAATGCTTCAAGTGTCTCTCAGGATCAAAATCTCCTTTGAAAGGAGTAAAGGTTGGTATGGTAAACTTTGCTGGTGGAGGATCCCCCTTCAATGTCATTTGTAAAAGGTGAAGTATTTATCAAGGCTACTTCTCTGTGCAGAGTATCATCTGGATTTCTCATAACTTGTAAATTCATCAACGACTCTTTGACCATTTGTGCCACATCATCTGCTTCCAAGGGCTTGTGTGTATCTTGCTGATCGGCCGTATGGTGATTTCGATTCTGATATCTGCGGTAGATGATTCCTCATATTCTGAATTTGATTGTGACTTACCTGCATGTGAGTGATGTAGAGTCTCAATAGAATTCACCTGAAGGCTCCTCTTGATTTGACGAGCCTCTGAATGTGGGATGCGGGACAAGTCAGTGTAATGATCTAGATCTGGTCCCATGCGTTGTTCGCATCCATTGGGATTTTGTCTTCTGCGCCGACCATTTATATTGGGTGTAGTCTGCGGTCCTAGCCTTGAGTGCACAGTTGCTTGGGAGCCCAACCTTGAGAAGACTCTCGTTTGAGGTCCAAGCCTAGAGTGCACATTTACTCGCGGCCCTAATCTCGAATGAATGCTTCTAGAGGGATTGTTTCCCTTTGATGGATGACTACTTCCACTTCTATGCGCATGATCAGCTGGTAGACAACGATGTGTCGTCTGCCTTGGTTGTTCGCTCACTAATCGCTCTACCACTTGGGTTTGTTCTTTCAATATTTTGGTCAGATTGGCGATCTGACCTGCAAGATTTTCTTGTTGTGTCATCTCCATTTGGCTTGTGACAAAAGGTTGCGATTGATGGTCAGCAAGAGGTGGCAGACCCACTATCAGTGGTTGTCTGACCGATAATGGCTAAACCCATGATGACGATGGTAGCCTAGTACGAGCAGGATACCTTGTAACATTATTTTTGCTAGTTTGTTGTCGAGTTCCCACCATTGTATTGAATTGAAAATAAAAGTGTTTGTGAATGAAATTGAAACTGAATGAATGAAATATATATATATATATATATATATATATATATATATATATTTTGTGAATGGAAGAGAGCATGCAATGAGTTTGATTCAAACTCTCATTGAAAGCACCAATTTGTGGATGCAAATTTCTGTCAGATCACGTGGAGCAATCTTCATAAGATAGAATCACGTGTTGATCACGCGGAGTAATCTGCATAAGATAGAAGTTAATTCTTGACACCGGTGTGGTGCCTGCCACGGGGACTCCGATGCCAAGGTTAGAACAATGTCTTCAGAAAAATGTTTATATCTCTATATTTGAAGAGAGAATTTTGAATCAAGAAAGAGTTATCTCCAAATGGCTTTGTGTTTTGCTATTTATAGAGGCAGAACGAATAAACTACTGGCAGATGAGTGAGACACATGGCAGATTAGTAAGACACGTGGCAGATGAGCGAGTCATCTGCTTGGAGGCGGTTGTAACTTCTCTTAGGTAGTTGTAACTTCCTGTTTTGAGTCACCTCTCCTGCAAGCTTGGGTAGTCAGCTGAGCATGGTGGTCAGCGCCGAACACTACTCCTCTGTTGAGAAAGAAATGTTTTGTTGAGTTGCATTGGGCCCAAACTTGGGCTTTCTCTACTTGTAACTTTCATGGGTAATATTTGGGCTTCTCGAGAACATCTCGAATCTTTGGGATTCTTTTTCCTATTTGGCCAACGATTATTTTTGGCTCCCACATATGTAATACAAAAATTGTGAGAATTTTGCGAGGGACATTATTTCTAGCCTGCCACAAAGAGGGATTTTTTGTTTGATATCTAGAGGGAGTTTTTTTGTGTGATATCTATAGGGAGTGGTTGTAGTGGCAGTTTTAAACATTTAGATCAAATTAGAATAGATGTTACAAACATGGCACCCACACATCGGTTTTCCTTTGTTAACTATTTTCTACTTAAGGATCAAAGTATTTTTTTTTTTACAAAAATTCTAAAGAGCCTGGAGTGGGAGAATTGAGTAGTGCCTGGGGAGGGTGTCCAACACGTGAGTGCCAAGTCTACCCCTCCCCTTCCTCCTCCTTCACAGTTTCGCCACCACACTCATCCTTCCTCCTCTATTTCGTAGCCTCACCGCCACTCTCCCCTTCCTCCTATATTTTATAGCCTCACCGCCACCCTCCCCTTCCTCCTCTTTCTTCTTCCTCATAGCCCAACCGCCACCCTCCTCAAGCTCCACCCACCATATGTTCACCTCCACCACCATCACCCACTAATTCACCCATCTTCACTTCTCAAAATATTTTAGCCATAATTATGTTAATTAAAAAATTCCACAACCCCCACCCAATTCAATTTGAATCTGCTGGGTTTTGAAGTGGGTGATTTTTACTCAAATTAAAATTAGTTTGGTGGGGGGGGAGTTGGTGGTAAGAAGAAGAAGTAAGAAATAGATGGATGTTCAACATGATAGAGGGTGGGGTGATGACGGCGGTGGTGGTCTACTTCAATTCAAATTGGAGGGGTGATGGTGGTATCAAATGGAATGGGGTGATTAATTTCAGAGGTGGGGTGGGGGTTTTGGAGGTGGATGAGGCGCTGATTCCACAAATATGGAGGAGCTGGAGACTTGGAGTGGATTGCGGTGGGTTAAATTCAGATGTGGGGTACGCTCGATGGGGTGCAAGAGGTGGATGGAGGTGGCGATGGTGAGGTGGTTCACTTCAAATGAGGTGAGTAGAAGAAGGAGGAGGAAGGATGAGGGTGGCGACGGGGTTGTAAGGAATGAGGAGGATGAGGAAGAGGAGGATTGCGTTGGGGCTATGAGGAAGGAGGAGGAAGGGAAGGGTGGTGGCTGGGCTACGAAACAAAGGAGGAAGAAAGATGAGGTGAGGAGAAAGGGGAAGAAGAAAGGGGTAAAATTGGCACTAACGTGTTGGACACCTGGAATGTACATGAATACCGATAGGGAAAATATGATCGAGTTTTTAAACTATCTTTAGAAGCAAAGGAAGTTGTTTGGTAGTAAGCACCTTTTGTACTATTTGTTCTTTTTTTTTCTTTAAATTACTATTATTTATTTATTTTGAACACCTTTTGTACTGTGCTACTATTGATTTCGAGAAATAAGCTATATTTAATAAACAAAATAGTTACTTGTTGGTATCTTTTCATTTGAATGCATACATGCGAATGCCAAGTTGAAGGGTGAGTACAATCTTTTCTGCATTTTTTATGCAATTTTTAAATACAATAATGAAACAATAAAATATAGTCAAAAATTTATTACAATCTTTAATAATACAAAGATAAATTTAAATATTATATATGTAAAATAAATTTTCATCTATTTTGGATTTTGTTTCTCTTTAAATAAGTTAGAAAAATGCAATTAGTAATTTAGGATATAAACATAATGGCAAAAGTGTAAATCAAACGAGCCAATCTGCCTCCATAGGCTCCATGGCTTAAACGGCTTGACTCAGTCTAAAAGCTTGGTTTAAAGTCTTTTTTGTTTTATAATTATCCCATTGAAGTTGCTTTTATATCATTAACTACAAAAAGTCTAACTATCGAGGAAATGGGCGAGGAAACCAGCGGGGGGGGGTGACCGCTCATCCCCCTCGCGATGCGCAGCAGCACTCTCGAGATGAACAGTCGCGCGCATCGCGAGGGGGATGAGCGGTCACACCACCCCCCTCGCTGGTTTCCTCGACAGTTAGCCAAGTTCAACTAACTATTCATATCCTAACTATTACACAATATTTAACTAATTAACAAAAAGTACTTTGGTCATTTATAACTTTGCCATTCATGAGGCATAGCCTCTTTATAATAGTAGGGATTATTGAGATAGAAATTTATTTTGGATTTAGGCAAGCATAATATCAATTATATGCAAGCTTTACCCAACAAGCAAATTTAGTTTTAAAATAAATTACTTTACACAATAAGTATAGTTGTGCCTAGCTCCTTGGTGTGAAACAATTGTTGAATATAATGTTTACTAAGTTTTAATGGATAATTAAAATGGGCGAGAACGCAATGTCGTGCATGAAAGCTAGTTGAACTTAAAGTAACTAACACTATCTTTGAGGAAGTATATTTTATTATTTTATGGAAGAATTGGAAAAATATGATATCTGCTAATTAAAACCTTAGAAAAAGAAATAAATGAAGTATGGATCACCCGCCATGTAACTGGATGATTTGATGTTCATTTAAAATAAATGTGCTTTTATTTCATATTTCAACGGTCATAGGAATTCGACTCTGGTTTCTGCCATAATCATGATTTTATTTTTAAGCCAGGGCTCACATGGTTCAACAGAAGCAAACCACTACAAAAAAAAAGAGTAAATTCAACAATAACATCTTGCCTCGCTAAGTATTAAAAAAGCGTAGTTGCAATGAGTCGGCAACAGCTCAATGCCTGTTGCAATACTGTAGTTATTTGAATCGTCACTCTAGTATAACAGCAATCGTGGACTTTTCTGTGGCTATCTGGCAATGGTTTGTGACCGTCTCTAAGTTGCAAAGAATCCGTCTCTAAACCAATTTGAACTCGAAGGTTTATTTGAGACGACAGTTATTGGCGACAACTTTTGAAACTTCTTAGACGGCTTGGGCTATTGCAAATTGACAAAATAGAGACGGCATTTGCCATTGCAAATCAAGGACGGTCAATTGGCCATGGCAATATAAACGGCCGGTTTAAATTAGCAACTAGAATAATGTTGTTGCTAACACTAACATGTTGTTGCTAGTAATTTAACTGTCAATTGATTAGCCACTACATCTTGCTGTAGCTAAAAAAATTACTAAACAATGAAAATTCAATTTTTAATGGGAGTATTTCTCTCTATTAATTTTCAGATTTCTCATTTCCTTTTTTTTTTTTTTGGTCATTCAGAAGACCCATTTCAAACCTGAACACAATTGTATTAAATTTCATTTAAGTGATGATTAATACACTAACCCTATTCATATGATCATTTGTATTGATACTAACCACTAAGAGATGATAACTCACTTAAACTTAATAGAACTACATAAATCATAGTTTCATATGGGATTGGTGATCGTTTGCACAAAAACGAGACATACAATAGTTCATGTGATCTTGGACACCATATCGATTATCCCACAAAATGTGTTTACCTCAAAATATGAATGTTAAGTGTTTTGATGAATATTCTCTAAACTCATAACCACATTTCCATGTATCATTCAATTCTTCTACTTCAAAATTTCATATCTTCCACTTCAAAATCAAAATCAATTCAGCAACACCTAAACTTGTAAAATTTGAGACAGCAATGCATGAGAAACGTATAGTTCAATAGCACACATTTAAATGCTTAAGCTGGTGTGTTTTAAGAAAGAAAGTTAATGGCCAGATTTGTCACTAGACTAATCCATGTAAGCAGTTGAAATATATGGTTTATTAAGGACCAACAAAGGTTTGATTTAATATATAAGTCAACGAGTCTATACAGCCAAGAGTCATTGCTAGATTTGCGCTAGGAAGTGACACTGCACACGTGCAGCCAGTAGAGAGACTCAACTCCCACAATTTTTATTTTTATTTTTCTGCACTTCTCAGAAAGCATAAATAAATGTTAGTGGGACCCAAAATGTTTTTCTTTTTTTGCGCCAGGAAGTTTTTCTTCTACTGACCTCTTTCACTTCATGGGGATGCAAAGAAAGCATAAATATCAAAACCCACTTAACATTTCAGCTAAACAAGAAAGACCCATTGACAAAAACTCCAAACAAGAACTAGGTCAACCTCAAAACCCATCAAAGATTTCAGTAAAACAAAACAACCCCATTAACAGAAACTTGAAACAAGAAGATGGGTACTCAATAGCTGACCTATTTAGCTTGATGGGTCGTGTTAGATAGATGAGAGAATGTTTGCATATCACAAGCTGATTCACCCATTGTTCCTTCACCGGCCAAAACCACCAACACTTCTTTCACTATGAACAACCTCTCTTCTTGTTTCTAATTCTTCACTCTCTCTAATAAAAATCTAACTTGAAAAACCCAAAAAGACAGAAGTCATTTGAAATTTTGAATCACAAGCAAAGGAGGTCCTCCTTTGTTGTAGACAAAGCTAGACGAAGACCATTGCGTACAATTCATATAAACATAGCCTAAAAGCATATAAACAAAAAAAATGCTATAAAACCAATTGCCTAACAGATAATAGTGCAAACAGAAAGTGTCAATATATGGTTAGTTTCATGTATTTAGGTGCTTATGGTTAAGTTTAATTACTCACCCTAGTTGGATGCATCACGGATCCCATTAGAGGTTGGAAGCTTGTCATGAATGCTCAAATTCCATTAAGATCAACGAACATAGACTCTACCTTCTGATTGGTTGTCTCCATCTTCGCTTCAGCGGCTGCTAGCTTCTTCTTGGTAGCTACAAGCTCTTGTGTAGTTGCATCATTTGATGCAATCAGTTCATGTTTTGTCTTTTCATGAGCTGCAATCAACTCTTGCTTAGTACGCTCATGTGTTTCTATAAGCTCATGTTTTGCCCTCTCAAGTGATTCCTCTAGTTCACGTACTTTGGCATGTGCTTCATCTACCATTTTTTTTCGTGACCTCATTCATTTGCTCCTGATGCTGGTAGTTTTCCTTGTGGATCAATTTTGGAGTGACGCCAACCCCATACATCTTAGCCCTCCCATGTCCATCCTCTCCCATCACATCTGTAATTGTCGCCACCCTATTCATTCCCTCATCGTCATTTTTTGGTTGCGTTAGATGCCCCATTTGCGCCTGCAGCAAAAGAGATTGCACATAGCCATAAACTATAAATGATCAAATAGACAGATCATTGTTAACAACAATTTATCAGCACAAAAAACGAGGTACTTCCATAGTATTCCATAGAATATAACCTACATATCTCCTTGCTACTTTAGGTTGGGGGAATAATCCATCAAATAATGTGTATGTTACATAGAACGTGTGAATACGATCTAGTTCTTGTCCATTGGGGTCCTTTTCTCTCTGGAATAATACAAGTTACATGAAAAATATACATAAGATACTACATCTTCATACATTAAGGGGTCATATATGAATTGCATGATGAAGTACTGGTTTCTCATTTATAGTTACTGGTTTCCCATCCTCATGCTTCAATCTCTTATTTTCTTCTTAATTTCATACAATTTCAATCATATTTAAAAAAAAAAAAAAAAAAAAAACACAGTAGTTCCTTATACGTTCACTACTTTTGCAACTTGAACATGATGAATAAGTTGAAATTTAGAGTAAAACTGCCCATATATATACTTAGTTTGGATCCTTCCATAAATAAACTTAAATTCCATATACGAATAACATATACAATTTATATCGCAATCATTGGAAAGAATTGCTACCTCTTCCTCCCATTTGCATGCAAATGACATGGTTCCGCATTGATGAATCATCTTCAACTAGGCACGATTTGTTTTATTTTGTGCACTGACTTTCTGCTGACATAAATAGCCTCTGTAACCTTGGAATAAGTGGGAAATTCCACTTTGTCTTAGCAGCTACCCTATGACTCTTACTAGTAAGCACATTAGACCCATCATCTGCTTGTTTCCACCTTCATAAGTGGCATACATGACATGATATTGCATCCGTAAATTTATTTCGATACAAAATACAGTCATTGGGACAAGCATCGATCTTGTTATAACCAAGGTTAAGATCATTCACATATTTTTTTCGCCTTATAGAATGAATCAGACAAGCATTCACCAAGGAGGAACACCTTTTTAAGAAATTTTAGTAGTTGAGTTACAAATTTGTTGGTCCAACCATTTAGACATTCTAAGTGAAACAAGTGGACAAGGCAGGTCAACTTGTTGAAGTTCTTGCAACCAAGGTATAACTCTTGCTTAGCTTTCTCAACTAACTTAAAATGACCTTGCCCCTTCATCAGGTTCATGGTGATGTCATCTTGTTCACCCATAATTAGCGATTACCCAAATGCGTCATGCAACATTCCTTCCATATCGTCATCTTCCTCTGAATCTTCTTCATTTGCAATTGCATCCAATACTTCAAATTCACCATGGTATACCCATATACCTTGAGCATATCAAACATCCCACCCAGAAACGATTAGATGTTCATGGACAGTGTCATGAACTTGGAATTGCCTATTATGACACCTCTTGCATGGACATTTGATCTTTTCGTTAAATGACATCAACTCAAAAGCATCATTAAGGAAGCTACAGAGCCCTAAGCTTGATATTTTGTGCTGAGACGATTATACTTAATCCAATATTTTTCCATGTTATAAGCTAGCTTAGCCTGGGTAATAGTTAATTTTTCTCAATAATCTCTCTAAATGAAGATGTAAATTCAGAAAGTTACATGTTAAAGAGACGAACTAATATGAAATTTAATATGAGCTCTTGTTACGAAAACAGAAAAACTATGCCAAAAGTAAGTTATATACACACATTTAGTAAGATACATGTGTTTTTCTTCTTTTTTTTATTCAATAGTGTCACCCTATTACTCCTTCAACATTTAAAGCATATATATAAGTTAACTTGTAAGTTGTTCATATATATATATGAACTAAATTTCAAAAAAAAAAAAAAAAAAAAAAAACTTAACGGACATCTTTAATTTTCTATTCTTCTACAAATATGAGAATAAAAAGAATTTACTATCTCACTTTCTAGACTATCATGTGATCATGTCAAATGTAAAATAAAAATAAAAAATGTTTCTATTGAAATTGTTATTTAATTGATAATGTGGCTTGTACTGATTAGCCAAAATTTCAAATCAAGATTCTTTTTAAACTGCATAACCAAGCACTAAAAATTTACATAATGAATATGGATTGCCAAAAAATAAACAAACACTACACCAAAAATACCC
The DNA here is from genome assembly GCA_963556465.1 of Berberis vulgaris. Taxonomy (NCBI): domain Eukaryota; kingdom Viridiplantae; phylum Streptophyta; class Magnoliopsida; order Ranunculales; family Berberidaceae; genus Berberis; species Berberis vulgaris. The sequence goes on along the minus strand of OY747136.1, from coordinate 56,014,059 downwards.
ATCAGCAGCAGTTTGGGACCGTGGGGGTAATCCATTGTCACGGCTTAGAGGCGTCGTGAAATCATCATTCACGGCTATAAATCGTGGCAAAACATTTTAACAACGATTTTATGCTCGAGGAGGCGTGATGATTTTCTGCATTTAGCCACGGTTATAAGCCGTTGCTAAAATAGTGGCCACGGTTATACGCCGTTGCAAAATGGCCACGGTTATAACCCGTTGCAATATGGCCACGGTTTTCATGATGACCACGGTTTAATTAAGCCGTTGCAAGCGTGCCGACCATGGTTTTAAGCCGTGGCAATAATAGTGGCCACGGTTATAAGCCGTTGCAACATGGCCACGGTTATTAGCCGTTGCAATATGGCCACGATTTTAAGCCGTGGCAATCATGATGGCCACGGTTATAAGTCGTGGCAATGATGATGAGCACGATTTAATTAAGCCGTTGCAAGTGTGACGACCACGATTTTAAGTCGTGGCAATAATTAAGTACCACGGTTTTAAGTCATGGCCAGTCAAAACAAAATTCAAAAAAAAAAAAAATCCGATTTATTGCGAGGGTTTGAAACCGTAGCAAATTAATATAATCGAAAAAAAAATTACATTTTTTTTGCTGCTGCAGCAAAATCACAGCCCCACACCTGCAAAATCAGTCATTACTAAGATCGACCAGACATTTGCCATGTGGCGTGTACCCGTGCCTCCGGCACGAATAGGATTCCACAAACTATATGCTAGATAAATACAAAATCAACCGTAAAATGGAACCTTGTCAAGTTTTGACGCCAAACAAAAACATGTAAACAAATAGCGCGCTAATGTACAATAACAGGATTAACCTTTTTATGCTCAACCTTAAGTGGAAGTCCTTCATGGTAGAAACTAGGCATTGGGTTTGCTTTGTAAGAGCCAACGGATTGCCACATTAAGATATGCTTTAACCTTGAACTAAATATTAACATTAGATTATGATCCTAAAAGAATGCAAAAAATAAAAAGAAAACTTACAAATACTAAGTTCATAACATAACTTTATACATAAACCATTTGCATTCATCATCTGAAATTCAATATTATTGTCATGTTTTCATAACATACTAAGTGCATAATATGTTCAAAGCATTCACATAGGAGATCAGAGATCAGTCAGTCTTGAAACGATAAGAGGAGTATGAAAGTGCACCAAGGCTCCAGCTAGTATGGATCAATTCAGCCTTCGCAGTTTCCCCTACAGCACCAAGTGCTACATGCAACGGGTAAAAATGGCCTGGCCATGGGTGCGCCATTTTGGCAGAAGGCACCTTCTGGTAAAAGTTATTCACATGGCTATGCCTGCATTTTCACAATCACTTCTTTATCTAACAACCTTTATATAATTCTCATACAAAATAATGAAATAAATCGCATGTGAAATGTGAATTTACCTTCCATTCACCAAAGACTCGGTGAGCCAAGAATCAAAGTCTTGAGCCCAAGGGAGGACCTCACCATCGCCACCTTCCCCAAGTACCCTCAAGTTATGCTGCTTATTAACACCAAATTCTCCAGCAAATGGTGCTGAATATGACAGAACTCACCTGAAGATATTGATGATTAATAGCAAATGGTGTTGAATATGATAGAAGAGGTAGAAGCGCTTTAACGATGCTCCAAGCATCCTGATCTGGAGCAGCAATTATTAAGCTGGAAGATATGCATTGCATACATAACCAATACCTGGTAATAGGGCAAAAGTTGTGAATTTTGGTACATACCATAAAAAGAAACAAATTATACAACTCTCAGGCTACATATAAAGCAAACAAACAAGGATTTTAATGTCCTACAATGCAAAAAAAAAAAAAAAAAAAAAAAAAAAACAACTCTAAAGGAAAAACTGGATGTCATTATCATTCTGACCAGGAATTGAATAAAAATGAAATGCATCTGATATAGATGCAATTCATTTTTACCTTTACTTTTTCATTTCCGTTTAACTTTTTCTTTTTATTTTTCAGCCCATTAGGGAGACATGGCATACATTTACGATTGCTAAATACAGTGCAATTAATAAAAGAATTGCATCTGATATCATAATCAAGAATAATGAACAGTTGAATGATAGGCACCCTGAAGGAAAATAGCAAAAGCATGCATTAGAATCTTAATTCAGCTGAAGATAAACTGTAAAAAATCTGTCAGACATTATAACGTTAGAGATGATATTAGTAGCTGAATTCTTTACCACTTTTGGGAGGCTTGCATAACAATAATGATATTATCAGGAAGGAAAAGCAAAGATCCTATCTTCAATCTTTGTGCGACAAAAAGGACACTCTAAACATGCAAGCGAACAAGGTTTGCACACTGCACAAAAAGATGCACAAGTAACTTTCAGCAGTAAAATTATATTCGGATGTTTATGCAGCCTATCAACCGAATTTCAATGGGGGAACATGCCCGTGTTCACCCACATCACATCCACCACCTTTGTGTTTATAAATTCTAGAATGCCTAGCTTACATGAAGGTGGATAAAGTGGTACAATCAGCCATCTTAAAATGCAAAAGTATTCTCTAATTGGAAAAAAAAACCTTCATGAAATCCATCTGTGAATGAGATAAATTAAGATTACTTACCGCAAAAATGCCGACATGGGAGGAGAAGGGTTGCTGTTGGTAAATCACACCGAGAGAAAGAGGAACATAAGCATATTGTCATAAATAAATGTACCACGAGTTTCACTGGTGAATATCAAATATGAAGAGAAAACTCTAGAATGCTTTCAGTTAGCCAAGCCTAACACATCATAAGCTCATGGATGAAAGCCCTTCAATTGTCGAAGAATATAAAGATTCTCATGTACTTTAGCCAAAATAAGCTCAAGGGCAGAATGCAGATAGTTTAGAGTAACATTGCATAACATGCTGTCTAGTAAATATTTCTAGAGCCTAATCCATTTACGTTATTGTCTTGCATACTAGTAAGCAGTGCTAATTAAAAAATAGTTCTAATAAAGTATACCAAAAATTTGTAGGCGGAGAATTTCTAACCGGTATACAAATTCTGAGTTACTCCTGTGTTCATGAAATATATTACCTGTGTCAAAGCTTACCTCGTCAATCTTGCGGCCCGCACAATAACTATTTTGCAAGTTACCACCTCTAGAATTTGCGATATCTTGAGCAGCCAGCAAATCCTTTGCTTGTCTTGCATTCTGTTCTGAAAGCTTCGTGACCTCATTTGCTAAATTTTTCAACTCAATAGCTGCAGCAGATGCCAATTCTGTTGCATAAGAAGCAGCTTCAGCCAACTTTTGATTCTGCACACGCAATCCACTGTTCTCTTCCATCAGTTGAACCTGTTGGAGCTTTAGTTTCTCATTTTGCATCTCCTGTTCAGAAAGATGAGTATAGTTAAGGTGGTTCAACATCTCATAATTTACATCATAAGAAAGATTCTAAACCGTGTTTGACAATGAAAAGTTTAGAACAGATGACTGTTATTACAGTCCGCAGATATATAGCTAATCTTCAACAGTCTTCCCTCTGCATGAGTTAAGACTTCTATGTTAATGAAATTACATCCAGCAAACAGAACTATGACTTAACAAAGGAATGAAAATAGAGTGTGAGGGTTCACCTGAGCTGCTAAAAGAGATTCTTTTGTGATCACCTGCAAAAAAAACCATAATAACATAACTGAGTCAACATGTGCAACAAAAGATAAACTCTGCATATAATGTTTTGCTCCTAGTGACTTTAATCTTCTTGTCCCCTTATGAATCAACTTATTCTTTGATAGTTCACTTTGATCAATTATGCAAACCAAAGAATATTTCACTTTTCATAATGATTACCAAGGAGATTAAAATTACAGTTCACTTATCTCCTAAGATGTCAGTGCATAATGTAAAAAAAGCAACACAAACATAATGCTCAACGTACAAACAGCCTATGGGTGGGTCTCTGTACACTTCAAGTTGCATGTTATTGAAATTTAACAACATATTATCAACTTAAAGGGAGTACCAAAGTATAATACTAAAAGTCATTTAGTCTATGTAATGAAATTGCTCCATTGACCAAATGAAGGCTAAGAGTTCTCTGAACCTCCCTATCTCCACTCACTTCACTGCAAAGTGCAAGGTTCAGGCAATTATAGAGAAGGCTAAGAACAGATAAATCATATCAGTTCATGGTAAGGTTGTTCTTCAAATAATTGTACTTAAAAGACTTATCCAAAATCAATGAATATATTGCACAGATAATGAGGTAACTGATACGATCTGACCTAAGTGTATGTTGTTCTGCAGGATTGAATCACCTGTTGCAGTTCTTCTGACAAGGATCAATGCATAATTGAGACTGACCTGACAGGAATTAGCAATGTAGATCAGAGAATGGTCAAGAAAGAATGCTGAATTGCCACTAGATCAAGCAGAATAAGAACAGATTGTATTGATAGAAATTGTAGACAATTTGAGATGTTCAGTCTCCCTATGAGCAGAGCTCAACGTACAAAGTGTTTACAAAATGAATGAATGTCTGTTTCTCATATTACTCTTCTTATTTATAGACATTGCTAACACAACACTACAATGTATCTAACAGACTTTATATATAGCACCTAACAGACTTTGTAACACCTAACAGAGCACCTAACAGACTTTGTAACACTTAACAGACTTTGTAACCAACCACTTCCAGCCTGCACACCCTGCAATCATCCCCGCTTTCTCCTTGTGTATGTGAATTGATAGGAGGCCTATCAGTAGCCTACATATTACACATGCTCCCCACAGTGGGTTGTGAAGAACCTTAAACCTAACAAGAAAGTTTCATCTTTGCAGGTTGTAAACAAAGCATTAAACAGTGTGGTCACCTTCACCATGATCACTAACAATTCATTCCATTTTCAGTGCAGGGATATGATTTCATATTGCAATAAACAATAAGTTAGTTTTTTTAATTTAATGAAGAAACACTTTCAATCAAAATGTCAATCCATTTACTAAACCAAACTGCAAATGAAATCAAACATTGATAACTGATAAACATTAAGTTCTTTTTATCTCTGCTATCAACAAAAGTAGTAGTATAAGTAGCAGTAGTAAGCAACCAGAGCAGCATAATAAATTCCAATCCAGAAGATCACAGAATTCGAGAGTTAGAGATGATACGCGAATTTATAAATTAAAAACAAATGCTTCCTCACCGAAAAAAAATCGAAGATGAAGCCTGTGACTACAAGGCAGAACGAAGGGATCATCCAGTGCAAGATTATGTCCTTGTGATCCTGCATATACAATCAAATGAATTAATTCATAAGCTTTTTCCTTTTTTTTTTATTCAGAGCGTAGATTCCATGAAAGAAGGGGGCAATTTACCTTAAAATGAACAATCACGTGCCCGTAGTGTATTTTACTCAGCTCCTCTTTTGCTGCCACCATTACATTGCTTCCAACATAGTTCCCAAAGCTTTGCTCAACCAACTTTTTAGCTTATTCAAATGTTCATCCTGCATGGGGAACAATCTGTTGATTGCTCTGTCAGTGAAGGGTGAGTGCCATATTTGTCATCCCAGTACATTGTGCTGATCCTATACAGGGGATAAAGAGGAAAGGTCATCCTGGAAGAAGCAAAATAATATTGTTTTAAGATTTGGAGTTTATAGTGGAGTCACCCATAGGGCAGAGTTCTTTTGTTATTTCATTCAAGGTATTTTTGGGCTTCTGATGTATGACCTAAAGTCCCAGAAATTAAACAGAGGATTAGGCTAATACTAAAATGAAAATAATGCACTACTGAAACAGAAAACATGCTTTCTAAATCGCACCAGGAAACCAACTGCTTGTCTAATATGCCTTAATTCCTCCCAAGCTGAGCCTGCATACTGTACATATTTTGACGTTAGAAGTTTGCAAAATAATTGCTGAAAAAGTAGGGTATGGATTCAAACTGACCTCTTCAGTGGCAGTAATAATCCATTGCTCCAACTCAGATAACCCTGCTTTTACATACTCTCCGTTGCTGAATGAACAGCACTCGCGACGCAAAAGAAGGCTGCGAAATGGTAATAGGAATAGAATTACTGAATCAATAGTCTATTATTTCATTACAATAAATTATGTTACAATTTGATGTATTGGAGATTCAAGAACAGAAACCTGTTGAATAGCTGAACATTAACGAATGAGAATATTTGCGTAAACACCTTGCGGACTAAAAATGGGGTAACCTGTAAGAAGTAAGATGTAAGATAATGATAGCATTCTCAGTAAAATGAGTATCACCAAGAGAATGATAGCATTCTCAGTAAAATGAGTATCACCACATTTTCATTATTTTTAGAATTTCAGAACTCACATAATTGTCTCTCAGTGTCTTTAAATAATTGTTCAAGATTTTGACAATGCTTTTTTTTTTTTTTTTTTTTTTTTTTTTTCGAAAGGCAAGCGCGGGGTATAAATGGGCTCCCCAGACCACAGAAAAAAAGGATCTTTTCAGTTACATGCGTTTATATTTCCTACCGCGAGCATCATCAAAAATAATTTTCTTTACATCTTCCGCAAACGAACTCGGCGTAATCTCAAGAAAAACATGACTTGGCAATAGTTTGGCTAATTTGTCCGCCACTTGATTTGTTTCCCTGAATGTGTGCATGATCTTACAGTCAGCAAATTGAGTTATTGCTCTTTTGATCCGCCTAGTGGTGTGTCTTGCTTCTCTGGGAGCTGCTCTAGAGGTAGTGAGATAGGTGAACACGTTCTTGGAATCCATGCAAAGTTCGATTTTTTGGAGCCCATACTGCTGAGCTAACTTGAGACCAAGTTCCACGCCCTGCAGCTCATGAAGAGTGACCGAGCAGCCCACTTGCGAGCCAGCAGCAGCTGCTACTACCTCCCCATTATGATCTCGAATGATCGCACCATACCCGCCTCGGTTTCCGACAAATGAACCATCAGAATTTATTTTGACCCAGCCAGACTCTGGTTTTATCCATTGGTGGAGCGTTCCAGTGTTAAAACAGAACCGGACAGCAATGCGCCATTGTTCGAAAAATCTTCTGCTGTCAGCATTGTCGTCAACAAGGAGGTCAAGAACTGATGCACGCAGTCTTACATCTGCGAGAATCTTGGCGATAACTTCAGTTGTAGACATATGTTTATGCTGAAATCTTCGCCTATTACGCTCTGCCCAAATATGGTATATAGTTGCATTCAATGCAATCTTCTTAACCATAGTACTAGGGGCCTTGCCTGCAAAGTGTGTTAGGCACCAGTTGCATTCATCAGTCAACCCCAAAGGCTGATGGTTATACCCCATATACTGAAGCATGTCAGACCATATAGATCGAGAATACCGGCACTCGAAGAACATATGTTACTCATTTTCAAAATCATCACTACACAATATGCATAGAGATCGATCAAGCTTTTTCCACTTCACCAATTTGTCTTGTGTTTTCATAGCCCGGTGTAGAGCTAGCCAAGCAATGAAACTGTGTCGAGGGACTCGCCCCTTGAACCACACTAATTTAGCCCACGGTACAGGATTAGAGTGAGGTCTAATAGCATGGTAAGCACTCTTATTTGTGAAAACAGCGTCATAGCCACCATTCCATACCACCTCATCCTTGAATCTACTATCGATTTCCACCAAGTGCAGGTCATCATGGAGCCCCTCCACTGCAGACCGAATAGGAGACCTTGAATCCCAGCTGTTGTCTCTGATAAGAGCTTTGACTCTGGCGTTCTTATGTAATTGAGAATGATAAAGGAAATGTTGTGGGAACTTATTCATTAAAATTCCCTGGGGATGCCAAGGATCTTTCCATAGAAAGGTGTCATTCCCATCGCCTATTGAGTGAGTAATCAGAGAACAAGCTGCTGTCCTACAGCCAAGAATGTTCCTCCAACACCAGGACACCTCATGTGGTATGTCCATGAGCTAGAAGGCCTTGTCTTTGATCAGGTTACTCTGAATCCATCGGACCCATAAGTTGTCTTTATTGGAAACAATGTTCCATATATGTCTAAGCATTGCAGCTTTGTTAGAAGCATGGATACATCGAATGCCAAGTCCCCCTTCATTGTAAGGCTTGCACACCTGAGTCCAACTAATCAGTGGTGACTTGATGTAGGTGTCTGATGTTGACCACAGGAAATTGCGCAATATACCTGTAATATCATTTGTAACAGTTTGAGGCAAGGCATAACAGGAGGTCCAGTAGATATGAAGACTATTCAGGACTGATTTGATGAGCGTCACCCGGCCTGCAAAGGAAAGGGTTTTGTTCTTCCATGAGAGGACTTTCTTCCTGATGCGATCAATAAGCGGTAAGCAGTGGTTGTAACTCAAACGAGATGAGATAAGGGGTAGGCCAAGATAACGAACTGGCAATACTGCCTGGCTGAACGTGAGACAGTTAGCAATAAGGTGAAGCTCATCACTAGGAATACCCGCAGTGAATAATCTACTCTTTGAGCAGTTGACATCCAGACCAGTACATGCTTTGAAATTGAGCAATACTTGAGCCAGGGCGGTGGCTGATCGAATATTACCGTGGAAGAAAGCGATAAGATCATCCGCAAAGCTTAAGTGTGTTACCTGAGGAGATGCACACCTGTGATGAAGCTTGAATTCCCCATCAACAACCTTTTGCTTAAGCAACAAGTGAAACACTTCCATAATAATCACAAATATGTATGGGGACATTGGGCACCCTTGTCGAATGCCTCTTGTGGCCTTAATAAATCCCTTCGGGGATCCATTCAATGAAATAGAGAAGCAAGGCGTCGAGATACATGTAAGCACCCAATCTATAAACCGTTCTGGAAAGAGCATCCTTCGCATCATATGCACAATAGCTTCCCACCGTACCGTATCATAAGCTTTCGTAAGGTCAATCTTTGCGGCGCCCCTCGGTGGTCCTTGGTCACGGTGGTAGTTCCATACCAGCTCATGAGCTAACATGACGTTGTCATGAATATATCTGCCTTTGATAAATGCTGATTGGTTCAAGCTAACCATCTTATGCATTACTTTTTGCATTCTGTGCATCATAATCTTTGTGATACATTTATATAGAACATTACAGCAAGAAATAGGCCTGAAATCCTTAAGATAAGATGCATTAGTAACTTTAGGAATTAAAGTAACAGTGGTAGCATTTACCTCTCTCAAAAGCCGTTTGCTCCGAAAGAAGTTCAGTACGGCTTTGACAAAATCATCGCCTATGACTCGCCAGGCTGATTTAAAGAATCGAGACGAGAAGCCATCTGGTCCCGGGGCCTTATTAGAATCAATAGAGGACAAGGCCTCAGTTATTTCGTCCCTGGTCACCTGCTTAGATAAGTCATGTGCCTCATCAGTGGTAATGGTATGTTCAAGCTGCAACCCATCAATGATGGAAGTGTCATAGAGCTTTGCTAGTGAGCTATCAAAGCTTGTTGAGCCTAGGGATGGCAACGGGGCGGATTTGAGCAAATCCATCCCCGATCCGTCAGTAATAACGGATCCCCAATCCGCCTCGCCAATCCGTTTACAATTTTAATCAAAATTCATAACCGCCCCGTGCGGATGGGCGGATATCCGCCCCGCCCCGCCAATCCGCACAAAATTATAACAAAAAATTAACAGCATACTCAGAATTCGTACAAAAAAAATACAAAAAATTCTGAATTACAATTTACAAAGAATTCGTACAAAAAAATTAAAAAAATACAAAAAAAATTAAAGAGTCGACGACGACCCTTCCCTTCGGCCCCCGCCTTGGCTAGTTGGCTTCGCTGTGTTCTCTGTGTGTGAGAGGCAGAAAGGGAGAGGCCTTCGCTCGAAAGCCTCGAATCGCTCCTCGGCCCGTGTTCTCTGTGTGTGAGAGGCAGAGAGGGAGAGGCGGGTGTGAGGGAGGGAATGAGGGAGAGGGATCAAGGGTTTAATCCCTTTATATAGGGGAAGGGTATTGTTGTAATGTTACCTAATAAACGGATATCCGTAGGGCGGATATGGCCAAATGTGAGCGTGATCCTTTCACTAAACTTGCACGAGAAGTCCTAGGTGCCTACACCATAATGTGAATACAAATTGGGATTATTTAGCATAACCCATCTGTCAAATACAGACCAAGCATAAGCTATCAGCTAATAAACATTCATTATCTAGCAGAAGTTTACTCGAACTAAATGGAGTTGTGTGTTTGCCAGCAATGTACCCAATGGAATGCCATGACAAAGATTTTAGTTATATGCCAAATCCAATCAAATATTTATTGCAAAAACAGTGACATGTTACCTGGATGCATAATCCAATCAAAGGAGAGATCTCTTTCTTCAGGTTGTCCCTTAACATGCCATATATCTTCTCAAGGAAGGCTGTGAGTTGCTGTTTAAAAAGCAAAGTTGGATATTTGGCTTCAACTTGGCGCAAATCATCTAATCCACCATGTTTCCGACCATTAAGAAATGACATTCCAGCACTTTGTGGAGATGCTCGAAGCCCCTATGTAAACGGTATTAAGTATAGAAATTAAAAGTAAAAACCAGATACAGACCATCGGGTTAAGGCCAAAATCTACAATGGTTAAAATTAAAGTTTACTTGGGACATTCTCCCAAACAGAGAAGCTGATGTTGATCTTCGCTATTGTGGGGTCAAGCTAGCAACACCAGATGCTTTCAATGTCCGTTGGAGGAGTAACAATAAAGTGGCTGAATTAGATAACCAGTACGATAATGAGACCAAGCTACAGGAAATTAAAGGACTAGGAAATTAAAGAACTAGAATCCCATTTATTACTAAAAAATATTTATGTACAGGATTACGAAAAAGATTTACATGGAAATAATGCAAGAAGGTTAAAATAGACCTTAAAATTCCTTCAGGATCAAAAGGGGCTAGACACCATGATGGAGCATCATGCCGAAGTGGGCCATAATCTGGGGAGTTAATGCTGCATTGCTGCTCCAGAACGATAAATAGTAGTAAACAAACCATTTATCTATTATTAAAACAAGTAAACAAATAGTAATTTATGGAAATAGCAACCTCTGTCCTTGCATAAATTCCTTCAATCCAGTAGAGCTTTCTGATAAGATCTGCAATATGGATCTCCACAATTCAGTTCCACATACAGATAATCAAAGAACTTGGCCAAACATGAATCAAGATTCACCACAGAGTTAGGATCAAGATTCTGGTTTGTGTGTTTTACCCATGAAAAAAATAATGTGTCATATATCCCAAATATTCAATTCTCATATGAAGTAAGAAAACTTCAAAATTTACGTGTTCAACTGACATGAAATAATAAATTAAATAAACCCTATTGTCATCATAATTTTAATCTCTGTAACCAAATATGCCCTAAGATTTATGCACCATTCTATACTAATGCACACAAAGGACCAAGGAGATAATACTGAATGCCAAGAAAAACAGGTAAATAAGCTACAAGTACAAAACCCAAAACTGTAGTAATGCTAACTGAATGAAAAACTGAACCACAATGCTAAGCTATGAGGTTTATGAAGCTAACAAATAATACGTCTCTCTGCATTGCATTGCTTTCTAATATCCTAATCCATCCTGTATAAAAGTGCTTAATTGCAATGCTTTCTAATATCCTAATCCATCATGTATAAAAGTGCCCTTTTTGTAAGCAGTAAACAACTCGTACCTGCAGTATACCCATCCACCTAATATAATGCAAGTCGACTCCATAAGATAGATCATTGAGACGATGAAAATAGCCACCTGCACATAAGAAAATTTAATATATATATATATAAGAACCAGATAACCATATCACAATGAAAAAAATATAATGAAACTTAACACAAAAATTGATAAAGGTAAACATACCCTCATCCCTCCTCCTTAATCCGGGCTTGGGACCGGCAATGTAAAAAAGAGCCTTTACATTGGCGGAGTTAAAAAAGGGTTGTTATAAATTTAAAAAACATAGGTAAGTATATATATATATATATATATACACATATATTCAACAAGAAAACAACACTACTAAGATTACATATTTGGGACTACCAAATCAGCTAGGAGTGTGTAAGTCAAAAAACAAAAATGAACGTATCACTACTAGGTACTACAGTATTGCATGCAAGTCTACAAAAATAGCAAGCATCAAGGATATCATTCAAGGTTGTAACTACCAAGGTAGTTGTAACTATCAATCATCAAGTTCCACATGATTTTTACACCATACGAAGAAATCACCAACGTCCAAATCCTCCATCTTGTCTCCTTTTGGATCACTCTTGTAAAGTTTCACCTCAGTCATATATTTGAAGCATAAGGAAAGTCTGATCTCTGTTGCAGGGTTCAATGATCCATGGCAATCGCAAGAGAATCGATGGATAGGATCTACAACCTCTTTTGCTATCGCAATGACATTCTTATGCCAATCACAAACTTTGTAAGTCCTTGACACTGAAGGAACATGATTGCTTGGAGAAGGAAACCTCGCAACACCTTGAGAAGATGGTGGTAATGGAGATGGAGGTAATGGATTTTCTGGTTGCCTTGTCGATTGTGCACGGGATGAAGGTGTATCTTCAGTTCTTTGTGTCCCTCCTTGTGTTCCCTCACTTGTTGATGGTCTCACATAAGTTCCATTTTCAAGTCTCTCTCGTATCCATTGAACATTTTCTTCCAATCTATCATATTTTTGGCTCAATTTTTTTACTTCCAATGTTTTATCCAAAAGCAATGAACGAGCGGGAAGTGAAGCATCATACTGCCTTTTAGAGACGGTGGTTCCAACACAACGAACACGTCCCCTTTCTTCTTGGCCAAACACTTGGCTTAGAGGATCATTATCAATAGTGAGGTCAGTGGTACCCTGGGTTGAAGATTCTTGCAAGGCAGCCTTTTTTGCTTTGACTTGTTCCTTAAAAAAATGAAAAAATAAAATAACACAAGACACAAATAATATTCAAACAACTACAAAGTAAATTAAGAATTGTGTATAAAAGACATCATTGGGCACATACCATATATAGTTCAGCACCATGCGTGGGTTTTCCATCCTTTTCCGTGTGACAAACAATCCATATATCAGTGCGTGTGACTTGTTCCCCATCAGGGTTCTTCTCAACCTATATACTTGAAAGATTAGTCTCAGCCTATATAGTTAAATGGTTATTATTGTACTAGTAGCTAGAAACTCAATTACCATTTCATACTCCACTTCTGCAGCACTCTTTTGGCCACCCCCCATACATACTTTGAAGCCTTTTTGTTTTTGGCATTTTGGGCTCTAATTGCCTTCGCTTCAGGGGTGCTCTCATAGCGATCAAACTCCTTCCAATCCTCCTCTCTTACACCATTTGAAACATGTTTATCTTGTTCCTCAATGGTAGGATACTTATCCAAATAGTTCTTCCTAAGATCTGCCTTGAACCTTCTAAAATATTCTGGCATTTTCAAATGCACACTCCTTTTAACATAATTTGGGATGTCGTATTCACGCTGCAAGTAAGCCATTGAGATATAAGTTGACAATAAAATAAAACATTATGAAAATCAATGATGTAAAATCTCACCTTGAGGGCATTCCACACATCCTCTTTGTAGTTGTCAGTAACATGGTTCCAACTCTTGAATTTGATGGATACAAGTGTTTCAACAAGCTTTCCAATGCGATTATTGAAATTTCTAGCACCAGGTCCAACTGCTAAACCATGGACATTGAACTTTATGGTATTTTTAACTTCACTGTCATCATTTGTAGATGTAGTGACATCATTGGTGGAGTGATTGCCGCGAGTACTACTCATTTCTATCAATGACATTAAAGATATTAACCATTATCAAACAAAAAGAAATAAGAAACTATAAACACTACATTTATAGATAGTTTCCTTCCACAACATATCAACACAAATAGATTTTTATAAAGCATTGGAAAAGCCAATCTGAATACTTAGCTACAAAGCTTCTCTTGTCACTTGTTTTCTATACAATTCTGCTATCTTTGTAATCAAACACAGCCTTAAAAATATAAGGAATCTACCTAGCTAACATGACTGATAAAAGGACATTTGATGCGAAAATTCTGCCACTGGTGATGTGAAGTATATGTCTATGTACTCTGTGGTTCTCCTTTAAAGACTGAAATATATTTCGTGTCGACCACTACCACCACCACCACCACATAGTATATACTTCACTACTATCCAAAAACTAAGTCATGATAGGTACATGTAAACAAACATATATACAAACAAATACACAATTTACAGAAAATAATTGTATAGCAAGCAAGATGAACATCATCAATTCATTTGAGAAAATTAATAAGCTAAATAGTTATTCAACAAGAGGTGAAAACTAGTACCATCTTAATATAATCCAAGACATGATAGAAATTGTTGCCAATTGTTGAACACATGTGCACGCTCATGAGAATATGGTCTAATTTCCATTGCTAGTCTTGCTTAAAACACACTGACCAAGTACCTAATGCACTCCCTTGCGATTTTATTTTAGAGTGGAAATATAAGAGATAAAGTCACTAATTATGTAACAAGTTTTTCTTTAGTTACTGTTTTCTTCTCTTAACACTAAAATTCATAGTTCAGTATAGTTAGGTTTGATTCTTTTGAGTATAGTTGGGTTTTATTCTTTTGAGAGTAAGTTATTAAATTCATAGTTCAGTATAGTTAGGTTTGATTCTTTTGAGTATAGTTGGGTTTTATTTTTTTGAGACTAAGTTATTAAAATTTTGGATAGCCATCAAAGTTGTATGTTGACATAATCATATAATACAGGCAAGTGTCAACCAATTTGAACCCAAGTCGAAAAATCTTAGCCCATAGATTAATGTAATAGTCGAAAAACTATTGAATATCATTTTTGTAAACTATAGTCAAAGGGATCTTCTTAAAACCAATCTAAAATCTAGAAAAACCAGATTAAGAGAAAAGAAATCAAAACCTCAAACCTGAAATACGCCTTTCGAGCCCGAAATGACTTCAAAGGGATAAAATTTGCGAAGGCTCTCAAGTTTCTAGCCCTAAAAGCCCGAAATGCTTTCTTTCACTTCTTCTTTCTCTTCACACTCTCCTCCGCTCCTCTCTCTCACTCTGATCTAAAACTATTGTAATACCCCTGTCGTCGGTACTACTACAGAGTACATTGTACCTTCACGAAATTGTTGAAATTTGAAACACCCATTAAATTTTTCCAGGATACCCTTTTCTCAGTAAATTCACGCCTTTTACCGGGTATCCATGATCATCGCTACTTCCAGTCCAATTTCTCATCTAACTCATCCCAAAGACCTAATTTTTACACATTCAACAAAGTACATCTAAAACCACTACCCAAAAGACACTGAAATCAGTTCAAAAATCCACCATTCCACATTGCAATCATCACAATCAAACTAAAGACGATCTGGGTAAGTATAAAGTTTGAATCTTTGATTGCTTATAAAGTACTAAAATTTAAAAGGAACCCTCTTGTTTGAGAGATAAGCAAAGACACAGTAATTGGAGATTATGAACTTAAAGAGAGAGATAGAGATGGGTACCTGATGAAGACTTGAAGAAATGGGGATCCCACGCTTTGATCTCTGTTGTGTTTTGCTGAAATGGGTTGGAGAGGAAAGATCTGCTTTGCTGAAAGAAAGAAAAAAATTTTAATTGAAACAGATCTGAAGAAGAAGAGGAGATCTAAAGAAGAAAAAGGATCTTACCTGGAAGGAGATCTGAACCGAAGGAGGGACGGAAAGATCAGTGTGTTCTTCTTCTTCTTCTTCTCACCAAACTCAGCAATGGAGGCACCGACGAACTCTCCTTCAAGAACCGGAGGAGGGTCGCAAATTTTTTTTGCAACCGCAAAATTTTAGGGTTTCGGGAGATCAGTGTGTGCTTTCGGGAGATCTGTGATGTTAGGGTTTGAAACAAAGGGTTGAAAAGTGCAGAGTTGGGGGGAGATGGAGCGGGAACGCAAATTTTTTTCGCAACCGCGAAATTTTTTTCGCCCGCGAGAAATCGACTCAACTTCTCCACACATCCACGTGCATTTTCATTTTATAGCAACGGTTTTAAGCCTTTGGCCATTATAGCCACGATTTTTGACCGTGGCAAAAAAACCAACGATTTCAAACCGTGCCCAAGCCTTTTGGTGTAGTGATTATAGCCACGGTTTTTATTTTTTAGCCACGGTTTTAGGCCATTGGCCATTATAGCCACGGTTTTTGGCCGTGACAAATAAACCAACAGTTTAGAGTCGTGGCCATCTCCGTGTAGCTAAACAGGCCTTTTTGTGTAGTGAAAGTTCATATAAATGCAGTGTGTCAGGACTAGTATTGTTGGTAACGGAAATCAACGTCAGAGGCCTTTCAAGACTTTTCTAATGGTCTCAAAACTCAATGTTCCCTTTTGAAAAGTGCCCAAATGCTTAGCATCTATAATATAGGGGGAAGGTTTGAGCTCTTGACTGTGAGGACGTGTTGCCTCATTGCATAGTCGGGCCAGACTGTACCGCTAGCATTTTTATTGTTTTCTTTGCCTTGCTTTTCAACTTCAAACTTGTATTTCCATCGATCTTTAGCATCGAACTAGTCTTGAGCAACGTCCTTTCGAACGTTCCTCCCCATTGTAATCTATTGAATGTTAATGAAAGCTTTTGCTGACTATTGTGCATCGTTATATTGTCTACAGATTGATATTGTGCATTCTCAAGCTAATATTTGTGTCCGTTGAAGTAACTACTCATAGGCTTACTAGTGAATTGGATAGCTAGTGCCACACGGATTGCTAGTCCGTGACAGTTGGTATCAAAGCCAGAGCTTGTTGAATGCAAACCAAGATGCAGGAACTAAGCGAGCGCCTTAGCGCTATGGAAGAACGACAGGCTAGTCGAGTGCAGAGACTAGAAAATAGAATGGATCAGTTGAGCAGTTTGGGAAGATCAGTCGGCTTGATGGACTCTTTCACTTGGCAGACAAAGTGGATTCGTTGGCTGAGCACGTCGATAATTTAGAGGGACGGACAGTCGCTATGGAGAGTCGCCTCACCCCACAGCTCAGGTGATAAGTGACTTCCAATTACAGGTGGAGGATTTATTTGCAAGGGTTGGCTTGCTGACCAAGGCCACAGGGACAACTGATCACCCTAAGATGAAAGTGCCTGAGCCAAAGTCATATGCTGGGGTACGAGATAGGAAGGAGCTAAAGAACTTCTTGTTTGATCTGGAGCAGTATTTTCGCGCGATGAACCCTGAATCAAAAGAGGCCAAGGTCACCATGGCGACCATGTACTTAGCAGGGGATGCGAAACTATGGTGGAGAACCAAATATGCAGATATGGAAGAAGGTCGCATCCTTATTAGAACTTGGGCAGACCTCAAGAAGGAACTCAGAAATCAATTCTTGCTTGAGAACACTGATTTCTTAGCAAGGAGGAAGCTCCACACCATCAAACAGACATGCAATATTTGAGACTATGTCAGGAAGTTCTCAACTTGCTTGCTAGATATTCGAAAACATATAGTAAATAAAAAAAAATTGATACATAAAATAAATACAAGAGGAGATAAAAAGAAATTCGTCCGCGCCCTATATATTTTATCCCCTCTCCTACAAAGAAACTTGTAACACCAACTCCATTAGTAAATGTTTGAGAAGGACAAAGTTTTCTGTTTCATGGAACAAGCTCAGCCGCTTCTGCAAGCAGAATTGCAAAGGCAGAAGGTGACAGATATTACAAGTGCTATTGCAGCAGCAGAAAGGTTTAGCGATTATATGCCCATGGCTGGATCCACTACGCTCAATCACTCCACAACTAGAACTGGCAGTACCAATTCAAGCTCAGGGTCAAATGCTCGATCACCTCACCAAAACTGGGGAAACTCAAGTCAGAACCAAGGAAACTACAATTCTCGGCCGTCCAACCAGAATTGGAGTTCCAACAGAAATTGAAATGCCAGCTCTAGCAACTCAAATTACAACAACAAAGGAGGGCAAATCTACTCTGGGCAGTGGAGACCATCTGCACCTGCCCCATGCATTTTTTGCAATAGCAGGGATCACCCAACATGCAAATGTCCATCCAAACCAGACCTACACTCATTGATGTCTTTGGTTCAAGCAGAACCTTCTAACTCGACCGCATCGAGCTCGAACCCCGCCAACAGTGAGACCTCCCAGATGGGAGCTCTACGCAAGCTCAATGTTGTCAAAGGAGAAATGTATGAGCACCCACACAATAAGGCTTTGCAATACATCGACATCACTATTAATGGGTTCTCTTCCCAAGCATTGTTGGATTCAGGAGCGACGGACAATTTTATTGCCCCAGATGAAGCTAGATGTGTGAGTCTGAACTTAGAAGGAGATGTGGGTAAGTTGAAAGCTGTCAACTCTGAGGCAATTTCTATTAATGGTATGGCTAGAGTTGTGCCACTACAGGTTGGTCCATGGGAAGTAAGATCAAACTTCTTGACCGTCCCACTTGATGATTTTAAGGTGATTCTTGGCCAAGAATTCTTCCGAGGAACTGCAGCAGGACCACTACCTTTCATGGACTCCTTGGGTTTTTTCGGACCCAGACTACGCACTGTACCAACCTCAATTCGACCCACAACTCATGATAGAATATTGTCTGCGCTCCAAGTCAAGAGAGGTTTGGCCAAAGGAGAAGATACATACTTAGTTGTGGCAAAGCTAGAGATGGAAGATGATACTAGCAAAATCCCTGAGGAAGTTTCCCAAGTTATTGCTGACTTCAGCGAAGTGATGCCGAATGAATTGCCAAAGAATCTACCTCCCAGAAGGCTCATTGATCACGAAATTGAGTTAGTGCCTGATGCCAAGCCACCCGCACGTAGCCCATACCGCATGCGCCCTCCAGAGTTGACCGAATTGAGAAAACAACTAGATGGCTTGTTGGAGTCGGGATTCATTTGGCCCTCTAAAGCACCTTATGGGGAACCTGTTCTTTTTCAGCGGAAACAAGATGGCAGTCTTCGCCTTTGTGTTGATTATAGAGCCTTGAACAAAGTCACTATAAAGAACAAATACCCGCTACCGCTCATTGCAGACTTATTCGACCAACTTGGATCCGCCAGATACTTCACAAAACTCGACTTGAGATCAGGTTTCGCATTGCTGCTGGTGACGAACCCAAAATTGCTTGTTCTACTAGATATGGGCCATATGAGTTCCTAGTAATGCCCTTCGGCTTGCCCAATGCTCCAGCTACGTTTTGCACCCTTATGAATGGCATGTTCCGTCACCTTCTGGACAAGTCCGTGGTTGTCTATCTTGACGATATTGTGGTTTATAGTGGGACTATAGAAGAACACCTACATCATTTGCGAGAAGTGTTCCAAATCCTTAGGGATAATCATCTCTTTGTCAAGAAGGAGAAGTGCTCATTCGGCCAGACCAAGATCAATTTCTTGGGTCATGTTATTGGCAGTGGCAAGATTCGGATGGACATGGAGAAAGCCAATGCAATCCATGATTGGAACACTCCTAAGAACGTGTCTCAACTACGTTCTTTCCTTGGACTCGCAAACTATTATCGTCGCTTCATAAGGGAATACTCTAAGAGAGTTGTTGCACTGACAAATTTGTTGAAACAAGACCGAACATGGGAATGGGATAGGCAGTGTGAAGCTTCATTCCAAGACTTGAAACTGGTCGTGATGAAAGATCCAGTATTGGCCTTGCCAGACATCACCAAGCCCTTTAAAGTACAAACAGATGCATCTGATTATGCCTTAGGGGGAGTTTTGCTTCAAGATGATCACCCGGTAGCATATGAGAGTCGAAAGTTGAATGATACAGAGTCTCGTTACTCAGCTCAGGAAAAGGAATTGCTAGCCATTGTACATTGTTTACGGGTGTGGAAACACTACCTCTTGGGATCTCAAGTCCTTGTTAAAACAGATAATGCTGCAGCAAGCCATTTCCTTACTCAGAAGATGCTAACCTCCAAGCAATCTCGATGGCAGAAAAAATTAGCAGAATTTGACTTAGTATTGGAATACAAGCCAGGGCGCACTAACAATGTAGCTGATGCACTCAGTAGAAGGGCAGACCTTGCAGTGCTAACCCATACCGGTCCAAGTCGCACCATCTTGGAGAAGATCAAAGCAGGCCTACAGATAGACCCACAAGCGAAGGCGATTACAGAGTTGATCAAGCAGGGCAAAACTCGACGGTTCTGGATAAAAGATGGAGCAATACTCACAATTGGTAATCGCCTCTATGTTCCAAGAACTTCTGGTTTGAGGAAAGAACTTTTGAGAGAATGCCATGACACCCATTGGGCGGGACATCCAGGTTGGAGACGAACCCTTGCATTTCTAGAGAGGGGGTACTATTGGCCGCAGATACAGGAGGATGTAATGGCCTATGTTCGCACATGTCTTATTTTCCAGCAATATAAGGTTGAAAGAGATCGACCAGTAGGTCTACTAGAGCCCTTGCCTGTTCCAACTCGTCCTTGGGAAAGTGTTTCAATGGACTTCATTACTGGATTACCGAAAAGTGGAGGATTTCAGGTGTATCCTTGTAGTTGTTGACCGATTCTCAAAGTATGTGACCTTTGTGCCGACCAGACTGACTTGCACAGCCGAAGATACGGCGCAATTGTTCCTCAAGCATGTAGTGAAGTATTGTGGACTGCCCGAAAACATTGTTAACGACCGTGATGCTCGCTTCACAGGAAAGTTCTGGAAGGAGTGTTCAAGCTCTTGGGATCCAAACTTAATATGTCGACAAGCCAACATCCTCAATCTGACGGACAGACTGAGCGCTTTAACTCTATGCTCGAAGAATACCTTCGTCATTTTGTAAATTGTAAGTGCAAATCAGAAAAATTGGGTGGGACTACTTGATGTTGCACAATTCTGTTTCAACTTAAAAAAGAGCTCAGCTACTCACTCCAGCCCCTTTTAGTTAGTCACTGGTCAGCAACCATTGACACCACATACAGTGTTTACCGGGTACCAAGGACCCAGCCCAAGAGCTCTTGAATTTGTCAAAGCCTGACAGAAAAACATTGAAGTTGCTCGAGCCTATCTTGAGAAAGCCTCCCGTCACATGAAGAAATGGGCCGACAAGAAACGACGGATTGATCCTTTTGAAGTCGGGGACTTGGTATTGGTGAAGCTAGATATGTTTAACAAGTATAAACGGACAGCTAGAGCACACAACAATCTGTTCCGCAAGTATGAGGGACCGATACAGATTATTGAGAAAGTGGGCAAAGTCTCCTATCGCGTCAAGTTACCACATTGGCTCTGTTTCACCCATCATGTTTTTCATGCAAGTAACTTGAAGTCCTCCATGCAGATGCCACTGATCCCACAAGAAATGTATCTGCCTGAGCATTGCCTAAGCATCCTACTAAGCCAGATCGAGAAGTGGAAGAAATCTTAGCTGACCGCCTCATCAACAACACATGCCCGGGTAGCGAGTATTTGGTCAAGTGGCAAGATGAGCCTCCTTCAGAAATCAGTTGGGAGCCAGTCGAGCATCTGCTGCCTTACCTCTCAAAGCTGGAAGAGTACTTGGAAAAGTTCGATGCGAGGGCGTCAGCGAATTGAGTGTGGGAGTGTCAGGACTAGTACTGTTGGTAGGGAAATCAACGTCAGAGGCCTTTCAAGACTTTCCTAATGGTCTCAAAACTCAATGTTCCCTTTTGAAAAGTGCCCAAATGCTTAGCATCTATAATATAGGGGGAAGGTTTGAGCTCTTGACTGTGAGGACGTGTTGCCTCCATTGCATAGTCAAGCCAGACTGTACCGCTAGCATTTTTATTATTTTCTTTGCCTTGCTTTTCAACTTCAAACTTGTATTTCCATCGATCGTTAGCATCGAACTAATCTTGAGCAATGTCCTTTCGAACGTTCCTCCCCATTGTAATCTATTGAATGTTAATGAAAACTTTTGCTGACTATTGTGCATCGTTATATTATCTGCAGATTGATATTGTGCATTCTCAAACTAATATTTGTGTTCGTTGAAATAACTACTCATAGGCTTACTAGCGAATTGGATAGCTAGCGCCGCACGGATTGCTAGTCCGTGACACAGTGTGCATACCAATGAATTTCGTCTGCATGCTGACTATTAGATCAATTGGAACATGATCGTGCAAAAACGCGATGATACTAAAGGGTTAAAAGATATAATAACACAATGTTTACTTTTTTTTTGAAAAGCAAAGCTGAATTTATTTATAAGGAGCATCCATAAGTACAAAAAGACATTTAAGAAGAATGAAAAACTTTGAAAAGTACCCTAGTTATACCTCCCCTACGCTATCCACACAACTTAGAACATAAATGCCCCCGTCAGAATGAAGAAGACAAAATACTAAAGTCAGTACCAACCTCCCATCAGAATGAAGAACATAAATGCCCCCATTATAATTACTTTTTTTTAAATGCACAAGTGAACGAGAGAA
Organism: Berberis vulgaris; assembly: GCA_963556465.1. Classification (NCBI taxonomy): domain Eukaryota; kingdom Viridiplantae; phylum Streptophyta; class Magnoliopsida; order Ranunculales; family Berberidaceae; genus Berberis; species Berberis vulgaris. Next base: position 55,991,628 of record OY747136.1, on the reverse strand, counting down.
GCCAATAAGCACAGACTCTCCTACGATATATCAACAAGTTCCAGACTAAAAGTAAAATCAATCGCAGACCAAAGGTGATACATAAGGCAAGATGGTTCTTTTTGCTTCATTTTTTTTTGAAATGTATAAGCGATATTATTAAAGGATTGAAACACAAAGTACAAAAAGACAACACTTCAAAATACAAACTCAACTCCCAAGCCCTTTCAACAAAATCGCATCAACCTATCATGTTCATTGTGACGTTTCATTACATTTGAAGTGACAATGGAATCATCTAACTGTGTAATATCATGTTCCATGGTTATAACTAACAATGACACTATATCCAAATTAATAGATATTTTTCAGCTATGCAAATGTCCTGAAAGCATAAATAACCACATTTGCAAGTTTGCATCAGAGAAACAATTGCAAGAAAAATTACGCTCAATATCCCCGTATTCTTAATTGAATGAGAAAGAAACATGAAGAAATGTTTATGAAGAATGATTTCCATTTGCTATTCTTTCTCTTTCTCCTCCTCCTCCTCATTCCTTGTTTTGTCTCTACCTATATCGGTTGTGGTCATCATTCATTTTTGTTTGTTTCCTACTATGGACCATTATTCACTTTACATATACTGCACTCTTTTAGGAGAACTTTAACCCAGTGTTTGGAACCATGTAATGCTAAAAGGTTTCCCTTGAACTAATAAAAATAAAGCAAACCAAATAAACAAGAAATCTTGGTATAGGCCCACTCAAATTATTGTAAGAAAAATCCTTGAATTGAAATAAAGGAAACATAATCAATGATTCAATACTGTGAAGTTGGTTTGAAAGAAGCAAACCAAAGACAGAGGGAACACCCCAGATAGACTATTGTTGTTATTTGTTAAGTCTCTTATTCAAAATTGAAAAATAATTATTGAATTGATAGGTGAATTACTCTAATCCCAATCAAGAACATTAACATTTCATGAAAAAGATGAATTCATTTCTCAAATGTAAATTCCATCATAAACTAGGTTCAGATACCATGTAATCGCTTACACAGAAGAAGGTGAAGTTGGTTTGTGATTACAAATATTGAAGAAGGAAGAAAGAAAGAGCAGTCGAGCAGAAGAAGGTGAAGTTGGTTTGAAAGAAAAAGAGCAGAGCAGAAGAAAGAAGGAAGAAAGAGTAGAAGGAAGGAAGGAAGACCGAAGACTTACTTCGACTTCGAGCAGTTGAACAGTTGAGTTCAAGTGAAGTTGCGTGAATCGTCCTCATCCTTCTTCGTCTGAATCGTCCTCTTCTTCTTTTCTTCTTCTCCTTCCTTCTTTGGCTCCTTCTTCTGCTTGTCTAATTATGAAGAAAACAAAGAAAACTTAGGGCTCGATTGAAGTCAGATCACACATATTGGATCAATCTCGAGATAAAAGTCAGATCAGATTTCACATTATTTTGAAGCGTACGCCTCAACACCAGTCACATTAAAACTCATTCGCATTGAAATTAACAGGTGAGCTGTACAAGTTGAAGCGATTTCTTAGCGAGTCGAGGCGCGAGTCAAAAACGTTATTTTAAACACTGGAAAAAACAATAAAAAAGTGCGAAGAAACAAAACAGCGAGGAAAAGCAGAACTTGACATTGAAGATAACCATGTCTTTTGAATTCTTTTCCTTTTTTCTGTTAGAATATAATTACTTGAGCAACTGTAAAAAAAATAAAAATAAATTTTTTTTTAAATCCGTCACATCCATTTTTATAGATTTTGGTTCAAAGAAATTAATGCAAAAAGTTAGGGCGTCCCCCTGTTGTAAGCGACGCACTGCACCTACACTCGCGTGTAGTGACAAATGAGCAAGGCATCCTGCAGTGGCACTTGACTGTAGTGTTAAATAGGCAAAGATTCTCGCACCAATCTGGATGGGGGTGCGTAAAGAAGCTAGTCCGGGCTAGAGCTAGAATGATTAGATTAGCCTCTTGAAACGTAAGTGTCGGGTAAGACAATAGAGCTAGTGGACGTCCTGCGTAGGAGGAAGGTAAACATAGCTTGTCTCCAAGAGACAAAGTGGAAGAGGAACAAGGCTAAAGATTTAGGAGTGTTCAAACTTTTTCTATTCTGAAATAAATGAAACTAAAAATGTTGTGGTAGATAAAGTTTTTAAGGATGTGATAACTGATGTTAGGAGGTTTGGGGATATAATCATAAGTATTAAATTAATTTTAGAACTAGCAATAGTGCATGTAATTAGCGCATATAAGTCTCGAGTGGGTTTAGACGAGGAGACTAAGAAGGGTTTTTAGGACTCTTTAGAGAAGTTAGTTCATTTATCCCCTATTCCGATAGGTTTTCCTAAGTAGGAATTTGAATGGCCATGTTGGTAAAGATAGAGTTGGGTATAAAAAGGTTCATGGAGGTTAAGTCTCTGGGGATCGAAATACTATGGGGATTTCTATTTTGGATTTTGCTTTAGCTAAGGATTTTGGGATTGTCAATACTTTTTACAAGAAGAGGAAAAATCACTTGGTGACATTTGCAAGTGGGCGTAATATAAGTTAAATTGATCATTTTCTTGTTAGGAGACACGATCTAGGCATGTGTAAAAATTGTAGGGTTATACCATGGAAGTGTCTGACAAACCAACATAAGCTATTAGTCCTCGATTTTTGTCTTAAGAGTATAGGTCGTATTGCTAAAAGACATGTTAGATCAAGAATTAAATGATGGATTTTACAGGGAGATGTCTGCCAAAAATTTAGAAAGAAGATTTTGGGTGGCCAGTCAATTACAGAGGGTTGGGAGAATCTCAAACCAAATAATAGGATTAGTAGCTCAAATATTTTTGAGCATTTGGCTAGCTGAATAAGAAGAGGGACAAAGGAAGAGTTATGAGGAGGTGGATATGATAAGGAGACGTGGTGGTGGAATGCTGATGTGCAACAAGCCATTACAGAAAAGAAAATACGCTTTAAGGAGTAGCAAAGAGATAGAAGCCTAGAGGCTTATGAGCTCTATAAGCAAGCTATGAGGTTGAGTGTAAAGTAGTAGGAGAAGTTAGAAAGAGAGCATATGATGATATGTATAATAGGCTAGGTACAAAGAAAGGAGGGAAGGATATCTTCAAGATAGCTAAAACGAGAGAACAAAAAACTAGGGTTTTGAGTCATGTTAAGTGTGTTAAGCATGAGGATGGTAGAGTTTTAATACAGGATAAAACTATTTTAGATAGATGGAGGGATTACTTTTATAATCTACTTAATGAGATACATGTAGAGAAGCTAAACTTGGAGGGGTATGCTTCACATGAAGGGAAGCATCACGTATTCCATTACAGAGTTAGTGCCAAAGAAGTAGGAGAAACTTTGAAAAGAATGAAGACAAGGAAAGCAGTTGGAATAGATGATATACCAATTGAAGCATGGAAATGTCTAGGAAAAGTTGAGATTCAATGGCTAACTAGGCTCTTTAGTAGAATTTTGAAAATTAGAAAAATGCCAGAGTTGTGGAGGCACAACATTTTGGTACTAATTTATAAGAACAAGGGGGATATTCATAAATGTTCAAACTATAGAGGGATAAAACTTATGAGTCGTACAATGAAATTTTGAGATAGTGTCACAGAGCGAAGACTTGGGAGTACAACCACTATTTCGGAGAACCAATTTGGATTTATGTCGGGTAGGTCTACTACGGAAGCAATCTTCCTGCTTAAGCAAATTATAGAAAAATAGAGAGGAACGTAAGAGTTTGCATATGGTTTTAATTGATTTGGAGAAAGCCTAAGATAGAGTCCTCAGGGAGTTAATTTGGTGGGTGCTTGTAAGAAAGAAAGTGTTTCAATGTTATGTCAATATCATTTATGTATGAAGGGGTTGTTACAAGTGTTTGCTTAGTACGTGGGATGTCCAGTGAATCCCCGGTATCAGTAGGACTACATTAAGGGTCGGCTTTAAGTCTATATCTCTTTGCTTTGGTCATGGATGAGTTGACGAGATGTTTCAAGAAGATGTACCTTGGTGCACATTGTTTGCAAATGATAGTCTTAATTGATGAGACTAGTGAAGGTTTAGGTCGGAAATTAGATAGGCGGGAGGCATTAGATAGTAAGGATTTTAGAATTAGTCATTCGAAGACAAAATATATCTAGTGTACAACTTTGGTTGTGAATCACGAGAGATGAGTAATTCAATTGAGATAAAAAAAAACGTGAAGGTTCCAGAATGTGAGGCTTTTCGATATCTAGTATCTATAATTCAAAAGAATTGGCTATTTTAGAAGATGTAGACCATAAGATTAAAACTGGTTGGACAAAATGGAGAATGACGTTAGGAGTATTATGCAATAGAAGGATGCCTGCAAGGTTAAAAAGGGAAATGCTATACGACATTTGTTCGATCAGTCATGCTCTACGATTCATAATGTTGGGCTACTACGGGACAATATACGCATAGGATGACAATAGCAATAATGCGTATATTAAGATGGATGTGTGGTAAAACTCGTAAGGATAAAATTAGAAATGAAATAATTAGGAGATACTTTGGTGTAGCGCCCATAGAGGACAAAATTTGAGAAAGACATTTAATGTGGTTTGGCCACGTGCAGAGAAGACCAAGCACAACGCTAATTAGAAAATGTTTAGATTGGAAAGCTAATGGAGGGTGTAGACGGAGAGGACAACCTTGAAAACTTGGATGAAGGCGGTCAAGGAAGACATTCTTGAGCTTGGCTTAGGCGAGAATATGTGGGAAAACCGCATTGCTTGAAAAACCAAAATACGTTTAACCGACCCCAAGAGTATCGGGAATGAGCTTTGATGATGATGATGATATACTTACTGGAGAAGTTCCCACAACCATATGCGGAATGCATGTATACTCACCATTGAGGATCTTGTGAAGTTCATCACAATATTATGGGAACTCCTGATTTACATAAAACTTCATTAAGATTGAACTGAAATGTTTGGAATGCTTGTGTCATGTGATAAAATGACGTAATTGTAAGCATCGATGTCAATAATTCACCAACTGTAATGGAAATTGCTAACACCGAGCATGGGGAGTCTTTGAAACAACAAACCAAGAATATTCCATGTTACGATAAAAAAAAAGGCATTGGCATTGACAAAAGTGATATCTCGTCAAAAAAGATAATGACAATCGAACATGAATGCATATTGAAGCATTTGGCATTGGCAATTTCTAACACTTGACTCCTAAAATCAATAGGGACGTAATGGTTTTTGTGTTTTGGAGCTCACTGAAGCTTGATTACTTAAAAAATTTATATATAACGTATTGTAGAATTTATTCAATTTTTTATATAAAAACTATACAGAACATTTACATGCCATATACGAACTCGGGTAATATTGGAGTTATTTGACTGATTCGTATGCTAGATCAACTCTAGCATCTATTTCCTTTTATTGTCCGTGTTAAGGAGAACAACAAAAAGGATTTCAACAAGGTGTATAAAGGAACGGAATGGTGTACTTATGCAACAATGAGAAAGTTTTGTCATGTTCAACTTGGGCCAGAGTCCCATCGAACTAAAATTACAGTGATGTCAATATGGTTAGGGACTGAAGCCCAAGGCAATACTTAGACATTCTCTCCTTTTGAAAAAAGCTTTAGCCTAATAAGTTGTTTTGTAACTTTCACTTTAGATTTTTTTGGTGATTGTTTATTATAGTACTCAAGAAGGTCAGTACTCAACTTCACAGTAGGAATTTTCAGAATGCATTGGAACAATTCTGGGGAAATTTATTCTTATTTACTTTTACTTAATGTCTGTATACCTTTGGGTGATTGTTTATTACAACACCACGTCTAATGAAAGAGGTAGCAAAAGGTTCTCTGGAAAGCACCAAAACTGTTATCCCTCATCCTTGTAGAGTGTTTACGGATCCCATTAATGAATCACTATCTTTGGTACGGCAAAATGGAAGTTCTCTAGAATATCTACTATGGAAACACATAAAACAATAACATTGTGCTATCCAACTAAAATTGGTACTTATTGACTAAATGTCTTCTCTTTTTTGTAAAATAGTGGATTCAGTTAAGAAATAATGTTATCAAATTACGTAATATATTATAAAATGAAAATGGTCACTTGGGATAGAGATTCCACTTTCCCGTTTTGGCATCTCATTATAACACTGCCCACAACATGCATATTCGATTTGCCAAGTGGCACCCTCTCCCTCCGCTCCTCCCTCTATATAAACACCCACCACAACTATCTCTCTCTAAGCTTCAATCAGCCCTCTTCAAAGTTCTCAAAACCTTACCTACTATCACCCATCCATGGCTTCCGACTCCCTAACTTCCTCTTACAGCTTGTGAAAAAAATAATTGTAGAATTATATTATTGTTTTTATTTCTTGACTAAATATAAGCTTATATAAGCTAACTTCTACTTAACCTTATGAAAACATGAAACTTAAAACTTCCTATACAAAATAGAGTCTTATTCTGAATTTTTTTTTTATTCTTGTACGATTCTAACTTTCTTATTCTTATACTTTCTTATTCTTGTACTTTCCTATTATTGTACTTTCCTTCTTGTAGATGTGAATCAATCTTGGACTTGGGCTTGGCTTTGTTGAGTGCAAGCCCTACATATTCTAACTCTCCCTCGCAAGCTGGACATGTAGACGCATATGAAATGTGCAACTCGGAGGAAACTTTGAAATTCAATTAGGTGAAGACCAATTTGGAGAAAACTCTGAATTCGGATTCTAGATGAATTCTCGATGATTCTTGTATGAAGAAATCATGACTGTCGAGTGAACGACTAATGGTTTGATTTGAGTTGTCAACATTACTATCCAATTCGAATAATTCTGGTATGAAGAGAATTGCTCAATTCGAGTCAACACAAATTTTGGTATTGCTCAATTCGAGTCAACACATTTTTTTTTTGGAGAACTTGCTGGTGAGTCCACTTGGGAAGTCACAGGTGAAGGCGAAGAAGTAGGTCCATTCGCACTTGGAGAATTTGTTGGAAATTGAGTTGTTGCTCGGCTGGAAATTGAGTTGCTATTTACTGGAAAGTGATTTGCTGAGCTCCTGGATTGTTTGTGATTTGGCTGAACTTGCGATAGTGCATGAACTTTATTACAGAGCGTGATTTCCCTTCAATTTGGCTGAACTTGTTGTTGAGGATGTTCCTGCTGCTATCATCCCTTCCCCGCCTCTTGCATCTAGCGTAATCGAAGAGGCGGGGAAGTGCTTGAATCCCCAGAGTCTTAGGTCATTAAAAAAGTTGCTTTGATACCATGCGAAGAAAATAATTGTAGAATCGTATTATTGTTTTTATTCCTTGACTGAATACAAGCTCATATAAGCTAACTTCTACCTAACCTTCTGGAAACATGAAACTTAAAACTTCCTATACAAAATAGAGTCCTTTTTTGACTTTCTTATTCTTATACTTTCCTATTCTTGTACTTTCCTATTTTTGTACTTTTCTATTCTTGTACTTTCCTTCTTGTAGATGTGAATCAACAAGATGTTTTAAAGTGCCTTGGCTATCTATGACAAGAAAACCCCTAAACGCTGGGAGTTGATTGCAAGAGCCGTGGGGGACAAAACTGTCCAGGAAGTCAAGCAACATTACAAGCTGCTCGACCATGATATTCAACTAATCGAAGTTGGCCTTGTCCCCTTCCCAAATTACAAAGACGACGGTAAAGGCTTCGACCTCTCCAAGGATCCCGAAGAGGGGTAAATAAAACTACATTGTCTTTCATCTCTCTCCATCATTTTTCTTTTGTTCATCTCAACTAATCTCACTTCTAAGTTCTATGTTTTCACTCAAAACCCTAAACATTATATTATGCCCAAATCTCACGCAAAATCATTCCGATCTCAGTTCTAAGTTCTAACCCTAGTTCCTTGTTTTCACTCAAAAACCTAAATTTAGGTCAAGTTACTCACAGATCACGCATAATTTCAACTAAATCTGATTCTCTCTTATCAGTTTCTTTGCAGGATCAGGAATCTGAAGATCTAGAGCGGCCATAAATCTCCGAAGCGCAGATTGTCACAGTTGTGACTACAATCGAAAATCAAAGGAAGGAATTAACGATTGTATTGATAAACTTGCAATAGAGAGAAGAACAATTCTCTGATTCTCTTGAATCCAGAGACCCCCAAATGAACTTTCTTCACAAAAAAATACATTATTCTCTCCTTTCTTCCTTTATTTAAAACATGAACTCCTAACAAACTTTTAAAATATCCAATAACAAGCTGACACGTGGACAATTCTAATCCACTCAACTATTAGCAACTGAATTACAAAAGAAGAACAAAAAACTCCATTCAAATATTGGCGCCAAACTTTCACACCCTATTTTCAGTTCTATTTTCTTCCTCGAAATTTCTTCCAAACTTCTTTATCCATGACATTACCACCTGCTCTGCAATGTCCTTGTCCTCAAGGACGAAATTGAGGAAAATAAGAGGTGATATGGGACCAATCTTCCTAGGTGGTGTCGTCCTTCAAAGCATTCGACCTTTGAATCAAGACCTCTGTCACTGCTTTGTTATTGCGGGGGATCATCCCGCGTGCTAAAATAGCGGAAGGTTCTACTTTGAATTTCCATTGGGAATCCACCAATGGAAGATGTGGGGTGATCGAGATGGCACAACCAAACTTCTTCAGCTGTGAGACATGGAAGACTGGGTGAATTCTTGAATGGGCAGGGAGTTGCAGACGGTATGCCACTGCTCCAATCTTGTCAATCACCTGAAATGGCCCATAGAATCGAGCTGACAATTTGAGGTTTTTCCGTAAATTGACAGTGGTTTGTCGATAGGGTTGTAATTTGAGGTATACCCAATTTTCGATGGCAAAACATCTATTAGTTCTTTTCTTATTCGCATATAGCTTCATTCTTTCTTGCGCTCTATGTATAGTTTCTCTTTGATCAACTGGAACATCTACTCCCTCTCCTCCAAATAGTGTTGAACATCAGTCACTGCTAGAGACGTAATGGGAGGAAGAGCCAACAATGGTGGCGAGTAGACGTAGAAAGCCTAGATGGCGTGGGCTGAAGGCTTGTATGGAATGTTGTATTAAACCAGTGTTCTGCTAAATAGAGCCATTTGGCCTAGTGAGAAGGGACTTCACCTTTCATATAGCGTAGGTATGTTTCTAAGCACGAATTGGTACGCTTCGTTTGTTCGTCAGTTTGCGGATGGTAGGTTGTGCTTAGAGACAATGTTGTTCCTAATGCTCTAAAGGGATCTTGCCAAAAGGCACTCATAAATATTTTATCTCGATCAGATACAATTGAGGAAGGCAAGCCGTGTAGTTTGTACACATGTTGTAAGAATTTCTCTGCCACTTTGGAAGATGTAAAGGGGTGGCTGAGTGCAATAAAATGGCTATACTTGGTTAGGCGATCTACCACAACCAAGATTACTGATTTGTGCTGTGAGAGAGGTAAGCCTTCGATAAAATCCATTGTTATGTGTTGCCATGCTTGAGTAGGGGCTAGAAGTGGATGTAAGAGTCCCCCATAAGTAGTTTGTTCATTTTTATTGTGTTGGCAAACATCACAGCGTAATCAAGGTAATCAAATCTATTTTCATGCTTTTCCAGTAGAAATACTGAGCCAATTTCTGATATGTTGCTTGAATCCCCGAGTGTCCACCCATTGGAGAGTTGTGCAATGTCTGTAGTATTTGTGATCTCAGTGAACCTGACGCCCCAATATACAATCTGTTGCCATTTTTTAGCAGCCCTTGATTGAAATAAAACTTGGGAATAGATGTAGGGATGATTACAAGCTGTGGAATGTAAGTTTGGGCAATAGCATCACCTATGTAACTCTCTACCACATCACTGAACCACTAAGGAGTAACACTTGTGAGTGCTTGAAGCTGTCATGTTTCTTCAGTGAAGCGAGATAGTGCGTCCGCAGCCTTATGCTCACTCCCTTTCTTGTATTGTATCTCGTAGTAGTATCCCAATAATTTAGATAGCCACCTTTGTTGGAGAATGGTGGTTACTTTCTATGAAAGGAGGTGGCAGATGCTTTGGTGATCCGTAAGGATGAAGAACTTTGATCCGAGAAGGTATGACCTCCATTTGTGGACTGCCAACACTATAGCAAATAGTTCTTTCTCGTAGGTTGACAAAGCCTAATTTTTTGGACCCAAAGCCTTGCTAAAAAATGCAGTTGGCCTTCCATTGTGTGCCAATACTTCCCTAACACCTCTTGAGCATGCATCAATTTCTAAAGTGAATGGAGTTGTGAAGTCAGTTAGTGTCAATATTGGTGCAGTGCACATAGATGTTTTCAGTATCTGAAAAGCTTCTTGGGCTGTTTCACTCCATATGAAGTTGTTATTTTTGAGTAAATTTGTGAGTGGTTGGGCCATTAGTCAATAATGGCGGATGAATTTTCTGTAATAGTCCGTAAGCCCAAAAAATCCCCTTAACTGCTTGAGTGTCTTTGGGATAGGCCATCTAGTCATTGCTTCTACCTCCAGTGGGTCTGCCTCTACTCCTTGGTGGCTGATAATATGACCCAAATAATCCAATTTTGGTTGGATGAATGAACATTTTGAGAGTTTAGCATATAGGTGGTGTTTCCTAAGTGGTTAAAGAGTAGTATGTAGATGAGTGAAGTGTGTATGTAGTGAGGAGCTATAGACAAGAATGTCATCAAAGAACACTAGAAAGAATTTCCTTAGATATGGTTGGAATATGTGATTCATCAAGGCTTGAAAGGTGGTCGGGGCATTGGTTAAGCCAAAAGGCATGACTTTGAACTCAAATGCCCATGGTGGGTTTTGAATGTTGTCTTATGGACGTCTGGGGGTGTACAAGTATCTGATGGTATCCAGATCTGAGATCTAATTTAGAAAACATTGTAGCTCCATGTAGTTCATCCAAAAGCCCATCTATCAAGGGCATAGAAAACTTATCTTTGATGGTCATCTCATTTACCCTTCGGTAATCAACACAAAATCTCCAAGAGCCATCATTCTTCTTCAATAGGAGTATGGGAGCTACAAATGGACTATGAGAGTGTTGGACAAGATCAACCTGAAACATCTCTTGTATAAGTTGTTCTACAACAGTCTTTTGCATATATGGGATTTTGTAGGGGTGTTGAGAAGGGAGTGAGTTATTTGGTTTAAGAGGTATCCTGTGGACCAAAGCTCTAGCAGGTAGTAGTTGTGTAGGGATTTGAATGACATCTTTGAAGTCAGACAGTAGTTGATTTAGCCTTGGGTGTGATATAGGCTCCTTAGTGATCTCTTCAGTAATAAATAACAATTGCCCAATAAAATAGGTTGTGTGTTTTTTGATAAATCTTGATATACCCTTAGCTTGAATAAGATGAAGGGAACCTTCATTTGTGACCCCTTGTAAGGTAGCAGGTTTTTCCCCAATGGTCATGGTTATCCGTAACTTCTTGAGATTGATTATGACGTCACCATATGGTTTTAACCAATCAACCCCTAGTACCATGTCGTAGTCACCCAAGGGAAGAACCCTTATTGTTCCTTCAAACCCCAAATCCTACATAGTCCACTGAAGGTCTTTACAGATAACATTGCTTATCAGTTGCTGGCCATTGGCCACTTTGATGATCATCTGTGGAGTCACAGGTGGTTTACTAGAGTTTTGATTGTAGTTGGACATGAACGGCTTAGACTGATTGCTAGGTTGATTATTGGAGTGAATGGTGGAATTGGATGTACTGTTATGTGACTGAAATTTTGCATTGGAAGCTGGATTAGTGTTTGGGACTCCATTTCTAGATTGAATAGAAGAGTAATTATAGTTCATTGTTACCGACTGTTGGGATCCCACAAATGACTCTTGCATTCGAACCAGAGTAAATGCCTGAATTACAGTAGACGGTTTAAACATTGGAACCAAGGCCTTAATGTCTAGTTTTAGGTCGCTCAAGAAACTCAGTATGAAATAGGCAGAGTCTAGGTGTTTATTGTGGTGGATCATAAGTGATTTGAGCTCTTCAAAAGGGTCGTAATACTCTTCCACTATCGTCTCTTATTTCAATTTATTGAATGTAGCTACATAATTCTCTGACACAAATTCTTCAAAACGTTCACAAAGGTCCTGGGTGAAGTTATTCCACATGAGATTTTCGTTGTACATTTGGTAGTCGAGAAGCCAAATCTTTGTTTTTCCTTGTAGATGGATCAAAGCAACTGCCACCTTATTTTCATCTCCCATTTGGTAGAATTCAAAGTACCTTTCACACTTCTTTATCCATGAACGTGGATTCAATCCATCAAAACGAGGAAATTCTAATTTAGGAAGTCATGAAAACATACCCGCACTCTCCATCCGAGTGTGGAGAGTGGTTCCCCTGTGGGACTCTCTAGATCAATTGATTTGTGAACTAGAGGGTGTGTTTCCTTCAACAATCCATGCATCTGAGCACGAATTCATCATCTGGAGTAGTTGTTCCATCTTCGTTTCCATTCCTTGACCTTGTGATTCATTGGCCATGGCGACTCTCTTCATTTCGACTTTCATGAGCTCCATATGTCCGACTGTTTCCATTAGACTTTTCTTCGTCTCCTTTACCATAGCTTCCATTTCTTTTGCTCTTGTTTCCATAATTGCTCTATCATAGAGATCGCAAGCTTGCTCTGATACCAAATGTCACAGTTGTGACTACAATCGAGAATCAAAGGACGAAATTAACGATTGTATTGATAAACTTGCAATAGAGAGAAGGACAATTCTCTTGAATCCAGAGACCCCCAAATGAACTTTCTTAAAAAAAAAAAAACATACCTTTAAAGCATACCTTTGAATCCAAAGACCCCCAAATGATTCTCTATTTAAAGCATGAACTCCTAACAAACTTTTAAAATATCTACTAACAACCTGACACGTGGACGATTCTAATCCACTCAACTACTAACAACTGAATTACAAAAGAAGAACAAAAAATTCCATTCAAATATTGGCGCCAAACATTCGCGCCCTATTTTCTGCTTTGTTTCCTTCCTCGAAATTTCTTCTAAACTTCTCCAGCTGTGACAGAGATCATTAATGTTTTTTTAATTTCTCTCTATGTACAATCATGTAACGGATCTTTGATTTGAATGAAATAAAATTTGCCGATTTTAGTAGATTTTCATGTTGAATACTTCGCTAATTGAATTTCTTTCCATATAAACTCTTGATTGAATTCTAACCTCAAAGAAACTGAACCAAGAAACAAAGCAAGAAAATGTACCTTGAGTTGAGTTGAGATGAGAAGCGACTTCAAACTTTTTGTTGAATCAGTAGAAGTAAAATCAAGAAAAAGTTGTTGAAAGAGAGAGAGAGAGAGAGAGAGGAATTTGAAAGCTTGTGAAATCTGAAACTGAAAACACAGACAAATGGGCTTTTTAGTGGCGGGAAATCTTCTAGGGTTGTAATGCTGCTTCATGGAGTGGTCTAGCTTATATGACTACTCTATTTATTGTGGGCCACTGCGCTTCAACGTTGAGGTGCATCGGTGGATTTGCTTCGAGATGCTAATTAGTAGTGGACTGTGCCCGTCCCTGGGTATATTGAGTGGTATGTCGAACAAAATTTTTGTTTTGTGTATGCTATTGTCCTCTCCAATGAACATCGGGTCTAACATATTTTTGAAAACCTAGTTCCTAGCAAGGATTGTGATTTCGTTTTTTGAGTTAATTTCAGTATCCTGATTTTAAGAAATATTTCAGCGTGCAAAAAAAAAAAAACGTAAAAATTTCAAGGATACTAAAATCAGTGACGGAGCCAAGATTTTTGTTGAAGGGGGGCGGAGTGATGAGTCATAGATAATATAATAATTAATTACTTTGACAAAAAAAATTTAATTCGAACAATACATAAACAACTATACAAAACACCAATTGCTAAAACAAAACTCCATCTAATCTATGGGGAAGAAAATAAATTCAACAAGATACTTTATAGGAGCACGAAAGATAAATATAGGCAAATCAAATTAGTATATAAATTTAAGGGGCAAAAATTAATTTTAAATTTAAATTAGATGTGGACAAAAAATTGGATTATTTGCGATTTGCCACTTATCATAAATAGCTAATTAAAGGTTACCCCATCATTAATCACTATTGCAGTCTCCCCCAAAAACTAGCAATCAGCATGCATTGACTATCAAAAGGTTCACAATGATTATCAAAACTCACTTCAAACAATAACCCACAGATGAACCTCGAGATACAAATATGTATCTTGATAAAAAAAATAAATGCATGTTTGTATCTCGAGAAAAAATTAATGCATCAAAATTTTCATGTATCTCCAGAAAAATCCTATGAATAAAATACAAAACTACACCTCAAGATATGAATTCATCTTGAGAATATATATATATTTAAATTCTTCTTTCTCAAAGCACGTAAGAAAGATTGAGGTTGCTGGTGGCTGATGGCGATTGGCAATGGTGAAAAAAAGAGTTAAATAAAGCAAAGAGGGGGGGAGAGAGAAAATAGGAGGTGTGGCGATTGCAGATATTGCAGCAAACAAATAAAGGGAGCGAAAAAAAGGAAAAGGCGGAGTAGGATCGTCGGTGTTACAAAAAACAAAAATAGTGGAATGGGTGGGACGAGACGGATTTGTTTATCATGTAAGAAGTAGCACTCTGTCTCTTTTATTCAGTATTTGTGAGTTTTAGCTAGTTGCTCTCACAGCTCTTGTGTTTATGGTTTTTCTTCATTATTTCAAAACTTCTTGTTGAACTTTTTAACATTTGTTGTGCTTCGTGAAAATTATTCAAATATTAAATCCTTATTTTATTTATTTATTCTGGAAATAATCAATTGTATTCACATAGTCCCTAGTCAATAAGTAATAATATGGTTTACACGACTTTTACCTTTGTGATCAGTGAAGAAGGTTGTAATACTTTTGTTGGTTGTGTATATCATTTTAATTGTGTACTAACTGAGTTCTTTTGTAAATTTGAGCTTGTCAAACACTTATGGTTTTGTAACAAAAGAAGAAAATTATATAAAGCAATATATTTCATATTAATAATAAATAATAATTTAGGTTAAGAAAACCTATAATTATATCCCTGACAGACAGATGATAATGAAAGAAAAACTAATAACAAAAGACCTATATACATCCAGAAATTCTAAATGTCGAGGATTTGAGCGAGGAAACCAGCGAGGGAAATGAGGTGGAGGGGGTGGAAACCGTCCACTCCCCTCGAGATGTGAGCGTTGACTTTTCACGCACACATCTCGAGGGGGGTGGACGGTTTCCACTCCCTCCACCTCATTTCCCTCGCTCGTTTCCTCGCTCCTCCCCTCGACAGCTAGCAAAGCTCATATACATCACATCTCCAGAAAGCTTCATCTAGACACACACACTACTAGCATATATTAAAATATTGCATAATGTTAATAACCATAAGACTACTACTTATCCCCCCGTCCATTAGAAAGGCGCATTGCTCCCTTTGCCACTGTCTGTGTTGCTCCCTATACTACTTTTCTTACTTTGATCATGTGTTCAACTATTGATAGTCAGCCAGTCAGTGGTTGACCCATCTGAGGTACTGTCTTAATTGAAATCAATAACATTATGAAGGGGAATTCTAATTGTCGAGGAAACCAGTGAGGAAAACAGCGAGGGACCCTCCGTCCCCTCGTGATACGTGCAAGGGATGGGACGCATGTATCGCGAGGGTGATGGAGGGTGCCAGTTGGAGTTGAACCGACTGCTTAAGAAGTGCACCCATAATGTTTTTTTTTTTTTTTTGGGAAGGTGAGCAGAATGTCGCAAGCTGAGTTCGAACCCATGATCAAGTGGTATCATCCGTCATGCTTCAACCGTGCACCCATAATGTTCATGGTCGGATTCTCAAAATCAACTATTATTATCTTGTAAGCGAAGAGAGAGCGGCCCATCATTTCCTTGCATTCTCAAGGCATCCTCGAGGAAGTCGATGCATTCTTCGCGAGTTATAATTTTCCGAAAAAGCCACTTGTTGAACTTTTTATCGTCATCCTCGTTGTGTTCCTTCTCTTAACACTTAACATTTGCATATCCGTCTAGATAATCAGTTTCAACCTTGATTAAAGCAGGAGGTGTTGGAATTTTTAGTTGTCTGAGTGGCAGAAAGTCGGTAGCATTCTGCCTCGACTTTCTCTTTCATCAGAGGACCCTTTTCTCCACTCAACACTTTCGACACTGAAGACATCCTTACCATTAACTTCCACAAGCACCCTGACTCATGATGGTTTTTGAATGGATGAAGAAATGGTTTGGATGGGGAGTTAATGAAACAGAGTTGCCTATGCCATTTTCTCTACATGCGAATTTCATTGTTTAAAATTCAATTTGAATGAACGAATCCTTCTAACAAGTACACACAGCACTTCAGCATTATTGTTATATGAAGCAGAATGTAAATTTTGCCATCAAGTGTTTTTGCAATAATTGGGTGAATTTTGTTTACATTGTTTTCCCTACTTTTAAATATATTATATTTCACCAACACATTAAAAAATAATTATTCATTGTTAACTAGAATGTGCAATAGAATGTACTATTGTTTACTTTGCTAATGGTTGTGAGTAAAAATCATAATCTTCTTACATCCAATAGAATGTGCATGCTAATGTACTATTGAAAATTATTGTTGGAAGCATTTGTTTATAGGGGTGGGCACGGTTTAGTTCGGTTCCAAATTTTGAGAAACCTAACTCGAACCGTTTAAAATTTTAACGGTTTCGATTCGGATCGGTTCCTCTATTTTGAACGTTGGAACCGAACCTAACTCGAATCGTTTACAACGGTTCGGTTCCAAACGGTTCCTGTATTATATATCTCAAAAAATATTAATAGGCCACGCCGCCACGGACTTGTGCAATGTATTGCCATACATGGATCCAAAATCATGCAATTCAGCATACAAAATTCAGCAAAATCAGCAATTCAATTTCAGCATACAAAATTCAGATTTCAGATTCCAAGCTACAAAATCAGATTTCACTTCAGCATACAAAATCAGAGTTAATTTGTGAGAGAACAAAAAAGTCCTTTCACATTTCATTAAACTTGGATTTTCCAACAAACAAGAGTCAACTAAGGCTTATGTCTTGATTCTAATCTCAAAGCTTATGATTAATTTTGAACATCTGAAACTTGCAAACTGAAGATATGCAACAAGAAGATGTTTAACATTCATTAGACTTGCAACTATTGCTAGTCTATCTCATTTCCAAATTCAAGCCCAAAACTGGAGAGTCTGAATTATATGTTGTGTACTAAGATGCTGAAAGCGGGATAGGATTCATGGCACTCAGAATACTCCTGTACGCACTCTTCACTCTCGAGCTCATTTGTTCAAGCCAACATATCCACCGAGTAAAGAGAAGATGATAGGGCCAGAGGCACTGTTCTTTCATCTATTGCATCTGCATCAACTAATCTATTGCATCCAATCAAGGATCCAGTATCAAGTCTTAAAAAAAAAGGATCCAGTATTAAGGATTGAATACGGTTAATTCCCGCTTTTAGAAATCGATCAGAACTACTAAAACAGATAGAAAACAACAGAATTCAGCAGGAGAAAATAGTTGGTATGAGGCAGGATTGATTTTTTATATAAACACACACAAACCACCCCACGCATAAATGCATGACAAAAGAATGAAATAGGAAATGAATTGATGTTTTAAGGCACATCGAAACATCTGATAAGTGCCATCCAGGAAACTTTCCCTTTATCCAAATGGAAAAAAAAGATAAAAATATACCTGTCAATCTACTTGAATATCAGACACCAGTTCGCTACCTCAGGGTTGGGAGGTCAAAGCAATCTTCAAGCTGTTCCTCTTCAACAATCTCGACAGCAAGTATTTTTAATGAGTGGAACAGGTAAACTCTATGATTGTTATTTTGGCAGCACATTCAATAATCGTGATTTCAGATTTGATCAAATGTTTCCATCACATCTTACAGGCTTTGAGGAAACCACTTTCCACAAAGAGAAACAGAGATGGCGCTTCTCACAGTTTCTCCCTCGAAAAACTTTCCACAAATAGATCAGATGCTAGTGGAGAATGAGAGAGAATCAGAGATCGTCGTGCTCTGCATCTGCTTGTGCTCTGCATCTCTCGTTCTCTTCTCTGCATCTGCTTGTGCTCTGCATCTGCATCTCTCGTTCTCTGCTTGTGGAGAATGAGAGAGATCGAGGTGGCGAGGCTTGTGGAGAATTGAGAGAGACCGAGGTGGCGAGGGCGAATGCTCGCTGCTTCAGCTTGTGGAGAAATGAGAGAAGATGGCGATTCGAGTGTTAGCCTGTTAGGAAATTAGGGTTAGAATTAGAAACTTATTTTTTTTTTATAGTGAATCCCATTAAGACACGTGTAAGGTGTATGTGTAATCGGATCGGAACCGAACCGTTTTTAAAAAAAATTAGGAACCGGAACCGAACCGTTTAAAAACAGTTCCGAAACCGAACCGAATCGTTTTATAATTTTAAAAATCAAAACCGAACCGTTTGGAGTAAAACGGTCCGGTTCGGTTTGGATCCACGGTTCCTCGACCCGTTTGCCCACCCCTATTTGTTTATCATGTAAGAAGTGGCACTCTGTCTCTTTCATTTAGTATTTGTGAGTTTTAATTAGTTGCTCTCACAACTCTTGTTTTATGGTGTTTCTTCATTATTTCAAAAGTAGGTAACTGTTTTTTAAACCATTTTTTCACTTTTCAATGATTGAACCATGGGACTACCCGTGAAATATTTATGTTTAACAAATTTATCACATATCAAGAATGTCATACAAATAATTATCTATGATGCGAAAGAAACATATACATATGCAACTAGGGATTAATGAGGGTATTTTTTGATAAGTAATCGTACACAGAATTTGATCGTATCTAGAAATTCAATCTTGTTGTGAACTTTTGTTGTGCTTCGTGAAAATTATTCAAATATTGCATCCTTATTTTATCTATTTATTCTGGAAATAAATCAATTGTATTCACATAGTCACTGATTTGGGGGCCGAACCAAGGGTTCCGATGCTTTGCCTCAAAGTCGACCATCCATGACAAGTCATTCTAATAATACAATGTAAACTGTGGAAATTATAATTATGTAATGCAATAAATTTGAATTGCCATCGGCCATTCTCTTTGTAAATTCTTTTAGTTGAATGATTCAAGGTAGCTTTAACTTGTGCTCTTTTTTACATTACACTTTTAACTTTGTGATCAGTGAAGGTTGTAATACTTTGTTGGTTGTCTATATCATTTAATTGTGTAAATTTGAGTTCTTCTGCACATTTGAACTTGTCAAACACTTTTGGTTTTGTAGCAAAAGAAGAAAATTATATAAACCAATATATTTCATATTGATAAGATGTAATTTAGGTTAAGAAGACCTATAACTATATCCCAGACACAGATGATAATGAAAGAAAAACAAATTAAAAAAAAAAAAAAATCCCACTGACATCTCATCTACTAAATGATTCACTCAAAGAGCTCGAGAAAGCTTCACCTAGACACAACACTACTAATGTATACTACTTATCCACGTCAACGGGGGAAGGCGCGTTGCTCCCTTTGCTACTGTTTGTGCTGCTCCCTTTACTACTATTGTTACAATCGGGATCTTGATTAACTTGGCTAACTCGGCTAGGACAAGATTCAGGTGTGGAGATGTTGTGGTATTTGTCGTTGGGTAAAGGCACACGACTAGTGTCAATAGCATTAACATCGTCTATAAGTTTTTGGTAGTGTTTATCAACTTCTGCTGCACTTTTCCCTATAAATTTAGCAATTCTATCCCAGCTACCTTAAACACCCTCGCCATAGTGGCTAAAGCACTTTCAAACTTCTTATCTTCCTCCCATGTCCAGGAAGCGCTTTCCGAGGAGGTTATGGGAGAGTTCAAACCGGTTTTGCTCAAACCTGCAGAGGAGGCTTTGGGAGAAGTGTTGCCAGAACCGGATGCCATGGTTGTGATATTATAAGCTTGAAGGTTTTGAATGATACAAAAACATAGCCATGTTTTGGTCTTTATATAGAGAGTACTGAGAGGTGCTATAATTGATATTGATCAACAACAGACTTCTAGATGAAAATATGCAAAATATTGTCACTTCGTAACTGTGATAATGTACTTGTATTGGTTTCACATTTCACATATTTTACTTATGCCTTGCAATCAGTTTGACATATTGTTCATTCAAACCTAGAGCTATGTTTTGACATTACTAAAACAAGCTCTGTATAAGAAAGAACATTTTAAAACTTTTTAAATAAAAATCAATAAGGACCTTTACATGTACTATTCCATTATATTCTCCGGCTTGAAAATGATCATCCATAGTAATACATACCATGCTACGTGGCCCGGTTCCTTTACAGGCAACAATTGATTGAATTTTTGAAATTGATTAATCTAAACTCTACTTATTTAGATCAGTCTTAAGTCAGAATGTCCACCTTCATGAGATCACATTAATTTGCCATGCATGGTATAAGAGCTTATTTGGTGCATAATCAGACCATCAATATTCAAAAAGCTTCGCCCAGACTGAATTTCAGTGTTTTATCGCTTCTCAAATAGCTAATCATTATAACAATGCCAGAGACTACAATGGTGTCCTAGCCATTCTGTGCCTTGTTTTTACGTGTTCCTTGCTTTCTTGAGTAACTTACTCTGAGAAATAAGCTAAGGCCTATCTACTATCTTTCCTATCCTGTAAGAAGCTCCATGGAAAGTAGTCTTTTCTGGTCCTTGCCAATGAGGACCTTCCTTGAGACTTACATAAGAGATTTCTAAATGGTTCCAAGACTCGATGTTTGCTATATGGCTTGTTCCCATATTCTTTGATGCATGCATTACCACATATAGTTATCAATCCATATGTCACGCTCTTGATATTCATAAGTTGTTCTCTCTAACATTTCTACAGTTTTAGAGTAAAGTGGTGATTTACTTGTTTTTCTTTTCAAAGGATTGAGGATACAATGCTTTTATAAATAACCCAAACTACAACTTAAGTAAAATGCAGTCCAATGGGGCACAGCCTACTATTCATAATTGAATGTTGTTTATGTCTAGTGAGCAATGGGCCCCAGTATGGTCGATGAGGATTCCTACATTAATTCAATCACTACACCAAAACAGTGTTTTTGTGACTGTTTTGAAGTGTAGCTGAAAATATTAGAATCACCTATCAAATGATACTATTCTTGGTGATCCTAAATTTAGAATCATGTTGAAAGTGATACTACTTAAAATTAGTATCATTTGGCTAATGATACTATTTTTTATTAAATGATTCAACTTTACAAATTTGCATCTCAACAAAGATGATACTAATTGTAAAAGAGAATCACATACTTAAAATTAGTATCATTAGCCAAATGATACTAATTTTTACTAAATGATTCAACTTTACAAATTTGCATCTCAACAAAGATGATACTAATTACTGAAACAACATTACTGAAACTATTCGAAGAATCAAATACAGAACTTAAAATCTCAATTGTAGCTAAAACTCCCTGTGATGAAATCTACAAAATAGAGGATTTCCTTCTACAAGAAGCAAGAAAAGCTTCAGATTCAAAATCGGAGCCTAGTAAACAGAGAAGATTAGCGGTTTGGCATAAGAATCGTCTACATTCGAGAAGTGCATATCAATAGGGTTGATTTCTGAGTTTTCTTTGCTTGTGAAGATCCGGGGTACTCCTGCAAAGAAACCAATATCCTTCTCTTCAGTACAACATTTTTCACTAATTAAATTATAAAGAAACTACAAAATTCATTTATTTTAATATGAAAAAATTAAACTTCAAAAGTCATACCTTTCAGGGATAATCATTTTTCTCTTCAGTAGTGCTGGTCTTCTTCTCATCTCTAACATTATTAAATATGACTGTAAATCCTTCAGCCGATGTAGGATTGTTCACATCCAAATCACCAAACTTGGGCAAAGGCGGACCTCTATCATCATTAATATTTTTGAACCAAAATCCATGAAAAATCAAGACCTCTATCATGCTGCAAATAGAAGAAGTCCACTATAAACACAGTTAATTCATGTGAATTATCTAAACTTAACAGGGAGTAATGAAAGAATAATTGTTGCTCTAAAGCCAGGTTGCATGGACACAAGTAAAGGTGAGTCAAATCGTTTAAGCTATAAACTCATAATGACCTGGCACTATATTTTGTAAAATTTGGATAGAAGGAAATGTCCATTTATACACAAGATAAAAACTAACTCTAGTGTCATAACTCAATGAAAACCTACTGTGAAAGGTAAACGTCAGACTTTTAATTTATATCTACTTAATGGGATCAGAAAACCATATGTTCTCACCAGCAGCCCAGCTTAGTCCATGCATATGACGAGACAGATAAGCTTAGCTGCTGGATTGAAACTTGAATCATTACATTCTTTTCACGTTTCCTAGTTAAAGTAGAGCAGCATAACTATATATGATAGAATTTATGCATAACCAAGTCCTACTTTTTAGACAGGAGTGATGCAACAGAATCACTCTAGCTGTGATAGCTAGTATATCTTGCTATGTAGTCTCATTCTAGGAATGAAGCTTCTTGGAACAGCTGAAAGGGAGACCATTACTTGACACCAGAACCATTCAACCTCTATTACATATTCAACATGCCAAAGTGTGAGAGATTTTCCTCATTACTCATCAGGAATTCCAAGACTGATATCAATCATGATTCGTATATCAAGTTTGAGGTAAATGCATCCCCACATCAATGGACATTTACCAGATGTCAGACATAAATGTTCAATGATTAAAATGGCATTTGAAAGAAGGGGACATTACCATTATGTGAGTTAATGCGCCCTATATCAATGGAAGAACTAAAAAAATGTGGACACATACTATTAGTATTATGCATTGTAACAAAATCGCAGAAGGGCAACATTGCAAATAATCACCAAACCCGACCTAATTTTCAGGTTAAAACACAAACGAGATGGTTCCATCACATGCTTCAATAAACAAAACATAAGCAGCAAAAGTTGAAATATGGGAGTTTGAAAATGTAAAGTTGTAAAAAACAAAATCCAACTATCTCAATAAATAATAAACTGCCTAGACTGTGATGAAACTATAACTGAAGTAACATAAAGGATATGCAAACCGGTATGACCATAAATTTTAACATTGAAATAAAGCATGCACAGGGAATTGTCAAAGATCCACAACTCTGAAGAAATGCCATGTTCTAGTGAACGAGACTAATTAATTGAGCCCTGAACTTAAACAGTTATGTTGTCAGCTGCTTCAAGAGTGAACATATCATGTCTCTTGATAATTGGCGCGGAGGCAAACAAGTCCACAGACTGCTGGCTGCAAAAGAAATGCAACATAATCAGTAGCTTAGAATTTGATAAACTCACTACATTTGAAAGAACACATTGGGGTATATGCAAAACAAGTGCTTCACTATAAGACCGAGACTCAGAGAGTTACCTACTACTATCTTTATATAATGGACTCTCTGACATGCTTCACCCGGCCAATTTGATTTAAAAATAAAAGATCCAGTGTCAAACACATAATGGACTCTCTGACATGCTTAGATCATCAACCTATACAATACAACATATAATGGACATATATACAACATATAATTGCCAACTTCACCCAGGTCAATTTTATTTGTAATGACAAGAGATGCTTGTTGGAACTTTTGCATACAACGTAATTCTAATATTTTCGACTACTACTTGAGAAGATAATTCCCAATTAAACATGTAATTCCAAAGTATAGCTTCAATTGGGCCATCCTAGCAACATATTGCCAAACTGAAACTGCTTACAGAAATAGAGGGCCTCATGGATCATTTTTGTACAACATGGGCTCAATAATTAAGGGAAAAACGATGATCACAATCAATCAACCAACTAAATAATCTAAGTTTGAATACGCCTAACATTTCTCTCTATTTTAAGAGAAACAACAAAAAATACCAATTGGTTTAACCTACAACTAAAAAAAGGGCAACGATGAAATGCTAAGAGAGAATGACGCTAGAGATTGAAATTTAATGATGTTCAACCACAGACTGAGTGTCCAACAAAATTTCAATGTCTGACTAAGTGAGTATTCCAGTCTCTGAGGTTCATGAAGCAAAAATAATGAAGGTTTTGTACAACCATCACTTGTAGTACATTAATTGAAGCATTTTACACAGAACTTAAGAAAACACTTGTACATGTAATCGAATCGATTGTACTTGTCTACTCGGCAATTAGAGAATCAACTGAGAAAGAGAAATCGACACAAGAATCTCCTGTAAATTTGATTTACCAGATTTAAGTATAGCTTAAATCTAAAAACAAACATGTAATCTAAACAAAATTTAATTGATTGAAAATGTGAATTAAATGAGAAGAAAACTCACCTTCAACTTCTAGCAAG
This sequence comes from Berberis vulgaris, assembly GCA_963556465.1. Taxonomy (NCBI): domain Eukaryota; kingdom Viridiplantae; phylum Streptophyta; class Magnoliopsida; order Ranunculales; family Berberidaceae; genus Berberis; species Berberis vulgaris. The sequence continues at coordinate 55,967,191 of OY747136.1, read as the reverse complement.
AGCTAGGGTTTCCACAAATAAGAGAGAACGATTGGAGAAGATAAAGTGCGATATCGATTGGAGAGCTGGAGTAGATTAGAAATCGATTACTCTGAGAGTCAATTTATGAGCTCGCTTGTTTCTGAGATCGATTAGAGAGATGGAGAAGATTAGAGAGCCATCGATTGTACAAATGTGAAGAAGAATAGAGATTAGAAATCACCTTGTTGACCCTAAATTGTTTCTGAGATCGATTAGAGAGCCATTGATTGCTCAAATGTGAAGTTGATTGCAGACGAGTGACTCAATCTGCAACAAATGCGAAGATGAAGATGCCATTCATCGAAAAAATTGTTCTACTAATAGGTATTCAAGTATTTCATTGCTATTTCAATCTGCAACAAATGTGAAGTTGATTGGAGAAGTATTACAATGAAAACCTATTTGGAGATGCCTTTCATCGAAAACAAAATACCTATTTGGAGAAAAACTCTGGATGCTCGAATACCTAACTAATGGAGTGTTTATTGCAACAGGAAGTTTATCAGATTGAAGAGTTTGAAGTTTTTCATCAAATGAGGGAAGAAAGAGTTTTACATTTAAATGAAAACTCTAAACACAGAGTTTGGAGTCTAACGTGAGTGCTTGAGAGTTTTTCTCCCGATCAGTAACACTTTGTTTTACACGTGCATATCACATGACAATTTAATAATGTCACAATTTTGAATAGTAACAGAAAATACATGATACAATATAATACAATGAGTATCACTAAAAATATGATGCTAATTATGGTTACAGATTGCCAATAATGGTGTAGTGAATCTATTGTAATCTAATCCAGCTAAGCATCGGGTACAATCCAAAAGTACAGAAAATAAGTAACGTTTGGGCTAACTAATTGTAATCATTTGATTAATTTCTTAGGCTTCTCAGGTTTGTGAATGGTCTTCTTTGCTTATTCCAATTTCTTAGTAATCCATACAAAATAAGAATAGTTGAGTAAAACCATGCTTGCTACTTGAGAACTCTGTTTTGATGCTTTGGAAGAACATAGTGTTGTTTATTTACACTAGAATAAGAACTCTGATATGTGGTGGTAACTGCTAAAATTTCTTTTCATAAATTAGAATTACATATTTTGTTGTTTCAAAATTTTATAATGTGTAGTGCATCATATAAACCACACTATAACACAAGATAAGTTGGTCATAAGTCCTACAAAACCCGCAATGAAGAAACACAAAGTTACAAGAACTCCCATTTCTTGACACAAAACACTATTAAGAGGCTAATCCAATGAATATTAGAGATATATAAGACTAGGAATGGACACTAATCAGATGAATATAGTCTATTACTCATTCATCAGCTCATTACTGGATATACCACCTTTGACTGGCTCATTGCTGGAGGTACTGCTTTTCATGGGCTCATCGCCAGAGATACTATTGGCATCAGAGTCGGGCTTTGAGGTAACTCCAGGTTCACTCCTCGCTTCGCTGCGTGGGGCTGAGTTGGTTTTGAAACTTGGGAAAGCCTCGCCACCCATTTCAAATGCGTTGCTATCCAACATTACGTAGTAGTAGTAATCTACGCAGTTTTGTTGGTTCTTAGTACCAATCACAAGTGCACATTTTAACAGTGCTCGGGTTCAATCATATTTCAGTTGTTGATCATTTCTGTTTGTAGTGTCATTGTCACGCCTTGATTTTCGAGACACCTAAATGCCTTGAAAGCCGAGACGCGACTCTAAAACCTTAATTTTTTTAAAAAGAGAAATATAACATTCATACAGGCAATCCAATAAAATATGAAAACTCATAATCCTAAAGGACGAGCACAAACAACTTAACTCCACTAGCAGCATCACTAACAACAACAACAACACCTGCACCTAGGTAGGGGGTACACCCATTTGCCACAAAACAAGCAAACGGGTCAACACTAGCTGGTATGAGCAGACCACAAATACATAACAGTACTACACAATGATAGGATGCCATGATGATGCTATAAAATATAGTGTATATATCAGTGGTAAACCTACATGGAAATAATGCATGTGATGAAAGCTGAAATGGAAAAAACTCACATCAAGTTGAGATTTTCAATCAACACGTCATAATCTAAGTCATGAAACTATTCATCAATTTGTGAAAGTAATTACCTTCGTGACGATATACACATGCTTCTATATTGACATATATACAACACTCGGAAAGAACTCATATCGTATTCTAAACCAATGTCCTTGGGAACAACCCATTGCGCTAGGCTAAACCACCCTAAAGCAATGACTTAGTTCTCCCATCTAAGTTAACACACCAAATCTCAAAGCATCTATCCCCAAAGAAAATGCATAACATCAACTGAGACAGTTCAAAGGAATCATACAACTTAACAATGCACCATCATTCTTCATCTCGAATGCTCAATTGTGATGTAAATATGCAAGTGCTCAATAACATTATATCATCATATCAATATCACAAGAATATTGTTTCCTTGGTAGCTTGCCGGACATATCTCCCCCGTTGCCCGCCCACCCACCCAAGGTGTTAAATATCAAACAAGTGTTCAACAACACCAACAACACTCTTCCCTTGGTAGCTTGTCGGCCATATCTCCCCTGCTACTCGCCCACCTAAGGTGTTACAATACTCTTCCCTTGGTAGCTTGCCGGTCATATCTCCCTCGCTGCCCGCCCACCCAAGGGGGTTACATCAATATACAACCAAGAAAACATTATCCAGCAAAATTCCACATGAATTCTCACATACATATTATAAATGCTTCACTATGCCATCGCTATACTCAAATACATGCCATGAATGGTTATTATGCAATCACTCTCATGTGCTATTGTACAGTTCAAAACCGAAATTCATGGAATATTATACAATCTCAGCAAACATACAACAACACAAGAACCAGAAAATTCATAATCCATGATACAATTTCAAAGAACCCACAAAAATGAAAACCCTAAACAATCCATTTTATTTCAAAGAAAATATTCTAAACTACCAACTAAAATTCGGATCCGAAATTTAACTTTTAATTATGATCTAACTCACATTAAATTTCCAAAATCGACACTGGCAAACCTCTCTCTCCATGTCAATCTAAAATTTTCATCCAACCACTCGAACACCTTTGCATGTAGGGTCTTCGGCCTCCAGCACCCCTATCGACTCCACCAAAGGGCCTGATCGGAGTGGAGTTGCTCGAACAACCTCCAATAGCTCCAATCGAATTTCACAAGATGATACACTCTGATTTTGAGCGGGAACTCGAAGGAGAATGAAGGGGAAGGAAGAAGAAAGGAATAAAGCGGAAAAGAAAGGAGAAGATTTGGTGGAGAAACGGCGGCGAATCATCGAAAATGAGGAGAGCAGCCATGCTGCTCATGAGGAAGAAAGACATAAGAAGGACATGATTTTATAGGTGGGTGGCTACTTGCCCCCACCGAATCTCTAAGGGCACTTGCCAAGAAAAAAATTCTAAAATTTTCAATTAAATTCTAGAAATTTAAATCAATGTTTTAAAGAAAAATTTTCTAAAAATTAAATAAGTTAGTCAAACGAAAATTAGGGTGTTACAGTCATTCATATCGGTTGTTGATAATTTTACATTTTAAGAACCCCATCTCATTTTTTCTTTAGATAATGCTCTGCTCTTCATCTTTTTTTTCCCCCTCACCTAATGATATAACTAGTCTTTAGTCTTTACTGAGATTTTCGATCATTATTTTGGTTATTGCCTATTTGATGGAGTAAATTTTGCAATTTGATTTTGGTGTTTGAGGTGAAAGTAAAAAGAAAAGAAACAAACTATCACTCCCATACAATACTAAAACATAGTTATAATTAGGCATAATATGTGGCCTCGACACACTTGACTAAAAGCATCACTGCAACTCTCATAAGACACACTAAACAGATAGAGACACTTACTAATAAGGACTTAGACACTTAATTAAAACCATGCAGAATAAGTACTGATGTCTAATAGTTAACCACTTTTGACGTCGGGCAGAATAGCGATTATTCTGCATGCTAGTACAACAGATAATTCACAGGGAAAATAACACAAGAGATTCGCCCAAGAAAACACAGAGAAACAACTCTAATGTTTAATTAAAATTATTAAATCAAAAGTATCTCTAAAGTCAACCCACAAGCCGGGGTTTATAGCTAAAACTCGTGATTATTAGAATTTTACCAAAAATAGCAAATCCCAATAATCATGCTAAAACAAAATACGTAATAAAAGAAACAATCTGCCAAAAATCTGATCCAAATTGGGTTCAGAAACATTTCCTAAACGAAGAATGAAATATTACCATAAAAGGAAAAAAAAAAACTAAAATTGTAGATTCGGAAGGGGAATCAGTAGATTTTGGCCTCAAAAAGATGTGCAACCATAATAGCTCGTTGACCACGACGTGCGCGCCGAAAAGAGCTTCCTAATTGGGGTTGTTTGCTCGATTCTGATTCCCGTAGCCAAAGTTATGGCCAAAATACTAAAACATACCCAAAACTGCCAAATTAGAAAAAGATTATGATTTCCTTCCATCCTTGCGCTGATCTACTAATTCAAGATATCTTAGTACTAATAACGTTCTATCTAACAGCTCAGTATCATCTGACTCGGATCCTCCTGCATCAACTTTCAGTTGCATTAAGGGTCCGTCGGCTTTGAGCTAACTTCATAATCAATCCTGCCTTCACTAGATTCCACCTCCACCACTGGAACTACTTTTATCCGAGTCAGTTTCATCACCGTAACTCGGGAAAGCCTTAAGACCATTTTCAAACTTCTCTGGATCATCCAACATAAAATGGTAATACAATTTACAGTTTTCAGTGTGCTTAGTACTAACCACAGTTGCAATCTTTTCCCAGAGCCTAGAAACGGAATCGGGGTATGTTTTCAAATCAGGTACAAAGTTTTAGTGTTCCTCCCAAGTCCATCCTGCAGGCGCAAATTTGAAAGGTTCCCACTCCTCGGGAGTGGCCTGCTTCTTGGGCTCAAAGGAGGGGATCTCCTGGGACTGGGTTGGGGAAGTCTTCATGGGGGAGGTTCTCTTGGACTCGCCAGAGGAGGTCTTCATAGGGGAGGTTTTCTTGGACTCGTTGGAGGACACATTCCTGGATTCGTCATTGAAGACATGAATATTCATGGACTCGTTATCAGATGACATGGTTGTGAGAATTGGTAAAATGCCAAGGCCTCGAAAAATTGGTTTAGTGTATGATAGAAACATGGCCATGGCCTTGGGTCTTTATATAGAAGATGAACTTACCTAGAACCTAGAGGTGCTAATTGGTGCGAGTAAAAATCATACCTGTTATATGAAACAGAATGTAAATTCTGCTATCAAAATACTATTGCAATAGTTGAGTGAAATTTGTTTCTCATGCAAATTGAGCTTCATCAGTAAGTCATGCAAAACTAATTATTAATGACTTGCAAATTTTACTTGCGCATTGCCCTGCAACAGTAATTAGAATATTGCAACCTCGAAAACTATTTAGTGAATACTATTATACATCCTCCATGAATATTTCTCTATCATATGAATGCTCATCAGCGGAAATTGTAACACTACGAATTGAATTGGTTATATTAAATTATGTGCACACATTGATTTTGACAGTGTTATTTAGATTATTAAGTAATAAAAATAATTTTCATTTGAAATCATTGAAAGTTTTATACGAAATGCAATTGCCCCTTCAACGATGATTATAAAAAGAAGATCTTGCAATTAAGTTCTCTCAGATGGGAACAAAAGTAATTAAGTAGTAATGCGATTAGAGGGGTGTTGAAGCTCATTCCAATGGCAGATCATTATCAGTAGAATAAAGAAACTTGAACTTATTGTAATATTGTGTTCAACTTAATTTAGTGATCAAATGTCACTATTAATTTATATCACAAGAAGATTATACAATTAACTCACTAGAAAATAATATATTTGATAAATAAGATCAATAAACAAGATATGATTAGTTCAAGAAACCTACAATATCTCAAACATAAAAACAGTGAAAGCTTTCCAGACACACATACTAACTAACACACATTAAGAATCACTTATATTTGTAACCATACATAACCTAATCTTTACATATTAATACTACTACTTTTTCTTCATCACAACAATGTAAGACATAGGACGATCAGGTGTTGCATTCAATGAAAGTACAAATATTTACGATGATAATAATGCTATGGTAACAGGTAGAGGAAATTCCTAATCAGGTTGGATATAATCAAAATTAAAGTTCGCTGTACTAGGAGAGATCTTGAGCATGAATATTCAAATAGCAGAGTATCCCTGTGGTGGGTGCTGAGTACAACTATCACAGATTGGTGGATGAGTGGCCATGTCAAAGTTGCCTTAAAAAAGGCGGTAAAATGAACATGAAGGCTGAATGGAAGAATGCCAGTTAAGATGCATATGACTGCTATACTTTTATAAATAAAAATAAATAGGGCAAATAGAAAACTAACCTTATGGTTTCCTTGTATTGACCATCATTATTCAACATGACAAGCTTTGGTGGAGAACTGAATACACATACTGAACTTTGAGTGAAGGGAATCGATATTTCTCTTCTTCAATAAAGCCAACCACCTCAGGATAGAAGACGAGTTTCCTCATGCACACCTCTAGTGCAGCTCCAGCAGTTGCAGTATCATTTCTTGATCCCTTCCTACATTACGATAAAAGTCAATAAGGAGTCATTGTTTGAGTGTTTGACGAATTGTTGTCTGATGTCTGGCTCTTCATTTCTTTAAGTGTGGATACACATATATGAAAATTTGTAGCAGACTATAGCAGCCCTTGTTCATTTTCTTATCACCTGTCTAGATCATAATATGAAACTTCTTGGATTCATGAGCTGCACGATGGGTAAAGGCACACGACCAATTTCAATAGCATTAACATCGTCTACAAGCTTTTTATAGTGTTTCTCCACTTCCGCTGCACTTTTCCCTATAAGTATAGCAATTCTTTCCCAACGACCTTCAACACCTTCGCCATAAGTGGCTAAAGCACTTTCAAACTTCTTATCTTCCTCCCATGTCCAGGAGGGGCCTTCCGAGGAGGTTATGGGAGAATCTAAACCTGCAAAGGAGGTTTTGCTCAAACCTGCAGAGGAGGTTTTGGGAGAAGGGTTGCCAGAACCGGATGCCATGGTTGTGATATTATAAGCTTGAAGGTTTTGAATGATACAGAAACATGGCCATGCTTTAGTTTTTATATAGAGAGTGAGAGGTGTTATATATAATTGATGTTGAACAAAAGCACACTTTCTAGATGAAAGTATACAAAAAATTGCCACTTAGTAAATGTGTTAATGTACTTGTATTGGTTTCTCGTTTCACATATTTTACTTATGATGCCTAACAATCAATTTGACATTTTGTTCATTCAAATCTAGAGTTATGTTTTGACATTACTAAAACAAGCTCTGTATAAGAAAGAACATTTTCAAAACTTTTTAAATAAAAATCAATAAGGACCTTTACATGTACTATTCCATTATATTCTCCGGCTTGAAAATGATCGTCCATAGTAACATATACCATGATAAGTGGCCTGATTCCTTTACAGAGAACATTTGATTGAATTTCTGAAATTGATTAATCTAAACTCTACTTATTTAATACGGTCTTGAGTGAGGATGTCCACCTTCATGCGATCACATTAATTTGCATTGTATGGTATAAGAGCTTATTTGGCGCTTAATCAGACCATCAACATTCAAAAAGCTTTGCCCAGACAGAATTTCAGTGTTTTATCGCTTCTGAAAGAGTTAACGTTAAGAGCAATCAAACAATGCAAGATACTGCACCGGTGTCCTAGCCATTATGTGCCTAGTTTTTTTTTTTTTTTTTTTTTTTTAACGTGTACCTTGCTTTCTTGATTAACTTATTATGACAAATAAGTTAAGGCCTATCTACTATCTTTCCTATCGTGTAAGAAGCTCCATGGAAAGTAGTCTTTTCTAGTCCTTGCTGATGAGGACCTTCCTCGAGACTTACATAAGAGATTCCTAAATGGTTCCAAGATTTGATGCTTGCTATATGGCTTGTTCCATATTCTTTGATGCACGCATGTACCACGTATACTTGTCAATCCATATGTCACGCTCTTGACATTCATTAGTTGTTCTTGTAAGGAAAATACTTGTTAATGCAAATAATTCCAATACAAATCCTGGACCTAGGTGGTGATAGTGAATGGCTAAAACACTATGCATGTAATAGCAAACAACAAGCAATATGCAGAAAATAAAGATGACACCGAGATTTACGTGGTTCGGTTTTTCCTACTCCACAGACGACGACTCTGTAACTATTTTATTGATATGGAAACACTTACTTGAAGATTACAACGTTGTCAAGCAACGATCCTTGAGATTACCCAATCTCAAGCAAACAATACCACCAAAAGTTTGACAAAACTTGCAAATGAAGAACACCTGAAATCACTCGATTCCAATCCTTCTACTTGGTTATTGTTTCACGCTGCACACATACTAAATCATGCCAAACTCGCAGCCTGTTTCACGCCCTTATTGTAGCCTGTTTCACGCCGCATTCACGCCACACTGCTGCTTTGTTTCAGCGTTGTATTTGCTGCCAATTTGACGCTGCGTTGCTACTGCGTTATTTTTGCGTTTCTGCTGCGTTATTACTGTGTTTCTGCTACGCTATTGTTGTGTTATTGTTGCGTTATATTCTCTTCTTTGCACACATTGAATGTCCATCTTTTAATCTTTGTGTTTGCATGTTGTTATAAAGAGAGAACATCTTGTCCTTGTATGAATTTGAGTCCCACACAATTGGGACTCATAGTCCATGCATGTCCCTAAAATTTGGGAGCCAATCCACAAAGGATTGTGAGTCCTTATTTGGGAAGGACTCCACTTCCTTCTTTGTCACACAATCTCCACATTGGCGAACAATTTCAGGCCACCACACAAACATCACAAACAACCACATAAGCAACTCCACCTTGGCATGAAAATCCGCCAAGACCCATTACTCGGTCACAAAAATCATCATCGTGCCTCCTTGAGGCGTCAACACTAAGAGAGCCTGAACAAGTTGAAACAATGCTCAAACTTGATCCCTGGAACCACTTTTGTCAACATATCAGCTAGGTTGTCTTTAGTACTCACCTTCTCCAAGAGAACCTCGCCATCCTCGATGACATCCCTCAGAAAATGATACCGCACATCAATGTGCTTCGTCCGAGCATGATGAACTTGGTTCTTCGCCAAATGGATAGCACTCTGACTGTCGCATAACACTGTCACATCATCCCAAGTGACACCCAAATCACTAACCAAGCCTCGAAGCCAAATAGATTTCTTCACCGCCTTTGATAGAGTCATGTACTCTACTTCAATAGTAGATAAAGCAACTGATACTTCCAACTCACCGGACCCATCGCCAATGTAAAACAATAACCTGTAGTCGATCGGCGCCTATCAAGATCACCAGCATAATCTGAATCAACATAATCTCGAATCATATTTGACACACCTCCTCTCTCATATACTAAACCAACATCCATCGTACCCCAAAGATATCTCAATATCCACTTCACTGCCTGCCAATGTTGTTTTTCCAGGTTTGACATAAACCTACTAACCAGACTGATTGCATGAGCGATATCCGGATGTGTAAAGCTCATGGCATACATAAGACTATCAACTACACTAGCATAGGGAACCTGTGACATGTATTTCCTCTCATCCTCTGTGCTAGGAGACAATTTACCCGAGAGCTTAAAGTAAGCAGCCAAATGAGTACTTACTGGCTTAGACGTATCCATGTCAAAACAGTGAACAACCTTCTCTAAGTATTGTCTCTGGGACAATGTCAGTCTGCCCTTCTTCCTATCTCTCACTATCTCCATCCCAAGTATCTTCTTCGCTGAACCAAGATCTTTCATCTCAAACTCCATGCTAAGTTTCAACTTCAATTTATCAGTTTCTTTCATGCTCTTCGCAGCAATGAGCATGTCATCAACATAAAGTAAGATAAACACGAAAGACCCATCCTTGAGCTTCTCTGTGAATATACAAGAATCACACTGACTCCTCGCATATCCTTGCTCAATCATAAAAGTATCAAACCTCTTGTACCACTGCCTCGAAGATTTGCTTCAATCCATACAGTGACTTCTTCAGTTTGCATACATTTTCTTCCTTACCAACAACAGCATATCCATCGGGCTAAGACATGTATATGTCCTCCTCCAAATCTCCATGCAAGAAAGCAGTCTTGACATCAAGTTGTTTGAGCTCTAAGTCAAACTACACGCCAATGGTGTTATGGCCTAGTGGTTAGGGCTGTGTGGGTTTGTCCCCCACGTCCTAGCTTCGAATCCCACCTGCGGCATGGTTACTTTCTAATGGGTGTTGACCTATAGGTCGCCGAGTTGATAGGTTATGGGATCCTTAAAAACCCAGCTTGCCTTCCAAAAAAAAAAAACTACACTGTTAAAGCAAAAAGGACTCGGATAGAAGTGTGTTTTACCACCAGAGAGAATACTTCATTGTAGTCCACACCTTCTTGTTGTGCATATCCTTTAGCCACCAATTTTGCCTTGTATCGTATACATGTACAAGTACCCATGGAATCTGGAACCCCGTCTTTTACTGTGAAAACCTATTTACGCCCAATCAGCATCTTCCCTCTAGGGAGTGTCGCAAGCTCCCATGTATGATTTTTCTGAATAGATAACATCTCCTCTTTCAAAGCTTCCTTTCACTCCTATTTGTGAACACTTCACAAAGCCTGCGTATATGTGGTAGGAACATCATCATACCCATTAAGAATTGAGAATGCACAAGCTGTGGCATCCTCATAGCCAAATCTAAGTGGTGCACGTCTGACTCGGGGTGTTCTTCCTGCTGCTAAAGACGGTGTTTGTAACTGTTGAACATGTTATTGTGTAGGATCCATCTCCCCATCAGTATAAACCTCATATTCTGCCACTGTCTCATCAGGTATCATATTTGTATCACTCATTCCCTCAGTAGAAGGAACATCATGTTCTGTATGAGATCTAGGAGCTTCAAGCTCCACTTGCAGAGAATTTCCAACATCCTCATCTTCATCATAGCTATCACCCCTCCAAAAAGGGGATATTTGCATCTCTCACACTTTTCCTGTAACAAAGCCTCCTCATGGAACTTCACATCTCGACTGATCACAAACTTATGCAAGTCAGGGCACCATAATCTATACCCTTTCACATTATCTGGATAACCGAGAAAAATAGTTTTCCTGGCCCTTACTCCAATTGTATCCTCCCAAACATGAAAATATGTTGGACAACCAAATATTTTCAAGTTAGAATAATTTGAAGAAATAAGAGACCATGACTCCATAGGAATTTGAGACTCAATAACTAATGAAGGAGAGCGGTTAATGAGATAGCACGTCGTGTTTACTGCTTCAGCTCAACATATTCTACCCAAACCTGCATTGGACAACTTGTACCGTGCTCTCTCCAACAGGGTACGGTTCATCCGCTCTGCTATCCCGTTCTGCTGTGGTGTCGACTTCACTGTGAAGTGTCTTCTAATGCCATGTTCCATACAAAACTGCTTCAAGGGATCCTTGGTATACTCATCGCCATTGTCAGATCTCACTACTTTGATCACCCTTCCTGTTTGTTTTTCAATCATAGTTTTCCACTTCTTGAAGATATCAGTGACTTCATTTTTATGTTTCATGGTATACACTCATACTCTTTGGCTGAAGTAATCGATAAAAGACACAAAATACCTGTAACCCCCTTTGGATGCAACTCTAGAGGGTCCCCAAACATCAGTGTAGATGTAATCCACAATCCTCGTGGTGCTATGAGTAGCATTACTAAAACTGACTCTACACTGCTTCCCATAGATGCAATGTTCACAGAAATTCAGTTTTTCCATTTTATCACCGCCAAGCAAGCCCCGGTTGCTTAAAGTTCTTAGTCCATTCTCACCTACATGCCCTAATCGCATGTGCCATAATTGTGTGCGTGTCAAGCTTTTCTCATCAACAACTGTAGAAACCATAACTCCACCTACAACTATACTGCCTTGAAGGAAATATAATTTGGCATGCCTAACTGCTGTCATAAGCAACCTGTCACCAAAATAAACAGTGCAATACCCATTCTCACCAATATATTTGTAGCCTTGAGCTTCAAGCACCCCAAGAGAAATCAACCCCTTTGAAAGAGCTCGAACATGACATACCTCGGTATGCTGTCTACATGACTCATCTGCCAACTGGAATTTGATTGTACCAACACCCATTGTTTTGCAAGGCCGAGAGTCACCCATTTTAGCCGAACTGCCCTTAACCTTGCGATAAATGTTGAACCATTCCCTTACAGGACACATATGATACGAACTCACGTATCCAACATCCAACCGTCTTACAAATGGTCATAAGATTTTACCATCAGTGCATGTGCTAAGTCACCCCCGATTAGAATATACTTTATCACATCTGGTGTCTCAACAACATTCACTACTCCCTTCTCTCATTCTCTTGCTTATTGTGATTATCCTTTCAGTCTAGACAATTCCTTATGTAATGGCCTTTGCGCTTACATTTGTGACATTCAACCTTAGACATATCTCTGCCTTTTGATTTAGACCGGGTCCTTCTGTAGTTGTTCTTTTTGTAATTTCTTCCCATTTTCATTGAAAGACCATGTGCTTGAACCTCCTCATTCCAAACACTCTCTCTAGAAGCCTTTGCAAGTACAGCTTGAACAATATCACTATACACAAATTTCTTTTTCTTCAATGTTGTCATCTGATTAACAAATGGTTTTCATTCCGATAACAAAGAAATTAACAAAAATAATGCTTTCTGACTATCTTCAAATTTAGCTCCCAAACTAACATAATCTGAATATAAACATTCAAATTCATTTATGTGATCAATCATGAGTTTACCTAGCTGCAACCTGAAAGTGAAGAACTTCTTCTGTAGGTAAATACATCATACTCATCTGATCATTCTGAAGATACATAGCCTGAAGCTTATCCCAAATACCCTGAGCTGTCATCTCATCAGCAAAGTTGTAAGCCACATTGCGAGAAAGACAAAAACGAATCGTACTACATGCCTTTCGATCCATTTTACTCCACTTCTCGATAACTTCAACCGTCGCCTTATCTGATGATAGTTTTTTTTTCTCATCTAATGCATTAATCTGATCCAAACTAACCAGAATACCTTTACAATCCATCTACCAAACTTTAAAATTGTTCCTACCATTGAATTGCACAATATCGAACCCATGAATTTTCACATAGTCATCATCACGTGATGAAGAAGACATTTCAGCCATTTTAATTAACACCTTCAAAACACAAACACCAACTAACTGGCGCTCTGATACCACTTGTAAGGGAAATACCTGCTAATGCAAATAATTTCAACACAAGTCCTGGACCTAGGTGGTGATAGTGAATGGCTAAAACGCTATGCAACCAATATCAAACAACAAACAATATGCAGATAATAAAGATGACACCGAGATTTACGTGGTTTGGCTTTGCCTACATCACGGACGACGGCTCTGTAACTATTTTATTGATATGGAACCACTTACTTGAAGATTACAACGTTGTCAAGCAACGATCCTTGAGATTACCCAATCTCAAGCAAACAATACCACCAAAAATTTGACGAAACTAGCAAACGAAGAACACCCTTAATCACTCGATTCCAATCCTTATACTTGGCTATTGTTTCACGCTGCACACACACCGAATCACGCCGAACTCGCAGCCTGTTTCACGCTCTTATTGCAGCCCGTTTCACGCCACACTCACGCCACATTGCTGCTTTGTTTCAGCATTGTATTTGTTGCTAATTTGACGTTGCGTTTCTGCTGCGTTATTGTTGCTTTTCTTCTGCGTTATTGCTGCGTTTCTGCTGTGTTATTGTTGCGTTATATTCTCTTTTTTGCACACGTTGAATGTCCATATTTTAATCTTTGTGTTTTAATGTTGTTATAACGAGAGAACCTCTTGTCCTTCTATGACTTTGAATCCCACATGTATGTCACTGAAATTTGGGAGCCAATCCACAAAGGACTATGAGTCCTTATTTGGGAAGGACTCAAATTTCTCCATTGTCTCACAGTTCTCTCTCTAACATTTCAACAGTTTTTAAGTGGCGATTTACTTGTTTTTCTTTTCAAAGAATTGAGGATACAATGCTTTTACAAGTAACCCAAACTACAACTCGAGTAAAATGCAGTCCAATGGGGCACAGCCTACAATTCATAATTGAAGACCCTTTATGTCTAGGGAGCAATGGGCCGGTAAGGTCGATTGAGAATTCCTGCATTAATTCAATCTATTGTAATCTAATCCGGCTAAGCATCGGATACAATCCAAAAGTACAGAAGATAAGTAATGTTTTGGCTAACTAATTGTAATCATTTGATTCATTTCTTAGGCTTCTCAGGTTTGTGAATGGTCTTCTATGCTTACTGCAATTTCCTAGGAATCCATACAAAATAAGAAGTTGAATAAACAGAAATTCTAGGGAGCGAGGGAAAAGGAGTGAGGAATGGGTGTAACCACCCACCCACCCATCCATCCTCCTCGAGATGAATGCATCGCCATTAAGATGCACGCTGACACTCATCTCGAGGAGGATGGGTGGTTACACCCATCCCTCGCTTCCTAGAAGGGCTGGTTGAGTAAAACAATGCTTGCTACTTGAGAACTATGTTTTGATGCTTCGGCAGAACAGTGTTGTTTATTTACATCAGAATAAGAACTCTGATTTGTGGTGGTTAACTGCTAAAATTTCTTTTCATAAATTAGATTTACATATTTTGTTGTTTCAAAATATTATAATTTGTAGTGCATCATATAAACCACACTATAACACAAGATAAGTTGGTCATAAGACCTACAAAACCCGCAATGAAGAAACACAAAGCTACAATAATTCCCATTTCTTGACACAAAACACTATGAAGACGCTGATCTGATGAATATTAGAGATATATAAGACTAGGAATGGACACCAATCAGATGAATAATTATACATTAGACACGATACCACTTTAACTAGTTAATACGGAACTCTTTATTGTTCATTCATCGGCTCATCGCTGGATATGCACCTTTGACTGGCTCAATGCTGGAGCTACTTTCATGGGCTCATAGCCGGAGCTACTACTGTTGGCATCAGGATCGTGTTTTGAGGTAACTCCAGGTTCACTCCTTGGCTCGCTGTGCAGGGCTGAGTTGGTTTTGAAACTTGGGAAAGCCTCACCACCCATTTCAAATGTGTTAGGGTCATCCAACATTACGTTGTAGTAGTAATCTTCGAAGTTTTGTTGGTTCTTAGTACCAACCACAAGTGCACAATTTAACCAGTGCTCAGGTTCAATCCTATATCAGTTGTTGATAATTTCTGTTTATAGTGTCATTCATGTCAGTTTAAGAACCCCATCTCATTTTTTCTTTAGATAATGTTCTGCTCTTCTTCTTTTTTTCTCCCTCATCTAATGTGATGAAATGTTAGACACAAAGGAAATGATTTGTGTGTATTGTGTTGTCCTTTCTCATTCACAATCTCCTGTTTATATACAAACTAATCCAGAGAATATTGTAAGAATATTCACAATATAATCTGCTAATTTCCTTAAAACTATTATACAATATTGACTCTATAAGCAACCTTCCTAATACAAATATTCTCAATCAATCAGGATATTCGCAATATATTCTCAATACCCCCCCACAAGTTGGTGCATGGAGATCCCGTATGCCCAACTTGCGAAGTAGATACTCATATTGTCGTTTGCCCAATGCTTTTGTGAAAATGTCAGCGAGTTGCTCATTGGATGGGACAAATGTGGGATTGATATGTCCAGCAACAATGTCATCACGGACAAAGTGACAATCGACCTCAATATGTTTTGTCCATTCATGAAAAACGGGATTTTGAGATATATGGAGAGCCGCCTGACTATCACAATGAAGAGACATAGGACGTGTGTGAGGCATCCCGAGGCTAGCTAAAATAGCTTTAAGCCATTTCAACTCACATGTAGTCATAGCCATAGACCTATATTCCGCCTCTGCGGAGGAGCGAGATACAGTATGTTGCTTCTTTGTCTTCCAAGATACCGGCGAGTTCCCAAGGAATACCAACCAACCAGTGAGGGACCGCCGAGTCAAAGGGCATCCGGCCCAATCAGCGTCACACCATCCATGTAACTGCATGTCACACTTACTACTCAAATGTATACCTTGACCTGGATTACCTTTTAAGTACCGAACCACGCGCAAAGCGGCTTCCCATTGGTCCGCCCGAGGATGTTGCATAAATTGAGATAAAACATGAACACTATAAGATAATTCGGGTCAAGTGAAACACAAATAAATTAGCCGTCCCACCAAGCGACGGTAAGGCTCCGGGTCAGCGAGCTCTGGACTCTTGGACAAGGCGAGTCGATGATTCTGTTCCAATGGCACCGCCGCGGGCCTTGCCCCTAGCAATCCGGCCTCAGAGATGATATCTAGCGCGTATTTACGTTGACAAAGCACAAACCCATCCGGTCCGCGTGCCACTTCAACCCCCAAGAAATACTTTAAAGGACCCAGATCTTTCATATGGAAACAAACACTGAGGTAACCCTTGAATTTCTGTATATCCCCCGGATTACGCCCAGAGATGATAAGGTCGTCGACATAGACAAGAACACTGAGCTGAACCGCACCTCTTTGTAGAGTAAACAAAGAATAATCTGAATAAGATTGCCGAAAACCATAATTCTTCAAAGCAGTCGATAGTTTAGCAAACCAGCATCGGGGTGCCTGCTTCAGCCCATATAATGATTTCTTAAGCTTGCACACCTTTCCAGAAGTCCCCACCTGAAAACCAGGTGGTAATTTCATGTATACCTCCTCCTTAAGGTCACCATGTAGAAAGGCATTATGAACATCCATCTGATGGACTTCCCAATTCTTGGCAGCCGCAACAGCAAGAAAGACCCGTACTGTAACCATCTTAGCTACTGGAGCAAAAGTCTCGGTATAATCAACTCCTTCAATTTGATGATTGCCAAGAATAACCAGCCGAGCCTTCAATCGTTCAATGGTCCCATCAGAGTTATACTTGATCTTGTATACCCACTTGCATCCTAGAGCTTTCTTTCCTGGTGGCAAGTCGGCTACAACCTAGGTTTCATTAATCTCAAGAGCCTCAATTTCTCGTCGCATGGCATCCCTCCAGCGGCTGTCTTTCGCGGCCTCAGAATAACACACAGGTTCCCGATTTACTGTCAAGGCTGCAAGAAAATGTCTATGTCGCATAGAAAAATTATCACAATTCACATAATGTGCTATAGGATAGGGTGTACCTGAGGAATGCCGTGGTATGGGTGAAGCGGGTACGGATGGACTCATTTTCTGAATGGTATGAGTAACATAATCACGGAGTCGTACCGAGGCTTGCCTTCTGCGTTGACCCCTGCCCAACACATCTTCCTGACTTGCATCCGGGTTGTCCTCCTGGTTCGCACAAACCGGCTGCCCAGCAGCCTCATCCGGCTGTACAATCACCTCGGCACCAGCATTTGCCCCATCCTCGGCACACGCCGACTGCCCAACAGCCCTATTTGGCTGAACAAACTCCTCAGCACATGTCGGCTGCCCAGCATCCCCATCTGGTTGTACAAACTCCTCAGCACCCCCCTCAAAACAACCGTAGATGTCTCCTCAAAGTCCTCATGAACCGCCTCAATATTAGGCAGACCATCGTGGTCTAAATTAAAATGATCTGCAAAGGGAAAAACTCCTTCCGAGAATACAACATGACGAGAAACAAAGAAGTCTCGTTTCTCCAAGTCATACAAACGCCATCCCTTTTTTCCATAAGGGTACCCAACAAAGACGCACCTTCGACTTCTACTGGCAAACTTATCCCCCGTCTGTACATGCGCATAACACAAGGACCCCAAAATGCGCAAGTGATCATAAGTGGGTGTGCTGCCATATAGAACACTATAGGGTGTTTTCCCATTCAAGACCAAGGAGGGAGTCCTATTTATCAAGTATCCAGCCATCAACACACATTCTCCCCAAAACTCAATAGGAAGAGAGCCTTGAAAACGCAGCGCCCGAGCTACATTCAAAATATGTTGGTGTTTCCGTTCAACCCGCCCATTTTGTTGAGGTGTTCCCACACAAGATGTTTGAAAAACAATCCCGTGATCAAGAAAATATTGTCGCAGACAAGTGAATTCAGTGTCGTTATCACTCCGCAAGATTTTGACCTCTTTATCAAATTGTCTCTTAACCATTGAAACAAACATTTGAAGAGTATGAAAGACCTCTTTCTTATCAACAAGTAAGTAAATCCATACAGCACGGGAAAAATCATCAACAATGGTCAAAAAATAAGAAGCACCACAAGAAGAAGTTGTTCAATAAGGTCCCCATAGATCAGTGTGAATAAGTTCAAAAATGGTCGTAGCTTTATGTTCACTAACAGGAAACTTATTTCTACTTTGCTTTGCCCTCTGACAGACATCACAATTTTTATTCAAGCGATTTTTCGTTTCACTAAAACTTACTTCGGGAACTAACTTTGTTACTTGTAGAGATGGATGACCCAGTCGCTGGTGCCATAGATCAAGAGACACCACATTATTGGCCTTTATTGCGTGAACCTGTGGCAGCCCCCGGAAGAAATAGAGTCCATCCCGTCGTTCACCTGCACCAATCAGCATCCTCGAAGTGCGGTCCTGTATAACACACAGATCATTAGTGAATTGGACAAAACAGTTATAGTGATCAGTTAATTGCGACACAGAAATTAAATTGCAAGTTAGCCCTGGCACATAAAGAACATTTTTCAAACAGAAATTTCTTTCAAGAGTGACCGTCCCCTCTTTAGTGGCGATAGCGCTACTCCCATCTGGCAATCCCACGGGACATTGAGCAATCGCCTTTAAGTCACGGAAATCCCCGATCGTGCCAGTCATGTGATTCGAGGCTCCTGTGTCAATAATCCAAGGCTTACCAGTCATCTTATCGATCGTGGCGGATTTTGACCCGCCCAACATTTGGAGAAGTGTCTGCCACTGATCGGTATTCAGCCCAGGCAGTGGAGATGTATCTGTCTCGGTCACTCCTGCCCCAGCAGAACCTGTTTGAGCAACGTTGGCACGATGCGTACCCTTGGTTCCGTCAATGAACCCGAATTTCTTTCGAGCCCTTAAGGTCGTTCGAAACGAACTAGCCCATTCATCATAATTGTCCCCTTTCAATTGAACCTGAGTAATTGAAAGTCCGGGATTATCAAGGGAAGTGATGTCATAAGGTGAAATCGTCTTCCGAGTTTCACCAGTAGAGACTTCACTGCCAGCCATGGTCGGTGTTCAAAAAGAGATTTCAAAATGCCGCAGAAAGAAGTAAAGTGCAGCTCTGACTGCTCCTCACGCAGAGAAACATAGATTTTTTTTTTTTTTTTTTCTCTTTTTTTCGTTTCTTTTCTTTTCTTTTCTTGTCTTTTCTTTACTTATTCATTACAGAGAAACTTAAACAGAGAAACAAAAAAAAACCAGAGAAACATAAACAGAGACAGAGAAATGAGAGGGAGATCTCGCTGATCTCTTCTCGCTGGTTTCTTCTCTTCTGCTGCTTCTTCGACAGAGGAAGGAGTTTGTGGATCTCGCTGGTCTCTTCCTCTCGGTGCGATGGCGACGGTTCCTGGAGCTTAGGATCGATCAGTTCAGTTCAGAGGATCGATTAGGATCGATCAGTTCAGTTCGACAGAGGATCGATTAGGATCGATTAGGATCGATCAGTTCAGTTCAGCAAGGTTCACCGTTCAGGTTCGATTAGATTCGATTAGGATCGATCAGGTTCCTGGAGCTTCGATCAGGATCGATTAGAGGTTCGATCAGATCTGAATCAGATGGCGATGGTTCCTGGAGCTTGGATTTGGGAGATCGTGAAGCAGAGACAGAGGATCGATTAGGATCGATCAGTTCAGTTCAGCAAGGGTCACCGTTCAGGTTTGATTAGGATCGATCATGATCGATTAGGATCGATCAGGATCGATTAGAGGTTCGATCAGATCTGAATCAGTTCAGATTTGAATCGCACAGGTTCGTCGATCAGGCCAGAGGTTCTTCTTCTTCGTTCCTTCTTATTCAAAGAAACCCTTTTCATTCAAAGAGGTTTCGATCAGGTACCTGTTCTCCCTTTATGATACTCGTATGATAGGCTCTGATACCATGATGAAATGTTAGACACAAAGGAAATGATTTGTGTGTATTGTGTTGTCCTTTCTCATTCACAATCTCCTGTTTATATACAAACTAATCCAGAGAATATTGTGAGAATATTCACAATATAATCTGCTAATTTCCTTAAAACTATTATACAATATTGACTCTATAAGCAACCTTCCTAATACAAATATTCTCAATCAATCAGGATATTCGCAATATATATATTCTCAATATAATGATATAACTAGTCTTTAGTCTTTACTGAGAATTTCGATCCTTATTTATGGTTATTGCCTATTTAATGGAGTAAATTTTGCAACTTGATTTGGTGTTTGAGGAGAAAAAGAAAAACAAAAGAAACAAACTAACACTCCCATACGAACACTAAAACATAATTATAATTAGGCATAATATGAGGACTCGACACACTTGCTAATAAGGACTTGACACACTTCACTATAAAGCATCACTGCAACTTTCATATGTGACACTAAACAGATAGAGACACTTACTAATAAGGACGAGACACTCAATTAAACCATGCAGAATAAGTACTGATGTTTAATAGTTAACCACTTCCAGTTGCATTAAGGGTCCGTTGGCTTTGAGCTAACTTCAGAATCACTCCCGCCTTCACTAGCTACCACTTCCACCGCTGGAACTGAGTCAGTTTCATCTCCGTAATTTGGGAAAGCCTCAAGACCATTTTCAAACTTCTCTGGATCATCCAACATGAGATAGTAATACAATTTACAGTCTTCTGCGTGCTTAGTACTAACCACAGCTGCAATCTTTTCCCAGCTCCGAGAAACGGAATCGGGGTATGTTTTCAAAGCAGGTACAAGCTTTTTGTGTTCCTCTCGAGTCCATCCTGCAGTCCCAAATTCGAAAGGTTCCCAAGTCTCAGGAGTGGCTTGCTTCTTGGGCTCAGAGGAGGGGATCTCCTGGGACTGGGATGGGGAGGTCTTCATGGGGGAGGTTTTCTTGGACTCGTCAGAGGAGGTCTTCGTGGGGGAGGTTTTCTTGGACTCGTTGGAGGAAACATTCCTGGACTCGTCAGTGGAGACATAAATATTCATGGACTTGTTATCAGATGACATGGTTGTGAGAATTGGTAAAATGCTAAGGTCTCGAAAAATTGGTTTAATGGATGATACAAACATGGCCATGGCCTTGGGTCTTTATATAGAGGATGAACTTGCTAGAGTCTAGAGGTGCTAATTGGTGTGAATAAAAATCATAATTGTTATATGAAACTGAATGTAAATTCTGCTATCAAAATATTCTGGCAATAGTTGTGTGAAATTTGTTTCTCATGCAAACTGAGCTTCATCAAATATGGAAACTGTTTTGATTCTTTGCGATGATATTTAATATTAATGACTTGCAAATTTTACTTGTTTTCATCAAGGGTTAAACAGAATTTTAATCACTGCTCTTAACTTTGTATAGCTAATTGTCCATTTATGTATTTAAGTTTTATAAGTTTGCATTGGCGCATTGCCCTGCTACAGTGATTAGAATATTGCAACCTCGAAAAGTGTTTACTGTACTATTATACATCCTCCTCATTCATGTTAGATTGCTGCGTCAATGAATATTCCTCTATTATATGAATGCTCATCGGTGGAAATTGTAATGCTTTGAATTGAATTGGTTACTTAAATTGTGTGCATACATATTGATTTTGACAGTGTCATTTAGATTATTAAGTATTAAAAATAATTTTCATTTGAAATCATGGAAAGTGTTATAGGAGATGCATTTGCCCCTTCGAGGATCGGTGATGATAAAATGAAGGTCTTGCAATTAAGTTCTCTCAAATGGGAACAAAAGTAATTAATTAGTAATGCGATTAGAGGGTGTTGAAGCTCATTCCAATGGCAGATCATTATCAGTAGAATAAAGAAGCTCAAACTTATTGTAGTATTATGTTCAACTTAATTTAATGATCAAATGTCACTATTAATAAATATATCACAAGAAGATTATATAATTAACTCAATTGATCAATAACAAGATATAATTAGGTCAAGAAGACCTACAATACCTCAAACAAAAAAACAGTCAAAGCGATCCAGACACACATATACTAACATGGAAAAATCTTAAGTGCACTGGTCCTGTGCCTGGGCACCGTTCACTTGCCTCGGGATATGAACACCAGGCACAGGGCCAGACACCGTAGTAGTGCTCTACTAACATACATTAAGAATCACATATATTTGTAAACCTATATATATAAACTAATCCTTACATATTAATACTACTACTTTTTCTTCATTACAACAATGTATAAGACATAGGACGATCAGGTGTTGCGTTCAATTTGCTATTTTCAGCAGGCACTTCACTAGCTCGGTTAGGTGCGCCAGTTTCAGCTATTCGCTTATGATGAACTATAAGAAAGGCCACATTCGGCTACACGTTTTTTGTGGTATTTTCGGACTTCTTCTATGCTTTTCCCAATAGCTTTCGCAAATCGATCCCTGAGGCTTTGGGTTACCTTGAGAGAAATGGCTTTCCCGGTGAAAGAATCTTCACACTTTAATTTGGTCTCTAGTCCTGGACTCTTCATTATTTCCAGAGTTTTTTCGAGAATTCTTGCGAGAAGACCTGGAACTGGATGCCATGGTTGTACTAAGAAATAGAAGTTCGAAGGTTTTGGATGATACTGTGAAACAGGAAACATGTTTGAAACAGGAAACTTTGTTTGGACTCCTGTTTGAAACAGGAAACTGTTTGGACTTCTGGAAATTGTTTTTTGAACAGGAAATAAATTCTAGGAAACAGGAAACTGTTGTGAAACGGGAAACTACTGTGAAACAGGAAACTACTGTGAAACAGGAAACTGCTGCCAAACAGAAAATTGTTGTCCCTATATATACTAGGAACTATAGGTGTTTTTATTATGATGATTGCACGTAGAAAAACTATGATGCACAGGGAGTAGAGAAAGATAATTCCTTGAATTGTTTCATCTCTTGTTGAGAGATTGTGTGAGAATTGTCATCTTCTTGTACCTTGTTCTTGAATATAGTGGAATCACCTCACTGTGGACGTAGGCAATTGCTGAACCACGTAAACCTTGTGTCTCTTGTGGTATGTTTTCTCTAATTTCTTTCATTGCTAGTTGCTCTATTTAATTGATTGGATCCTTGTGGTACTTGTGTGCAATTGTTGGTGTCTACCCGCTTCCGCAATAAGTCGCAACAATTGGTATCAGAGCACTAAGGGAAATTGATCTTGAATTGTTCTACTCAAGATTGTGAAGATTCAAAAGTGCTAGGATTTGTTTGTGCACAAGTTGTTTGAAAAAAAAAAAAAAAAAAAAAAAAAAAACTTAGTGAAGCTTCTTGTCTAGAAAGTCACAGGTTTTGTTTGCAATGACATCCAAGGTGAGCAAGGCACATGTGGGAAAGTATGAAATCGAGAAATTTAATAGTAAGAACGATTTCGGATATTGGAGAATACAAATGAGAAATTTGCTTATTTCTCAGAAATTACACAAGGCATTACTAGGGAAGGATAAAAAGGCTGAAACCATGTCAGATGATGAATGGGAAGAATTGGATTTGGAGGCGCGTGCTGCTATTTGCTTGTGTCTGGATAGAGACATAGTTTTTTTAGTTAATGAAGAGACTACGGCAGCTGATGTTTGGTTGAAGCTTGAGTCACAGTTTATGACTAAGACATTATCAAACAGGTTATACTTGAAAACCCAATTGTACAGACTAGCAATGGATGAGGGCACTCCAATTGGTGATCATATCGCCAAGTTTACACGGATTATCTCAAATTTGAGAGATGTGGATGTGAAGATTGAGGATGAAGACCAAGCAATTATATTGCTTTACTCCTTGCCGCAGTCATATGAAAATCTTGTACAAACAATTTTGTTTGGGAAAGATGAACTTACATTTGATGAAACTACCGGTGCACTCTTGTCCAATGAGATTCGGAAGAAAACTTCATCAAATGGTAATGGGAAAGATCAAGCTGAAGGGTTGGTTGTTAGAGGAAGGTCTCAAGTGAAATCATCTTCAAATAGTGGAAAATCTAGATCAAAGTCTAGAGGTCCACAATGTCACAAATGTAGAGAGTGGGGGCATATTAGGAAAAATTGTCCAAATCAAGGTAAGAGTAATCATGATAACAGTTGGAAGGGCAAGAAAAAGCAAGATAAGGGTGATACTAGTGAAGCAAGTTATGCATCTAGTATGGAAAAAGATGAAGAATGTTATTCAGTTGCGGGTGAAAACACAAAAATCTCTGGGAGATGGCTCCTTGACTCTGGGTGTTCTTACCATATGTGCCCAAACAGGGAGTGGTTCACTACCTATGAGCACATTGATGGTGGTACTGTTCTAATGGGTAATGATTACGCTTGCAAGACAGTTGGAATTGGAACAATGAGGATTAAGATGTATGATGGTGTTGTGAGAACCTTAACTGATGTGCGGCATGTCCCAGCCTTGAAAAAAAATCTTATCTCGCTTGGTGTTTTAGACTCCAATGGTTGTAAGTTTACAGCGGTAGGTGGAGTTTTAAAGGTTGTCCGTGGGTCTTTGGTTGTCATGAAAGGGATCAAACAAGGTAACTTGTACACCTTGATGGGTAACACGGTAACAGGAAATGTGGCAGTGGGAACTTCTTCATCGGACAGTACTAGGTTATGGCACATGCGACTTGGGCATATGACAGAAAAAGGATTGTCTCTACTGAGCAAGCAAGGGTTACTGAAGGGTATGCAGAAACCGACTATGGAGTTTTGCGAGCATTGTGTATATGGAAAACAATGCCGGGTAAAATTCAGTACAAGCAAGCACAGGAGCAGAGGTATTCTAGACTATGTGCATACAGATGTGTGGGGACCAGCGAAGGTCGCCTCTAAGGGAGGTTCCAGGTACTTTGTCTCCTTCATTGATGATTATTCCCGTTATACATGGGTATATTTTTTAAAGTCC
The DNA here is from genome assembly GCA_963556465.1 of Berberis vulgaris. Taxonomy (NCBI): domain Eukaryota; kingdom Viridiplantae; phylum Streptophyta; class Magnoliopsida; order Ranunculales; family Berberidaceae; genus Berberis; species Berberis vulgaris. The sequence goes on along the minus strand of OY747136.1, from coordinate 55,941,922 downwards.
AAGAATGAAGTATTTGAGACATTTAAAAGGTGGAGAGCAATGGTTGAGAATAGAACTGGAAGAAAGGTGAAGACTTTGAGGTCTGATAATGGTACCGAGTATACTGAGGGTACTTTCAAACAGTTTTGTGATCAGGAAGGAATTGTTCGACATTGGACTGTTAGAAACACGCCACAACAAAATGGAGTTGCTGAGAGATTGAACCATACTATGCTTGAAAGAGCTAGGTGTATGCGCTCCAATGCTTGTCTTGGCAGAGAATGGTGGGCTGAATCAATAGCCACCGCGTGTTTCTTGATTAATAGATCGCCACATTCTACATTAGACTGCAAAACACCTTATGAGGTGTGGTCAGGTGAACATGCTGATTACAGTGTACTGAAAGTTTTCGGTTGTATTGCCTACTACCATGTGAAAGAAAATAAGCTTGATGCTAGGGCTAAGAAGGCCATTTTCTTGGGGTATGCAAAAGGCGTGAAGGGTTATCGTCTATGGTGTTTAGAGGATAATAAATTTGTGATCAGTCGAGATGTTACATTTGATGAGAATTCCTTGTTAGCTTGTACTAAAGCTAAGGAGTTGGTTGATAGTGGTGGTGAATCTAGTAACACTCAGAAAGTGGAAGTTGAAGCGTCTGTGGATGCAGCAGATGAACAAGTGGTTGAAGCAGGCACACATGATCTGAATTATGAGCCTGAAGACCATGAGGAACAACAACCAGTTGAAGATAATCAATCCCAGCAGCAACCTTTGGCCTTAACTAGGTCAAAACGATCGGTTAAGCAAGTTCAAAAATTTGGCTTTGAAGAACCGTTGAAGCACTATGGTCAGTTGAATACAGTTGATTTGGTTGCATATGCACTCTCTGTGGAAGATGATGAGCCAACTACTTACAAGCAGGCCGCGCGTCATTCAGATAGTCAGAGTTGGTTAGTAGCTATGCAGGGTGAAATGGAGTCTCTCCAGAAGAACCATACTTGGGATCTAGTGTCGTTGCCTAATGGAAGGAAAGCAATTGGCTGCAAGTGGGTGTTTAAGAAGAAACAGACTACTCTAGAGTCTGATACTCAGTTCAAGGCAAGATTAGTAGCTAAGGGTTTTGCTCAGAGGGAAGGCGTTGACTACAATGAGATATTTTCGCCTGTGGTAAAACACACTTCTATTCGTGTGTTGTTGAGCTTGGTAGCTCATGGTGACCTTGAGCTTGAACAACTTGATGTGAAAACAGCTTTCTTGCATGGAGACTTAGAGGAGGAAATTTATATGCATCAGCCGGAAGGTTTTAAGGTTGTTGGAAAAGAAGACCATGTTTGTCGTTTGAGGAGATCACTTTATGGGTTAAAGCAGTCACCTAGGCAGTGGTACAAACGGTTTGACACTTTTATGTTGAAACATGGGTTCACACGAAGTAAGTATGATTGTTGTGTTTACTTGAAAAAACTTCGTAGTGGCGATTTTATTTATCTTTTGCTCTATGTTGACGATATGCTCATTGCCTGTAAGAGTGTGGTGGAGATAAATAAATTGAAGTCTCAACTTGCTTCTGAGTTTGAGATGAAGGATATGGGTGCTGCAAGGAAAATACTTGGTATGGAGATAAGAAGAGAAAGAGAGAATAAAAAATTATTTCTTTCACAGAAGGGGTACCTTGAGAAGGTCATATCACGGTTTGGCATGGAAAACGCAAAGCCGGTTATTACTCCTTTGGCTTCACATTTTAGACTTTCTCGAAAGTTATCTCCAGTCACAATGGAAGAAAAGGAATACATGTCGCATGTTCCTTATGCTAGTGCAGTTGGCAGTTTAATGTATGCTATGGTGTGTACACGCCCTGACATTTCACAGGCTGTTAGTGTTGTGAGCAGGTATATGGAAAACCCTGGGAAGAAACATTGGGAGGCAGTGAAATGGATGCTTAGGTACTTAAAAGGTACCTTGGATGTGGGTTTGGACTTCGGTGGAGATTCATGTCAGGTTCGTGGGTTTGTTGATTCTGATTATGCTGGTGATCTAGATAGACGAAGATCTACTACTGGTTACGTATTTCAGATATACGGTGCTCCGGTTAGTTGGAGATCTATGCTTCAGGATACAGTGGCTCTCTCTACTACAGAGGCAGAGTATATGGCATTGACAGAAGGTGTAAAAGAAGCATTGTGGCTTCAAGGTCTTGTAAATGACTTGGGTGTGGAACAAGATAGTGTTGAGGTTCTCTGTGACAGTCAGAGTGCCATCCACTTGGCTAAAAATCAGGTTCATCACGCAAGGACTAAGCATATTGACGTCCGATATCACTTTGTTCGAGATGTAATTGAGGATGGTGATGTGTCTTTGGTGAAAGTACACACAAAAGACAACCCTGCTGATATGTTGACAAAGGTTGTTCCTGGAGTTAAGTTCCAACATTGTTTGGACTTACTCCACATTGACTCATGTTGATTGAGGGCCCTTTGGGGCGTTGCCCTTCGGGGCGGTTTCGTGAGGTGACAAAGCTATGATGGAGTGTTGATCAGTTTATTCTCATGCCTTGTTTCGGCTCATTTTTTCCTTATAAAAATTCGCCGAGGTGGAGAATTGTGAAACAGGAAACGTGTTTGAAACAGGAAACTGTGTTTGGACTCCTGTTTGAAACAGGAAACTGTTTTGACTTCTGGAAATTGTTTTTTGAACAGGAAATAAATTCTAGGAAACAGAAAACTGTTGTGAAACAGGAAACTACTGTGAAACAGGAAACTGCTGCCAAACAGAAAATTGTTGTCCCTATATATACTAGGAACTATAGGTGTTTTTATTATGATGATTGCACGTAGAAAAACTGTGATGCACAGGGAGTAGAGAAAGATAATTCCTTGAATTGTTTCATCTCTTGTTGAGAGATTGTGTGAGAATTGTCATCTTCTTGTACCTTGTTCTTGAATATAGTGGAATCACCTCACTGTGGACGTAGGCAATTGCTGAACCACGTAAACCTTGTATCTCTTGTGGTATGTTTTCTCTAATTTCTTTCATTGCTAGTTGCTCTATTTAATTGATTGGATCCTTGTGGTACTTGTGTGCAATTGTTGGTGTCTACCCGCTTCCGCAATAAGTCGCAACAGATACAAAATATGCCCATGGCCTCTGGTGTTTATATATATATACAGGAAGGATGAGCCAGCTAGCTATGAGTGCTAATTGTGCGAGTAAAAATCATATATTTTTTACATGCAATAGAATGTACTAAAGTTATTGAAGTTTCAAAGTGTATGTGATTCATGTAAGAAGTGGCACTTTATCTCTCTCGGTCAGTATTTGTGAGTAGAAAACTGATTTCATTCTTGAGAAACCATTTTTTAACTTTGTAATTAACCTTTACCAACTAATATTTTAAATAAAATCTTTTTGTAATGCATATGTTTAAATAATCTGAGTCGTATTAATGAATTAAATCACTTAATGCCATATTTTTCGATGAGTTGGTAATGACTAATAGTGCTAATTGGTGTAAATATTTTACTAAGTCAAATTATTACTCTCCAACCATATGGAAAGATTCAAATAATTGATTTTGTCTGCTAAACAAATTTTAGAATTGGTTAATCTGATTTTTGAAGAATTGGTATTATTTTCTATCTCATACAAATAGGTGTTAGCACATCATGTTGCGTGATTTTAAGAATATCGGAAGCCTATATTATGTGATTTTCTAGGGGGCTTAATTTATAAGAACATCGAATCCATGAAACTTCATGTATTCAAGAGCAATGCTTGGTAATTTTGAATAAACTTTTTCAATTTTTTACTATTGACGCATGGGAAACCTTAGTTATATATGTGCTGATTTTGCAATTCTTTCGCAGCGGTCTTCGGAGCTGTCACCATATATGAGCAAACAAGCTTCAAACTTCTTGTTTTGTTCCGTTGTCCATATTGAGGATGATGAATCTTCGACAGAGGAGTTATTGGAAGAAGGATTGAAGCTGGAAGCCATGGTTGTTAGGGTGCCAAAAATGAAAGTTCTAAATAGCTCTGATGATACAAACTATATGCATAATGATGTTCATTTATAGAGGATATGGAGCATTGTTTGTTAGGTAAAACGAATACTTATTACATGAAGTTTTATTTGGCAGTCACTCATTCAATCCTGATGAGTTTTGGAGAAGTTGGAGACTCTTGGCGTCATGGGTTGGGCTAGGCCTGGGATCTCATTTTGTGGCCTACTCTGCGCACAACCTATTTGCGGCTTTGGCCCGATAAGACACAATATCAGTGTTCTAAAAATCGGCCTAGGCGCTAGAAGGTGGAAAACCGTCCAGATTAATGGCTGGGCGGGCAGTCTGGGCGGTCTGGGAGATTTTTATTTTTTTAATTTTTATTTATTTTTTATTTAATTTTTTAATAAGGCTGATTGTGTTTTTATTTTTATTTCCTCTTTTTTAGAAATTAACTATTTAATTATTTTTATTCAGTATATATCTAAATGTAGCAAATGATGATTACTTAATGGAATTCTCAAAGGATCTGCCGGTACCAATTTTACTAATGTAGATTTTATCAAACATTACTGAGGTTATTCATGCAATTTGAAGAAAAATAAAAGAGTAGGTTTGGATATTTGTCCACAAATTCAATTTTATATAAAGTACCTATCATGACCAACTTCAGTCATTTGAGTTTTAATAAATTTTGTTCATGATTGTTAATTTTTCATGTTTTTAAATTTTACATATGTATATTGGCATTAAATTGGATGTAATTGATAAGGTATTATGCCTAACTTTTGTAAATTATTAAAGTTATAATACAAAACCTAAGACCGCCTAGGCCCCTGGGCGCTAGGCACCTGCTCGCCGCCCGCCCAGCGCCTAGCGATTTTTAGAGCACTGCACAATATCGTTGTCATTGTATCAAGTATCTCGGTCAGGTGATCAAATTTGTACACAAATTCTGTGCCATTTATAAAACTTGGATCATCATCAACTGCTCGTTGAAGGATTCTGTTTAAGATGGAATACTAGTTCACAATCAAGGTAAGTTCTCAAATGATTCAAATGCTAATTATCAGAATTGAGTTCTATGTTCTAGACTTTTTGGTTATTATGATTCAGACAACGGACATAGATGAGAAAGGTGTTCGAAAGGAGAGCCCAGAGGAGTTGGTAATTGCTCTAGCCGAAGTTGGTAAGAAATTTTGATTTGTTTGTGGAAACCATATAATTGCTTGCAAATATTTTGCTTCCAATAGTGTTGCAAGTGATTAGTACTGTTATGATTGTATCAGTCTAAGGTTAGTTGTTGTGAATCTTGTATTTCGAACGTTCTTGTTTTTTAAAGGCAAGCTGGAATTTTTAACAAGATCCCATAACTATCTCAAAATAAATATGCCTCTAGGTTCGAAACCTTATCTGTGGTTCCAATACTAGTTGGTAGCCCTAGACCTGTAGTTCGAACATTTTACCGTAAAGTAAGTTCAAATATTTTCTCAGGCGGATGGTATCATCTCTAGGCTTGATGTTTCTGTTTTCAGTGAGAATGTCACATAACCAAGGAATGTGATTTCGCGAGAAAGTTTCGCTTTTTTGAAATTACGAAAAGAAAAAGGGCGAAATTAAAAGTTACATTTTTTTGAGGGGTTTTTCAAAAAAATTTGAGATTTTTTCGTTAATATCAGAACTTTTCATAAATTACATTTTTCTGTAAAAATACAAAACCCAACTACCAAAAATTACATTTTTTTTGAGGATTTTTCCTAAAATTTTCGGAGTTTTTTTTCATAAATTTCGGGATTTTTTCGTGTTATCAATTCTTCTAATTATTTATTAATTTTTAAAATCACCCCCTGATTTTCTAATTATATTGATTTCATGTTTGTTTCATTTATTGGTATTTATGCTTCATTTAATATGTTTAATAGATTTATTTACTTGCATCTATTTTTTTCACATTTTCATACCCTCGAAATTTTTACTTTTTCCTTTACGCACCAAAATATTTCTTAAAATCAGAATACCGAAATGAGTTCAAAAAACGAAATCACAATCCTTGCACAATGGAATCATCTAACTGTGTTAATAGGTTATAACTAACAAGAGTCCTTCTAGGGAGTGAGGGATGGGTACACCCATCCCCCTCGAGATAAGTGAGGGCATGCATCTCGAGGAGGATGGGTGGTTCCACTCATTCCCGCTCCTTCCCTCACTCCCTAGAATTTTCGAACTAACAATGACACTATCCAAATTAATAGATATTTTTCAGCTATGCAACTGTCCTGAAAGCATAAATAACCACATTTACAAGTTTTCATCAGAGAAACAATTGCAAGAAACAGGAAGAAATGAATTACGGTCAGTATCCCCATATTCTTAATTGAATGAAAAATAAACATGAAGAAATGTTAATGAATAATGATTTCCATCCATTTGCCATTCTTTCTCTTTCTCTTTCTCCTCCTCCTTCCTTGCTTTGTCTCTACCTATATCAGCAGTGGTCATTATAGAGAAGAAGATGCTGAATATTGATCTGTGATTGTATTCAATAAATTACAAAGCTTTATATACAAGAGAATGAGAAGTAAATGCTAACTAATCTAGCTGCACAATATACGGCACTAACAGCACTAATCCTAACTGAATAACAAATGCCTAAAGAATGGATGACCACTAATGACTAGGGTATTCTGTTATCTTTGACTAATTCAAACTGTGAATACACTGACTTATTACCCCCCGGCAAGCTCAAGGGCAGGGCGAACTTGAAGCTTGGAACGAAGCTGTGCAACTCTTTCTTTGCCCAATGGTTTTGTAAATATGTCTGCAAGCTGGTCAATTGATGAGACATGGCTGATTTTTAGATCACCAGCTTCTATTTGCTCTCGCACAAAATGAAAATCAAGATTTATATGCTTAGACCTGGAACTGATGACTGGATTTTTGCTCATGAATGTTGCTCCAATATTGTCACAAAGGAGTGTAGGTGGCTGCTGAACAGAGACTCTAAGATCACGAAGAAGCTGATTTATCCAGAGCAGCTCAGCGGAAGTATAAGCAAGAGCACGGTACTCGGCCTCGGTACTTGAACGAGCAACAACGCGTTGCTTTCTGGATGTCCAACTGATTAAATTTAACCCATGAAACACAGCAAACCCATACTGAGATCGGCTATCATCTTTGTCAGAGATCCATCCAGCATCTGAATAAGCCAAGAGATATACAGCCTTGGTTGGTTGAAAATGCAGACAATGCTCCAAAGTCCCATTCAAATACCGTAAAATTCTTTTCACAGCTTGCCAGTGCAGAGTTGTGGGAGAGTGCATAAACTGACAAACTCGGTTGACGGCATAAGCAATGTCGGGACGCGTGATTGTAGCATATTGAAGAGAGCCGACCACTTGTCTACAGAGTTTTGGATCTGAAAATGGATCACCATCAAGTGTGAGACGAGTACATGGATCAGCAGGAGTGGAGATTGGCTTTGAATCAGTCATCTTGCTGCGTGCTAATACATCCTGAATATATCCCTTCTGAGACATGGTGAGACCAGTGTTGGTGCGAACAATTTGGACCCCAAGGAAATAGTTTAGACTTCCTAGATCTTTGAGAGCAAAAGTACGATGAAGATTATCAATGAAGCGCTGCAAAAACTGAGTGTTGTCCCCTGTAATTATTAAATCATCAACATAAACCAGGATGTAAATGGTTGCAAGAGGAGATGAGTGAACAAACAGCGATGTGTCCGACTGACATGCCCGAAAACCATGGGTAACAAGGTGACTTTTGAGCTTATTAAACCACGCCCGGGGTGCCTGTTTCAGGCCATAAAGAGCTTTACGCAGTCTACACACATGATGAGGGCGAGATGGGTCTTCAAAACCGCGGGGCTGCTCCATATAAACTTCCTCTGACAAGTCGCCATTCAAGAAGGCGTTGTTGATGTCTAATTGCCGGATCGACCACCCCTTAGAAAGAGCCACTGAAAGAACCAGACGGATCGTTGTCGGCTTTATGACAGGACTAAATGTCTCAAAGTAATTTACCCCTTCTTCCTGGCTGAAGCCTCTAGCGACAAGCCGCGCCTTGTACCGTTCAATCGATCCATCCGAGTGCCTTTTAATCCTGAAAATCCACTTACAACCAACGAGATTAACATTACAAGGACGAGAAACAATAGACCAAGTGTTATTTCGCATTAAAGCATCATATTCATTCTTCATTGCATTTAACCAACAAGTGTGTTTAATTGCTTGAGAAACTGTTCGGGGTTCAGTGGTGGTGTAGATAGGAATGGATGTATGGAAAGTTTTTGGTTTGAGTGAGTTTGTACTTGCTCGTGTAGCCATGGAGTGCTGATTGTTTTCAGCGGGACGATAATGGCGGGGTGCTATCTGTTTGGCTTGAGAGCTTATGGTTGGGCGTTGATGAGATGGAGCCGGAGAGACAATGGGAGTGGGAGGTGGTGAGGGAGATGGTGATGAGTTTGGTGATGGTGGTGATGGCTCAAGTGGGATAGTGGCAGAGACATGGTCAAGAATTGAAGAGGACGTTGGTTCAGGCGTTGCAGCAGAGGTGGGCTGGCTGGGCAGCGAGCTTGCAGCAGCATATGGGAATGCTTCCTCATGAAAAACGACATGGCGGGACACATAAATTCTGGATGTGGGTTGATGAAAGCATAAGTAACCCTTATGAGAGGCACTGTACCCGATAAATACACATGGCAGGGATCTGAAATCCATTTTGTGGGAATTGTAAGGCCTGAGAAAAGGATAACACAAGCATCCGAATGTGCGAAGAAATGCATAATCAGGTGCTTTGTCATAGAGTTTGGAATAGGGTGAGCAGTAGTTGAGATTTGGTGTAATGGTTCTATTGTGAATATATGTAGCTGTTTTGAAAGCATGCTCCCAGAAAATTTGTGGTAGAGATGAATGAGCCAAAAGAGATAAACCTTTTTCAACAATGATTCTATTTCGACGTTCGACGGCACCATTTTGTTCCGGAGTGTAAGGACACGAAATTCTATGATTAATGCCACAAGTTTGGAGGAATGTGGATACATTTCGAAATTCGCCACCCCAATCAGTTTGTAGATTTTTGATTTCACATCCAAATTGTGTTTTGACCATCGTTCGAAATTGTATGAACGTGGGGAGTACCTGAGATTTGTGGGATAAAAAATAAATCCAAACAAACTTTGTGAAATCATCAATAAATAGAACAAAATAACGATTTCCATTTATAGAAAATAGAGGAGATGGTCCCCAAACGTCTGAATATAATAATTCAAAAGGTTTACTGGATGAAATATGAGAATGAGATAAATGGAGCCTGTGACTCTTGCCAAATTGACATGGCTCACAAACTGAGGGAAGTTTATTTGTTGTGGTAGGAAGCTGAAAATTTGAAACCAGTCGCCGGAGAATGGACTCATGAGGATGCGCAAGCCGCTGGTGCCAACCAGTCAACGTGGTGCGTATGCCGGATAAGGCCATGGAGGACGAGTGTTTATTTGAGTGCGTAGGAGATAACCGGTATAAGCCATTTTCAATGTGTCCTTGAAGAATTGGTTTGCTCTGAAATGTCTTAACAGAACAATGATTAGGCCAGAATTCCATATAAACTTGGTTATCCGCAGTCAATTTGGAAACACTGAACAAATTTTTGGTTAGTTTGGGAACAATAAACACACTAGGTAAATGCAATTTAGATAAAGAAGATGGTCCAATATGTGAAATAGGCAATTGGTTACCGTTCCCGACTTGAAGTGTCTCATCGCCGGTGTAAGAATCAGAAATGTTTAGTTTCCCAATATCTGGCGAAACATGGTTGGTAGCCCCCGTGTCAAAGTACCAAGCCGGATCCATAACAGTGGATGGGCTGCTGCAGTTGGCCATGTTAGCTTGTTTGTTCTGTTCACGAGGATTTGGACGACGGGAGGGATAGGCCGTTTGATTTGCACGTTTCCAGCAGTCAATTGCTTCATGGCCGGGTTTGTTGCAAATCTGACATTGCACACGACGGCGCCGCTGGTCTGAACCTCTTTGATTCGCAGGTGGATAATTTCCGGAGGAGCCCGATTGATGAGCATGCCTGTTGTTGGAGCGAGATGCAGTATTGGCCAATGGAGATGGGATATGCTGAGCAGGGGTTGGTGCAGAGGGAAGCTGGATGGCTGCCTGTCTTGCAAGATCATGATCTAACCTTGCTTCCTCTTGAAGAAGGTGACCAACAAGGTCGTCAACAGTGGCACCATCGGACTTCAGCATAAAAACCGAGGTGAAGGATCCATAGGAGGAGTCTAGACCATTCAATATGAACCCAATCAGATCTTCATCTGAGACAGGATGAAGATTCTCCGCCAGAGAATCAGCAATGGCACGCTTGCGCTCAACATATTTCATCATGGATAAAGCACCTTTGGAAAGAGTCTGCAACTGAGTCTTCATCGCCATTCGACGAGCACGAGTTTGCGCCTGGAAAGTGCGTTCAATTGCCTGCCAAGCAGTTTGAGAGGAAGTCGACCGAGCAACAATGGCAAGGGCGCGTTCAGAAAGAGTGGATTTGATCCAAAGAAGCACAAAACGATCTCGTTTCTTCCAGGTGGTAAAGTCTGGGTTTGGATCAGCAGTAGCAACACCAGTTTCAGTAGTGGTGGAAAGAAATTCTGGTGGTGGAATAGGATTTTGAATAAAGGATTCAAGATCAAAAGTTTCGAGCGCAGATATGATTGTTGTGCGCCAAAGGGAATAATTTTCGCGATCTAGCTTGATGCTGATCGAGGGAATCTGAAAATTTAGAGTGGTGGAGGCCATATTGGCTGCAGCAAGTAAGTGCTGATTGGTAGATAAATTAGCCATTGGTGGAGAACTGACTAATTGAGGGAAAAAAAATGTGTTTATGGCTCTGATACCATATAGAGAAGAAGATGCTGAATATTGATCTGTGATTGTATTCAATAAATTACAAAGCTTTATATACAAGAGAATGATAAGTAAATGCTAACTAATCTAGCTGCACAATATACGGCACTAACAACACTAATCCTAACTGAATAACAAATGCCTAAAGAATGGATGACCACTAATGACTAGGGTATTCTGTTATCTTTGACTAATTCAAACTGTGAATACACTGACTTATTAGTCATCATTCATTTTTGTTCGTTTGCTACTATGGACCATTATTCACTTTGCATATACTGCACTCTTTTAGGAGAACTTTAACCCATTTTGATTAAATAATCACAGTGGATTCTTGTTTTCATTTTCATCTTTAGTTTTTGGAACCATGTAATGCTAAAAGGCTTCCCCTGAACTAATAAAAATAAAGCAAACCAAAGAAACATGAAATCTTGGTATAGGGCCACTCAAAAAGCAAACCAAAGAAACATGAAATCTTGGTATAGGGCCACTCAAATTATTGTACAAAAAATCCCTGAATTGAAATAAAGGAAACATAATCAACGATTCAATACTGTGAAGTTGGTTTGAAAGAAGCAAACCAAAAACAGAGGGAATGCCCCAGATAGACTATTGTTGTTATTTGTTAAGTCTCCTATTCCAAATTGAAAAAAAATAGTTATCGATAAGTGAATTGCTCTCATCCCAATCAAGAACATTAGCATTTCATGAAGAAGATGAATTCATTTCTCAAATGTAAATTCCATCCCTAACCAGGTTCAGATACCACGTAATTGCTTACACAGAAGAAGGTGAAGTTGGTTTGTGATTGCAAATATTGAAGAAGGAAGAAAGAAAGAATAGTCGAGTAGAAGAAGGTGAAGTTGGTTTGAAAGAAGAAGAACATAGTAGAATAAGGAAGGAAGAAAGAGCAGTCGAGTTCAAGTGAAGTTGCGTGAATCGTCCTCCTCCTTCTTCGTCTGGATCGTCCTTCTCCTCTTCTTCTTTTCTTCTTCTCTTTCCTCCTTCTCTTTGTCTGATTCTGAAGAAGAAAACTTAGGGCTCGATTGAAGTCAAATCACACACGTTGGATAAATCTCGAGATAAAAGTCAGATCAGATTTCACATTATTTTGAAGCGTACGCCTCAACACGAGTCGACTCGTACGAGTCATATTAAAAACTCGTTCACATTGAAATTAACAGGTGAGTCATACGAAATGAAGCGATTTCTTAGCGAGTCAAGGCGCGAGTCAAATTTTTTTTGTAAACACTGGAAAAAACAATAAAAAATAGTGAAGAAACTATATAACGAGGAAAAGCAGAACTTGACGTTGAAGATAACCATGTCTTTTGAAAATTTTTCCTTTTTCTTTTAGAATATAATTACTTGAGCAACTGTAAAAAAAATAAACTTAAAAAAACTCGTCACATCCCTTTACATAGATTTTGGTTCAAAGAAATTAATGCAAAAACTCGTCCCCCGTTGTAAGCGACACGCTGCACCTACGCTCGCGTATAATAACAAATGAGCGAGGCGTGCTGCAGTGGCGTCTGACTGTAGTACTAAATAGGAAAAGATTTTCACACCAATCTGGACGGGGTTGCATAAAGAAGTTAGTCCGGGCTAGAGCTAGAGCTAGAGCTAGAATGATTAGATTAGCCTCTTGAAATATAGGAACCTTGATGGTAAGTCAATAAAGCTAGTGAACGTCATGCGTAGGAGGAAGGTAAACATAGCTAGTCTCCAAGAGACAAACTGGAAGGGGAATAAGGCTAAAGATTTATGATTAGTTTCATGTATTTAGGTGCTTAGGGTTAATTTTAATTGCTCACCCTGGTTGGGTGCATCCCAGATCCCATTAGAGGTTGGAAGCTTGTTATGAATGTTCAAATTCCATTAAGATCAACGAACATAGACTCTACCTTCTGATTGGTTGTCGCCATCTTCGCTTCAGCAGCTTCTAGCTTCTTCTTGGTAGCTGCAAGCTGTTGTGTTGTTGCATCATTTGATGCAATCAGTTCTTGTGGTTGTCTTTTTATGAGCTGCAATCAACTCTTGCTTAGTACGCTCATGTGATTTTATAAGCTCATGTTTTGCTCTCTCATGTGATTCCTCTAGTTCACGTACTTTGGCTTGTGTTTCATCTGCCATTCTTTGCGCGACCTCATTCATTTGCTCATGATGCCGGTAGTCTTCCTTGTGGAGCATTTTTGGAGTAACGCCAACCCCATACATCTTAGCCCTCCCATGTCCATCCTCTCCCATCACATCTATAAATGTCGTCTCCCTATTCATTCCCTCCTCGCCATTTGTTGGTTGTGTTAGATGCTCCATTTGTGCCTGTAGCAAAAGAGATTGCACATAGCCATAAACTATAAATGATCAAATAGACAGATCACTGTTAACAACAATTTACCAGCAAAAAAACTAGGTACATTCATAGTATTCCATAGAATATAACGTACATATCTCCTTGCCAGGCTGGGGGAATAATCCATCAAATAATGTATGTTACATAGAACATGTTCATACGATCTGGTTCTTGTCCATTGGGGTCATTTTCTCTCTGAAATAATACAAGTTACATGAAAAAGTATACATAAGATACTACATTTTCATACATTAAGGGGTCATATACGAGTTGCATGACAAAGTACTGGTTTTTCATTTTGTAGTTACGGTTTCCCATCCTCATGCTTCAATCTCTTATTTTCTTCCTAATTGCATACAATTTCAATCATATTTAAAAAAAAAAAAACAGTAGTTCCTTATACGTTCACTACTTTTGCAACTTGAACATGATGAATAAGTTGAAATTTAGAGTAAAACTGCCCATATATATACTAAGTTTGGATCCTTTCATAAATAAACTTAAATTCCATATACGAATAACATATAAAGTTTATATCGCAATCATTGGAAAAACTGCTACCTTTTCCTCCCATTTACATGCAAATGACATGGTTCCGCTTCGATGAATCATCTTCAACTGAGCACAAATTTGCTTTATTTTGTGCACTAACTTTCTGCTGACATAAATAAAAAGCCTCTGTAACTTTGGAATAAGTGGGAAATGCCACATTGTCTAAGCAGATACCCCACGACTCTTACTAGTAAGCACATTAGACTCATCATCTGTTTGTTTTCACCTTGATAAGTGGATACATGACATGATATTGCATCTGCAAATTAATTTTGATACAAAATACAGTCATTGGAACAAACATTGATCTTGTTATAACCAAGGCCAAGATCATTCACAATTTTTTTCACCTTATAGAATGAATCAGGCAAGCATTCACACTACAACAATTAAAGCATTTTTCAAGAAAAAAATTCCTTGGCAAAAATCAAAATTTTGTTAGAAAAAACTTTTAACAAGGAAAAAATTCGTTATTGGGTTCGTGGAGGCATCCCCGCAGCTAAAGGTTTTTACCAAGGAATTACATTTTTGTTGGTAAAACAATTGATAAGTCAAGGAAACACGGTATTGGTAATACTGACAACTACCAAGGAAATTCATTGGTAAAAATCAGATAGTTTTACCAACAAATTGTTTTGTTGCAAGAAAACTTTTGTTTACCTATGAATTTTTTTCTCGAAAAAACTTAGAATCTTCAAGGAAAATTGTCGTGGGAAAATGTAACTACTTTTATCATAGAACTTTTTTCGTTTGTAAAATGAATGTATATCAATGAAAGTTGGCATAGGTACTGTTAATAATTACCAAGGAAATTATTTTCAATAAAAAATTTATATATTAAAATGATCATTCTCAGCTCTTATTAGGTCCCAATCTCTAAGGACACCATCCACTACCTCCCAAACTCTAAGGACACCACTTTTGATGATAAGACCCCACTATGGAATTCTATATTATTTTTAGGCACAACGGGAATCGAACTCCTGACCTAGAGTAAAATCTGTAGCAATATTTACCAATTGAGCTATTTGAATAATTGTGTTGTGTGAAACAACTTTATAGCTTATTAAATCAAATTACTCATTTTTTGCAATAAAAAAATCAATGCTACGTATATAATAGAGATCAATATATAATATTTCATCACTATAAATTAGAACTAAATATTTTCACGATTATAAGATTTATGTTTAATGTCTACCACTTTTAGAAATGAAAAAAAATCACAATAACACCATTATAATTAGCAACAAATAGTAATAGCATTTCAATGCTATATGTTATTGAAATTGGTTATATCCCCAATGAAATAAAATTAAATTGTTGTAACTAAGAAAACGAGCCTTAATAAGAAAAAAGTTCATGGAAATTTTATCAATATTTAGCAACGAAATAAATTGTTACCATTAATATTATAATTAACAGTAAAATATTGTTGTATTGTTAAATAAATTTTATTTGATTTTTCAGATGAAATAATATCAATGTTACTAATAAAAAATTTCAACGATTTGATATTTTTCCACTATAAAGAAGCTAGGAGCTTTAAATATAAATAAATTTCATTAAAAAATTTCATTATAAGTGACCAAATAAATTGTTGCAATAACGTGGTAATTAACTAGAGAAAATATAGTTTCATTGTTGAAGAGACACGAACAAGTGTTATAGTGCATTTACTAAGAAAATGTTTGTCAATAATATTATATTTATTAGCAATGAAATAATTTATTGTAAATGACGTCATTATAACTAACAAACTAAAATTTCGTTGAAATATAAATATTTTGTTGCTAAATAATGTTGGTGGGAAATTGGTTTTGGAATGAACATTTTTCGCCACCTCTTTACAAAGAAAAGTTGCCAACAAATAAGATTTTGCTACTAAAAGTGACAACTCTATTGTTTTTTCAATGAAATTTATTTTTGTTAGAAATAGTAACATATTAAAAAGGAAAATCAAAATTGTTAATAAATAAAACATTTTTTGTAGTGACTATACAATTTCCAACAAAATAATGACTTGTCGCTATAAAATAGTTAGTGGGCTTTAATGAGAAACAAATTTTCATGAAAATAATTATTACATTTTACCTAGAAAACAATTTGTTACGAACAAGGTTATAATTACCAACAAAATTTTATTTCATAGCTACAAAGATTTCATTAAAAAAGATATTGTTTCCAACAAAATAAAATATGTTGCCAATAGTGTGATAATTCTCAACGAAATATTATTTTGTTGCTATAAATTAATTAACGAGCTTTAACAAGAAAAACCCTAATAGAAAAAATTATCAATCATTATCAACGAATCGAATCATTACTAATAATGTGATTATTGTTTAGGAAAACATATTTCCTTATTAAAGAGATATGAATAAGATTTAATATTCGTTAACAAAGAAATTGATTTGTTGTTAAAATTAGTCTTCTTTAGCAGCAAAATATTTCATTCCAGATGATGTCATAATTACCAAGGAACAAGTATTTTGTGGCCATAAAAATAACTTCGTTGTTAAATCAATTTGGCAATAAATTGGGTTTGGAGGAAATGTTTCCCGCCACCTATTTAACAAGGAATATTTCCTACAAAATATATTTTGTTGGAAAACAGTAACAAGTTTATGGATTTTTCAAGGAAATTTTTTATTCGTTGACAATGCTACAATATTAACAAGGAAATCATTTTTCGTAGCAATAATTTTGTTGGTAAAAGAGAGATTTCTTGTAGTGTTACCAAGGGGGATCCCCTTTTAAAGATATTTTAGTAGTTGAGTTACAGATTTGTTGGTCCAACTATTTAGACACTCTAAGTGAAACAAGTGGACAAGGCAGGTGATGGAGATTTTATTAACCTAAATTAATAAGTTAATAAACTCTACTTGTAATACCGCAAATGCACGGCTGTCTAACTAGTAGACAAAGGCAATTACGAGTCGATCCCACGAGGATTGACGAGACAGTCGAATTCTAAGACTTATTTAAACTACTTTAGAGTTGGGGGTTGCAGCAGATGAAAATTACTAAATTTAGAGAACTAAATTAAACTGGTAAGATGATAAGAGAGTGAACAGAGACATCGAATCCACCACAGGTTCTTCGAGATTTGTGTAATCCAAATTATTGTTTTCAAGAATCAACACGACTAACCTAAAGATTAATCTAAGTTCGCAATCGATTTCAGCAAAGGCATAAACCCCTAGCATTGCATGTTTTTCTACGGCAGACAAAATCACAGGTTTATTTTAACTAATTCTAAACCCCTAGCATTGCATGTCTTCTTACGGCACACACAATCACAGATTCAAATTAATTGATTAAAGCAGACTTTGAATATCAACAAATGGAACTTCTAACTACCGATTAGTCTAGATAATTATTCCGGATATAATCGGTGAAAGCAAATTATTGAAATTCAGAAATCAACTGTATTTAACATTCAAGCATATAGAAAACAATAAATTCATATACGACAAACTCTAGGAAATCCTGTGGTTTCATCTTCGCCTCGGAACGAGGTTTAGAAGATTATGGTGGCGGTGGTCACAACATCAGTGGAAGTGGAATTCATCTCTGCATGAACACGCATCTCGAGACTGTTACAAACGCACGGTGGTGGCTCAGAATAAACATTGGGGGTGCAAATAGCCAAACTGATTCAAAAATCAATTTTCTCCCACCACAGGAACTGCGCATTCGTTTTCGGCGAGCCGCACCGCTATTCTTCCTCTGTACTCCTCGCGAGCTCCTTATTCTCCGATGAAGATCACTTGCAAAAGAGAGGGAAAAAGATAGGTGAAAGAGAAACACGAAAGAAAGAGAAGAAAGGTTTAATGGGAGAGGAGCAGGGTTGCTTGCGAGCACTGTTTTGTGGTGGCTGATGGCAGTGGGAAGTGGCTCTGATGGTGGTGATGGTGGCTCGTGGAAGGAAGACAAAGACAAACATAAACGAGAGAGAGAAACAGGAGAAGGACGAGAGAGGGTTACAAACAGAGATGAACGGAAGAAGAGAACGGGGGATATGAAGTGCGGTGGTTTGTCTGTTGGTTCATTGTTGCTTCTCCTTCGTCTTCTTTTGTCCCTGTAAGAGAGAGAGGTGGATGAGGGGGGAACAAAGAGAAGGTGGAGGTAGTGGTTGTTTGGCATGATTGAGCAAGAAGGAGATAGACGTGGAGAACAGGGAGACACTCTATTTCGGTGGTGGTGGATGGAGAGGTTGTGTGGGAGAAACAGGGTTGTTGCTCTCTGTTTTGTGCATGAGAGATGAGGGCAGGGTGACAGTGAGATGGTGGTGATAGCGAGGTGAGGACGCTGTCGGTCCTTCTATCGAGCGAGGATCGCCGTCACGGTGGATTCGTGTGGTGGCTGAAAAAGAGAAGAGGAGAAAAGAAACGTGGAAGAGGAGGGAAACCTCCAAAAAGGGAAGAGGCCGAGGAAAAGAGGAGAGAGAAAACCTAAATAGGGTTCTCCTCTTTCCTTATTAGATTGGGTTTGGGTTTTTAAGTTAACTTTTGGGCTTGAGCTTAGGGAATATGATTATCAACAAGTCCCTGACAAAAAGTAAAATCAGTCCCAGAACAGAAGTGATACATAAGGGAAGATGGTTGTTTTTGCTTCATTTTATTTTATTTTTAAATTTATAGGCAATATTATTAAAGGATTGAATCACAAAGTACAGAAAGACAACACTTAAAAATACAAACTCAACTCCCAGGCCCTTTCAACAAAATAGCAAAACCCCATCTCTTGAAAATCCTACCCGAAACATAACCCAAAATGAGCCCAAAGGCAACAAGATCTCCATGGAAAAGACACGCATACATTATTCCCCAGTCCCCACGGCTACAGAAAAGCAGAGACAAAAAAATAAAAACCAAAAACGGAGTCATCAGTGTGCTCAAATTTTATGGGTTTGCTTCATTGGCTTTTATTTCCTTCATGGGCTTCCATAAAAACAATTATCATACGAAATTTGATGGTCTACAATTTCATTACCCAGAAAAAAAATCTCAAAGTACCAGATAACACAAAACCGACAAACCCTCAAGAAATTGAAGAAATTTGAGAGAACAAATAGAAGTAGAGCATATGAGTGAGTGAGTGTGTACCTAATAAAACACTACCTTCACATTTATGAAACATCATCACATATGAAACACAAAAAACTACCTTTAGTTAAAACACAAAAAACATCATCATCATCATTCAAAAACTAAAAAACAATATCTTTACATATATTTTCTTCATCATCCAAAAACTGAAAAAGCACAAAAAAAATAATATATATATATATATATATATATAAAACTAAAAAAATCATCACATATGAAACACAAAAAACTAAAAAAACATCATCACATATGAAACACAAAAAACAATATCTTTACATATATTTCTTCATTTTTGCATGAATATGATTCCAATTCTCCATCTGAACACTACCTTTAGTTAAAACATTTTCGTCAATCATTAATCATCAAAATACCACCAATATACACATGATATATCCAATAATTCAACTATTTCTACAAACACATCAAGCGTATGCATTCTTTTACGTTATCAAATTCAGTATTCAAACATCATACATCACTAAATACATCTTCATACACACATAAACAGCTGTAAAACATCTTTTTCAATCACTCTGGGCCAACTTGGACTACATTCCAACTAAGCACCCTCCGCATGAATATAATTCCTATTCTCCACTTGAACACACAACTACAAAAAATTTCCATTATCCATTAATCACCAAAACTATCCTCATAAATGCATGATTTTATTCCATAATTCAACTATTTCTGCAACAAGTCGAGTCTCGGCATCTTCTAAACTATCAAATTCAGTGTTTAGTGTTTTGGTGACAAACTTCGCCATACAACTCTTCCACACACAAAAAAAATGGCGAAAACAAATACTTCTCAAAACAATCTGAACTCACTATAAGGACATTCCACCAACACCCTCATCAAACATCAAAACCAAGAACTCTTTTCATAAATCTCATCTACTCATCAAAACCTACACAAACTCATCAAACACGCAATCAAACTACTCAAAACAAGAATTCAATCACAGAAACACACAAGAACAAAGAAGTACCGTACAGAGCTTGTAATCAGTCTAAAACCCTAAAAAGCGCTATCTAAGCCTATTTTTAAGCGCTATGCAAGCCTATATTTGTAGTAGTGTAAGTCTCACCATTTTTCATCTATAAATACCCCTCACGTGAACACATTTGGGAGAAGACATTGAAACACTTTTGAGAGAAAAATAGTTGAAGTAGTTGTAGTTTAGAGAGAAATAAGTGAAGTTTGGCCTAGAGCTTACCATGTTTGGCTAGCATCCCACCTTTGGGTGTGGGTGAGCCTATGGGAGGATAGCACTAAGATGGCTCTATTTTAGATTAGTTATTTTCATTTTCATGTATTAGAGAAGCATGTGTAGTTAGATTTGTCTTGTAGCTTGATTATATCATGAATCTATGAGGTAAGTTAGATGTTTTGTGTTTCATCATATGAATTCAATTCATGCTATCTTCTTCTACTTCTTAAGCTCAAGATTAGATAAGTTTCTATACTTGCCATTTATCTAACAAGCTTCTTACAATGTTTACATATTATTAGTCTAAGTTTCATTATGGTTTGCTAGTTGGTGTTTCATTTAAGTATGGATTCCTTGTATGCTTTTAAATCTACATAGCAACAAGTTTTTATTTGTGACAGCCCTCCCACCGTCACTAAGTAGAGAAGATAAAAGTTGTCCTTACGCTAAAAACAAATGAAGTAATAAATAACTTAGCGACAACTAAGATGTCGTCCCAACTGTTTGAATTAGCTACGGTTTATTATTAATTAAGTCATGATTTTCTTGTCACAAGCACATTTTTTGTTATTATGGTCTTGGGCAGCTACCAAAAACATTAGTGACGGTAATTTACTGTCTCAAATTTTATAAATAGAGACATAATCAAACTACCGTCTCTGGTATTTGTAGCTATTAATATTTTTTTTTGTAGTGAACACACAATTATCCAAAATATGAATTGACAAAGTTTCGAAAGTCTTGAATACTTACAAAGAAGGTAAACTAATTCCTAATTCGAATAGGAAAACCCCCTAGATATAGTACTCACTCAATTAGTAATTCTAATTTTAATCAAGGCTATAATAATAATAATAATAATAATAATACTTGGGGCATCATTGGAGTCTAGAGGTTTTATAAAGATTTTGAGTTCTTGAGCTTTCACGCCATGTCCATGCTAATTTGAATGCACATACATTACTAATACAAAGCTAAATAATATATTTATGATGAAATAATAGAATAAGAAAGTCTAACGAAACTCTAAATTATATTACTACTAGTTGTTTGTAATCCTCTTTATAAAGAAAATCATTTATTTAGTGAGAAATAATAAGTACATATCTATCGGCTCATTAATCTTAATTACTTATCTAGTGGTTAGTCAATCCTTAGCGAAATACATACGTGCCATTTCTTTCCTTTGAAAATATTCCATCATATCTAGCTAACCAACGGGCATGGAAACCATCATTATAAGGAATTTTATTTTCAAATTGATGAAAACAAACACTTGTTCATTGTCATCCAACCAATGCAACCCACACTAATAGGGATTGTTGAGTTTGACGGTGCTGACGTGAAATCCCCATTCTAATGTTTGTTGGTACCCAATCACTTTTTGAATGCCCACCCCTTTCTTGTTTGAACAATAGGCATTTAGCATGGTACCTTTAAATAAATCATTACTCACAAACACATGTCTTATGCTATACAATACACTCATTTATTTAAGTTGTTACCGTCTTTCAATGCCAAAGTATATCTACCACCTACTGTTTGAAGGACCAAAACTACTAAAACAAGATTGATTGTAGCAAAATCGGATACATTGATGCAACTCTCCATGACGGGAAGTAATGTTGTTTTGTTTTAATGTCGTCCTTCCTTAATAATAATAATAATAATAAATCTTCGGAGTACAATTTGGCTTAGCTTTAGTGTTAAGGCTCAATTTGTAGTTGTTGTTGTTCTTGTTATATTTTTTATTATTAGAATTATTGATCGAGTTTTCTCAAAAAAAAAAATGGGGGACACCACTTAATATAGAAATCTCTGAAGACACCCATTTTTCAAAACAAATCTCAAATTATACCCTCGACATTCTCAAATTACCCCTTCTAAATACCCTGCCATTTCACATTTAATTACACTACTCCTACCAAAATCATTTTCTTCTTCCTTCCCACTATTTAAATAAGATTTTGTGTTAATTAATTTCTCTTCGATCTTATATTTGATTTACATGTAGAAAAAACAAATAATACTCCAACCCTATTAAAGTGTGATTGTTGCAAGTCATAGAAGAATTTATAAGTGTATTTTGAGTTTTGGTTTTGCTAGGTAGGATGTATGTTGATGCTGTGCAAAAGATAATTTTTACTTTTGAGTTTTTCAAGTTGGTTTGTATTTTGAGAATTATGATTTTTTTTTTTTTTTTTAAATGTTGGATCCTGTAATGACCATTTTTTTAGGTTTTGTGGGGTTATTTTGAGATTTTGTAGGTGCAATGAAGTTTCACTATATTATTATTATTTTTTGATTGATTGGATCGGCTACGGCCTTTTTTTCATCATTAATTGGATATATCAATAAAAAGAAATCTCCGTTGCCATCAGCTTTTGATTTTTGGCTACATGAAAGAAAATTGTTGTCAAAAGTCTAAACGTTAAAAGCAAATTTATTTGCGCGTCTATGGAAAAAAAACCTTAATATTTGGTTATGATATTTAGCTTTTGGCAACACCACAAAGGGAAACAACGCGAACTAGGAGAGCTTGTTGCAAAACATATACAAGCATCAACTATCACCCTTTGAGACTAATAGTGACAAGAACAACTTGCCGTCGACTTTAATTTTTGGAATCACCACATAAGGCAACACAATGTTGAACAAACATAGAGCGTTATCAATACCTTTTGACGACATACATATTTGGTTGTTGTTGCCCCTTTCTTTTGTATTGTTATTTTTATTAGTTTAGCTTTTGTTGCATTTGTTTCGTTTCCTACAAATATTTTGAATAGTTTACAAAATTACTTTAAAGATGTATATATAGTGAATTATAGTACAATCATATTGCAAATATAAATATCAATTACAAATAACTTCAACTTGAGTCGTCAATAACTTCATCTCCAAATTTGCTCTAATATGCTTTGATCAAATCTTCCTCCATTTGGCAGTATTCATGGTTATAATGTAGTTGTTTGTGGTGTACTACGTACTCAAGAACTGGATCCCTAAATAGTTGAATCGATGACATTGCTTCCAAGATTTCAGTCATCAAGGGTTGACTGATCTCTTTCGTCTTCATCAATTACGATTATATAAACATGCGACTTTTACTCCACATTCAACAAGTATAAAATTCAAATAAACATAATCGCTAAGAGTTAAGACATGCCTAGATCCATATCTTGATTGAATCCCGAACAACAAGAACCACGAACTTGAAGAGTGAGGAAACTCATATCTCTATCTTGCAATCGTCCATGACAATATTGTCTTAATGCGCATTGAAAATAATTGTATTTATAGAGAAAGAGGGAGACATAACGACTTACTGATATAACAGTTATAGTTATTCAAGCAAAAATGGTTCTACATCATCTTGAACTTTAACAGGGTTTTGGATCTTTGAATTTGGGAAGTCCAATATAGAGCCTTTGACCCAACAATAATAAGCCTACTAGCCCATCCAACAGGTTATGGGTATCCGACCCTACTCTAGAAATTTTTTGAATTCTAGCCCAAACAACGACATAAACAACACCTAGAAGTTGATCGTAAAAGACAATTGATCAATCCAAAAAATTGATGCATTGAATGACCCAAGTAAAAATAATAGCGACACCCTAGACTGGCTTGTCTACAATATGATCTTTTTGAGTTTTTTCATAAGACATGACACACCAAAATTTCCTTAGGTTTTTATTCTCATCATTTCAGCTATAAAACTACATCACCATGCCACAACTAACACCAACACCACCGCCACCACCACTAATATCACCACTACTACCACCACCATAACACAACTCTCATCACCACCACTATCACTACTACCACCTCCATAACACAACCACTACTTCCATCATCACCACCCCCACCACTGCCGCCAATACCACCACCACCATGACACAACCACTGCTGCCACTTTTGTGCCACAACTTACTCCGACCACCACCAACACACTACACCATTATTGGCAATCTGTAACCATAATTAGCATCATATTTTTAGTGATACTCATTATATTATATTGTATCATGTATTTTCTGTTACTATTCAAAATTGTGACATTATTAAATTGTTATGTGATATGCACGTGTAAAACAAAGTGTTACTGATTGAAAGAAAAACTCTTAAGCACTCACGTTAGACTGTGTTTAGAGTTTTCATTTAAACGTAAAACTCTTTCTTCCATCGTTTGATGAAAAACTTCAAACTCTTAGTAGCATTATCAATCTGATAAACTTCCTGTTGCAAAATCAATGTTTAATCGTTTGGATCTACTACACTCCATTAGTTAGGTATTCGAGCATCCAGAGTGGAATCCGATTTGAAAACGCTCAGCTATCTATCACTCCATTATCACTTTTCACTTGCTTGTCTCTCTCCCTTGTTCAAAATCTCTCAGAACCGAATCCTAATTTCTCCAACGAGGAGATTTTAGGGTTTCGAATCGCTCTTTCAAGATTTCAACTAAATTGTGCTCGATGATCAGCTTCGCAGAAAGAATTGTAAGCCATCTCTCTCTTGTTCCGTCTTTCGCCATTTCTGTATCTCTTCCAAGTTCATTTACTCGATCTAGATCTGGTGTGGTTTCATGAAGTTGGCTTCGTCTCGTTTCATCTTCATTGTTTTCTCTTCAAACAAGTTATAAAGCCAAATTCCTTGTATCGTGTTTGACTTTGACGACCAAACATAGGTAGATTTCGGTTCGTTTCAACTCTGAATGTTAGAATTTTGATCCATCTGTGAAATTCATGGCAGATTATGAGAAAATCCCCGAAATTAGTGAACTCAAGATGAAGAACTGAGAGGGTAAAGTAGATTTTGCTAACATTTGTCAATTAAAATAATGTTTGGAGTGATAATTTGCCTTTGATTCACAACTTCTGACCATTCTTCACCTTCTTATGTTTCAGATTGTTTTCTAGGGCTTTGATGTTCTTGGTACTGGGTTAAACTGCTACTACTATTGAATTTGATCAACATATGAGAGAGGTAAGTAGTCACCTTCACAAGTTCATTACCATGGTAGACAACATGTATTATGATTGTTCGATAGATTGATTCACTGTTACCTAATTGTAAACCCCCTCTTTGTTTAAATGTTTTACTAAATTCAGAACGAAACATTGTCTTGTTAGGGTCATAAATTATGCTTGATTAATCCCCAGCTTTTGTTATATTACGCACTCAAGTGCTGGATTTCTTTTTGTAAATAAATTGGTTTTTTCAATAGGCTTTGCTCATCTAGCAGCCTCATGTACACAATGTTGATAGTGAACTTGGAACAAAACAATATCCTTTTAATACTCAATTAGTCCCCCCCCCCCCCCCCCCCCTCCATTTTATCGTTTATGTGATGCTGCTGGATATTTTTGTTCAATTTAGGTATGCTATTTCGAAAAAAAACCATGAATTGGTATTTTGAATGCATTTTTCTCATCCCGAAACCTAATCTATAAAGTGTGTTTAGGATCAAATGGGTGACTGTATGAGTCTTGGCAGCAACTATTTTCTTGGTAGTCAGTCCAGGAAGATCTCCATTGGGGTTATGGTTGAAGAGCCACCAAATCTGCAGTCTGGAGCTTGTAAGGAAGGTGCAGATTCAATGCTAGATAAAAGAGCAAGTTGCTCTGGAACAAAACTGGTAGAAATACAGGGCAAAGGCTCAGGATTGATGTTTTCATCTCAAGGAAAACAAGCACAAGTTCCAGGAAAAGATACTTCTCCTTGGATTTGTACTAAATCTTTACGCCAAGAAGTAATGATGACAAAGAATGATAATTTTTCTGCCAAGCAGAAGAATAAGTCCAACGGCATTACGGAAACACCTGTTGGAGAGACAGTTCAGTTTTTCACAAACCAAACTTCATATTTCCACTCTGAAGACGGGGTGAAGAAAAGATTTGGCAGTGTGGTTCATGGAAGAGCAAGCAAGAAGGAAGGAAACACATATAAGGTTGAAGCATTTGCATTTGCAGCTGCAGAGGAAGTCCATGTGTCAAATAAAGGAGTGGGAGAAGAAAAAACTGCAAACCGCAGTAGTGAAGCTTTGAGGATGAAGCTGTCTGAGATATTAGGAACTTCCTTTAGGGAGAGAACACCAGTTATTCATTGGAAGATGATCCTTTAGGGAAGGTGTTTGGTAAAGATTCTAGGGGGCATGTTCGTGGTGTTGGATCTAGTGTGTCAAGAACACAGATCGAATCTTCACTTCCTGCATTAATGAAGCTTCAGTTGATTCAGAATGAAAATAATGGTCTTGCATCTCGAATGACGTCCATGGAATCACATATGGTGACTATGACCACACAGATGCAACAAATGATGGTATGACTATGTTGCATACAATTTTTATTTTATTTTTTATTGTACATAATAAGTCTGGAAGATCGATTGTTTTATAAATAAGTTTCATGGCATTCATTGGCTTTCATAAATTTGTACTTGTTTCAATTTTCTCACATATAAATTCAGCTCTAGTATATGGTTTTGCAACTTTATACCATTTAGATAGAGTTCTTATTATTCAATTGTCAATTATTTATTGAAGGTTTTCTTTCCTATTTTCCTTGAATCATATTAAACTCTATTGATTTTTCTTTTTGATATAGGTCAAAGAGTTATTTTGGGAAGTACTTAAAGTGTTTTTTCACAATGTCGAGAATTTGCAAGGGCTAATATATCCAGGTCAGTGTGTCTTTATTTGTTCTCACTATCCGTTATCCAATATCAAACCTGAAGATTCTTTGTTCTCTCTCATTTGATCATCCCGTTGCATAAAACTCTTCATCCATAAAACTTGTGCTAGTCAGCTAGTTTGTGTGTGCCTGATAAGCTAGGTTGATTACTTTTCCAGTTTTTGTCAAGGGCGAGTCAGTCACTCTATAGCTGCAGATCCTAATCACAGGGACTAGATTAAAAGCCAACCCTGGTTTATAAACTCAGACCCGAGGTTATCAACTACTAAACTTCAGATTTTTTAGAGGATAAACTGAAAAATGGAGTGAACAGAGCATATTAGTCATGCTCATTGTATTGCACTCGGCAAATGCATTCAACATTTTTCTCATTCATAAACTTTTTCAAAACACACAACCACAATAGTAACCTGCTTGAGGACTCGCATACCCTGTTGCCAGTTTTTCCTTTTGATTTACATACACAAACACAACATGGCTTTTAATATGAAGAAAATACTTGAATGGATGGGAGTCAATGTTGCATGAGTAAATGAAGTGTATTGGCATTTGTGAAATTGATAATGAACATATTTTTCTTATCCTGAAGGGAGGGTAAGAAATGGAGTTCTTGTTCAAACTAGGAAAGAAGGTATGCCTCCCTGTATTTCGCTTTCAAAAATGAAAATGTTTTCTATATTGATTTTCATTTGCAATAAAGCGATCCATTTGAAGATACTTGCATGAAAATTATCTAAATATACAATCAAACACAACCTGAACTTAGTGTATATCCGTCGTACCTTATCTGCATCACAGACAAGTAGATTGCCTGATTGCCTATCTGAAATGGAAATGGCCAATCAAACTATTTTACTACGTACGTGCTTCAATTTCATCCATCTAATGTTTATCAATCTGCAGAGATGAGATTGAGATTGAGATTTTGATCTCTCTCCTCACACACACACACACGCGCGCTGTGAGTCCTGTGAGGGCAACAGAAGCCCCACACTGAGTTGCAGAGATATTATCACTGTTTTCTTTTTGTTTATTTCTCCATGCATGCACAGTTTCTGAATAACTACTAAATCCTGCTTCAGCCATATTGTTTTTTTTTTTTCTTTCAATAGTGGAAAAAGTAGATATTCCATGATATTCTGAAACCACCATGTCAGATTCTCCATGTGTCTTCAGTTAATTTGATAACCTGATTGTGTAGGATGATTTCTATCACTGTATCACTCCCAAACAACATCAATATCAATATATATATAACTAGTCGGCAAGCAAGAAAACAAAAGTTGCAATATTACTACTTTTTACTCTAACGAGTCACCGAGTCACCGACGTAGAAAAAGAAAGCATCCCAAATCATACGAAAGTTACTATTTTAACAAATTATATAATGCTTGCACTACAAAAAAAATTATTTGAAGGCAGAAACATACAAGTTTACAGTCATTATTGGAAGTTGTGGTAAAGAAAAGAAATGAGATGCAGATGATAGAGGGTATCCAAGATTGTCAAGCTTTGTATTGTATGTGGTTGTTTTTAAGTGACAGTCACTTATCAATGCAGATGATCGATCGACATTGTTGTGTTGTGTTGTAGGTTAATTCAGCTTATGTCTTGTCTTCGTTGAATTGCCTAGGCGACCAACTGCTAATAAATATCGTATGTAGAATTTGTGCACTCTATTTCATATTTAGCATTTTGATTGAGCTTTATTTTACTTTATTTGCAGGGAATAATGCACAAGGACCTAGGAGTTCAGAGTATGCAATGGAGAATGTTCAATATGAATCTGTCAGAGCATTTCACTAACACTGCATGAATAGCTTTGGATTGTCTGGATGTTGGTGACCAGACCTGATTATACTTTTGATTTTGTTATTGCAATGACTATCTTACTGTTTTCATATGAGCAGTTACGTTGAAAGAACCTGTAAATTTTGTTGATGTTGGTCTTGTTATTGTAATGGCTAAGTTGATTCTAATATTTTCAGTAAGATATCTGCTAAGTCATTAGCTGAATAGCACCTTGAAGGGTAAAAGCATGTTTTTTTTGTAAGTTGGGCATTTTTTTTTGTAAGTTGTAAGAGATTAAACTGAATAAAATTTCCATTTTGTCATAGTATCAACTTCACTCTTCTGTGTTGTTCAAAGATTTTGCAAGAATTATGTAGTGACAATATTTTCAATAATATAATTTATTATGTGATGCTAATTTATATAATTGTTTCTTCTAACAAAAATCAGCATCATGCACTATGTGATTCTCTTTATAATTAGTATCATCTTTGTTGAGATGCAAATTTGTAAAGTTGAATCATTTAGTAAAAATTAGTATCATTTGCCAAATGATACTAATTTTAAGTATGTGATTCTCTTTTACAATTAGTATCATCTTTGTTGAGATGCAAATTTGTAAAGTTGAATCATTTAATAAAAAATAGTATCATTAGCCAAATGATACTAATTTTAAGTAGTATCACTTTCAACATGATTCTAAATTTAGGATCACCAAGAATAGTATCATTTGATAGGTGATTCTAATATTTTCAGCTACACTTCAAAACAGTTACAAAAACACTGTTTTGGTGTAGTGACACCACAATAACCACAACAACAATTGCTACCATTTCTACAACCACATCAATAACAAAATCAACCACCACCTCCCTTATTGCCACCATAGTCGTCAAAACATTTTTTATCACATAAAAAAAATATTTGATCATTTGAAAACTAATTTTCATGACACAACCAAACAATATGAAATATTTTAGGGAAAAAAATCTTTAAAATCTTTATTCCTTGAATATTTATTTTCCATGAATCAAACGAAGCCTTAGGGGAAAATAAAATAAAAGTACACGAAAAATTCTTTCTAAAATTGAAGTTTTTTTTTAAAACCAATCCTTAAAAAAAATTACATGAAACAATCCCAAAATTAGGAAAAATAAATTCAAATGGGAAAGAAAGAGGGGGAGGGGGAGAGGAAGGCATTGTGAACATAAGCATGTCCGAAAAACTGAAGCAACCAACTAAGGCATGTAATGGTACATTGTAGGGGAAAAGAAACATGGTGGCAACTGATGCTAGGGTGGTTATAACTATTTTATTTTTCTTTGTTATTAATCTTAGAGTAGGGGATAACTCATCGTTTGCATCTTTATATATATATAATGGGGGCCAAATTCTAAGCTGGATATAGTCGGGGGTTAACAAAATTGAGGTCATTAACCTGGTGGCGGAATCTAAGTAGCGTTGTTGTTTATTAAGATAACCATAGTAAATTGATAGATTTAGACTAGAAAATAAATGAAATTGCAATGAAAATAAACGAAGTGTAATAAAAGGAAATAAGGAAATAAACCATAAACCAAATAAAGTAATAACGAAATAATTTTTATTCAATCAACCAACTAACTAATAATTGGCAGCCTATGCCTTATTTATAACTAACTTCTAAAACAAACCGTAAATCTAATTGGAAACAAATACGAGAATCCTAATTGGAATCTCTATTACAAAAATAACATATTGTCTAATATTACTAAAATACTCATTTTCCTAATATTAATAAATATGTTAATTCTATCAATTTCCCAGGGTTGAAGAAACTCGTCCTCGAGTTTGAATTCTAGAAAGTCGTATGAGCACAAGTGTCATGCCTCGATTTCTGAGAAACCTAAATGCCTTGAAAATCGAGACGCAAAGCCAAAACATTAAAAAAAATTCAAAAGAAATAACATAGGATTTATACAAACAATTCAATGGACTAACTCACCATCCGAGAAGGCAAACATTGACAACTAAGCTCCACTTCAGCACTCTACCTCCAACAACACCACCTGCACTCAGGTAGAGGTACACCCATTTGCCACAAAACAAGCAAAAGGGTCAACACTAGCTGGTATGAGCAGACAACAGATACATAACAGTACTACACAACCATATGATGTTATATAATATAGTATATATACATCAGATGTACCTAGATGCAGCTAATGCATGATGAATGGGAGAAATACACATCATGTTATGATTTTCAATCAACACGCCATAATCTAAATCATAAAACTATTCATCTATCATGAAAATCATCACCTTCATGACTATATACACATACTTCTAAGCTGACATATATACAACACTCGGAAGGAACTAATATTTTACTCTAAACCAACGTCCTCGGGAACAACCCATTGCATTAGGTTAAACCACCCTAAAGCAATGACTTAGTTTTCCCATCTAAATGAACATACCACATTCTGTTAGAGTCACAACCATGAGGATTCATTTTTCCATATGGTTACACATCACGAAGCCAAGTAAAATCCATACTAATTGATACTAAGATTTGGTCTATGAATGGCAGTGGGAAGTGATCCTTGCGGGTGGTAGAATTAAGTTTCCTATAATCAATGCACATGCGCCACCCTATCACTACCTTAGTGGGAACATGCACCCTTCATCATTAGTCACCACTGTTATTCCAGATTTCTTGAGAACCACTTGAGTTGGACTAACCCACTTGCTATCGGAAATGGGATAAATGATGCATGCATCTAACAATTTTAAGACTTCCTTTTTCACCACATCTTTCATAGTAGGGTTAAGTCGTCTTTGAGGATCTCTACGGGGGTTAGCTCCTTCTTCTAAGTGAATCCTATGGGAACATATTAAGGGGCTAATACCTTTGATGTCAACTATAGTCCAACCTAATGCAGATTTGTGCTCACGTAACATATTAATCAATTCTTCTTCTTGTGAGCCATCAAGCACAAAAGAAATAATAACAAGAAATGTATCACCTGGTCTGAGGAATGCATGTTTAAGTCTCTCAGGCAGTGGAGCTAGGTCAACTTTCGGAGTTTCTATGGTAGATGGTTGTGGTTTCTGTCATTCCTTTGGCAACTCCTCAAAGCATGGTTGCCATTGTCATCCTCCTTTATCCTTTAACCCTGAAAAAATAGAAATATCAAAAGCATTGTCAGGATAAAGTGAACTCTCAGAATCAGAAATAGAAAGGAGGTACTCTAAGGTTTCAGAGTCTGCGCTCAGGAGCGCCTCCTCTGATATCAGCGTGTCTATCATGTAGGTATGATGACACTCATCATCATCACGTGGTTGTTTGCGAATATTGAATATGTTGACCTCCAGAGTCATGTTCCCAAAAACAGTTTCATTAGACCGTTCTTGCAATTGATAAGAGCGTTAGCTGTGGCAAGAAAATGTCTACCTAAAATAATCGGAACTGTAGACTCCATATTAACCACAGAATGAGTATCTAAAATAAGAAATTCGACGAAGATAGTAAAACTTATCAATCTGCAGCAAGACATCCTCGACTATTCCTCTTGGCTTCTTAACCGATCTATCTGCCAATTGTAGTACCATGGATGTGGGTTTAATCTCTCCTAGACCCAGTCGCAAGTAAATAGAATATGGCATTAGTTTTACACTTGCTCCTAAATCCAACAAGGCTTGGCTAAACTCATGAGTCTCAATCTAGCAGGTGACTGTAGGACACCATGGATCTTTGTACTTGAGTGGTGTCCTCTGCTCAATCACCGCACTTACCTGTTCTGTCAAGAAGGCAGCCTTCTTAACATGATGTTTCCTCTTGATAGTGCATAGATCCTTGGTGACCCTCGCATAAGTTGGTACTTGTTTAATCACATGTAGCAAAGGTAAGTTAATTTTAACCTGTTTCAAGTGTTCTAGAATCTCACCATGCATTTCAGATTTCTTTTCAGTAGGTCGTAGTGCTTGAGGAAAAGGAACTGGAACTGGAACTGGAATGTTCTTGTTGGGCTCATCCTCAGCAATGCTCTCATTTGCACTTGGGGAGGTGCCTATAGTCGTGGACGAGCTTGATCCATCTAAAATCTTACCACTCCGAGTAGTGATGGCATTAACATCTTTGACATTCTGAGGGTCTGAAGTAGAGGTTTGTGCCATAAGTTGACCCTTCGGATTTGCTTTAGGCTGTGATGGAAATTGGCCCCACTCTTGTACTGTTAATGAACATGTCAACTTGGTTATCTGGTTTTGATCTCCTTGTTCTCTTCTGCCAACTGTGTCAATGCAACCTCAAATTTTTGATTAGTTTTACCTTGTGCCTCTCTATAAATGCATGTAATGTGTCTGATAAAGAACTTCTGTTAGATTGCGCATTGTATGGAGGTGCTGGGTATGACCTAGGTGGTTGTGCATGTGAGTGTGTAGGTTGGTCTGCTTCGAACCTCCAGCCTAAGTTAGGGTGATCTCTCCAGCCAGAATTGTAAGTGTTAGAGAATGGTGAGTAAGGCTTCTTGTACATCCTTAAGGCGTTACATTGTTCCTCATAAACCCCTCTCATCTCAGTCAAGGTCGGGCAATCCTGTGCTAAGTGTTCAATTCCCCCGCATATAAAACAGGCGTTCTGTAGCTCAATTCTGGCAACAGTATGTGTGGGCCTACCATCTTTGGTCTTAAGTGCCTCTAACTCCCTAATCACTTTATCCAATTAGGCTCTAAGGTTATCCTCTTCCATAAGTTGATAAACTCCAGTCCAAGTATGAGCATTTTCAGCCAGGTCATTCAGTTACTGAATGGCCTCGTCAGAGTCCTTATGCAAAAAACTCTCCATTACACATCATCTCAACGAACTAACGCTCTCTACTGGTGAGCCCCTCATAAAAATAACTGACTAAGCGCCAACTCTCATACCCATGGTGTGGACATGTATTCAAGAGATCCTTGAACCTCTCCCATGCTTGATATAATGTCTCACTATTCTTTTGGGTGAAGGTAGAAATTTGTCTCTTTAGACCGTTGGTTTTGTGGTGAGAAAAATATTTATTAAAAATTGCTTGGGTCATCTCCTCCCACGAACCTATAGACCTTGGTCGCAAAGAGTATAGCCAACTCTTCGCTTTTTCCTTAAAGGAAAAAGGAAAAAATGTTAGTCTAACCGAGTCTACAGCCTCAACTTTGTTGTGGAAAGTGGCCACAACTTCCTCGAATTCCCTAATGTGAACATAAGGATTCTCACTCTCTAGGCCATGAAAAGTGGGTAATAATTGTATTATACCTGGCTTAAAATCTAGCTTTGGTGTACTTGGTGCAAACATGATACATGATGGAGCAGCTGTGCGCGTGGGGTGGAAATAGTCCTTTAGCGACCGAACATGGTCATCTTCGTGATTACTCATGGTGTTAGAATTACAAGTAGAAGTTAATTTGGTCTCAATGTGAATTTGTGGGTGTTCTAAATTTGGGACTCTAATTAGTCTCCCTAAGTGGTCTCTATTCCAACTCACACTCCCCCAATGTCCTTTTTTTTTTCTTTTTTTTTTCTTTTTTAAGAAATAAAATAAAATAAAAAATAAACTGGACCTAAAACCTAAAAATAAAATAAAACAATAACCAAGAAAGATAATACCCGAAACCTCCCTTGTAGAATGACGCTTGTTCCCCGGGAACGGCGCCAAAATTTGATTACGCCCAAACAAGACACGCAGTCAATTGCAGTAAAGATTGGGGTGTCGATCCCACGAGGAAAAGCGATCTACAAAACAAGGTCAAGGAAGAAGAACTACGCGAAACTAAATTTAAGAAATTCTAGCAATTTTAAAATATGAAATTGAATTTAGTTTAATGAAAATCAAGTTTAGAAAAGTCACAATGTTCCAAGAATCCCTCCTAGAAAACTAGTATTGATTCGCTATGATGACTCGATTACGTGTTTCACATCCCAAACAACATAATTGGAAAAGTAGTCTTTAATGCACTAATATATTCTAATGTAAATGGATTTTAGATTTCACTTTTTCTAGAAAGCACAAAGGTTGGTCATATATGATATCCTAAACTTACGATATATCCAAAGACAATAACATAATAAATGACAATCACATATAAATAACTAGCTACCGAAATTAATTGATCTTTAAAATTCCACACATAAGGAAAGCTTGACTAGACTTTTATGGAGAAGAAAAAGACAACCACCGGAATAATAATCTACGAAGAAGTTGATGAAATCTTTGTTACTAAAATAACATAAATTTCTATATTAAATAAAAGTGAGAATCATAAACACCATTATTCATCATGTAAGCATAAAACGAATCAAATACCAATTAAGTGCGTTACATCTAGGAATTCACCTCTTCGCCTTGCGTGGAGTTTAGTGACACATGGTGAAGGTGATGACAGCAACAACAGTGTGGAGCTTCATCAGCATGGCGGCGCGGGGTTAATCGGCGATGCGCACCCCACTGGACAACGTCTTCACTGCTGTTCTGGATAGCGTTTCTGCCCTCTTCCGTCCTCTGTTGTTGCCTTTTCCCCTTTTGCGTTTTGCTGTCGTCTTGTTGTATTCTCTGTTTGGTTGTATTTAAGGTAAAGAGAAACACTCTTATTGTCACCGGCGAACCTTACACTCCACGTTTTACTCTGATTTTGAGCAGGAAAGGAGCGGAAAAATGATAGCGGAGGAAGAGGAAGAAAAATAAGGAAGTTTGGGCAAAGAAATCGTCGGCGAGGCGCGGTCGCAGACGGAGAATATGAAGAATGGGCTTTGCTCTCACGCGAAGAGGATGGAAAATGGAGGAGAAGAGAAAATGGAGGGTTGTGTTTTTATATTGGGTGGCTATTCACCCCCACCAAATTTCTTAAGGCACCCACTAAAAATAAAATCCATAAAATTTCTAATTTTTTTTTATTAAATTCCACAAACTTAGAAATATTGTTTTTAATAAAAGAAAAGTATAAAATACAACAATTAAAATTTTACAAGTGTTACATCATACATTCTTTAAAAAAATTTCGTCATTGAGATTAAACTCGACATAGCCAACAGCAACACCACAAATCTATTTACCATCGCCATGCACACTTAAAAAGAATGGAGGTTATCACACAACAATTACTAAAATCTCAAGCAAACATTCGAAAATGGAACTAAACCACACAATGAAAACGTCACACTACCATGACCAACCAATACAATATGCAAAAACTGAAAACATAGATAGAGTGACATCTAAAAACATTAGAATACCAATACCATGTATTTCTTAAAATGTGTTACCTTATAGTACACTGCAAATGCCTATACAGACACTATGACTTAGTTTGTAAATTTCACACTATCATGAATATCCTAATAGAGATGCAATGTACTAGTACCATAAACCTACACATATAACCCATGACACATCCATCACCAACCTCAAACTAACAATAAGAGCCTAAGCATAATACGACAAATTACAACAATCATCTCAATTACTCGTAGACAGAATAACATGCATGAAAGAAACTCAATCTTGTCAGCAGTGCCTCAGGCAAAATGCAATACATCGAATAAGGATAACAGTGTAGACATCCGAAATACTCCAATATAACTTAAGAAAGTAGACATCGTGCCCTAATGCTCCTCTACACAACACCCCTAATCTATGAAAAACATATCAAGCAAAACATTTGTTCACACATGAAAGAAAGTCCTCAACTCCACTACCCATTCCACATCCGAGGAAACGTTGAACATATCTCTTCAACACTAACCAAGGCTCTTATACCAAACTGTCATGCCCCAATTTCGAGACACCTAAATTCCTCAAAATTCGAGACGCGATTCCAAAACCCTAAATTTTAAAAGAAGAAAAATAATGTCGAATTCATAAAGGCAATCCACTAAAATGGACTAACTCACCATCCTAGAAGGCAAACATCGACAACTAAGCTCCACCTCAGCACTACCACCAACAACACCAACAAAATAAGCAAAAGGGTCAGCACTAGTTGGTATGAGCAGACCACAGATACATAACAGTACTACACAACCATTTGATGCCATGGTGATGCTATATAATATATTATATATACATCAGAGGTACCTTGGTGCAGCTAATGCATGAGATGCAAGATGAAATGGGAGAAATCCACATTAGGTTAGGATTTCCAATCAACACGCCACAATAAAAGTCATCAAACTATTCGTCAATTATGAAAATCATCACCTTCATGACTATATACACATACTTCTAAACTGACATTTATACAACACTCGAAAGGAACTCATGTCGTATTCCAAACCAATATCCTTATGAACAACCCATTGCATTAGGCTAAACCACCCTAAAGCAATGGCTTAATTTTCCCATCTAAGTGAACATACCGCATTCTATTAGTGTTACAACCATGAGGATTCATTTCTCTATACAGTTGCACGTCACGAAGCCAAGTAAAATCCATACTAATTGATACATCAGGGAAACCATTAGAACTATCAAAAGTATAATATAACGGGTTTCATAAGGAACTCATCATATCGCCTCAAAAGCGAGGTTCACATGTTTCGAGGTAAGCCATGTACCTACATAAACTATTAATGGGCTTACCTCCCTATCAATTAGTCAAAGAACAAATCAAGTAATTATCACCCGTTAACTACAATAATGCGAATGAGTTGTCCTATATTTTCCCACAATTGCACCTAGTCCAATGTGTCGAACATGTCTCACCCTGACATGCCTCTATACACAAACTGATACCACTCTTGGCATGTATGGTGTCGCCTCTAGGACATACACATTGCCACGAAAGACTAATCGTGCGATCTAATCACAAATCGTAGCGCGCATCAAGGGACATTCAAATCGATTAAAAACTCAAACATCCTCAAGGTCGAGGCAGTGATCAACTACACCGAGAGTTCCTTTCTTGGATGTGGGGAATCAAAGATAAAACACCCTCAAGGACGAGTTAGTTATTAACTTCATTGGGAGTTCCTTTCTTGGATGAGAGATCCACCCCGTTATCAAGGCTATGGTGCTAATCCCTACCAAGATTGCATAGTTCCTAGTGTTGAATGGGTGGTATGCACCAAACACATTATGCATATCCATTTGGCTAGAGTTGCGGGGAAATATAGTCTAAATGATGCAAGGCAAGTACTGAAATAATCTGTAAATACTATCCATGAGATGTTCAATGACTTTTCAGTTGTGCCACCTACACAGAAATACTGAAAAACCTACTAGCCATTTACAAAATCTATCATGTAAATTGGAATTTCAAAACACAAAGTAGGCAAATAAAACAAATAAAGTTAGTAGAAATTGTCTAGATGGTGATAATTAACCATGTTGGGTCTCTAAAAGTGAATTGAAAAAAAACCTACTGACCATCTAAAGAAACTGTTACAAGTAGGTTCAGCAACTTGGAAGTATTTAACAAATTGTTGTGCAAGAACAACTCGAGCTGATTTTCAAGCTAATTTAGAGCAGCTCTTGATTTCTAAGAGCACATAGTACTATAACAACAACTGCAAACCCATTTCAAAACAGTTCTACTAAAAATTAAAAAACCTCCATCACAATTCATTCAAAATGAACCAAACTCAAGCACAAATGGAAAGTTCATGAAGATTTCAACATCGAAACTTTAATACACTCAAAACCGAGCAACAAGAATACATTGGATCACTGATTAATTCACAAACAACCCAGATTTTGTACTAGAACCTGTTGCATGTCAGCTACACAGATTTTGGTTTTCCAAGCAATGCAGTCTTCCCACATATCCTCGCCTAATTCAAGCTCAAGAATGTTTTCCTTCACCGCCTTCATCCAAGTTTTCAACGGTCGTCCCCTCTGTCTACACCCTTTTATTAACTTGCCAATCTAGACATTTTCTAATTGGCGTCGTGCTTGGTCGCCTCCGCACGTGACCAAACCACGTTAAATGCCTTTTCTCTAATTTTATCCACTATGGGTGTTACACCTAAGTATCTCCTAATTCTTTCATTCCTAATTTTATTCTTACAAGTTTTACCATAAATCTAACCTTAACATATGCATTTTTGCTACTGCCATCCTATGAGTATGTTGTCCCGTAGTAGCCCAACATTCTAAACCGTATAGCATGGGCGGTCGAACAATTGTCTTATAACATTTCCTTTTTAGCCTTGCAGGCATCCTTCTATCGCATAATACTCCTGACGTCATTCTCCATTTCATCCAACCAGCTTTAATCCTATTGTCTAGATCTTCTCCAATAGCCACATTCTTTTGAATTATAGATCATAGATATCGAAAAGCCTCACACTCTAGGACCTCCACGCCTTCGTTCTCAATTGCATTACTCATTCCTCGTGATTCACAACCAAAGCTGCACACTAGATACTCCGTCTTCGAACGACTACTTATGAAACCCTTACTATCTAAAGTATCCCGCCACCTATCTAATTTCCGACCTAAACATTCACTAGTTTCATCAATTAAGACAATATCATCTGCAAATAACATGCACCAATGTTCATCTTCTTGCAGATGTCTCTTCAACTCATCCATGACCAAAGAAAAGAAGTATAGACTTAAGGCTAACCTTTGATGTACTGACATTGAAAATTCACTGGACATCCCACCCACTGAGCGAACACTTGTTATAGCCCCTTCATACATGTCCTTAATGATATCGATATAACATTGAGACATTTTCTTCCTTCCAAGCACCCACCAAATTAACTCCCTGGGGACCCTATCATAAGTTTTTTCCAGATTGATAAAAACCATATGCAAACTCTTACGTTCCTCTCGATATTTTTCTATAATTTGCCTAAGCAAGAAAATGGCCTCGGTAATAGATCTACACGGCATAAATTCAAATTGATTTTCCAAAACAGTGGTTAAACTTTTAAGTCTTCGTTTTATAGCCCTCTCCAAAGTTTCATCGTATAAATCATAAGCTTTATCTCTCTATAGTTCGAGCAGTTCTAAATATCCCCCTTGTTCTTATAAATTAGTACCAACAATGTTGTGCCTCCATGAATCTAGCATTTTTCTAGTTTCCAAATCCTATTAAAGAGCTTAGTTAGCCATTGAATCCCAACTTCTCCTAGACATTTCCACACTTCAATTGGTATATCATCCGATCCAACTGTCTTCTCGTCCTCATTCTTTTTAAAGCTTCTCTCATTTCTATGGCACTAACTCTGTGATGGAACACTCGATATCTCCCTTCCTATGAAGCATACCCCTTCAAGTTTAACTCCCCTACATGTGTTCCATTGAGTAGGTTCCAAAAGTAATCCCTCAATCTATCTAAAATAGTTTTATCCTGCATTAAAACTCTTCCATTGTCATGCTTAACACAGTTAACATGACTCAAAGTCCCTAGTTTTCCATTCTCTAGCTTTAGCTATTTTGAAAATATTTTTATCCCCTTCTTTTGTACCTAGTATATTATACAGATTATCATATGCTTTCTTTTTATCTTCCTCTACTAATTTATTACTCAACTTCTTAGCTTGCTTATAGAGCTCATAAGACTCTAGACATCTATCTTTTTGCTACTCCTTAAAGCATTTTTTTCTTTTTTTGTAATGGCTTGTTGCACATTAGCATTGCACCACCACGTCTCCTTATCATAGACACCTCCTCTTTTGGCCTCTCCTAACTCTTCCTTTGCACATCTTCTTATTCAGTTTGCTAAATGCTCAAAAAGATTTGCGCTACTAGTCATATCCTTTGGTTCTAAATTATCCCAACCTTCTGAAACTGACTAGCCACCCAAAATTTTTTTTCTAAATTTTTGGCACAGATCTCCTTGTAAGGTCCACACTTAATTATCGTCTAACCTATTATTTAGCAATACGACCCTTACTTTTAAGATAAAAATCGAGGACTAACAGCCTGTGTTGGTTTGTCAGACACTCCCCTGGTATAACCTTACAATTTTTACACCTACCTAAATTGTGTCTCCTAACAAGAAAATAATCAATTTGGCTTCTATTACGCCTACTCACAAAGGTCACCAAGTGATTTTCCCTCTTCTTATAAAAAGTATTCACGATCCCAAAATCCTTAGGTAAAAAAAAATCTAGAATAGAAATCCCCATAATGTTTCAATCCCAAAGCCTTGACCTCCACGAACCCTCTCATACCCAACTCTATCCTTA
Source organism: Berberis vulgaris (assembly GCA_963556465.1). Lineage (NCBI taxonomy): Eukaryota > Viridiplantae > Streptophyta > Magnoliopsida > Ranunculales > Berberidaceae > Berberis > Berberis vulgaris. The sequence goes on along the minus strand of OY747136.1, from coordinate 55,901,147 downwards.
CCGACATGGCCATTCAAATCCCCTCCTAGGAAAACCCTATCGGAAGAGGGCATTCCAAGAACAAATTCCTCTAAAAAGTCCCAAAAACCCTTATTTGTCTCCTCATCTAAACCCATTTGGGGTGCATACGCACTAATAATAAGCACTATCTCTAGTTCTAAAGCTAATTTAATACTTATGTTTACCTTCCTCCTACGCAAGGAATTCAATAATTCTATTGACTTACTCGTCAAGGTTCCTACGTTCCAAGAGGCTAATCTAATCATTCTATTTCTAGCTCTAGCCTGGACTAGCTTTTATACCCGCCCCTGTCTAGAGTGGTGCAAGAACCCTTGACTATTTAGCACAACAACCGGGCGCCGCTACAGTGCCCCTTACTCATTTATAACTACACTCGAGCATAGGTGCAGCGCGACTCCTATAGCAGGGGACGCCCTATCTGTTTGCATTAAGGCCATACACCTGAATCGAGCTCCCCCAACACCTCAAAATTGTGGATCAAAGCTCCCATCCCAAATCACAACCCAAAACCATTGCCAGCGAACCTCACTATGCATGTTTTACTCTGATTTTGGGTAGGAAATGAGGGGAAAAGTAGAGGGGAGAAAGAGGAAGAAAAATGAAGAAAAAAAAAGGAAGTTTGGGCAAAAAAAACTGTCGGCGAGGCCATGTTGCAGACGGAGAAGACGAAGATAGGGCTCTGTTCTCGCATGTAAAGGAAGAAAAATGGAGAAGGTAAATGGAAAAGGAGGGTTTTTTTTATTGGGTGGCTAATCGCCCCCACCGAATTTCTTAGGGCACCCACTAAAAATAAAATCCTGAAAATTTTTAAAAATTTCAATTAAATTCCAAAATTTTAGAAATATTGTTTTTAATTAAAAAAACTCTAAAATAGTTCGATTAAAATTTTACGGGTGTTACAACAAGTAGCAACAGATAGAACACAAGTTGAAGCATTCAAGTAGAGGTCGACCTCTAAATGTACTTGCGTAATTGTTGGCACCCCAAAGAAGACACCAAAAATAAAATCCGATCTGAACATTGATCCACTGCCTAAGTTGAAAGTTGCGCAAACTAGTCTATAAAATGTGCCCTAAAATTGACCGAAATTGGATCATCAATATTGTTCTGTGACGGTACAAAATAGTGCATGTGACTGTGGAAGCAACAAAAATCGAAGTTGTGCACTGGTACGGTTGGAATGGTGGGTCGCAAATAATTGTAGGGGTCCAGAGACTTAAATGGAAAATTGGGCAAGGATTGAAGTTAAAAAAAAAAAAAAAAAGGAATTTGAGAGCAAGGGTTGAAGCTAAATGTTGGGGTGCACTTAACAGATTCATGAGTGCAAATAGAAAAATCACATTTTTTTAAACAAATTAACTCCACGAGTTCCTGAACGGCAAACGGGATAGGGTGGGGGTTTTGAGGGCTTCGATCGATTTTGTGAAGAGAACTGCCAATGGAAGGAGGTTAAGGCGTCGATGATCGATGGCTGCAGAAGAGGGTGGCGACGGCGATTAACAAGGAGGTGTCGATCATTGACTGTGGAGGTGTGGTGCGTCAGTGTGTGGAGGCGTCAATGATCCATTGACTGTGATCGATCGTTGATGACTGACTGTGGGGGTTGTCGCAAGCTCTGTCGATCAACCTGTTGTGGCAGATAAGAGCTATGGGCAGTGAACGACAAGGTCGAATAAGGAGGGATGGGGAGGGATCAAATGGGAAGGGTGGCAATCGACGCCGACCGAGGATTGGCAGGAGGTCGATTGACTATGTTGATCGGCTGAAGAAGCAGATCATCCATCTACCTGGTGGAAAAGAGGTGATGATGCTTGCGGCGTGGCTTACAACTGACTGTGACAGGGCGACAGTGAAGACTGTCGCTTGTTGTGACACGACGCTTGGACTTGTGATTGGGAGGAGATCGACAGTGGGGAGCTGTTGGCCTGTGCTGTCAGTGTTGCTACTGCTGCTGGCCTAAATTCTGAGAACACTTCCCTCATTTTGCCGGATTGGGGGGGGGCTCCTGCACTCAAAGCACAGGAGGACGTCCTGTGCACAAAGCACAGCTGTCGGATCTGATCCGACGACTGTGCTTTTGTGCACAGGACGTCCTCCTGTGCTTTGTGCGCAGAAGCTCCCCCGGATCCCATTTTGCCTTCGATTTTACAAAACAAAGTGCATCTCCTTCACAAATTTGTTGTCATTCATGATTTAATCTTCAATTTTTTATTTTTTCAAATCGTACAAAATAAAAAAAGAATCATTTGCTCAGATAACAATTGATATATTCAAACTAGAAAATAAACAAAATTGTAATAAAAATAAATGAAGTGCAATAAATAAAAATAATGAAATAAACGATAAATCAAATAAATTAATAATAACATAAATTTTATTCAATTAACCCACCAGCATATGTCTTGTTTATAAATAAAATATGTCTTGTAACTTCTAAACAAATCCTCAACCTAATTGGAAACAAATATAAGACTACTTATTGGAATCTCTTTTACAAAAATAATAGAATTGTGTAATATTACTAAAATACTTATATTTCTAATATTAATAAATATGTTAATTCTATCATAAATTATTTAATCATTTAACCGGTATATACAAGGCCAACCGGCCATGACTTACAATGAGATAGGAGTACACCTGGGCTGTAGATGACTATTTTCACCCAAATAAAACTCCTTTGCGCCCAAGTAAGACCGTGAGAAGTGAAGAGGCGTAAATGATATACGGGTAAGAGAGGAAAATTAAGTTGTAAGCTTGGTTTCCAAGTTAAAAATGTTCACTTAGGCAAATACAATTAATAAAAAGGAGATAAGAATTAGAGTTTGTAACCAATAGAAAGAATGGTAACAAATAATTAAAAGTGACCCACAATAATATTCCTTCCAGCAGTACAAATACAATGATCCAACCAAGAAGGTTTCCTTTCCTTCCTAAACACTTGCTACTACTATACTACATACTAAATCTCCACACTATATATTATTTCTTTCTCTCTGCTTGACCTTTCTCCTCCTTATTTCAAGATTCATACAATCTTCTTCACTTGGCTTGCTTCACGATCAATGCAGCAAAACCCAGATAACTCTCCAAGTGCTATTCATCCAAGAGGAACCAACAACAGAGTGGCGTTGCTAGATAACTCATCAGTTATGAATACAAGCGATGATGAGGACATAAATATTCTTCGAAAACGAAACTTATCTTACAGGTACTGAACCTACTATTTTTTCTGTATCTCTGTACAATTAGATGATTCTTTTACTTCATCCGCATCTGTATTGTAATGTAGTATTTCTTCTCGGTGGTAGTCAAGAACACTTGAAAAACTTGGGTTTACAATGAAGTCTTTCTTCCTTTTAAGAGCTAGAACACTTGAACCACTAATTAGGTTTCAATGAAGTTAAGATATCTTGGGTGTTATGTCATGGAGTTTTGTAGGCTATAAGGGCATGTCATTTCAATTTGATTTATACAGCCCCTTCAACCTCACCGTCACCGTGGAAATGTTTTAAAAGGCCTGTTTTGTATCAGTTAAGGAGTTTCATGGTTTAGGCATGAGACCCACCTTTTCATGCTTTATTGTAAACACTTTCTCATTGGAAATGCAGGGAACCCACACAGCAAAAAAAGATAAAAACAGCAAGTGGGAATGTGGAAGAACACTGGGAAAGATCCCAAGAATTTGTTGCTCATCAGGGTGCTGGAAGCTCAAACTCCTCAATTCACCACCCCTCGAGCTCCAACAATGGCTTGGAGAATGAAGTTTCAGCCGGTCTCATGGCCAGAGCATGGCCACCAACTGAAGCCCAATCCTCAACCTCAGAGGTTAACATCGAAAGGCCGACTGAGTCAAAGAAGTTGCTGTTTGAGAAGATACTTTCATCTAGTGATGTGGGTGACTACAATAGGCTTCTCATTCCTAAAAAGTTAGCAGAGGAGCACTTCCCTAGTATAAAGATAAGCAAAAATGAATATAAGAAAGGCCAAATTCGATTTATCGATAAAGACAACAGATTGTGGGAGATGAATTTTGGATACTGGAAAAAGAGCCAGAGTTACGTTCTCACCAGAGGCTGGAAGGCATTTGTCAAGCACCATGGCATACATTCTCGTGATGTAATCCGTATATATGACTTCAATGTACAAGAACAGCAGCAACAGCCAGAAGAACATATAAAGTATTATGGCATAGAGCATGTTCATGGTCGCAGTCGTGGTAGAAAACTGATTAGGCTATTCGGCAAAGACGTCTATGTTGATGATAACAATGGCTTGAGATCCAATGGAGGACGTCGAAGAATCCGCAAAATGCAAACTCAAGCAAGGAAGTGAAAGAGAAAACATATGCCAAATAACTGGGAATAGTATTTCAAATAGTTCCTAAACTTATGCTTCTTTTATTTTATTTTTTCTGCATGGAAATTATGTACAGATTTTTTTTTTCCTTCAGATATTTTTACAGAAAGTTCATCTATATACTCTTAAGCCAAACACAGTTTCAAAGTATATTCTTCTGTCACGCACCATTTGCTTTTTTAGATATACCGTGCACTAAAGGATTAGAAGACCTTGTTTGAAAAGCTTCTTTATCCATGTAATGAGCTTCCCTGAGATGAAGATTATGGTTTGGAGAATATGTTTGGGAAAGAAGGATATATCAATATGGTTTTGAGATTTGCTGCGGTAGAGATACATTGCAGTGGAATACAGTTGAATGGAATAAACTCGATAAACATGGACCTATGAATTATGATGACAAACCAGTAATCAGTTGGGAGAGAATCATTTACGGTGTGCTAAAAATAAATTCTATAACAAGTTGGGAGGAGACAAATAACTTACTGTGTGCTAAATTAATTATATACCAAACATATTTTTTGTTGACTACAATATCTATACATGAATAAATAATGTAAGCAGTTGAGAGCTGTGTGCATAAAATGAGCGACATTGCCAACAGAGAGAATTATTTTATCAAGACATCCTTGAACCCCCTAAACAATTTCTGTTAAATAACTAAATGATAGAATAAGTGAGATATCTAAGCTTAAGCAGCTACTTTAGGCTCAGGTGCTTTTTTCTTATCCTTCACCGTTTTCTTTGCTCGTCCAACTCTCTCCTCTCCTTCTGTTAGGCTCTCAATCCTTATGAAGACCGGTTGCTGTTGTGCCATGATTTGACCAGCCTTTAGACCACCCCATGGCGTCTACAAACAACATCAATTGATTATTAGATTTTGATAGAAAGAAATTGATAATCAGATTACCAGACTTAAATGGGTCCAGGTGGAGAAAGAGACCCAAGTGAGAGCATCAAACTGGTCTTTTGAATAGCCAAGCTGTGCATATATCTGTAAGCATAAACTTGGAGCAACCGGAGATAAAGCAATGGATATAATCCTCATTGCTTCCAATATAAGTACTAAATCCTACACAACAGAAAGCAAAAGAGATTGACCTTGATTAGAAGAATAAAATAGTTGGGTGAAAAAGCTGCATGATCAGCTAGGTACTGCTGGAACATGGATCATAATTGCATCCAGCACGTCAGACTCTTGATAATGTCAATATTTCAAAATGGATTCTATTTACATGAATGAAATTAAAAAATAAAATGACAAAAGGAAACCTTTGCAGCATCTTCAGAAGCCACACCCCATGCTTAAAACGAGACCACGGAGCACGCTCATCCATGTATAAGTTCCCAGCATTACCAATTTCCATCACAGCCTCACAAGCTGACGAGAAGGAAAGATTTTCGTAGTGCTCTCTTGCTTTCTCCACCTATACCACAAAAACCAAGTGTACCACTCTGTTAAATGCATTTGGAGGGAAACATACTTAAAACTTGCAGTATTTGGTGGATAAACTAGATTTGTATATAATATGAAAACTTTAGGGGAGAAAGTGCTGCTGGTGTACCAATTTCTCTACATCATTTTCTTTCAATGTGTTTCTTTCAGCTGCATCACTTGAATCAACCGACAACGTTGATATGCAATTCTTCTTCAAAAGCCCAAGTGTGCGATTAAGAAGATTTCCTGCATATATGATTGGTAAGAAATCCTTATTAATGTATCCAAGGGCTTGTATGAAATATCATGAATTCAGGCAGGAAATATTTGACACCACACCCCTCCCCCCCCCCCCCCCCCCCCCCCCTCTTCTCCCCTCCTATTAGTCCATGTCCAATGACTGCATACCCACTATCTGTAATAGGGGCAAAGGGATTGATTGAGGAAGATTATGAGATTAAGATCGTGATTGTTTCAGCATGTTTCGTAAAAATAAGAATCTTCTTCTTTGAGAATAATAAAAAATGGAAAGTGTTCTATTGGAATGGAACATGACTGAATTGGTCTAGTTGCTCTTTGGGGTGGAGTTGAAGAGGGGAGGAGATTCTTGAACGAGGAAAATGATCCAATGACTTCGAAAGAGTTGAACGAGCCATATGCAATGAAAATCTCATGTACGGTTATGTAGAGTCACAGTAAGGGTGATTTATCTGCCAACTTTTCCACTATCACCTCCGAAAAACCAAACTCTGCCCTACGTAAAGTTGCCAGAGTACGATTAACCTCTGGATTTGAAATCATTGCTTATATACCTGGTATTGGCCATAATTCACAAGAACATTCTGTAGTCTTAGTAAGAGGAGGAAGGGTTAAGCATTTACCCTGTGTGAGATATCACATTGTTCGAGGAACCCTAGATGCTGTCGGAGTAAAAGAGCATCAACAGGGGCGTTCTAGTGCGTTGTGGATTCTTATCCAAGACTCGTATCATTTGATAATGCCATGTGAAATGCTAGAAAATGTGAAGTGTATGGCTAACCCAATAACGAAAGTTTCGTAAGGGGATTGAAGCAAGCTACCATGAGACAAAAAATCTTCTTTCTAAAGAGATTTGATTCGGAACTATTTGTGTCCAAGGTCTAATATTGAAATCATTTCAGAGGTTTTCCCTAACTTTGTTTGTGTCAACAAACAATTCGAAATACCTTAACTTTTCTAGAACAGGTCAGAGTCAAATAGCAATGATTCGAAGCACCTCTTATTTACACTATTTCGGAAACCCAAGGACTCAATCGTACATATATGTAAAATACAAGATTTCCAATCCTAGCAGTAAAGGGAAGGAAACAGATACTCAATTTAAAGTGAGTAAACAAAATTTCATACTCGATCTCATAGATACATATAGAATTATGTGGAGGGAGATCCTTCGTATCTTTCGAGATCCACACTACAATATGGGGTCAAAAAGCCAAAATAAGTGATTTTAGCCCTTATAAAAAAAATCGATTATTGAACCTCTTTCAAGCTCATGTCACGTTGAGGTACTGCAGAAAAATAAAAAATTCAAAAAATAAAAATTCAAAATTCAAAATTCAAAATTCAAAATTCAAAATTCAAAATTCAAAATTCAAAATTCAAAATTCAAAATTCAAAATTCAAAAATAAAAAATAAAAAATAAAAAATTCAAAATTCAAAAATAAAAAATAAAAAATAAAAAATAAATTGCAAAATCCGATCTAATTTATCGTAATCGATTAGTTAACATGTTGGTTAACCGTATTTTGAAACACGGAAAAAAATCATTGGCTTATCAAACTCTCTATCGAGCCCTAAAAAGATTCAAGGCCCACAAGGATTATTCTTGTAAAAGGAAGTTATTGGGTCCCATCACCACCCACAAGAAGTCAACCTAACCAACACATGACCATTACAGTATGCATTTTTTAGTCTCATGTTTTTCAGGGAAATGTGAGTAAAATATATTCAACTTGTCTTCATAACTTCATTCTATAGGTCAAGATTCTTGGTAGTAAACATGGATAATTATGATACAATTCTTCAATTATCTCATGGGAAAACAGAAAATACTAAAATGATATTGGAAAGAAGCTCAGTGCATATTTTGACCTCTAAATATGTCAGGGTAAATGGTAGATTTGCGATAATAAATTAATCTTCAAGCAATCTTCCTAAACACCAATATTTGACTGGTGAATACCCATTCCTTTAAATGCATTGTTATTTACCTTAGCTTGTTCCCATACAAGAATTAGGAAACTAAATTATAGCTATTTGCAAAAATAACTTGAAGCAAAATTACCAATAGTATTGGCAAGATGTGCATTGTTAATATTGATGAATCGGTCCTCTGAGTAGTCTCCATCACTTCCAAATTCCACTTCCTTGAGGAAGAAGTACCTGACTGCATCTGACCCAAATCGAAGCACCAAATGTTTTGGTTCAAGTGTACTACCAAGTGACTTTCCCATCTTCATACCATCCTAAAATTTTCAAAATAAAAAATATTGCTGCATGAAATGAAAATACAACTATGAGATATGCATTAGAGCTACTAGCTCTATTGAAAATGGGTAAGATTTTAGATGACTAAACTCTTCATGTTTATCTAAACAGTTTGGAGGTAGCCTTTTTTTTTTTTTTTTGAATCAGCGAGACAAAAAATTCACTGTATTAAAAGCTAGCAGGCAGTTACCACTGGCTACTAAACCAAAAAGTTTATATCAAATATCAAGTATTTATATTCAGCAATATATCCCCTCAATTAAGCATACAACAGGAGAAGTGGGAGTCTACAAAAATACTCAACCCAACTTTTGACCCCAAACCCACAAAATAACTTAATATCTATGAACAAACTATGTACACCTTTAGAGACATCCCTAAAGACTACTGTTTCTTTCTCTCCAAATGATCCAAGCAAAAGCATGTAAAATCCTCTCCCACGCCCATTTCCTCATCAGGGACAGATTCAGTCTACCACCATTGGCTGCCACCAAAAGTTCAGCGCAGTCCACAATGGAAGTGGAGAAAGGGGCTTTGAATCTGAATTCAAGCAGGCAGCTCCTCCAAATGCTATTAGTGATGATCAGTTGTCTCTTGAGATTGGCCACAGAGCATACAGTGATTAGGAAGCATCAAATGCCCTCTTGTTAATGTTTTCAACAGTAAGGATCCTCCCATTGAGGATGAACCAGAGGAAGCAGGAGGGATGTCTCGGAGGTAGCTCAAGCACAAGCAATGCCAAAGCATCAACTTATTCACATAATTCATTTGTTAGGCTCTGACATGAATAGTATGTCATAGTAACCAGCACAAAAATACCACCATTCATGAGTATCAGACATGGGAAAGGCATTTAAATGCCTACAGAGGGATGATGGACATTGGTGGTAGGAAGAACCCAATACTCTACACAAACCAGAGAGGAGAGGGTCTAGTAGATTGAACCTTTGTTTTTATCAATGTACCAATAAATGATTTTTGAAGGTTGAAGCTTTCTCCATGCCAATTTGTGGAGAAGGTGAACACATGAGACAATAGATTTCACCGACCCATCTTTACTTTATTTATTTGTTTATTCTAATCTGATTAGTATTTATTATTTCTCCCTCTCTAATAACAGGGTCTCTCTCATGTTTAGGAATGAGTATTTTTTAGCTGGATAATCTAGTGTAATGCCTTCTGTCCATCAAATCATTTTCTTTCAAAAATATTTGGTAGTCTGAGACATGCCTGAAAGACACTTTTGCAAACAGCCTGTTCCAGCAAATGTTCTTTATCTAGATAACAGTTTCGGCAAGGGTATCTGGTGGCTAATAAGGGAAAGAAAATGGGTGTCATCCCAAATACATTCTCAAGTTTGCAATTGAAAAAATAGTGTTACTTCCTTCTCTTTTAGTCACCGTTCAGTAACAACTGGGACTGGGAGAATCTTTTCAGCTACTAGGTTACAAAAAATGTGATAAAAAGGGAACAACCCCACTGGTGGACCTCTTGGGATAGTCTACCTCAAAGATCATATCATGTTTATTGAGTCATTATGTTCCAAGACAAGAAATAATATACAAAACCTACAAAAAAGAAGCCCTCATCAACATTGAAGGGCATATTTGGTATTCAACTTTTTTCCTTGTGATGTCAAAGCGGTGGCGTCCTGCTAGGCTTTGCTGCTTAGGTCATACGGAGGCATCATTTTCAGAAGTTCATAAAATTCAAGAATGCACTAACACCACTGGAAAATTTAGCATGTTAAGTTGGTAATTACCACATACTATGAATTAGATCTACCTCACCCCGCCCATTTCAAAGAAAAGACAGTTCAACGAACCAGGAGAGCATTAGATGGAACCACTGATTCAGGCCAAATGCCCACCTAAAACTAAGACTTCTAACCATAGATATAATACCACACTTTTCTCAACCATTCTCTCCCTCCCCACCCGCTTTAAGATCAATCACATGCCAACCACACAGAGCGAGTACCTTTTTGAAATTGCATCTTAGAAATTAAATAACCATAGTATCAATAGTAAGAGCAGAGCCACTGCAGCAAAGAATTCCTGTAATAACATAACATTATTTAAAGTCAAGATCTTGGCAGTTGGCAATTGAAGAAGCAAATAAAAGCTTATGATCCTGGATCTCAAACTTGACACATGGTTGCAAAACAACATCACCTAATGATAAAATGCAGAGTATGGCAACAGGATGCATTCACACAAACCTTCAAATTGAGTCACTTCTTCATTCCAAAAAATCTATCAAACTTTCCATAATATGATCTCCCAAATGATTGAAGGAAAATGTACAGAACATAACGTGAAAATTTGATAGATTTGTGATTGTGATACATAGAAGAGTAGGAGCATCCCACTTAGCAAACAAATTTTCAAAGAAGAACCCCTTGAAAGACGGAAGGCCAAAAAGCCACCCCAAAGAATAATAATTAAGATTTCCATGATCGCCAAGCCAATCTCCGATGTCTTATCACTGACAATTCGATTACTCCATTCCTTCCACACTCTTTCCAAGACGCTACAAAAGGAATTAACTTTCATAATCCGACTCTTTCAGCTTCTTAGATGTTTTAGTAATGTCTTTGGAACTAGGCATTACCCAACTCACACCAAACAATTATAAGAAATGCATCCACATCCTATTGACCCAACCACAGTGGAGAAGAAGATGAACCGAACTCTCCAGATCTAGTTCACAAAGGCTACATCCCACCTTAACACCCATCCTTTATGAGGCAGCCTGAGCCTGAATAATCATACTTGGGTTTAATAACACTTTTAATAGACATTGACCTTCCATGCGCTATCTCCACATCATTAATCAATTGAAGGGTCTGAATACCCAAACCACCGACCTCCTAAGGTAGTCAGGTGTGCAGACCAACTCCATTCAAAGAATGAACCCCCTTTATCTTCTTCCGCACTAAATAGATAGGTGTATGGAACAACATGTTAGCCAATGCATTCGTGATGAGCACCAATCTACCACCTTTCGACAATAACTTGGTTATCCAGATAGCAATCTATTCCCAATCATCTCGACTAGATCCCACAAATGTTCACTTATGTTCTTAGCTCCCAATAGGAGTCCCGCTAAATAGTTGGTAAATCCCCACCCTACACCTAAGTAATCGTGCCAAATCAACCTATTAGCTTTGTCACTACAATAATATCAATATATACTGACACCTAATTAATAATGCCCCATCCCACTATTAGCTTCATCACCAATACAATATCAGTATATCATAAACCACACTTTTTGAAAAGTTCATCTTCAAGCCTACACAACTTGAAAAATCGGCAAGATGTACTTCAAGTTTTCCACCTGAGTCATATCATATACTAAAAAAAATAAAAATTAACTACTGGTCCAACCTGAAAATGTTGAAAACCAAATCACAATCTTGTCTCCTTAGCTATCAATCTACTAAATGCTTCCACTACAATCGTGAATAAAAACAATGGAATTGGATCTCCCGGCCGAATTCCCCTCGAGGTTTCCAAAAAACCAACTAACAATATGAGCTATTTATGTTATATGAATTTCTGAAATATATAGTTGAATTGTTATTGAGCAATGCGGGCTTGGGGATTTCACCCCCCTCCATAAAAATCCTGGCTCCGTACTGACCTCATCATTTTAACTTCTATTGTGTCTCCAACAAAAGAGATAATAAATTTCTCACTAACTTCCGAAACGGAGGAAAGTCCCTTCCCTCACCCCTACCCCCACCCCCACCCCCTTTCCCTTTCTTTGTCCCTTTCTTGTGCCTTTTCTTGTTAGCTTCCTTACCATTTTATTTTTTCATCAATAAAAAACATACAGTTTCATTAAATGATAGAGCATTCACTATTACTGAGAATTGTGCAAAAATACACCAGGTGTTGTATACTTGTATGCAAAATGTCTCCCCAAATCCACAGATTAACCTTAATAGCTATCCCCAGAGTATTGGCATTTTTACATATATTCCTAAAAGCCTTTCCACTCTCTTTTCTTAGTCTCCCTCCTTCTATGAAGAGGGGAAAGGATTTTGATAATCCCCATTTTCATTTCAATGGTACAAACACTGTTTTAAAATAGGATTGATGCGAAGCGGCTAAATATCGCTTCAATGCACGAGTTGAATGATGGCTATAAGTCACACAATGATTGTTTTTATTCTTTAAGACCTCAACTACTTTATGATTAGTTTCATTTTATCACTGAGATTATTTTATATATTTTTTTAAATTTGTTTATGATTTTTTTTAAAAACATTTCATCATTTTTTTCCTGAAAATTCGAGGCGTGTGCCTTGTTATGCCTTGTTACACATCAATGTGCCGCTTCGCATTGAGAAAAGCTTAATCGCCTTAGTACTAGAAAACACTTTTTAAAACATTGCGAACAAATGAATTAGCACCGTCCAATGTGCATATATCTTGACCTACATCCTGCACTAAACCTACTACCTCAAACACTTTTATGTTTATGTTTCCAGAACATTTTTTTTAGCTAAAATAAAATGTGCGAGAAGGTTGAATACAATACATAACGTCTTATGCAATTTTACCAAGAACACGATTACACGAGGAAGAAGCTATTTGGTATCAGTGAGTGACAACAATATGAGTTTAGCACCAATGGGCATGTATGTATATAAAATACCTTTGTTAAGAATCCATGGCCAAATACCATCTTTGGAACACTTAGCCCAGCAGACATTAGCATGGCCGGCCAATATATTGCATGAAAACGCAATATATCCTGTGAAAGTATAAAGAAAAGAGCATTAGGTAAAAATTATTTTTAGTTCACATAGTTTGAAATAAAAATTAATGAAAACAAAACCAAAGTTCTGATTTTCCCACTAGGAACATCTGATTCATTCTAAAGAACCAGCAGTATGCTATAATTAAAAATAAGTATCTATACAACTGCAATATGCACAGTTAACTGGAAAAGCAAGATATTACATAAATAACCTATGGTAGCTAAAGAAAGTTTTATTTATGGGTTCTAGTAGTTTTGTGAATCTAGAGAACTCTATAAAAGAAGAGGAATAAAATATTTTTATATCAGTGAAAAGCTTCAAAAGAATCACTATAAATTGGCTAGAGAACACTGTACCATGAAGCTACACCTTGCCAATTAAGTGTAGTGAAGCAGGCTAACCAGAAGAGACTGCACTTTCTAAAGTAGATTGTTTATCCTTGGGTAATAATGCTGATATATAACTGTAAACAGACAAAAAAGAAAAAACTATCTAACATCAAATAAACAAGTACAGGAAGAAGAAAAGGTGTTCAATAATATGTCCCAGGATGATAGCAAACTAGATCCAATTGTTTGATTGTTAAATTGATTAAAAATAACTAATTTTGAATGGTGATCCACCAATTGGCTTTACTCGGTAGATTACAATGGATTTTCAAGTAAAGCATTTACAGTGGATTTTAAAAGCATAATAATATGTACTATGAGAACTCCGCCCGTTGCAACAGCCGGTCCCAAGCCCGGATAAAGGAGGAGGGTTGGTGTTAGGCTTGTGATAGCCAACCGTAAAAAATCCATCACATCCTTTTTCATGGAATTTGGTTCAAAAAGATTAATGCAGAAGGATAGGGCGTCCCCCGCTATAAGCGACGCGCTGCACCTACGCTCGGGTGTAGTGACAAATGAGCAAGGCGTGCTGTAGCCGCGCCCGGCTGTAGTGTTAAATAGGCAAGGGTTCTCGCACCATTCTGGACGGGGGCGAGTAAAGAAGCTAGTCCAGGTTAGAGCTAGAGATAGAATGATTAGATTAGCCTCTTGGAACATAGGAACCTTGATGGGTAAGACAATAGAATTAGTAGATGCCCTGCGTAGGAGGAAAGTAAACATAGTTTGCCTTCAAGAGACAAAATGGAAGGGGAACAAGGCTAAAGATTTAGGAGGAGGGTTCAAACTCTTCTATTCTGGTAAAGATGGAACTAGGAACGGGGTGGGAATAGTGGTAGATAAAGTTTTTAAGGATGCAGTAGTCGACCTTAGGAGGTTTGGGGATAGAATCATAAGTATTAAATTAGCTTTAGAACTAGAGATAGTGCATGTTATTAGTGCGTATGCACCCCAAGTGGGTTTGGACGAGGAGACCAAGAAGGATTTTTGGGACTCTTTAGAGGAGTTAGTTCTTGGAATTCCCTCTTCCGATAGGGTTTTCCTAGGCGGAGATTTGAATGGCCATGTCGGTAAGGATATAGTTGGGTATGTGAGGGTACATGGAGGTCAAAGATTTGGGGATCGAAACACTACGGGGATTTCTATTATAGATTTTGCTTTAGCTCAAGATTTTGGGATCGTAAATATTTTTTATAAGAAGAGGGAAGATCACTTGGTGACCTTTGCGAGTGGGCGTAATAGAAGTCAAATTGATTATTTTATTGTTAGGAGACACGATTTAGGTAGGTGTAAAAATTGTAAGGTTATACCAGGGGAGTGTCTGACAAACCATTATAGGTTGTTAGTTATCGATTTTTGTCTTGAGAGTAGGGGTCGTATTGCTATAGAACAGGTTAGACCGAGAATTAAGTAGTGGACCTTACAGAGAGATGTGTGCCAAAAATTTAGAAAGAAGATTTTGGGTGGCCAGTCAGTTTCAGAGGGTTGGGAGAATCTCAAACCAAAGGATAGGACTAGTAGCGCGGATCTCTTTGAACATTTGGCAAACCGAATAAGAAGATGTGCGAAGGAAGAGTTAGGAGAGGCCAACAGAGGAGGTTTATATGGTAAGGAGACATGGTGGTGGAGCGCTGATGTACAACAAACCATTGCGGCAAAGAAAAGATGCTTTAAGGAGTGGCAAAAAGATAGGTGTCTAGAGTCTTATGAGCTTTATAAGCAAGCTAAGAAGTTGAGTAGTAAAGCAGTAGGGGAAGCTAAGAAGAGAGCATATGATGATCTTTATAATAGGCTAGGTACAAAGGAAGGGGAGAAGGATATTTTCAAGATAGCTAGAGCTAGAGAACGAAAAACTAGGGACTTAAGTCATGTTAAGTGTGTTAAGCATGAGGATGGAAGAGTTTTAATGCAGGATAAAGCTATTTTAGATAGATGGAATGATTACTTTTGGAACCTACTAAATGGAACACATGTATGGGAGTTAAACTTGGAGGGGTATGCTTCACAAGAAGGGAGAGATCGCGTGTTCCATCGCAGAGTTAGTGCCACAGAAGTGAGAGAAGCTTTAAAAAGAATGAAGACAAGGAAGGCCGTTGGACCGGATGATATACCAATTGAAGCATGGAAATGTCTGGGAGAAGTTGAGATTCAATGGCTAACTAAGCTCTTTAATAGGATTTTGGAAACTAGAAAAATGCCAGATTCATGGAGGCATAGCATTGTGGTACCAATTTATAAGAACAAAGAGGATATCCAGAATTGCTTGAACCATAGAGGGATAAAGGTTATGAGTCATACGATGAAACTTTGGGAGAGGGTTATAGAACGAAGACTTAGGAGTTTAACCACGGTTTAGGAAAATCAATTTGGATTTATGCCAGGTAGGTCTACTACGAAGGCCATCTTCTTGCTTAGGCAAACTATAGAAAAATACCGAGAGGCATATAAGAGTTTGCATATGGTTTTTATTGATCTGGAGAAAGAATATGATAGGGTCCCCAAGGAGTTAATTTGGTGGGTGCTTGAAATGAAGAAAGTGTCTAAATTTTATATTGATATCACTAAGGATATGTATGAAAGGGTTGTAACAAGTGTTCGCGAGTAGGTGGGATGTCCAGTGAATTTCCAGTGTCAGTAGGACTACATCAAGGGTCGGCGTTAAGTCCATATCTCTTTGCTTTGGTCATAGATGAGTTGACGAGACATCTGCAAGAAGATGTACCTTGATGCATGTTATTTGCAGATGATATTGTCTTAATTGATGAGATTAGTGCAGGTTTAGGTCAGAAATTAGATAGGTGGCGGGCGGCTTTAGAGAGTAAAGGTTTTAGAATTAGCCGTTCGAAGACGGAGTATCTAGTGTGCAACTTTGGTTGTGAACCACGAGGGAGAAGTAATACAATTGAGATCGAAGGTGTAGAGGTCCCAGAGTGTGAGGCTTTTCGATATCTAGGATCTATTATTCAAAAGAATAAGGCTATTGAAGAAGATGTAGACCATAGGATTAAAGTTGGTTGGTTGAAATGGAGAATGACGTCAGGAGTATTATGCGATAGAAGGATGCAAGGGAAATGCTATAAGACAATTGTTCGACCAGCCATGCTATACGGTTCAGAATGTTAGGCTACTACGGGACAACATACGCATGGGATGGTAGTAGCAGAAATGCGTATGTTAAGGTGGATGTGTGGTAAAACTTGTAAGGATAAAATTAGAAATGAAAGAATTAGGAGATACTTAGGTGTAGCGCCCATAGAGGACAAAATTAGATAAAGACGTTTAACTTGGTTTGGTCATGTGCGAAAGAGACCAAGCACGGCGCCAATTAGAAAATGTCTAGATTGGCAAGTTAATGGAGGGTGTAGACAGAGGGGACGACCGTTGAAAACTTGGATGAAGGCGGTGAATAAAGATATCATTGAGCTTGGATTAGGCGAAGATATGTGGGAAGACCACATTGCTTGGAGAACCAAAATCCATGTAGCCGACCCCGAAAATATCGGGAATGGGCTATGATGATGATGATGATGATGAATATGTACTATGATGATACAACAAAAAGTGTGAATAGAATACCTTAGTAATAAAGTACTCAAAGAAGACACTTGCACATAAAGTAAAAGAAATCAAAAGGACTGTTCATTCAAAAGAAAACTTTCCCAAGAAAATTTGCCAAAGGTGAGATGGGAGTAGAGAGAAAAAAGAAGAGAGAATGGAGAATACTCTGTCATCTTGGTCTTTTACAAAATTGCTTTTTTGGGTGGGAACAAAGAATATTTTCCAAATACATGGTCATCTTACCTCAAGGTAGTGAATTTTTTTCCCAGTTTCTCTCCCATCTCTTTTCTTTTCTTTTCTTGTTGTTTTCTCATGAAAAATTTTCGCAAGGTTTAGGGCAATTTTATCCTCTATAATATTGAAACTCCAACAATTAGGTAATGATTCTAGCAAAAACATAATTATAATTTACAAACCTGGATAAGGACATTGAAGTTTGCATATTTTGTTGACTTTTTTCAGAAAAATTGGTCAGTCTTAGCAAAATACTGGAAACTCAGCTATACGATCTCAGCCACGGATTTTAACCTTGAACCCACAAGTTACACAACTTCAGCCGAGCTACTGAATCAGAAGATTCAGAACCTGATTTATTTTTTTATTATTTTTTTCATTTCATAGGTCCAAGCATGCATTAAATAAATCATCGCCCAAAGTGATCATTGTTTTACAGTGTCATGTGGCCCTTGAGCAATTAAACTTACATAACTAATGCGAGAAACAGTTAGAGATACAAGAAAAACCCAAGTCACTGGAATTTCAGGAGAATCTTGAAATTAACACCCAAGTAGACCAAAACCAAAATCCTAATCCTACTCTCTTGTACTACTAGGGCTTTGCTATGGACCGGCCAACATTCAAAATAAAATAAATAGTCTCTATCCCATCACAAAGAAACTGATGTAATTGAGCGTATTTAGTCACACCTCAAAATAGTTAGGGCATTGGTTTCCAATTAGGGTTAAGTCAATTAACTTGCCAAAGAAGTTAGGAATATTATAAATAATGCATAGGTTGTTCATTGTTAGACAATTGATTGAATAAAAGAGTATTTATTTTGTTTACTTGTTTTTATCATAGATTTAATTCAACACAATTTCTGCTTCGTATTTCAATTCTTGCTTAGTTATAGTTCTAATTCTATAAGTGATATCAGAGTCGAAGTGCTTATTTGCATGACGAAGAAAAAATCAATCATATACGCAGAAGAAAAAGCTAGGAAGATGATAGAAGAAGAAACATCCAAGGCAATTGAAGCCATGAAAGTTGCGACAAGTTCTTTGGATGAAAAGTTCAAACAAAGGTTTGAACAGGAGAAACCCCGCGGAGATGAAGATTGGAAAAACCAACTCGCACAATTAGAACAAATGATGGAAGAAAAGATTGAGACAACCTTAGAGATAGTGAAGAGGATGGAACTGATGTTGTTGGTAGAGTTTATGGCAGGCGGCAAAGAAGCCAACGGACCCCACGCGACACCATTTGTTCCCAACCCAAACAACACCGACGATGGGGGCATAGCCACAACCTCCTAGTCACCCTTTCCTCTGTCGATCGACCCCCCCCCCATGTCTCAGTCGATCACCTTCCACCTTCGCAGCCCGCCCCACCTCTGCAGCAGATTGAACGTTCTCCCCACCCCTCCTTCAACCCACCCTCTCAACCTCCACAATATATCTATCGACAACCACATCTCCAAGTCGATCAACATCAATCAACCCAGTTCGATCGCATCCCACATCAGCCAACTCATGTCGATTGCCCCTTGTAGTCTTCCTCACAGCACGATCGACCTACCAGACACTTTGACACAGTCGATCGACACCACCAGCAACCAAACGGTCATCCCCAACCTTCTTCAACCTCTGACGACCGACTGTTCCTGCCTAACCACGTCGACCATCCCCAAACTGATCTGATCGCACTACCCTCTCCCACCTTCAGGCCAGCCACCCCATTTCTCAATGCAATTCGATCGATCGATCTGCAAGTCGGGTTGATCGTCTCAACCAACTACCCAACCCCAGCCTGTTATTTCCACCTCGACAAGCTAGTTGCACTCCTTCTCTTCAGGTTGAATCTTTTACTGAGTGACTACGTGATTTGGCATCTCCCCTGAACTTTATGTTGTAGATATACTGAATTTTCACATGGGCATGTCAGACAGTGGGTGGAAGACCTGCCGAGAAATCATAATCCGACTTCTCTGTCTGCTCAGGACAGAGGACAGTTTCGACCTCCTTTAGGTTGAGGTAGAGGATTTGGCAGGTAATCCTCTTTTTCGACTACCTAATTTAGGTGAACAAAACTACAGTAGAGGTCCTCATTTTGATAATGATCAGTTGGCTCGGCTGATAACTATCCTGGAGCGGTGGGGATGATACAGGTTTACAACTCGACATGCCTTCTTATGATGGAGTTGCCATGGGTGATGTTTTTATAGATAGGTCCTTGAAGATTGACCGTATACTTGATTTTAAGAACATCTGAGTTTCAAAGGCAGTACAATTAGTGTCTACCAAGTTAAAGAGTACTACGAATCTTTAGTGGCAAAAGGAATGTGCACATCGAACAACAATGAGGTTACCTCCTATTGCCACTTGGGATGATATGTGTGAATTGATGCGATATGCTTTTGTTCTAATGGACTATGAGCGCGAGCTCTTTGGACTGTTAATGGGAGTTACTCAACAAAATTGGTGCACAATTACCGATTATGTTACAAAATTTAGTACTTTGCGTATGTGCCCTAAGCCCAATAAACTAGAACGATACACAACCTTCCTTTTCTACCATGGTTTGAATGTGTGACTCCATTCTGTCATAGCATTGGAAGAAGTTGATACACTACTGGGGAGAACATGGATAACGTGCAAAAACAAAGTTACACATTGCGACCCGCACCGTGACCCGCTCTTGAAGGCCCTCTTAAGTGCTTTGGGTGTGGTTAGCATGGCGATCTCCAAAGTAATTGTCCGAAAGGGAAGTTTGTGTTTTTGACAGATGAAGTTGAGGAACAAGCATTTATGGACCAAGTCCTTCCAGTTGATGATGACGGTGAACTCATCTCTTCAACCCAGGGAGGTTGATGTAAGCGGGTTTTTCAATCCCAAGTAACTTTCTCCAACAACAACTACCCGACTAATGCTTTCAATGCTTCTGTCCATCTCCATTTCAATCTTTTGATTAAAAACCTAGCGGCTAAGAACCAATGATCTCAGGCGAGCGAATTTAGTAATATTATTAATAGTAATATTTTAATTAGGCATATTTAGTAATAACCCATAATAGTTAGGGCACTGATTTCCAATTAGGGTCAAGTTAATTAACTTGCCAAAGAAGTTAGTAATATTAGAAATAAGTCATAGGTTGTTCATTGTAAGACAATTGATTGAATAAAAGAGTATTTGTTTTGTGTACTTGTGTTAATCATAGATTTATTTCAATTACATTCCTGCTTCGTATTGCAATTCTTGTTTATGTTATAGTTTTAATTATATCAAAATCTTTAATGTGCAAGACATCCGGGTGCTTCTGAGGAAATGTAGTCAAACAAATAGCACTTACGCACAGTTGCAATAAAAAGGATTTTACTCGGGTTACATTTTTCAATAACAAAGAAATTCAGGGAAAACAATGAAACAAGACAGAGGTGGTTGAAGAATTCATATAACTTGACAAAATATGGCTGAAACAGAAACCATACCCTAATAAAGCATCAAACCAAACGTAAATTGTTTGCTTGTCGTCATTGGGAGCAGGAATGCCCCATTCAACACATGCCCGTGTAATAGAAAAATCTCTCAAGCCACTCTTCATCCAACCTTGCACCTAAAACAAGTCTCAACATCAGACATGATATTTTGAAAGAATTAATTTCTAAGCAACACAAGCACACTCATATAAATCTCTCTCAAGGATAAAGTAGCAAGCCAAGAGAACATAAGTCCCTTAAGTATATATTGAAGAAAGTTGAGGTAGAAGAGTTAGTGTAAACAAAAACAATTTCAATATTAACCTTAGCATTGACTTTAGGGCTTGTTTCATAGCTCTTATCATAGTAGTCAAGAAATAAGTCAAACAAGCAGGCACCAAACTTAAAAATGCATCAGGCTACTCATTCAACCTAGTTGTTCCTATAGTCAGAAATTGTAGGCAACATTCTGACTTCCTCTTATTGTACTTACCAGTAGGCTTACCTTGAAACTCTCTTGCTAACTAATGACATATTTTACATTTATAAAAATTAGAAAAAAGAAAGAAAGAAGAACGGAAAAGAGAAAACAGATGGGTAAAAGAATATTAGTCAGAGATAAAAGAAAAAGCTTGCTACTTACTACATCACCTCATCTGCCTTAAATTAAGGTGCAATTTCATCACCTCACTTGAATTTGAAGTGCACAAGCCTTGACTATACTGAGACTAACAGGCACAAACACAATAAAAATACCTACACCCTCTAGCTGGACTTCTGATGTATTAATTAATAGATTTCCAGGTTTACCTAAAGGGGGTAAAATATAAGGGAAATCCATCTACTCGTATACCACATGTAAACCATACAAAAAAAATTCACGAACATGCCAGTATAAAGAGTTATCAACATCAATACTTGATCAATCACATTGATTGCTATTCTCTAAATGAAAGGTACCACCTTATACTCCTCACAGTTGACACAATAGAAACCCTCGTAATCAGCTCGGTAGATGTCACCACTGGCAAGAACTCTGGAATAAACTCCTTCACAATCGCTTCATGACTTGGATCAGTCATGTGAATGAACTTGTCATAAGCAATGTCTAACTTTCAAGGCAAAAGAGAAGACTACCATTACTTTGTGAGAGATGAAGCATTAAGAAAATTTTCATACTAATAGGTAATGTAAATTGAGATAATTGCAACTGCATACATCTTTCCAGAGCATCTTGTAAGCAAAAGAGACATTGTCACAGTGTTCTTTTGGGCTGGAACCATTAAGCAGTGGCAGCAGCAGCAATTTTCTCCCTGTGATGAATATAACTTTCTTCCCTAACAATCTCTGCCACGTAAAATCAACATTAGTGACAGCTATCAGGTTTTGCACTGACATGAAACTGAAGAAACACTTGAACATTGGACCTCTTTGCAATCACACTCGGTTTTACTTAGTCTCGTTTAGCAGGATTAACAAATACCAATACACTACCAAACTCAAAAGAGTGGAAAATGACATCAGAATTACACATCAAATCTAAATACATACATTGAATTTGACAAACCTTCACATATTCATGAAGCAAATAAATGACACAGGGTGTCTTTGACTGATGAAAAAAATCCATGGGAAAACATCAAAAATAGTGGATGGAGGAGAAGAAGAGCGAAAAATTTTCATCCCATAACAATAACTACGTTTCTTGAGTTCTCCATGGAGAAATGTTCCTTAGAAAGTTTATTTCCATGGTTTTAAGAATGTGGTGGATGATCACTATTTTTCAAACAATTTTTTTGTTTCCCTCCAATCAAGTATACCCTTAAGTGCAATGCAAATGGATATGGTTTTAGTGAGATTTCTACTATGCCATTTTCTAACAGTGTAATTCAAATTGGAAGACACATTTAAGCAAGTATACCGGAATACCCATTAAACACATGGACATTAACTTGACATTTAAACTAGAATCAAATTCAGATAAGTTGTATCCAGTGTTGAGAAAACAAATATCAATAAATTTCAGCAATTGCTGCCCAACTCAATTTTCCAACATTCCTTTTGAGCAAAAAAAATTCAAAATGCATTATTCAAGAAATGCTCACAAGATCAAATACATATTTTAAGCAAATTGTGATATAAGGGTACCTGAAAACGAGCCACAGCATCAGCAGCAATGGTGGTATAAGCACTGCCCATATGGGGTGGGGCATTTACGTAATAAAGAGGGGTTGTGAGAACGAAAGGCTCCGACTTGGTGGGTTTTTCTTCTTCGCTTGTGCAGGAGCAAAATAGAGCTGTTTTTTATGAGGGGCGAAGGCGAAAGCGAAAGCCAAGGTGGGTTGTTGTGAGGAATCTGGTCTTGGAATCGGAGTTGATTGATGAGGATAGTGGAGAGGAGAGAGGAAGGCTAAAGCATCAGCAGCAATGGTGTTGGAGTTGGAGTTGATTGTAAAAAGCACATGAAATGTCCTGGCAAAATGAAAAATAAAAAAAAAATAGATGCAAGGGTTTTTTTATAATTTATAACAATTAGAGGGCTTTAAATAAATTATATTAAAAACTTAGATATAATTAATAAATGTTCACAGGGGTTGGCTTTATGTAAAATTAAAAAGATAGATGTGAGGGCATTTTAATAATTTATAGATAACTAGAAGGGCTTTAAATAAATTATGTTAAAGTGTTAAATGTAATTAATAAATTTTTATAAGGGTTGATTTTGATTGTAAATAGTTTAAATTTGGAAGGGTAAAATGGGAATCCAAAATGTTAGATATAAGTGTTTTTTTTTAATTTATGAATAATTGGAGTACTTGAAATAAATTATAATAGTGACTCAAATGTAATTAATGGATGTTTACAGGGACTGAGTTTAAATGTAAATAGTAGTGTTCTAAAAATCGAGAAGGTAGAAAAACGCCCAGATTAATGGTTGGGCTGGTTCTGGGCAGTCTAGGCGGGTCTGGGTGGCCTAGGCGGTCTGGGTGAGTTTTTTTTTTTTTAATAAGGCTGATTTTGTTCTTATTTTATTTATTTCCTCTTTTTTTAGAAATAAACAATTTAATTATTTTTTTATTCAGTATATGTCTAAATGTAGCAAACAATGATTACTTAATTGAATTCTCAAAGGATCTGCCGGTACCAATTTTAGTAATGTAGATTTTATCAAACATGACTGAGGTTATTCATGCAATTTGAAGAAAAATAAAAAAGTATGTTTGGATATTTGTCCACGAATTCAATTTTGTATAAAGTACCCATCATGACCAACTTTAGTCATTTGAGTTTTAATAAATTTTGTTCATGATTGTTAATTTTTTATGTTTTTAAATTTTGCATATGTATCTTGGCATTAAATTGGATGCAATTGATAAGGTATTATGCTTAACTTTTGTAAATTATTAAAGTTATAATACAAAACCTAAGACCGCCTAGGCCCCTGGGCGCTAGGCACATGCTCGCCGCCCGCCCACCGCCTAGCGCTTTTTAGAACACTGATAAATAACATTAAGTTTGAAGGGCAAAATGAGAAATCTGAATATCAGGTTGAAGACATTGTTTCACTGTTCATTTACTATTCATTTGAGGCAACTCACATTATAATAGTCCATATTACTCTATGTTTCTTTCTCTCTACCTAATGTAATCTGATCTATTGAATCACTAGTATATTACTCGTGTCGTTGGCATAGAAAGTGGGTCATGACATTAGGTCGATCTCGATTAATATTTAAAATAATTAAATAAAAACCATTTAAAAATCGTCGTAATGAGTTTTCCCAAACTTTAATTTTTCAAAATTGGAGTTCATGGTCTTGCTTTAATGTATCTTAAGATGTCCTTATCTTTATTTGATAAATATTGAAAGTACTTACGTCATGAAATGTATTAAAACATATTTTTTAATGCATATTGCACAAAAAGGGTATTTTAAAATTTTAAGAATTTGTATTGATTATTGATTTCGCTGAAAATATTTTAAAAATGCATTTCAATGATATCAAGATTTTCAAAATACGACAACTAATAAGATAGTTATGATAATTTCATTTTGAGAAAAATACAAAGACAATTTTCTCTCTCCTTCGCATATGCATTCCACACAATCATTTTAAGTTTTATGTTCATTTTCTTATACCCTTAACTATGTTTCATATTTACAAACTTGTCATTATGGATAATAAATCTCAACCTTCATCATTTTTTCGAACTTTCAATTATAGTTATCTTTTATCTTCTATTCCTTATGAATAATGAAATACCGGTTGATTTGTAAGATAGATTAATGTGTTACTCATGTCATTGGCACAATAAAAAGTGTGTTGTGATATTAATGTCAAAATGCCCATCAACTCTAGCTCAGTTTATCACACATCCACTATCTTTGTGGGAAATTGCGAGTTCAAGACTTACCAATTAGGATTTTGTGAGTTTTCACCCGATTATTAGGAGCACATGTGCTTCGCCATTGATAAACCTTCGAGTACTGAATATAGTTGTTTAGATGGACTACCCCGAAGCGAAACAAAAGCAAATCTTCATGCGAATTAGAGGTGATGGACAAGAGTGAAAGGAAGTATCTATGCGAGATGGAGGAGACGAAGATATTAAGTAGCAATAATATTGTAGTCTTTAGGCCTAGTTTAGTTAACCCTATAAGATCAATCATGTAGCCTTCGGGCATGGATTAATATATAAATAAAAAGGATAAACAACTCAATTAAAAAAATATTAATGTCATAATTGGTCAAAGGATGTATCAGATTAAAAAAAAGTTCAAATAGTAGATGTGGAACTCGAGTTCTTTGTTGAATGTGAGAAGTCCTTCTCATTTACTTGAAAAAAATTGGAAATACTCACGACTTGAAATAAATTTGAATTTTTTTAAATGCATATTTTAAAATTTTAAGTAAAATGCATAATTTAAAATTATAAGTTTTGTATTGACCATTGGTTATGTTATAAAAAAAATTCAAAAATAAATTTCAACGCTACCAAGTTTACCTAAATCTGACAGCTATATAGATAATTATGATAATTTTCAATATGTGAATAAAGAAAACATAATATTTTCTCTCTCCGCCACATATGTATACCACACACTCATTTTACGTTTTATGTTGTTTTTCTTGTCTTTCTACATGTTTCGTATTTATAAATATGCCACTATAGAGAATGAATCTCAATCCTCAACAACTACCAAACTTTCAATCTTAGCCCTCTTTTTATCTCTAAATCCTTATGAATAGTGAAACACCTTAGGTATTTCCATGCTATTGAAACTCCACATATTTTTTTTTTTGCTAAATATCAAGTACTGAACACCCTCGCCACCATTTCCACTTTCGCCTTCAATCCATTTTGAAGTGCAAGCCTAAATTTTAGGGTTAGATAGGGAAAAATTAAAAGCCGAATGTGAGATCTTCTCCATCTCAATGCTTTGAATAATATTAACGACGTGCAATGCAATAGTTGTTTTCTAATATTGAAATAGATATTTTAAAACTTTTATTGCATGTATTGATCATTATTTTGCGAAGCCCTTTTCATTCCTTTGAAAATATTCACGGCGTGAAATGCAATAGATATTTTTTAAGAATAACATATATATTTTAAAATTTAAGTGTTTGTATTGATCATTTGTTTTGTTGGAAAGTTCTTCAAAAATACATTGATACCAAGTTTATCCGACAACTACGTAGATAATTATGATAACTTTCATTTTAAAGAAAAAAAAAACAATACTTTTTTTTACGGCCATATGTACATTTCACCAACTATTTTCACAATTTTTTTCATTTTCTTTGCCCTTCTACATGTTTTATATTACAAATATGACATTATAGAAATGAATATCAACCCTCAACATTTTTTCAAATTTTCAATCTTAGCCATCTTTTATCTCCAATTTATGATTTGACATTTGTCCTAATCAACAATGAACAATAAAACAACACTATGAATTGTAGGATAGATTTGCAAACAAAAACTGTGGGAGCTGAAAGCATGCCACCATTTAACAACCTCAACTCACCTTTGATTGTTCAGACCAATGCAATGTAATGCCCACTCTAGTCTCTAGGCCTTGTTTATATATAATACTTTTTCATGCAAAGGGAGACTATGTATAGTTGGATCGTCCAACTAGCTGACTCAAGTAAGTTGTGGTGGAACTGAGGAAATCGTCGTAAAGAGGACACAAATGTTTTTTCGACACTTCAAAATTATTTCTTAACCCTAGTTTGTTTTTGTGCGCTTCTCGACAATTGTCTGTTGAAACCGTAGTTTTTTTGTGTGAAAAAATAAAGAAAATAATAATAACAATTTGTGAGGTAAACTTGTAGTAGTTTCGGTTCATCTTGATATTAGACAACTCAGTAATTGTTGTTTGTCTTGCATTTTAGGCAAGAAAATTCAATAATTAAATTAAAGAGATGCTTCATCACTTGGATAGTTGAGATGAACTCACACAAGTACACAACCTACATCAAAGTAAGAGTTGCAGTTTGGGCATCTCGAGCGTAAGAGTTGCAGTTTGGGATAATTGATTATACATTGGGAGTTGAGGGGTAACATGATGGTATACAAAATCAGTTGATTGTCTTATGTGAAACAAAAAGGATGAGCGAATCATATTGATCATTGTTGGTGGATCACCCTGGACAATTATTTAAAATGAAGATTCTTGAAATACTTATTAGTGATTTGACAAATATTTAAAGGGAAGGTTCTTAAAGTACGTATTACTGATTTTCCAGGCATGTTCGAGTTCGCATATTAACTTTGTAAAAGTGTGGTTTATGGTATTGGTGTAGAGTTAATAGTAGGATAGCAAGTTTGACAACGCAGGTGGTGCCATTTCCAACTATTTATTTAGGACTTATTAGGGTGAAGAACAAAGTAAACATTTGTGGAGTCCAGTGGTGGAGATGATTGGGAAGAGGTATGCTACTTGAAAGGCCAACTTATTGTTGGAAGGTGGTAGATTGGTGCTCATATGTCATTCCATATGTCAGTTTCGCTACATGTATTGCACAGTAAATGCATTGCAGAGATGCTTAAGAACTTTCTTTAATGTGGTTGGAGGAAGATCAAGGTTTTTTTTTTTTTTTTTTTTTTTTTGCATTAAATCCAAAATTTGTTTGCACGCGTAAGGGGGTAGGTTTAGGTATCGGGTCTCTTCAGATGAGGAATAAGGTATTGTTATGCGAATGGATGTGCAGATAGAGCACAAAATGGATGTCTATGAAAATATGTTATGAAAGCGAAATATGTTCATTCAAACATGATGTGGATTCCTAGGCACTAGACAATTTCTTATGGTTCCATTATTGTGAGAACAATCTCTAATTATAAGCAAGGCTTAAAAAATCTTAATTGGGAACTGAGGCAGAATTTTTTGATGAGGCGTGAGGCATAAGCCTTACTCAAGTGAGCAGTGAAAATAAATAATGCCAAAATAGCACCAAACGACCAATGAAGATTGTTTATGCCTTAGTTCAAAATTTTTTGATGAGGCGCAAACCTCACTGCATTTTTTAAACTACGATTATAAGAATGAGTTTGTTCAAGTCGTTGAGTTCATGATAGGTAGAAGTGATAGAATTAGTTTCTAGCAAGATGTTTGGGTGAGATAAGTTTTTAGGCAAATTAATGGGTTGTTGAATTTGGATTTCATCTTCTTAGGAGTGTTTTTTTTATTTGGTTTGATGGATGAATTGTTACTATTTTTAGTAGTAGTGTTTCCTCAGGACAATTTTAAAGTGATAGGTTTCTTAGTTTCGTGTTTTTCTCGACATTTACTATGGATCCTTTGGCGGAAGGGCACATTCTATAATTTTCAATGAAGGCTAATTTGGAAAAAGGTACCTTCAGGTGTCATTTTGATGTGGATGGCACAATGGAATAAGCTTTCATTCAAGGAAGAGTTGGCTCATAGGTGTTTAGATTTTGGGGTGGGATGTAGCTTTTGTGAACTAGATCGAGAGAGTTCAGTTCGGTGGTTGGTGTTAGATGGGAGCCATTTTCCTCTTTTCTAGTTGAGACATATCTATTATTGTTAGGTCAAAGCTAATATCCAATACTTGCAACAATTGACATGTACGTAGCACAAAATTAATTTGTAATGTCTTTTTGGTAATTGAAAATTTAGAATTTGGGTCACATAATTTATACCATCTTTGAGTTTGGATCCTATATTTGTCCAGCCTGTAGTCTGGGTTCCAAGGCCATGTTAACCTTGTTGACCTTCAACTCTTCGTCCAACTATAGGACCTAAACGCAAAGCTAGTATAAACTATCAGACCTAAAGTCTAATTTTCTCTATACCTATATAATTCAATATAATTTCATAAAATTAAAATCTATTTTATTGCTAGAGGAGAGTTAACATCATCATGGTCATGGGATCCAAACTCAAACCTAAACAAATATAAGACCCAAATTCAGAGATGCTACAGATCGAGGGACCTAAAGTCTAAATTTCCTTTTTCCTTATTGATGGGCCATGCAAGGACCCGTGCCTCATCGCCCTTGCATGTAAAATTAAGTGGGGAATAGTTTGTTCACATTAGAAATGTGAAAATGGGACTGGATTAAATGTGGAAATATCTTACATATCCACACATTCTTGTTCGTTTTCTTAAGCAACAAACAATGTGATACGATTTCATTGGAAGAAACAGGAACAGTGATAAACCCACTTGTTACATGGTGTTAAAATACCTAAACTCAATTAATTATGGAATAACATGAACTGAACAAAACATTCCTTAGGACACCCCAAGTGATCACCTAAAACTACACATTTGCATGTATAGAACAAAAGAATTAATGTCCTTTGTTATTTTAGAAGATCCTAAAATTGTGTTCTCATAAAATTTCGGTATTGTTGGTAAAGTGCAGGATCTTACCTCTTTTCTCTCGCTAAAAAAGGATCTCGCTGCCCATTGATCTCCCCAAACCGCCAATAAGGATGCATCAGGCATCCGAGCCCCACTTTCTGCCACAACTTTGGACCAGAATTCTATGGAGAATGGGCATGAGTAAAACTGGTGCTTCATTGATAGATTTTATCCGTTTCGATTCTTAACCCTATATGTATCAAGTTGTCATTGATTAGTGTCATACTATGTGCATCCCTTTATACCAAGAACAAGCCCTAAGAGGAACTTCTTTAACCAAAAATCCGATCCTATAATTTATACCATTGATAATCCCACCTACCTGTGATTGTGTCTGATATTGAGAGGAATTCAAGCAGCATTTTACGTTGCAAAAATTTTATGTGATCCCAAAACCACCTATCTACTCCTTATAATTATCTATTTTTAGAGAATCAATGAGTGCAATAACTTAGGCATTTCTCATTGTAAATCCTCTTTCCACACTAAATCCTAGGAGGTTTCCCTATTGTTACTGATTGCAAAACTAGCCATTTTACCCTGTTGAAGTTTGTATAGCAAATAACAAATATTGAAGAGAAAAAATGTGTTTGAATTAAGAAAGGATGTGTCTTTTGGACTTTGTTGGTGACAAGCCCTTGAATTAAGAAAGGATGTGTCTGAGCAACACATACTTTCAATTCAACAAACAAATTAACCGCTTTGTTATCTATATATTGAAGAGAGAAATGAGTTCTTCAACGCATTAATTTTTCTAGAGTTATTCATTCTTCTTCACTTCTGAGAGATATTGCATTCGGTAAATTCGCCAGAACCAACACCTTTGTGCTAGGGTGTTGGTATTAGATAGTTGAATCTTGGTAGTCAGACGCCTAAAAAACTACAACACTGAGTCTGGGCGAATTATATCTATAGGACATAGCGTATCCACTAGCCTCTATCTACAAACAATACAAAAAACGAAGTCTAAAACAACAATTTCAAGGCGGCGTTTTAAGAAAAGCGTCGCCGATGCATAACATTACCAGCGCTTAAAACCAAAACGCCGCTTAGTTAAACATTATAACGACATTATCAAAGAACGCCGGTGAAACCTTATGCAATAACAACGTTTTTGCTATAAAGCGCCGATAAAGAACAAAAAATATGTGCCCACTTCTCGCTAATGAAAAAAAATGAAAAAAAATCGAGTTTTAACAAAACGCCGTATTCACTACAAAAAGTACTCTAAAACGACACTTTCAATGTGGTTTTTTTTTACAGAAGCATCGCTGATTCGTAACATTTTTGGCGCTTAATATCAAAACGCCGCTTAGTTAAACATAATAACGGCACCATGAAGAACGCCGTTAAAACCTTCCGCAATAACGGCGTTTCTGTTAGAAATCGCCTATAAAGATCGGAAAAAAAAACCCGCGACCACTTCCCACTAATGAAAATAAAATCAAGTTTTATAAAACGCCGTATTAGAGGTTTTAGGCTTATAAGAAACGCCGGATTAGAGGTTACTCATTTATAACCCACCTTCCCTCCTTCGCTCTCATCTCTGTTCTACATAGTTTTGACCGCTCTTCTCCATTAACTTTCCTTTCATCTTTCGTACTCAACTCAAATCTCCCTCCCTTACAGGAAACATTGTTGAAGAAACTCAATTGGAAATGTTCGAAACTCAAAGCTAAAACCCAATTGGACCAATTGGAAACGTTGTCGAAGAAACTCAAAGCTAAAACCCTAAGAACTGGAGTTCCTCTTCAGTCTATTGCTACTACAAGGTTAGTTTACTTGATAACGTTGTCATTCAAATAGGTTAGCAACTAATTCTATTATAATGTTGTCATTCTTGAATGAATAGGTTAGCAACTGATTCTGTTTCTGGGATTTGCTCATTTTGGCATATAAAAGAGTGAGAGAGGAGGATGAAATGGGTCTGAGAGAGGTGAATTAGGAGAGGATTACAAGCCAGTTTGCTTTGCACAGAGAGGAGGTGAAGGAGTGCTTTGGCGGACAAATATAATAACATGTTTTTTTTTTTTTTTTTTTTTTTTTCTGTTCTCTGTCATTTTTTTTGTCTGTTGTGGTAAAGATAGATCTGTGCATTAGTCTTAAGTAAGAGACATCTAAAGTCTAAACTCCTTCACTGCAGTAAGTGTTTGCTTTTTCTATATCTAAGATCCCTTGATACACTGATTCCGCGGGATCAATAAAATAAAATGGTATGAGAAGTTTTGTGGTATCAAAGCCAATTATGATTGTCTGTACATGAGAAAATTGTAGTGATGTTGGAAGTTTGGTTGCTTTCTTTCAAAGGAAAAGGATTTTCTTCCCTGTGTGTTTTACGAGTCTTTAAGTTCCGAGGAACAAGGGATTAAATAATCCAAGGGTTAGTTTAGTGCTAAGTAGTTGCAAGCATGTTTTAAATAGAAAACCTTGCCAATGGTAGCTTGGTTGGATGGTTAAGGTTGTGGTGGTTTAACCCCCACGTCTTGGGTTCTATACCCACTGGCGGTACGCTTGCCTTTCAAAAAAATAAATAAATCTTCCCATTTCGCTAGCTTTAAAAAAAATAGAAAATCTTCCCACACAGTTTATTATTTGGTTTGCTTTATTTCTTGACATTGTTTTTAAGTAATGTTCTGAAAAACAATTACTTATTTCCATTAGAATGCAATGAGTTATTTTAGTAAATCTTTCCCCAACTTCAAACATTTACAAGATTAGATGTTCTCTTTGATGATTTAAAATGTGGAAGTGAAACATCGTCAGTAACTAGTTAACTTTGTACATTTCCTTAATTCATGAATGTGTAATATTTTATGCATGTTTTCTTCAGATTGCAGGTGTTTGCTTCTTTACTAGTTTGATTCTTAGCTGTAACAATCTTGATATGCCTTGCTTACCTGACTACCAGTTTTATTGTTCATCAAATAATCTCATTACAGAAAGAAACTGATGGATCATGAGCTAACCGCAGGTTTTGTCTGGAAATGTTGAATTCTTTTTAAGTGTGTCTTTCATAAATATCAGCATGTCCTGTTATGTAGTGAACTTGATGTTCCTTTTTAACAAATTTTTTTTTTTCTGAATAGTCCAGTTCAATTGCTTCATTCTTGAATCAGAATTGATGCAAGAGAAAAGAGTTCAACACTCCTAACAAAGAAGTTAGCCCGATACTTGATGTTAAACTAACTAGGAATCGTTGAAACTAAGGGTGTGTTTGGTTGCATGAAATCCTATGCCATGGGAATCCATGAAGGGACCCCTATATTTTAGGCTAATTTGAGTCACTGTTGCCTAGTATTTGCATGTAGGCATTTTATTTGTGCTAACATTGAACATTATGATTCAATGCTTGACAGGACAATTTGGAACAAAACAAGGGAGACGTTCCGAGATCAGTTTGGCGATGTCCACACTAGGTTGATGAAGAAGAATTATGATCCTGTTCCTCAATGGTGATTTTACTCACTTATGGTTTTGGTCATTGCACTCTCAATTTTCACTTGCGAAGGATTCGGTGGGCAATTGCAACTTCCCTACTGGGGAGTCTTACTAGCAATTGCCTTGGCTTTTGTCTCCACCCTGCCCATTGGTATAATAACAGCTACAACAAACCAGGTAAGTTTTGTTTAAGAAGTTGGAATGTACCTTTAGTGCAAAATTTACTTGTCCTGCACAATTAGCACATAAGTGAAATTCTTTTACATTATATCATTTGAATCTCTTGATGTTACGGGATATTAGAGCATCTTAGCCAGCTCAAACATCTTGTTTAGTGGCCGAGGCAAAAAATTAGATATTACGTTGATAAGTGGTTAATTTACCCGTAAGCAAAGCAGGTTCTGTGAATTTTAATGATTGATTTTGCTTAATGAACTGTTTCTTACATTCACTATTTGTTTTTCCTTCCCAATGACAGGTTTTATTTTTATTGATGCAGGTTGAGGTGCCTAGAAATTGATTTTTTTTAGGTATGTTAACATAACCGGCGCTTTCAAAGCGCCATTAAAAGGTGGTGTTTTCAGGTTTGTTAACACAATCGGCGCTTTAAAAGCACCGCAAAACATCTTTATCGGCGATTTAAAGCACCATTAAAAGGTTGTAAATATTGTTCTCACAGATTTGTTAACATAACCGACGCTTTAAAAGCGTCGCAAAATATCTTTATTGGCGCTTTATAGCGCCATTAAAAGGTTATAAATACGACGTTTGTATCCAATTGGGAATTGACATATCCATTTCTTTAGTGGCGCTTATATAAGCTATTATGGCGCTTTAAAAAGCGCCGTAAATGTGGATTTTTACCGGCGCTTCACATAAAGCGTCGTTAATCTTTTGGCAGCACATACTTTTCGACGCTTTATAAAATGTCGTCAATGATCTAAACCGGCACATTTTTCCCTATACCGGCGCTTTGCGAAAAGCCGCTTAAAACAAATCTGTTGTAGTGAAATCAAAATGCACCAACTCCGCCAATTCAAGATAGTGATTTCTCAAGCCTCAATCTGCAATACAAGTTAGTAGATTAATTTATTTTATTTGATTTCGTTGTAATCAATTTATAATACAAATAGTATTTGTATTGTTACATTATTTATTTCAAATAAAATTATACATCGTTCTGATTGTTCTCCAACAATCTATAGACAAAATTATGGAACAATCAGTGAATGGCATCAAACCCCATGTTGAGAAACCGGATAAGTTCAAGGGTATGGATTTCAAATGCTGGCAACAGAAGATGTTATTCTATCTAACAACCCTGAACCTTGGTCATATTGTCAAGAAAGATGTTCTTGTTACAGAAGGGGATGATATTTCAGCCAATCAGTTTAATGCAATTGATGCATGGAAAAACAGTGAGTTTTTATGCAGGAACTATATCCTAAACAGTCTTGATAATACATTGTATGATGTGTATAGATCATACAAAACGACAAAAGAACTCTGGGATTCCCTGGAGAATAAATATAAAATTGAAGATGCTGGTTCAAAGAAATTTATCAATGGGAAATTCTTAAAGTATCAAATGATAGACTCGAAGACTATTGTGAACCAAGTGGAGGAACTCCAGATTATGATCCTAGAACTTGCTGCAGAAGGAATGGAATTGCCAAACCAATTTGCAGTCGGGGCTATCGTTGAGAAGTTGTCTCCATCTTAGAATGATTTCAAGATTCATCTCAAACATAAAAAAAAAACTGATATGACAATGGAGGATTTGGTTATCAAATTAAGGGTTCAAGAAGACCACGCAAGAGTAAGGGAATGAATACTTTTGAGATCGCCGCCAAAACCAATGTTGTTGAGGATGGAAACAAGTCCAAGCTTAAGTACAACATTGAGAAAAAGAAAACAACAAGTATGATGGCAAATGTCCACACTCACATGCACTTGCTCCAAAGGGAAAGAATTTCAAACAAATTAATGTTGCATGTTGGGTATGTGGAAAACTTGGACACAAGGCAATAAAACCCAAGCCAATATTGCTGAAAACTTTGTTGGTGTTGTTTTTGAAGTCAATATAATGACAAATAGTAAGGATTGGTGGGTTGACACTGGTGCAACAAGGTAGCAATGTCGTGGAAATCACAAAACCAAACGTGTATAGCACATTCCACAATGCAATATGAATTTATAGCCTTAGATTAGACCGTTGAAGAAGCAGATTGGCTTAGAAATTTTCTAAAAGATATTCCGTTATAGCCTCAACCTGTGATTGTTATATGTATTCACTGTGACTGCATGGCAACCATGCACGAGTGAAAAATAACATATACAATGGCAAGTCTAAGCACATAAGATGACGACATAACACTATACAACAATTGCTCAAAACTGGGATTATTTCGATTGACTATGTGAAGTCAACGAAGAATATTGCAGATTAACTTACAAAGGGTATACCTAAAGAGCAAGTGTTAAAATTATCAACGGTAATGAGCTCAAAGCCAATCGAATGAGGAATATACCTGGCAGAAACCTAACCTAGCCAAATGGAATTCCAAGGCCTAGGTTCAAAAAGGTAAACTAGTTATGTGAAACTCAAATAATAGAGTGTACACACTTACTTATTCCTATGATAATAAATGTATACTACCTGTGATTGTCAGGGTGAATATTTATTTATTCTTAATGACACTAATCTCTTGAGAGATAAGATGAATATAACAGGGTATTAATAATCTAAGTGTCACCTATATGGGATTAAATGTGGGGTCGCATTTATGAGAATGATATGGCTGAGTTCTCTAAAGCTCTCATGAATTCGGGATTTGTTCAAGACCAAAATGAATACAGCCGTATGAATTGAAAAATGTAAAGATATGATATGTGAGATGCTCATTGTCTTGATTTACTAAACATGGTAAACAATTTCAATGTCTCATATACACATTGTGTCACCGGTAAATCCGATAAGTATTCACTAAGGAAGGTTCAAGTTCAAAAGATACTTCTCTCAATGCATATCATGTCTAAGTTTCTCTCCAGAAGACAACTCTGTATATTTACTATACAAATGTGGGGTATTGTTGGAGTTTGTATAGCAAATAAAAAATATTGAAGAGAAAAGATGTGTCTGAATTAAGAAAGGATGTGTTTGATCAACACACCCTTTCAATTCAACAAACAAACTGTTTTGTTCTCTATATATTGAAGAGAAAAACGAGTTCTTCAACACATTAATTTTTTCTAGAGTTATTCATTATTCCTCACTTCTGAAAGAGATTGCATTCGATAAATTCGCTAGAACCAACACCTTTGTGTTAGGGTGTTGGTATTAGATAGTTGAATCCTTGTAGTCAGACGCCTAAAGAACTACAACACCAAGTAGGGGCGAATTCTGTCTATAGGACATAGCGTATCCGCTAGCCTCTATCTACAAATCAAGACGTATCAACTCCGCCAATTCAAGATAGTGATTTGTCAAGTCTCAATCTGCAATACCAGTTAGTAGATTTATTTATTTTATTTGATTTCTTTGTAATCAATTTATAATATAAATAGTATTTGTATTTTTACATTATTTATTTCAAATGAAATTATATATTGTTCTGATTGTTCTCCAACATACCTTGTTTTATTGAGATGATTTGTTTTCCAACATACCTTGCTTTCTTGAGGTGATTTGGTGCAAAATTACAAACCCTTGTCACAGTAGTATATCCAATGCTTATTTGTCTCCCCATAAGTGGGAAAATGTAGAAAGCCTTGACAAAAAGAACATGTAGTCTTACATGGGAATCAGACTAGTACAGATTCATGTTTTCTTATGCTGATGTGCTTATTTTATTTTGTCAATTCCAGGATGGGTTTGTTGCAGGAATGAATTATTACGTGTTAATACTGTCTTGTAATTTCTATTCAAGCAACTTACATAACTATATATGGTTACATTATTGGGCATTCTAGTAGTAGTAAATGTTATGTTGTGCAATTTCAATACTATCACTACGCCAAATTGTCATTTTTGTAACAACCCCCAAAACAGTATCACTTTTGAAGTGTAACAATCCACCTAACAATTTTACACATTTTCACAAACAAAATGATACAATAA
The DNA here is from genome assembly GCA_963556465.1 of Berberis vulgaris. NCBI lineage: Eukaryota > Viridiplantae > Streptophyta > Magnoliopsida > Ranunculales > Berberidaceae > Berberis > Berberis vulgaris. The sequence goes on along the minus strand of OY747136.1, from coordinate 55,863,926 downwards.
TTGTATCACCACGAAGAGTATGGTTATAAAAGTGATACTATTCGTGGTGATCCAACTTATTGTATCATTTTTTTTGTGTTACTGTTTTTCATTTTTTTGATTAAATTTAATTTTGACTTGAAATTGTTTGGTGGATTGTAACATCTCAAAAGTGATACTGTTTTGAGAGTTGTTACAAAAGTGCCAATTTGGTGTAGTTTATCAATATATAGAAGGTTGGGGAATAAATCCTTTAGATTTATTTGAGAGATTTGAAAAACCATGGCATATATGTTTACAACAGATTCCTTTTTTTGTTAGAGATTTGAAATAGCAGTATCTCGTTGAGAGGTTTTATCCATTTGCCGACATGGACAAATGTTGAAGTGGCTAAACTAATGAGTAAAGGCGAAGCAATCATAGTACCATGATGATTTTTTGTTTGTAATATTGTTAGAATGGTTCCTTGGAGACATGGATAGATTAGATTTCATGGATAGACAAACATTCCATTTTCTTTTCTTAGATTAGATTTTTCATGAATATGCCAACATTCTATTTTTTCTTGACTTTTGTTGAACTCACTATTAATATTATAGGAGCCTTCTTCATATCCAGGTTAGTTGTGAGGATCCGGTAGTCTTTTAAGAGAATCAAGTATATCTCATCTGACAACAAAGGTGATTTGTCAGATAAACACTACACCAAATTGACATTTTTGTAACAATCCAAAAAACAGTAACACTTTTGAGCTATAACAATTCACAAAGCAATTTTACACATTTTCACAATCAAAGTGATTCAATAATTGTATCACTACAAATAGTATGGGCTTACAAGTGATGCTATTCATGGTTATCTAATTTATTGTATCATTTTTTTTGTGTAGCTATTTTTCATTTTGTTGACTAAATTTAGTACTTGAAATTGTTTGGTGGATTGTAATATATAGCTCAAAAGTGTTACTATTTTTTAAGTTGTTACAAATATGCCAATTTGGTGTAGTGAAAATACTTTATAGTTGTACTCAATTTTGTACTATCTTAATGAATATATTTTCTTTATTTTATATTAACAATTCTTTGAGATAGAGCTCCTTTCTTTTTCAGGTGAACTTTTGAATGCCAAAATGTAGTCGGATTAATCAGCTTGTGTTCATGAGTTTTCAAGGTTTTTCTTTTGTTTTGTTATGTGTGTTCAAATAACGAAAGAGAAGATTATCAACAGTGGTGGACCTAGGAATATGTAGTTAAGAGGGGGCGAAATGACAAAAGGTTATTGAACGGTAATAGTAATTATTCAAGGCGGAGCCAATAATTTTTTCTGCCCTAGATTGACAATTTAATAACAAACTCCAAATAACATCTACAAGTAGACATAAAAATTATAAAATATTAATTGTAATTTAGTACTGTGCATTTATCTAATGAGTACAACTATAAAAAAAAATGTACAAGTGTATTGCATATATCCATCTGAACCCTATAGTCCTATTTTAATCTATAAGGTCACTTTGTCGACAATCATAGCAAAGACAAATGAGTGTAATAACTAGAATACATAATTAAAAATATAATATAATTGAGATTAAGTTTAAAATAACAAAGTATAAAATGTGCGAAAGTAATACGATCCAAATACAATTTTATAGGAAAAAATGGGTTTTATGAGCCAATCTAACCCTCAAATTTTGTACGAGATTATTAATAGTATATATTTTCATTTTGTTCTATAATTATTATTTTAGACATTTATTTCAAATATATTTTTTGTTGTGGGTTTTATACCACTTGCAACAAACACATTTTTATTTATAAATATTTTCAATTAATTAGTTGTAGAAATGCATAAAAAAATATCACGAAAAAAAATCAAGGACATGTAACAATAAGAAAATAATAATATTGATGGCATTATTGATAAGTTGTGAAATATACCAAAAAAGTCTATCACTCCAAAAGAATCGAAGATAGATCAATTAGTAAAAAGGTTAAATAACCATCAACTAGACCAAAGAGGCATATATGGTAAAACATTTATAAATGGTTTTAATGACCTAATTTTGTGTTGTATATTAATTTTTTTTAAATACTAGATATATACTCAAATTATTTTGAAAGTTGAGGTGGGGCAGCTGTCCTCCCCTCGTCCCTTAGTAGGTCTGCCCCTTATTATCGAAATACTCGTTTAACTCACTTTTATATGTTTTTCGTTTTAGTGTTTGGCCTGGATTAGATTGCTAAATGTTTCTCTCTCTGATTGTGTGTTGATTCTTCTCTGCATACTTGCCCAACCAGTGTTTTCATGCAACATTTCAGATAATTATCAAACTAAATCATGGTTGGTAGAACTCTGTAGTTCTCTCGTGTTAAAATATAATGTTGGATAGTAAGGTAATTGATCATGTGTTAACTTAAAAAAAAAAAAAAAAACTAAACTAAACTAAACTAAACTGTATGCAAGATTTAATGATTTGAAAATAATGACCCAAAAAAAAATTGATTAAGAAACCCATCATTCTAACTGTCGAGGGAATGGGTGAGGAAACCAGCGAGGGAGGACCCTCCATCCCCCTCGCGATGCGTGCCTTCCCTCCTCTGCATGCATCGCGAGGGGGATGGAGGGTCCTCCCCCCTCCCTCGCTGGTTTCCTCGCAGGGATGAAGCCAAACTTGCTATGCAGTCTGTACTATTAATAATTTAGATAATCTGACTTCTGCACTATTAATACCATAAGGGGATGATTATTTGCTCCATGAAATTTGTGACCCCTAAACTGTATGGAAAGTGGCGATGGGAGATAGGAAAGGAAGAAATAAAAGTTGAAGATGGATCTTGCAATTGCAAATATATTTCTCAAATACAATAAGAAAATTTGAAAAAACCTCTGAGATAGATTAACAGGGGGTATTCAATTATGGATTTTAATAGAGTGTGAAAGATTTTAAACTCCATTAAAATATAGGAGTATTCAATTAAGGATTTAAAATAATACATGTAAATCTAGGGGTATTCAAATACATATTTTAAATGATTGTTTTATAATCCATTAAAATCAGGGGGTATTCAATTCATGATTTTCAAAAGTCCATCAAAATTAGGGGGTATTAAAAAAACAGTGAATTTTGATGGATTTGTTGACTTGATGGACTTTGAAGGATTTATGTATGAAAGGTATAAATATCAAAATCCTTTTCAAATCCAGCCTCTTCCCCTCGGATTTCAATTTCTCTCCTTCCTCTCTCCCACCAACACTGTGCGTTTTGGTTTCTCCTTCAACTCCAATTTCTTCTTTATCTCAGGTATGTTTCCAACATTTTCTCCCTTTTTTTTATTTGTTTTTGTCATGTTATTCAAAACAAATTTTTTTTTGCTTTGTCGTGTTGCCATTATTTCATTATTAATACTCGTTTAATGTAATAGGGAAGATATCTATCTTCTTCAAGAAAGGAATTTATCAAACAAAATGGACCACCAACTGCTCGACAAAATGCCCCAACGCCACCGCCTCCACCGAGTTCAGCTGTAAAGCCACCAAAATCTGGGGGTCATTCTGGAAAGGTTATAGTTGGGGGATAGTAATTGGTGCAGCTTTTGCAGCAGCTTATCAGTTTGGGTACTTTAAACAATCCCCTGTGAAGGTGAAGTCCGATATTGACAATGCCATTGATAAAGGAACAAAAGAAATTGCAGAGTTAGGAGAGAAAATAGTTGTTTCTAACAATCAAGAGTCGGATGAGTCTAACAACATTGTGGAACATGTTGAGAAAAATAGTGAAGCTCATGGGGATATTCCTAATGTTTCGGATTTGGGAAAAACGCAAGGGGAAAGCCAGGTGGGAGGTGTAGAGAATGTGAGACCTGAAGAGCATGCCGTCTCTGCCCAACAGAAGGATTTGCCAAGTTTTCCGGATGGTAGTGTGGCTTCTGAAGAAGATCAAAGTAGTGGGCTTCAAACCGCGTCTGAGGATACTCTCGAGAAGAAAGATGGGAGAATAGGAAAACCCTAGCCGCAGGGCTGCAGCGCAGGGCTCGTCGTAGGGCTTCAAGGAGGAGGCTGCAGCGCAGGGCTCGTCGCAGGGCTTCAAGGAGGAGGCTCGGTCGCAGCCGCGGAGCTCGTCGCATCGCAGGAAGCCGCATGGCTCGTCGCAGGACCATTCAACACCACAGGGCTCGTCGCAGGTTTCGGGAGCGACTCTAGATCTGATTCAAGGGAGGAAGGAAGAGGGAGGTCAGATCTTCTTCTAGATCTGATACCCCATCTCCGGACTATTGAATGACAGGAACAAATGGTGGAGACGCAGTCAGTGCGAACGTGTTTGCACAGGAAGTGTTCATGGCTTTTGAGGAGAAGTACAACATTCATGGCGATGGATTGCTACAGTTACTCACAAATGAATATCAAGTGGCTGTAAAAAATGGAGATAAATTAGGTGCAGAAGGACTGGAAATGATGATAAACTCCAAAAACTGGGCAATGCTAACTGCAAGGGTGTCATCCAGTCAAGAGCAGGCTGCAGCGCAAAGGAATGAAGAGGTTCTGCATAAAACATATGAATGTACAATGCCAACCAGTGTTACATCCTCTGGCCCTAGCAAAATTCAAGAAGCAATGGCAACAAACCCTGCCGTTGCACCAGTGAGGATGAGTTGGGCATCAAAGCTTAAGCAAAGCAAGCATACGGGCTCTACAAAACTTAGGTATGAACCTCCAACTACTGTTGAAGGAAGAAAAATAGTACAAGTGCAAACTGCTGACTTTGCGAATAGGATAGAAGAATGTGAAAGGTTGGTCATTGGCAGCTTTGTGGGCCAGCGCTTGGCATATGGTTATGTCAAAGAGTGGCTGATAAGGACGTGGGGAATTCGAGATTTTGAGATGAGCATACACGGAGATAAGAATTTTGTATTCAAATTCAAGAAGGAAGAAGATAGAAGTAAGGTATTGGAAATGGGACCTCTGCATATTGCAAGCAGGTTGTTCATCCTCAGGGCCTGGTCACCTTCTATGGACGAGGATGCCGAGGTGCTTACCTCGATACCTATTTGGGTTACACTGAAGAAAATTCCTTTATTCCTATGAAATCCAGAGGGTATTCAAAGGATTGCTAGTTTTATTGGAGTGCCTATCATGCTTGACAAAGCTACTGAAGAAAGGACAAGATTAGCGTATGCGAGGGTGTGTGTGGAGGTGGATGTAAACAACCAATTACCCAAAGACATCCCTGTGGTTATCAATGGAGATAAGAAAAAATAGTTGAAGTTGAGTATGCATGGATTCCTGTTAAATGCAGTTCTTGTGCAGTTTTTGGCCATACCAAACAGCAGTGTTCAAAGAGCAAAGAAATTAATACTCCAGGCCATATGATATGGCAAGCTACGAGTATGACCCAACCACTAGAAAGACAAAACTCCGATGGTTGGACGATCGCCAATGGTAGACATACATTCAAGTCGAAGACTCCACCCAGTTTAGAGGGGAGTCCAGGGCCTATCACAGGAAAAGCAGAGAATGTGCCCAGTATAGAGGCTCCAATGTGGCAGAGCATAATATAAATGATGACCAGAATGATGCCATAACGCAGAGTCCACAACCATTGATTCTTATCAACCCAATGCTTGAACGTAGTGCTAACGTGGAGGCAAGCACACCGACTCATGACAAAGAGAACACCACAACAGATGAGCAGAGTAGTAACGAGGAACATGAGCAAGATCCTTCTAGTAAAGAAGTTGCAAGCGATTTGTTTTCAAAATCTTGCACTAAAGATTTTAGTCTCTGCCCTAGAAGATCCTCTAGGGCTAAGAAAGCAAACAAAAAGTACAAAGGTTGAATCATTTCCTCCTTAACAAAGAAGACAGGGATAAAAAACAAGAGGTTTCTTCTTTGGCCGATGCTAGTTGAAGATTTCTATAGGCCTAGTAACCATGTTCACTCTCACTAGAATTTTCTTTATTGTGAGAGTTTGTTTCTTCTTTTATTTTTGTTTTTGCTTTTGTTCATTTGTATAAAGGTTTTGGAGTCCTTAAAACCCAACTCGCTTTCCAAAAAAAAAAAAAAAGATGGGAGTGGTTTCACACTTTCCACTAGTAGTACAGGGCAGAATGAGGCAGTTCACAATGCACAGATTTCTCAAGAAACTGAGCCGAAGTTGGTTTCGGACGACACCCAGAGCAAAGAAATTTCAGCTCAACATCCCGCATCGGTGAATATTCCAGAAGCTGAGGTATGTCTTATTTATTAGCTCACATTTTATCGTACTAGCTGTTAAATATAGTTTGGTTCTATTTGATTGATATTTAGTAACTGTTATAATTTATCTCATAGATCAAATTCCATTCAAGCCATTATGGTGTTGGTTGTCATGGTTTTGTGTTGGTTCAATACGCTTTACCTGTGAACACAGTGCATCTCTCTTTTCATTTTAATATTTCATTCTAACAATCAAGTTTTGTTGTTTATTGTAAGCTCTTTTAACACCTTAACTGCATTTCTAAAGATGGAGTTGTTTCATTTTTATACTATTTTCAGGTCCAGCAAGTTTGTATCAGATGTGGTGTTTGTCTGGGTAAATACTTCTGTGAGGCATGCAAGTTGTTTGATGACGATGTAAGTTTACCAACCTTATATCAGCCCATTTTGACATTCTCTTCTATGCAACTTTAACCTTTTCAGGAAATTGCTGCTGCACCAATGCCCGCCATGTATCATGATAAAAAGGTATCTTGATTCAACTGACTGCATGTCATTCTTCAACAAATGCTATTTGACACCTTGACATTTGCTAACTTTGACTTTTTGACCAGGTATGGATCTTATGCAATGACTGTGGCGAAACTTCACATGTGCAGTTCCATGTGGTGGCTCAGAAATGTCTCAATTGCAAGTTCTACAACACTCGTCTAACAAGAGGTGCTCCTTCTGGTAGTAACTGATTTGTTATACTCGATGATAAAGTTTGGAATCTGGTCATGGTTATCTACCAGAAAGGCTCAATCAGTCTGTCATGTGCTGGGTTTATCTCATCATTTGAAGGGATCTCATTTTTGACCTCCTGATAAGTTTGTTGATTCAAATCATAAGTTTCTTGATTCAAACCGGCATTGTTCGATTCACTCAGAGACAATGAATTCATTTGATCTTCTTGGACTAATCCATTTGGGGTTTCGAAATGGAATGCTATATGTCGAATAGATTATTATTCCTCTGATATTTTAAACAACAAATTGAGATCTTTGGGGGAATTAATTAGGGTTAGGGTTTTATAGCGAGGTGTTGTTGCGATCTCTCCTATCAGTCCGAGTGGTTTCTGTAGTGTTCTCTATGCTCATCGACCACCATGCGAGAGAGATATGGTACGACACAAACACTTTCTTTTGCCAATAAGAATCAATAGAAATCCATAACAATCCTTTATAAAATTCAGAAAATCCAATAATAAAAATCCATCAAAATCCAGTGGATTCTGTAAAATCCACAAAATCCAGTCACTTCAAATATATTAAAGTTCAGTGGATTCTGTAAACTCTTTTGAAATATTTTAAAATCCATGAGATTTAAAATTTTTCACAGTCTATTAAAATTCATAATTGAATACCCCCGTAAATTTCATAGGCTGAAAGAGATAAAAAAAAGGAGGATTAGGGAGATTGTAGATGACACTTCTCATCATATAGTCATATTCTATGTGAAATATGGGTTTGTCTACACAGCGAGGAAAGGGGGTGCAGCCGTTCACTCCCTCGAGATGCACGAAAAAGCCTCGAGATACGCACTTTCATGCATCTCGAGGGGGGTGAACGACTTCACCTCCCTCCCTCACCCGTTTCCTCGCTCCTTTCCTCGTCATTTAGAATTTCCCGTGAAATATAGTGGATTTCTTATTATTCGCTTAGAGAACTATTCTGGTCTAAGTTTATTTTGCATCTTTAATGCGAAAAATAGAAATGTGATTTCAATGGTTTGTAAAAAAAAAAAAAAACAACTTATGGTTCACTTGGATAACTATTGAAAACCTTCTTGGATTCCATGCAACATCACTAAATATATGTTGGTATGAAGATGATTTTAGCTTTGATCCAGTTGAAGAAGTGGTGATGACAGAAGGATACTACAACTGATAGAGGTGAAGTGTGAGTCGAAATGTGTGCATGTACTGGAGAAGGAGATGATGAAGTGCGTTGATGGTGGGGCGTGAAGACGTGTCATTTGCCGCACATTCAACACCACCATGCGTCCCATTTGCACTGACAACAACAACAACGAACACACATATTTCTATTTCAGCATTTCATTTCATTCAATTAAAATACCAAGTTAAGGTAGAGAGTCTTAAATGAAGAAGAAATGAAAACATTCACCAGTTTGGACTGCAAATGGTAGCTCTAGTTACTTCCATTTCCATCCACCCACCCAACCAGCTAGCCACCCAAAGTCAAAGACAATGGTGTTGAGTAGGTGACATAGATCTGCGTTCCTAGCTTGTTGATGAGAAACCTCACCACCCCACAGATACCATTTATGTTTAGATGCAGAGATCACATCTCATACGCCATTTGCATATTATATTACTGTTCACTTAACTGTTATCCCTTCATGCAGAAACATGAGCATCATCATCATCATCAACTCTGCATTACACGTGTTATTGTGGTGATTGATTAATGCTTCATGCATATTAAACCCACCAATTTATGTTTTCAGTTAACTACTACGTACCTTTCCCCAACCTTTGACTTTGTAACATTAATAAGTATGATGTAGAGAGAGCAAGGACAGAACCTGATCTTGCACACCCCACAGTACCTAAAACAAATAGTTCAAAACTACTCTTCAATTCTCTGCAAGTTTCATTGCCACTTGTTAAAATTACAAGATTTTTACTCAAAATTTTATTTCTGAAAAGTACATTGTGGCTTGTAGTTTGGAAACATTTAATATAAGGTTTCAACTAAATTTGGCATCAGTGAACAGATTTTGTTGAAAACTCAATCATTTCAATAGTTGGCATTACTGATGAACATTTCATCTAGTTAGGTAGCTAGATTTCGTAAAATCACAGCTCATTGAGAGCATATATATATGCATGAAACTTCAATTTATCAAAGCTCTACTTTTGTCATTGTCAAATTCATGTAAATCTCAATTAATCTCTACTGTTCTCATGTATAAAATTGACAACCCAAACAGATCCAGTACTAAGCAGATATTCACATTGCATGATCTTTTAACTCGATCTCTTGATGATTAAGCAGGGTTTATTTGTTTGGTAGTTTCACTGCCACAAAATGGCTCATTTGTGGTCGACAATTGCGGCGGCTTTATTTATAATACTGGCGGATTGACTTTTCCGTCACATTTGAATTTGAATCAAATTTAGTGGACACGTAATCCGCAATCCGGCACAAATCAAAGCAAAACACACACAATTGTTGTGTTGCAGAGACGAAGACGAACATCGTTGCTCTCCTCCATCTCCCTTTGTATTTCTTCGTCATCTCTCTCTCCACTCACTTCCCAGAGTCCATTCTCACTCACCAAAACACACGCAACTCTCTTTCTCCATCACTGCTTCAGCTTCTCTCTCTTTCTCCCTCACTGCTTCAGCTTCTACTTAACCTCTCTGCATCTCTTCAAACTCTGCACATCTCTAAGCCTACAAAATCGTTGTAAGTTGTGTTTCAGACGGAGAGTTCAGATCTCTAATCGACATTTGGCTGAATCTTCGTCGAAGGTGGAGATCTCTAATCTCTCGCCATCTTCAATATTATTTGTTTCTTGATTTTGAATAAACTCTATTTTCTCTCATTCATTCGAATCGGTTTGAATGCTTAGTAGTTCAGATTTCTAGGTTTTCCAAGTTTGGTCGATTTCTCTCTAGGTTTCGTATTCGCGTTGAATTACTAATTAGAAATTTTGGTTGATTTGTTTTTTTTGCTGATTATTACGTCGCAAAGTTGAATCGTAATTTGAAAAGGAACAAAGAGATCGAGATGCAGAGTGGAGAAGAATGTCACCTATTCAAAGCTGTTTGTGACGAATAGAAGAAGAAGTACTTGAAGCTTGCATTTTCACGGTAATTGGTTACTTGAATCTAAATGCATTCAGAATTCTAATAGTTTTTTAGGTTAACGTTTCAATTTCCTGTTTGATTTGTACTTAATAGTTTGTAAATATGTGTTGATGTCCAATCCGTGGTTAAATGTTTCTCAAGTTCTCTAATTGTTGTTTCAATTAGTCATATAAGCTATGTTTCGCTTGATTGAATCAATGGAGAAAAAAATTGTGAGAAGTTCTCAGTTGTCACTCAGTAGTAATTGAGAACATCGAAAAGATTAAGCATAATTTTTGGACGAGTTTAGGAAAACTAGGTCTAAGGTCAGTACATCGTTTATTGCAGAACAGTTTGAATAAAGTGGTTAAATAGGTTTTGTTTAATCAGTTTCAGATAAGAAACTTGGAAGCTAGTTCTACGAGTTTCAGGACCTCGATTTTGCAAAAGATAATGGACAAAGTGAGGAGTTTTGCTTGTTGTTTTCTTTTAGTTTTGTGTAATCTATTAGATTCCATACAGTTTGTTTGCAATTTAAAGGATGAAATTTTTTAACAACTATTTGGTAGACATGTTTTTCGTTCTTTAGCCACACTATTTCATAAACTTCAAGATCAGGACTAGCTGAGAAGAAGCTAGTGTGGCAAAAAAGATGGAAGACCATCTTTGTATCATAGCATGTGGTAGTGACAACATTAATGTTGAACTGATACCTTATTTGCCAAACAGTCTCCACTTGAGGTGATTCCCATTTTAGTGTTTATCTAAGATAGTTTTTGTTACACTCACGTTTTTTAATATGAGTTGTGAATTGTTTTTTAATTAAACGCTGATAATATGGAGGCTTAATTTTTGTAGCAATTATGTTTTCTTATAGTTAGCATAGAATATAAGGACGAACACTCTGATCAACATGGTGGGGAGGATTCTTCTAGGGAGCATTCTTCTGGGGAGCATATGCGGTGGGGAAGCATTCTGCTGTCAGGATTGATACAACAAGTGGATTAATTCAAAATCCTATCTTATTGCACTGGGTTGATATCAAAACTACAGTTTTATGTTTGTGTTAGTATTGTCTTCCTTTTACTTCAGGATCATATGCTACTTCCAAGTAGCATGTTCGCTGATACTATGGTTTTGTTAGTGCTTGTGTTGATACTATCTTGTATATGTTACTGCTTTTCTTCCCTTGGAGTTTATATTTTGTATGAGTTTGCATGGTTGCTAGTGTTCAAACTAATTGATGTTTGATTTCAATTTCCCCTGGATAGCATGCATACTTGTTGTCTTCTTCTGTTAAATCTGTTCTGCATATTCATATACTCCTGCTACTGCTACAATGACACAATTGTCCAATGTTTTACACATGGTAAAATTGGTTTAGATAGTCAGTCACTCCCCAAGAGTTTTTGAAAGAGGTTCGGTTAGTCATCCTATATCGACCTGGACTCGGTTGTCAAGATGATATGCTGCTGAACATATAGATGATTTAATGTGATAGTTGTTGACCCTTGTCTTTAATCGGATTACTAGAGAAAATTAACTTTATGTGTTGCAATGATAGAGGTGCACATGTTTAAAACATGTATAATGTCACCTTGTGGGTCTACATGATCCGGCATCCTTCCTGTGATATGCTGTGCAAGCATGGACTGATAGTTTGGTCTCTCTTTTAGATTGGGTGGTTTGTGTTGGTCCTAGTTAAGCGTGAGTGCAAAATTCTAATGGGTACTTGTAATTTAATTAGCTTTATCAATCTTAGATTTATTGTACATTAACATTTAGATTTATTTTGATTGACTTAGCTAATTACAATGTTGTAGATTAAACAAATATCATGCATATTAGCTACATCTTTATACTTTTTATTTATAGTTAGCATAGAATATATGGACGAGCACTCTGATCAACATGGTGGGGAGGATTCTTCTAGGGAGCATTCTTCTGGCAAGTTCATTACTTCATTTCTTCACATGGAACTGTTGTCTGTCCATGTAAAGTTTAAGATATGTTGTAACTTCCATTTGACTATTGTCCTTAATCTACATTTTTAGTGTATTATACACAAATGGTATGGGAAAATTTCTCATACCACCAGTTGGATTAAGATCAGTGGGTACGATTGGACGGAATAAACAATTAAAAGGAAACAAAGTTAGGATACTTAAACATGCATTTTGTAATTTGATCCTATGGGATAATTCTTTCGATTTGTGTAGAATTCTTGTGGAGCCCTGTAGCGCTGGTTTTCTTATTCTGTTGATTTGATTCTCTTGTAATATTGACCACCCTTCTAGGAATTTCTCTGAGTGAATGATCACCCGCGAAAATTGTCTCAAGCCATTATGGATAAATGTAAAATCAATTGGCCTTGGCCCTTTAGTATTTTGGTAGTTTCCTTTACAAGAATGTTGCATGATATCATTGTAATTATTAAGTACTTGTACTACAGACTGTTACTGCTATTACTTTTAGTTGCATGTCGTAAAGCAGTTTCCTTAATGACAGTCTAATATGAGTATTTTGGTTACTGGGGGAGCTGGATTCATTGGGTCTCATCTTGTGGATAGGTCGATTGAAAATGAAAAGAATGAGGTACATCAGCTGTCTGAATCAATTAGCATTTTTTTTCTGTTGCATTCAGAATATCTTGGGAAGAAAAAATAATGTTACTCATTAGGTCAGCTGTTTTGTTGCCCAGGTCATTGTTACTTCACTGGTTCAAAGGACAACCTTAAAAAATGGATGGTCATCCCAGATTTGAGCTTCTTCGACATGGTAGGTTATTTCTCTTTAATTTTTTTTCATAGTTCTGCATGTCGTTCAGACTATTACTATATGGCAGCGGATCAGTATAATTTATTAACTCAAGCAAGGCATGCGAGTAGTCTAAAATTTTCTAAAAGAGAAATTCAATATTCAGTTTAGGAGAGCAATGGTTCTCTGCCTAATAGTGCCTATTAATGCTCCACAATGGTTTCTTGGTGTTCATCTTTATCTGCCCCTTGGAATGAATGTTATCTCTTGTTTAGAATTCATTAAGTTTGTAAATCTTCTAATTTTCTGTCATTTTTCTAATTTTCGAGTGACCGGAAACTGAAAATTTCACGAAATACAGTCTATTTGATCGATCTGTGATTCTGGAAAACTAAGTAGACTTGACACCTTCAATTTCAACTCTAGTGCTTCACCAAGTAGTGTTTTCTGTTAAAAGCTCTATTCTCAATGAGGTTTCATCTGGTTTGCTGCCTGATTTCATTGAATTCCAGGTGTTTGATTGTCAATCTGCCCTGAAAACTCAGAATGTTCTTCATAATTGATCAGTTGATTGCAAATCTGACCTAATTCTTCACTTGTATTGGTAAGTTATATAAATGAAAAAAAATCCTTCATTGATTGAAAGAATTTATTTGCAGGCGTTTCTCGATAACCTGTAATTTACTTTTTATCAATGAAATACATCTATTACTCTTGCTTAATTAGTTCCCTTAACATGTTTCATTTCTTCATTTAGGGTGGAGGAAGAAGCCATTGTCATAAATCAATATGTAGTTTTTTGTTTCTCATGTTTTCAATTTATTTTAACCCATATTATGTAATTTGTTGTCAATCTTATTTTTCATGTTTGCAGTGTGTTTATGTAGAGAAAATTAAACATTAAGAGATAATCATGTTTTAGAACAAAGGTTTTGCCAAATAGCCAGTCTGTGGTAGAACTGTTGAAAAAAATGCCACATAGCATTCTCTATCTCTATCTGCTTGTCATTCAAACTTTTATACGCATCAGTACATGAGTGTTTGTGGTCCCTATGTTATTCATCTTCTTATATTTTGTTTTGTAACATTCTTTTCTTCTCATAATAAACAATCAGGTTTTTAAAATTAACTCAACCTCTGTTTCAGTGGTTTGGTCTAGCAATCTCTCTTTTTCATGAACATTTGTTTAATACACTCCAATGCAGACTGAGTTTCTCAATTTTGTGGACAAGGAGGAAGATGTCAAGAACAAGCTCAAGAAAACAAGTGATACAAAAAAAACAGTGGTAATTTTTTCTTTTGTCGTCTGCAGAAAAATGAAAATTCAATTTGCAGTGCTATAAAGTGGCTCTCATAAATGTCTATTTTTATCAATTGAAATTGTTCCTTGTAAAAAAAAAAAAATCTGGCTGTGTTGTTCCTTTCTCGCCTCCATAATTGTATGTTTGTGAGTTTTGACTTCCAGGTTCAGTTGTTGTGGATGCTAAGCAAGTTTTGCATGTTTAATAAGAAAGGCACATTCTGTGCAAGATTGCCTTTGGTCATATTGGCTTTGCCAAGAAGGGTAAGCTAACCTCTTGAACATTGTTATCGTTTCCTACTTTCTCATTGTATAGAATTTGGTCTCAGTTAACTTCTTAATCAAACAGGTTCACTGTCGAGGCAGATAGACACAAAGGACTTGACATTAATCACTGAGTATGCTGGTGATGCTGATTACTTGAAGAACCGTGAAAATGATGATGGTGATAGCATGATGACTTTTTTTATCTGCCAATGATCCTTCACAAAGCCTTGTCATCTGTCCTGATAAACATGGAAACATAGCCCGATACATCGATGGGATTAACAACCATACACTGTAAGCTATTCATCTCTTTGCAGGTCACATTTTCTCTATGGTTTTATTAAGTTTGGGCCTGAAATCTTGTTTACATGCAGTGAAGGAAAGAAAAAACAGAACCTGAAATGTGTGAGATTCAATGTTGATGGCGAGTCCTGGGTTCTGCTGATAGCAATTAGAGACGTATCAAAGGGCAAAAGATTATATTATGATTACAATGGGTTGGAGCACGAGTACCCAACTGAACACTTTGTGTAGCTCTTCCTCACGGTTTGGTAGCGTCAACATAGCTAATTCTTGTAGATCTCAAGCTAGTAAATTAACCTCTGTCTATTGACCCATTTTGTTTAAGAGTTGTTTATTGGAAGGATCATTGATCCATACACTGTTGGGGTCCAATGGGTGATCAAGAAACCTGTATTCAAAGCACAACTATTGTAGGAAATTGAAAGGATACTGGTGGCATTCAATATAATCAAAATTTACTAGCACTTAAATCAAGTTCAAGCCAATGTTCAATCTCACTTCTGAGCACTTGAGTGCGTCTAAGTTAATTAGATTTGCTTGATTTTATCTTGTGAGAAAATTGTTAACAAGTCCGATGATTTAGTTATAAAGGTTTAGGCTCAGTGCCAAAGAATTTGGAAACCCTCAGCTTTAAGTTTGCTCATCACTACTTTCTCATTAAAAAATTACAAAAAATTAAATGATTCAGATGGGGCAGAATATATTATTTTTTAAATTATCAAATCTGGCGGATATAGAAGGGATTTACTTTTAAGTATATCTGGCGGATTAAGCAAGTTATCCACCAGAAAATAACCTTTTGTGGCACTTACAAATGTGGCGGTTTTATAATCCGCCATTGCATTGTTTATCTGGCGGATTAAGCTCTTTTTCCGCCACATCTGATGTTATACATGGCACTTATAATCCGCCACAACTGAACCATTTTGTAATAGTGTTTTGACTATCTTGACAATGTCAAATGTATTTCAGAATGGAAGATAGATCACTTCTAAGGTTCTAACTACCAATATGGCAGAGCTATGCAGCAGAGGATGCAGTGCTCTTCTATCGTTGCCAGACTATTCGGATGAGCATGGAAGCCTATGATAGCAAATACTTTCAGACTTCATAGTGGTATTGCTAATAGCCTAATAGCTCTTTTGCATATATAGGCAACTTGTTCTGATAATGGGACTTGCTCATGAGCATGCCCTCATAGGTGTGCACTTGTATTTGGCGTAATTTCTTGGGACCAATATTGGTGATTTTTTTTTTGTTCATATATATGTTTTATTATATATATTAGGTTGCAGTGAAATCAAATCTTATTACATGCAAAGAATATCGGCATGGGGTAGGGTTAAGGGTAATAAAAAAAAAAAACTTTTAAATTTAGAAGAAAAAAAAATAGTAATGTCCAAACTGTATGATTTATTAGTTGACAATGCATGATCATGATCTGAAGAAACACTGGACCATAAGAATTAACAGTAAGATGGATAGGTACCATTTTCATTAGAAACAGAAACATAGTTGATAAAACCCTAATACAGACTCCAATACTAATAACTTCCCAACAAAACATCAAAACAACCTCTCAGCATAACATAAAATACTCAAACTACTACTACTAGACACATAGACTTAAAATAATACTAATAAGTAATCTAACATAGACACAACCATTGGTGGAAGAACTAAATCAAGGAAGAGGAACGAGACCAGCCCCTCCAGCACCACCAGCGCCACCTAAACCACCACCAACAACACCAATTTTTGGAAGTCCACCAATCCCACTTGCACCACCAAGGCCACCAAGCCCACCAATGCCACCACCACCAAGTCCACCAGCTCCACCAGCTGCACCACCAGCACCGCCGACTCCACCACCAACACCGCTCAGGATCGGAAGCACCCCACCAATGCCAGCAACACCACCCACCCCAGCAAAGCCACCAATAATGCACTTCTTGTCCTTGACACCAGTTTTGTTAGCATCCTTGGGTGCATCCTTTGCATCATTGTGCAGCACTGCCTGAGTAGGTGCCTCACTGGTGGCTATAGGTACCTTCCTTGCACTGCTTGTGGTAGCAACCGCCAGCAACATAACACACACAAATATCACACTCCACCTTGCCATTTCTCTCACTCACTCTACACTCACTATGGAAGGTGGTCTGATGATCACTAATGTTGTTGGAGGTGTAGTGCAACCATGCATGGGTTTATATATGGGTGGTGAAGCGGTGGACAGATAGAAGAATTGAATGGAAAGTTAAATGCTCTTCTCTGTACACTGTACAGCTCACATTATCGAGAGGAGAGTCTTCAACAGATGTTGCAGACAGACTGCATGCAAATGGATTCATATTTTAATTGTATAGAGGGAGAAAGAAAGGATGACGGTGTGAATGTTGATAGATAGATATTACGAGAAATACTTCTTCTAGAAACAATCCCATTTTAGTACCAAAATCTGTGTCATGGTCTCACTAAAAAAAAAATCTGGAAGTGAAATATTCAAACAATATGCTATTTGATGATAGGGAACTATATATAGGTTCTGATGAAGAATTACAATAAAATCAGCAATTGATCTATGTATGCTGATGTTAGCAGCAGTACTGAGCGAGAAAAAGAATAAATTATAAATATATTGATTACAGATTTTAATCTAATTCTCTTTGAGGTCGTACAGCCTGAACCAGAACTGACACATGTGTCCCAACGTTTTGATCATGGTAGAGTGGGATGTTGTTTCTATTGC
Source organism: Berberis vulgaris (assembly GCA_963556465.1). Classification (NCBI taxonomy): domain Eukaryota; kingdom Viridiplantae; phylum Streptophyta; class Magnoliopsida; order Ranunculales; family Berberidaceae; genus Berberis; species Berberis vulgaris. Next base: position 55,846,520 of record OY747136.1, on the reverse strand, counting down.
ATGATATCATATGTCCAAGGTTGTAACTTTTTGAATGATTCTACATCCAGTAAAAACCTGCTTCCCGTTCAAAGTAATACATATGTTGAAACAAAAAATGAGTTGTACCAAGTGTGCATAAGTAGACGTAATCTATATAATTTTTTTTTATCCAAAAACGTTTTGTACTAGAAAAAATGAACTTTAGGGTTTGAGTGAATTTCATTATGACTATAAATGAACGGGGACAAAGTGACATCGGGCAGAACATCGATTATTTTGCAGGCTAATAGCAACAGATAATTGACAGGGAAGAACACAAGAAGATTACCCAAAAAAAACACAGAGAAAATAACTCTAATGTTTAATCAAATTACTCAAATCAAAGGTATCTCTAAAATCAGCCCACAAGCCGGGCTTTATAGCTAAAACTCATCAATATTGGAATTTTACCAAAAATGGCAACACTCCAATAATCATGCTAAAACAAAATACGTAATAAAAGAAATATACTGCCAGAAATCTGGTCCAAATTGGGTTCAGAATCACTTCCTAAACAATAATTGAAATATTACTATAAAGGAAAATAAACTACTAAATTTGTGGATTCGAAAGGAGAAATAATGGATTTTGGCTCAAAAAGATATACAACGAGCGTAGTTGGTTGACCACGACGTGCACGTTGAAAAGAACTTTTCGAATTGGGGTCGTTTGCGCGATTCTGATACTCGTAGCCAAAGTTATGGCCAAAATACTAAAACGCATCCTAAATTGCCAAATTTGAAATAAAATTATGATTTCCTGCCATTCTTGTGATGATCTGCTAATTCGAGATATCTTAGTGCTAATAACGTGTTATCTGACAGCTCAACATCATCTGACTCGGATCCTCCTGCATCACAAAGACTTTTTTTTTTACAAAGCAAGTTACACGCAATTATTTCATCCACCTGGATTAGAATATTTCCTAAAAGGCTAGGTCCAGAGAGGCTATTTGGGGTTGAAAGTTATTTTGGTCAGAATTTTCTCTCGGTGTTTGGAGGTCATGAGATTTTTGGATCTGACAATCTGGGTCGTCCTTTTTAGGGCGTCTAGCTTTTTTCCATGGCGGCTCTCCTAGCCGCCAATGGTGGAGGAGGTATGGCGGGGTTTTAGCTTCTTGCTTCACCCCCTCTCTCCTTTGCGCAGGTGTTAGGGAGAATCCACAAAGCTGATATCGATGATGCTCCAATGGAGGATACGAATTTTCAGAAAGAAGGTAGTCCAACAGTCTCATTAATGTCATCTGATGTAGGTAGATGAGATCTATTCATGGAAAAACACGTGATTGTTTTAAAGTTCTAGAATTTTAGACCATCGCTAGAAGCGATTCGTGATGTGATTAATAAAACCTGGGAGATTTCTGGGGAGTTTACATTGCTAGATCCGAGGCATGTGCTTGTTCAGTTTCAGTCGGAAGTAGAAGTGAAAAAGGCTTTGCTTAGAGACTCGTATATGATAAGAAAAGTTCACTTCAAAGCTCCGTTGGCATCAAGACTTCAATTTGAAGGTAGACCCGATTCAAGTTCCTATTTGGGTGGAGATGCCAGAGTTACATCTACGGTTTTTCCATCCTATGATTCTAATTTTTTTTTTTTTTTTTTTACTGTTAGATGATAGCTCAAATGGACTCACTAGACCAAACATGGCAAGGATGTGTGTTGAAATTAATATCTCTACGTTGCTTACTAAAAAACTATGGATTGATTTCGCAGATGGCAAGGGTTTCTGGCAGAAACTTTCTTTCCTAAGTTTTAAGCATTGTGAATATTTTTCTTTAATAGGTCATATTGAGCTTTATTGCAGGAAACAATTGGCTCAATAGAAAAACAGAAATATGGCATCATAGAAAGAGGTGAAATCGAAGAAGGGTGGAGTAAAAAAGGTTTACAAACCCATTGTCAAAGAAATCAAGGTGAGGAATAAAGTAAAAGGGACTAGTGGAGAGAAAAATAATCGCGGGGAAGAAGAACAATGCAAGCAGAATGTGCCAAAGGGGAAGTGTTGGGTAAGCAATTCGATATTTTGCAAAATAATCCTTTTAAACTCCTAGAGGAAGAGGATGAGATGATGCAAGGAACAAAAGTTCCAAAGGTGAGGAATGAGGTTAACGAAGATACAAATGAGATGCCAATGACATGACAACTCAATGGTTCTAGCTTGGCGGATGGTACCACTTGATCATTGGTTCGAACCCAGCTTGCAGCATATTTATCAGTTTATGGTGTGTTGATCCGTTCTGATCTTTAATGGGTTCCGGAATCCTATAAAAACCCCGCCTTCCAAATAAAAAATACAAATGAGACAAAAAAAAAAAGGTTTGAAGATAATAAAATTTTGCCCACGGTTTGAAAGAAACGAAAGTTAAAGGAAAAGTTGAAAAAGGCGGGTTAAACGAGCAGTGTGGTTTCTCTGGTGTTTAAGAAGGAGGATGTTGAGGTGAGCTCAAAATCACCTAAGGAGAATGAGGGTAGCAAAAAACAACACTTGAAGCAGGAAAGAAAACATGAATTTGTGAGCAAAAGGGACCAAATCGGTAGTAAAGGGTATGAAATTATATCAAAGTGATAACCAGGAGGTAAAAGAAAATGTAGAACAAGCAGGTGGCGAGATCGATGATATGGTTGATTAGGGTTCATACATACCTGGTATAAATCGAGTGGTTAGTGAAGTGGATTTCACATCGATTAGAGACGTGGTGAGATACCAGGTTGATAATATCTCAGTGCAAAGATGTTGGGGAAGGCAAAATTATTGTTTGATCTAGTAGCGAAGAAGAAGGAGACGCAACCAGCTGATGCGCTGCAAGTGGATGTTGATGGGACGTCTTTGGAGGCGGGCTTAGCAGAGTCTCTTTTGATTGGTAAAAACCTTGGGTGTTCACATTTAGAGGGCGAAGAAGATCATTATGATTTGAAAAAGGATGTGGAAGCATGGGTTATCTCAGAGGAAGAGAAAATACCGAAAGGTAATAGGAGTGCCAGTCAGGGAGTGTACACAAACCAGAAAATTGATTGCCAAAGGTAAGAATGAGACCAAACATTAGCATTTTTTGGAATGCGAGAGGGGTTGGTGATAGAGCTGCAATTACCCAGATAAAAAAAAGGTGAAGTGTCAGAAAATATATCTGTTTGTTGACATTAGTAGAGCCTATGATAGAAGCATCAAGACATGTAGAGGTTAGTAAAAAAATTCATATTTTAAATTTTGCTTCTAATAAGACAGAGGGAGGTAAACTATGGTTGCTTTGAGGCAAGATCTAGAACTTGAAGAAAATCTTCTGCACACCCGGACATTTTTTTGTGAACAGGAGTTGCTATTGCCCTCCACTTGCAAGTTTCCCTTACCTTCTGTGAAACAAGAAAGTCTCGCAGCAGAGAGTCTCGCAGCCTCCTCACCTTCTGTGTTCTTTTTTGGTTCTCCCCTCTCCTCTGAGGTGAAGACCTTGTCTCCCGTGAGGATCAAAGTCTTCTCGCCCAGCGAGGAGGAGAGGTTCCAGCGAGGAGGAGAGGTTCCCAGATTTCAGATCCAGCGAGGAGGAGGGGCTTCACCCCAGATCTCGCCGTCATCCCAGATCTCGCCGCTTGAAGGTAGCTGCTAAGTAGCTGCTGATAAATGAGATAAAAACAGGGGCGGCTAGGTTTTCATGGAGGCGAAACAGCCAGCCAAGGGGGCTTCCCCTGCGGCTGGCAGGGAGGACGATGGATCTCCTAAGCGGAGTTTTGAGCAGGTTCTAGGAAAGGCGATGAGAGATGATCTTGAGGATAAGCCGACGGATTCAACCACGTTTCGAAAAGAAGGAAGTCCGGCCTTGAGGTTATTCGATTCGGATGTTTCAAGAGGTGAGTCTCATGTCTCTAATCATGTTGTCGTTTTAAAATTTTCAAGCTTTAGGCCGTCTCTTGATTCGATAAGGGATTCCATTCATAGATTTTGGGGAATATCCGGTGAATTTATAATGGGTCTTATTGATCCAAGGCATGTAGTGGTTTATTTACAATCGGAAGATGAAGTGAAGAAAGTGCTATCAAAGGATTCATTTATGATTCGGGGAGTTCGATATAAAATTTTTCGTTGGCATCCAGGTTTTAGCCTACGTGCGGATCCGGAGTTGGCACCATTATGGATTGAACTCCCAAATCTTCCTTTCGCTTTCTTTCTTCCCGCCATCATGAAGGCGATTGGGGATTCCTTCGGAAGTTTCCTTCGGATTGATGATGGAACTAGATTTTTTGCCTGTCCAAAGGTGGCACGCATGTGTGTCGAGATAGATGTCACTAAACCTCTCCCACATAGGATTTGGCTTGAAAGTTCAAAATATGGAGGATTCTGGCAAAAACTTGAATATCCAGGATTCAAATATTGCGACCATTGTTCGCTAATTGGGCATGAGAAAGACTATTGTAGAAAACTGGTTGGTAAGAAGAAGGATCAATCTAATGTTGATGGAGAAAGTCATAGGGAAATTAAGACTTCCGACAAGACCAAGCAAAAGCAAAACCAAGTAGGGGAGAAACAAGGTCAAAACGTTTACGAACAAATGTATGTTTAGGTTGCCACAAAAACTATGGAAAATGATGAGAAAATAGGAGTTAGTGGAGCAAAAAACTCTCAAGGAGTCGAGATTATTAGTGAACAAGTAGAAGAAAACAAGGTAAAAGCATGGGAAAAGGAATTCGAAAATGTTATTTTGGTTAACAAATTTGGAGTTTTAGATGAGGAAAATTCGGATGGTTGTGGGGAAGGAATTGAGAAAAAGCATGAAGATCTCAAGATTGAGGAACATATTTATCACCCGGCTCATGACAATGTCGTAGTTGTTCCAGAATCCACGGAGGAATGCCTTTTGGAGGCGGGGTACACAGTTTCGGAGATTGCAAATGTTATGGGGAACCAGGAACTGGCTTTAAAGCATGATGATGTTGTAAATTCAGGGGCTAAGTTTGTTGTTTCACCCAAAACTGAGCCGCAACTTCAGGGTGTTGCAGCGACTGTGCAGGGTGCTTCAGCGCACACACCACAGGGTACTCCAGTGACTCCAGTGCACGAACCACAGGGTGCTCCACAGGGTGTTACAGTGACTTCAGCACTCACACCACAGGGTGCTTCAGCGCACACACCACAGTGCTTCAGCGCACACACCACAGGGTGCTCCAGTGCTACAGTGCACACACCACAGGGTACTCCAGTGACTTTGACGAAGGATGGGAATGACAATGATACGATAAATCAAGATCAGACAGTGGATAATGAAGAGGCTATGCAAGGGAATTCTCCCAAAACCCCAAAGGATGTTGTCTCTGCTTCCATGGACAATTTAACTGAAACAAGGTTTGAGGTTGGAGGTATGGGGTTCGACATTGAAGGTATGGAAAGTCCATTAACCTATTCTAAGGTTAAAGTTTTTTTGAAAACATTAGAAGATCATGAAAATGGAATTGAAACCAACAATGCAACAAAGGGGGCAATAGAGAAATATGGTGGGGATAGGGTGAAGCAAAGGTTTTTACAACTAAAAGATATGATGGAAGTGGAATTAACTAGGTTGGGTCAAAAGAACATTGGAAATGAAGGTTGGGCTACCACAACTCAGTTGCCCAATGGAAACACTCCTCGAAGATCTACGCGAACAAAGCATGCCAACCCTAAATTCAGGGCTTAACTCAAACAGAGAAGTTGTTTGCTCTCTGTTTTTGGTGGGTTCTAATATTGGGCATTGGGAAGAGTTGCAATTGTGTTGCTTTTGGACAAGTTTTGTGCAGTTTTTTGGAATGCTGCCAGTGAGTTTTCAGTGAGCCCCTTTGGCAGTGGAAATGGCTGTAGGCTGGCCTTCTGGTCTCATGGAAGTGGTGCGAGATTTTTGTAATCTTTTCGTTTTGGTTTTCTGGGCAAAGTCATAATGTACTCCCGCTGGATGTAATTTTTTTTAGAAGGAATAAAGGTCTGACATTGAAAAAAAAAAAAAAAAAAAAAAAAACTTGAAGTTTTAAAAGTTACATATCAGTTAATGCATCGTGTTGTTAAAGATGTAGATAGTAGTTGGGTATATGTGATTACTGTTTTTATGCCAAATGTACTACGTTGGAGCGGAGAAGCTTTTCGAACATAGGAATCATGTAACTTGCCTTGAATAGTATATGGTGACTTTAATGTCATTTTCTTTGTAGATGAAAAAATGGGTTGAAGCTCACCAGATTTGAATGCCATGGCAGAATTTGGGTCTATCAACTTGTGAACCGATGGATTGTGGTTTCAGGGGTCCAAAGTGTTGGCTTGAATAGTCCCATATCAACTAAGGTGGAGTTGTCACTAGGGTTTATAAGGAAGTGGTCCACGCCCTTATAATAACAGGGGTCCCCCAGAGCATGTGTGGTAGGCTCGTCTAGACATGGTGTTGGTGAACTCTTTATGGACAATTTCTTTTCCTCTAGTTCAACTGAAGCATTTGCTTCGCATCTGTTTGGATCATGCTCCTCTGGTGGTTATGCTTCCTTCATCCCCCAGGTTAGGTTCAACTCCATTTAGATTTCAGAGAATGTGGACACTCAATGATGATTTTATAGGTTTTGTCGCTAATTCCTGGAATGCAAAAGTTCATGGTTTTGATGTTTTGGATGGACAAATTAAAAGGTTACAAGCAAACTTAAAAAAATGGAATAGAGACGTGTTTGGTAATTGTTTTTACGAATCTGAGAAGGATTAAGGAGGAATTGAATATGTGAGGTTGATCATAAAAAAACCTTATTGCAGTAAGAAATATATTGGAAATAGAAATTGGGGGAAACATTAAGGAAGGTGAAGCTTGTTTTAAATATTTGTTTAGTGCAGAAAAGTTCAGCAGATAATTCTAAATAATTGTTTAATGGGGACTCCCAAATATTGACATCTGGAGGTAAGCTGATTCTAATCTGTCATGTGCTTATTTCTATGCCTATTTATACCCTGGTTACTACTAGTGTGCCATTAAAAATTATTGATAATATTCGAGGTCTGATTGCAAACTTATTTTGGGGAGACATGGAAGGAATATGTACAAAAAAAGGTTAGTTAGGAGAATATTAGTTATCCTTGTACTAAAGGAGGGCTAAATGTTAGGGATCTAAGGGTGGTTCTGCATGCCTTTAGACTGAAATCTCTATGGAATTTAATACAATCTAGGTCTTTGTGGGCGGCATTTATGAGAAGAAAATATTCCATTAATTATTGTCCATTGAGGGTGTATAATGTGAAGAAGGAAGCCTCGAAGTCTTTTAGGGAAATGATACGGCTGCATGAGATTTTGTTTGAGAATTCTTCCTGGTTGGTGGATAAGGCAGTTGATATCAATTTATTTGGGGAGAATTGGAGTGGTTCGGGTGTTTATAATAAGGGTGGTGACCTAGACTGTGAGTGGCCTTATCTATATGATGTGATTAATGGGGATTTTATTGGACTGGATATCAGTACTAGAAAATCAGCAAAATAAGATTTCATATTTTGTCAAAGGGTTTTGGATAGTAGTTGAGATAAACGTATGTGGATGGTATCTAACAATGGCTAATACAGTGTGAAGTCTAGTTATGAGGTGATTCACCCATTAAGACAGAATAACAGGGTATTCAAGTTTATTTGGCACCCTTATAAACCATCTAAATTATCGGTTTTTATATCGAAGCTATTTCGTGGGACGATCCCTATTGATGGTAATGCGGTTAGGATTGGTTTTAGCCTTGCTTCTAAGTGCAGTTGTTATGACAAGCATGAGTTTGATTCCACAAAACATTTGTTCCCAGCGAGTGAATTGGCTAATAGGGTGTGGCAACATTTTGAGCCAATATTTGGAATCCATTTCCATAGACTAGGGGAGATTTGTACTCTGCTGCAAATATGGTTCCAAGGGCGGACCGTGATTCGCAATTGGGGATGTTCTATAATTTAACTCTTCTTTTTATGTTATGGGAACTGAGGCTACAAAGAAATAATGTATTATTTGGTGGAAAAGTTCGTGATGTTTGTTATGTTGTAATTTGGGTTAGGTACTGGTTGAAATTAATTTCCCAGGTGTTTACTCCTAAGACTTGATCAAGGGACTTAAATGGGATTATTCTTGCTTTGAGCTTAAAGACCAAACTAGTGACTGTGAAGCAGCCTGTGGTGATTTTTGGGAACCTCCGCCTGTGAATTGGTGAGCTCTTAACAAGGATGGTTCAGCAAAATGTGGTTGGGAAGCTCGTGCGCGCGGTGGGGATCATTCGAGATTTGGAAGGTATTTGTGTAATTGGCTATTTATTGGTCATGGTGCTATTAATAGGGCATAATCAATATGTCACGCCCCAATTTCCGAGACGCTTAAATATCTCAAAAACTTAGACGCGACGCCACCCTAAATAATTTTTTTACTCATTTACTTGCCACTGGTTACACTTGCTAGCAAAGATACACTAAACTAAACCAAACATCACTATGCACAAAAGTGACGATAATATCAAAGTTGCATTTGTCTTCACATTCCCACCTAAGTCACATCGACTTAGAAAATACAACAAAACCCCAAAAACTGAGAGTTCAACCTACCTCTCCGATTTACAACCTCGCAGACGACCACTTCATCACTTAGCGCCCCTAGCAACACCACCACCACCACCTGCACCCAGGTAAGGATATAACCACTTGCCACAAAACAAGCACTAGCACTAGCACTAGCTTGTATGAGGAGAAGCAAAACAACTATTTCCCAAGTTAAGGTATAATATCAAATAAAAGAGATACACAAGTGAAAATGACTTACAATGCACTACCACTTTTCATCTTAACTACTCAAACATGAGATGCACATGAGTTAAATAGAATACATCATCTCGACCATGACAGTTTAAAGGAATCATAAAATTTAACAATCCACCACCACGTTTTCGTTCCAAATGCTCAATCATGATGTAAATATGCACATGAGATGTTACATGAGTTCATACAGTATATTTTCCCGCAATCGCACCTAGTCCACCGTGTTGAACATGTCTCACCCTGACATGCCTCTACACACCGATATCACTCCTGGTACGTATATTCCCAAACGAGGTGTCGCCTCTAGGACATACATGTCACAAAAGATCAATCGTGCGACCCAATCATAAATCATAGCCCACACACTACACCACAAATCATCATTTATAGGATGCCAAAACATCTATAACTAGATAAGATAGCGTTGTCAGACACGTTGTGTCAGCCGACGCTATTAAAAGTCTGGCTCTATGATAGCGTTTTTGAACACTATTAAAAGTTCTCTTTTAAAAGCGTTTTTAAATGTTGTTGTAACACCTTCTATAACGCTTAGAAAATGTTATTGTATAGTGCTAAATGTTGTAATATTTTTTCATAGTGTTTAGAAAATGTTGTACATATTTTTATACAACTTTTTTAAAGTGCTATAAAATTAGTTAACCATAGCACTTTAAAAGTGCCATTAAAAGTGCACACCATTTTTTTTAAGCTATGTTGATATCATTTGCAATGTTCTACCTGCTATTAAAAGTGCAACAGTAGATATAACCCAACCATGTAAGAAAATCTCATTTCTTGATATCATACTAATTCAATACATGGTAGAAACATAAGTACAATGCCAAACAAAATAAGTCTCATTAGTTTTTACATAACATGTACACATAGTATGAAAATATCATTTCTTCAAAGTAAATAAAATTTTCTTTCCCGTCACTTTCTTTTTCTTCATCTTCATGTTCCTCATCATCACCTACCATATAAACATAAAGATATATCAAAACTTTTGCAAGACAAAAGCACCATGCAATATATAGACCACAAGATAACACCATTGACAAGGTCCGATTGGTGTGTTGTCGATCTTCCTTAATATGGTACTCTATGATTCTAGATGGAACACAACAAATCGAGATAGCAGACAACCCTGAACCATCAAATATCCAACAATGTTGATCAATATTTGAAAGTTCATTATTATTCGCTATATAAACTACATCCATTAAATTTCAGAGCTTGGATGTGTGAGCCAAGTGGCATGTGTAAGTATTATCAATATTTGGAATAGTTGGACATAACAATTTTTCAAGGAAAATGAGTTTCTCAGTTCAGGGTGCAAAAGGAGCAAGTAAAACCAGTATTCATAAAACTGAGGAAAAACATAGGAAGCTTGTAGTAACATGCATTTATGGATAATTTATGAGCCTATAACTCAAAAACTAAATATATTTATTGTCGTTGATTTAGGAAATAAGTGTTTTCACATAGCTCCTATCTGCTCTTGAGTAAACCTAATAGTTGAGAATATTTGGCATATCAAAAGAATAAAAACATTCTCAGCATATCAAAGGAATAAAAGCGATTAGAAGATATACCCAATCATTTCTTTCGTAATGATTTTATTTTGTTTTTGCATATTTTCAAACGTATGTATATACAACAGATAAAGATGAAGATTTCATCACGGTAAAAATTGTAGATTCACGCGATTGCCACAATCAGAAGAAATCAGATATTTCATCGGATGTTCACTTACTTTTGGGAGTGAAATGAATAATTTAATGTCATTTTTCCCTGAAGGAGCAACAATCCTCTTACTCCAAGATGCGGAACATTTATTGCCTTGTGCTCGACTCCTTCAATACCCACATTCCTTAGCAACATGTAGCTATACAAATCTGTTTGCAGACTTAATCATCCTTTTTTTTTTTTTTTTTTTTTTTCTGCAACTCAACAAAAGAAAGGCTTTTATTCTCGTGATTTAGAAAGCACCAAGAATACATTATGGACTGATTTTCTCTACAATAGCAAAAAAACAAAGCACAATAAGGTTTAGAATAGATACAATGTTCCATTACTAACTTCTTCATGCAACACAACCTTGGCTTCAACCAGAGAAAAGCAATAATCACCAGATGTTCAATCACCTTAGGGAGGGAAACAACCCAAGTACTGTATTGCTTCAAACATAAAGGCATAGGTTTCCTCTTCTTCATCTGATATGAGCAAATTGTTGCCAATGAAAAATATGTCTTGTTTTGATTCAAAAGAGGATGTTATGTCAATAAAATTAGAACACATTACAAGTGTCTTTTCTTGCACTAGTTACATGAGAAACTCAGAGTAAAACCCACTCCAAAGGTGGTTGTTTAAAGCGTAAAATCAAGATTATAAATTTCTTAGATGCTTACCTAAATTTATAGTTATGCCACTTGCCAGCTAAAAATTCCCCTGTAATTGCTTATGAAGTTTTCGTTGCTTCGTCATAAACCCAACAATCATTTCCATATAATAGAGGAAACACAAGATCAAGCAAAATAAATTGTTAAGAGGATATCATATGAGCAAAACAACATCCAAAAGAGATTTCAACTAACCATGTAAAGAAACAAAGATTTGGTGCATTCTCTTCTCCTATGCGTGACAGCCAATCGGCTCAACTTCACTAGAAAAATGGGATGCAACAACAATATTAATGGAAAACTCACATGTAAGATACAAAGTCCCATGCTTAATTTAAATCTTAAGCTTAATTTAACTATTCAAAGCTAATACATATTGATGATACACCAAAACGGTCACATTCCTGAGCCATACATGTGTCATGATGATCTCGAGGAATTATGGGCCCCAGCGTCAGTCCAACACTGATCCGGCATGAGTGATTCTAAACCCGCCCAATGCTGTCCGCCAGACCGACCAGAACTCTTACAGCTTGCTAAGCCCACACGTCTCACAACGATCCTCAATACCCGTAAGTCCTGCTAAGGTAAGTATCTCGAGGATCAGCTTCAGACAGACACTACAACATCTCTCCACTTCCAACTAGGAAGCAAATATCAGATTGCATTCCACATAGGGAAACCTTTTTTTACGGATTGCTCTCAGATTGAAAACTATCTCCCACATATCTAGGAGCACAGGGCTAACAGGGAAGTTCCCTCCTACATCATGACTCCTAATTAGAGAAGGATTTCCACGAAGATTTCCTTCCTAAACTACGCCTTCGATGGCCTGGTAGAACCAGGACTCCTGCACCATAAATAAGATATGAGGTTGGTAAGCTAAGGTACACTACAAATTCCCTGTTTACAGCATTAGACATTTTTCAGATCCCTGTCTGACTTTAGCATCGGAGTGCCATAGGCCACCACAATGGTAATCCGTGGCTCACGTGCGTTACTTGTGCAGGTCAGCAGGACTAGGTCAAATTAGGGAGTGGAAAATGACTGCATCAGTTTTGCTCCGTCCGTGGGGACGACCAAGTTCCTAACCTTTCACTAGCATCGTCTCCCTTCTAAATACAGAGAGATGGTGCCGACTAGATCACACAACAATGGAAAACAAGGGGACACGTCAAATGCTTGGGTTGGGTACCGCCACTTTCAACTGTTCTGGTTATGCACGGGCAACATACTCGTGCCCCCGCGCCAACAACACCAACAACAAACCCATGATAGATATGCTGTCATCTCAAATACAACAGATCACCAAAGCGATGGAGGCTCTCGCACGACAAAACCCTCCACTTGCTAATAGAGATCAGAAGCAAGAGGAAGTGTAGTGACAATAGGTCAAACCCTAGCTGGTTCAGGCCAGAGAAAGCATCCAACTACGTTGGATCAAGAGCCGTGACACCCCTCAATTCTAGCTTGTCGGGCGTACTAAACTCCATGAAAAACTGGGAAGATTTGAAGTGGCCTCTAAAACAACTCGGAGACCCCTCCAAGCTTGACAACAAAAAATACTGCTCGTACCACAAGGAGGGCGACCATCATACCAACGACTGCAAGAGTCTGAGGTATGAGATTGAGTATTGGATCCGTAGGGGCAAGCTAAAAGAATTCCTAAACTCTGAAAAATGATCAGAACGATCCAGGGACTGGGAGGAGTCAATCAAATAAATAGAGAAGGAGACTCCTGGCATAATCTATGTCCTTCATGGAATCAGACCGAATGAAGTCCAGTCGCATAGATCCCGCAAGCGGACTCTACTGGAAATGTGGACACAACCTGCGGACGTGGACAAATGCATTTGCTACTCGAGGATTCAAAGCCCCATTCCCACCTTGACCTTTAAAGACAAGGACTATGAAGGATTCTGAGTGCTGCACAACGACGCCCTAATCATCTCGGCTCCATCGTAAAGTGGGAGGTAAAGAAAGCTCTGGTGGACACAGCGAGCTTGCTCAATGTCCTGTTTTACAACGCATTTCGCAGTATGGATCTCAAAGATGAGAACCTGACATCTTTAGACTACCCGCTGATTGGATTCAGCGGAGAGAAATGTTTCCCGATTGGGAAGATAATGTTAGCAATAGTGGCAGGAGAACCACAACTGAGAAAAGTCTTGTATCTAGACTTCATGGTAGTAGATGCACCAACTACTTACAACCTTATCTTGGGAAGACCATGGCTCCACCAGATGGAACTAATAGTCTTCACCCTTCACCAGTGCGTTAAGTACACCGCTAACCACTCCAAAGGAACGATACACGAGACAAACCTACGGTACGAGGATTCCATTACCCTGCACTGAAACATATAGAATGTTCCCAGATACAACTTGATCACAAGGAGTAATTTGAACTAGGGCAAGGCCGAGTGACTGTAGACGCATCGCAGTCAAACGACACAAGAGCAATTTGTTATTCAACATAGCGGAATGGAGAGATCAAGGTAAGCGAGAATACAATCCCTCGTCGCGTAGATTAACCCCCTACAAGGTTTACTCTCCAGTAACCTTTGTAAACCTCAGCAAAGCTCAACAGTCCGCTGAGAATACCAACGATCCACAAGGGTCGTCCGAATTCACTTCAGGGCCAAGATCAATTTGTCTCCATCAAAAGTCAATTTATGTCAATTGTTTATTTTCCTTTCCATAGTCAATGTAGAATTTTAGTTCTTAAAGACTTATGTGATTTGCAATCATTTAAGAAAAAAAAGAAAGAATTACGAAGACAAACTCTATTGATTACTGGAAAGATGTAATAACGGGTGCCCAAAGGCGTATACAAAAGACTACATACTACAAACGTCTGAATCTAGTACTACATGGAGTAAAAACTCGCTTAGAGAATCCAACTACGCTAGAAGATCAAAAGAAAGCATAGGTATTCGAAGTAGGCCATGCGAACTCTCTGATGCAAGCTATCCGCAAGCAACAACAATGATATCCAAACGAACTTCGCTCGACCCCTCCCCAAGATCAAGGACAAAGTGGCAAAGGGGGCTGAAAACACAGATCGACCGATTGTTTCATTGAATCGCCGAAAAAAGTGACCCACCAACAGCGATATAGACCTTAAAACGGACGGCTGACATTCTCAGAAATCATCCTACCTCCTTTATTACTTCCTCAAACGGTTTTCGACTTTCTGAAAGAGGTAGAAGATGGCAGATGAGGATGGCCGCAAGTGACGAGACAGTTAAGGTCTCACAATGCTGTCAAGCGAGGACACTTTTCCCATGTGCGGTACCCGGGGTGACTGAGAGATACCTCACCCGGAAACATCTCGCATCCGCTAACACTTCGATCAACCATAAGTTAGCAGCAGGAACCGCGTACATGCAGACGTAACAACACAAAGTAACACAGAGGCTCCTCTATTGGGAGGAAATTCGTACTTCTTCTCTGCAATATGAGAAGAAATTATGAGATCTCAGCAAATCAACCACGTGCCCACCCAGAAAAGGTGACCACACATAACAACGATTATCATTGTGCCCGATCAATGCAAATGTCAGAACATTTGAAGACTTCTATGATGGAGATCTTTCATCAACCTTAGGAAAATCCAAAGCATTTCCTTCAAGCAAAAACATTACAGGAGATACACTCTGCAAAAAATAGTGCCTACAACAATTGAAGAACACCATTATATAGACACGATGGTTCACCAAACGGGCGCTTCAGCATTAAATATCAACATTGAATAACGTATTGAAAATGAGGAGTCGATGGTTCCCAAGGAAACTATGCAGACCACATTCGTCCAGTTAATGGCGCTGCATGCAACCCCATCAATTGAAGGGGAGTAAATGATACTCAACCGACCCGCAACTTACGTCGTTCATGTGCCAGCGTGCGATCTACGCCGTACATGTAGCGTAATCGTGTAGGAAACCCTAGCCCTTCCCCTGCAGGCCCATGCGCTCGGTCTACTCTTCAAACAATATTCTACCACATGCCTGGCACTAGCACTAGAGATCCTAGTCAACCCTGACACACGGATCGTACCTACGGATCACTAACTGATTTTAGGTAATTTTGTCCACACAATGCACCATGTTTGTGGACGTAGGTTCGCACGCCCTCTAGCAGGTGGAACCTCTCTCCAACCAGGTAATCTTAGTCAGCCGAGGCTGATGACGATGGCTTCTGGTTCATCCCGACACGGTGTCCATCTAGCGCGGATCCCGATGGTTTAGGAAGTGGGAGTCTAATCAGCGGTATCACGCTTGATGACGACGACTCGCTAGGGATCATTGCCCCCTTTGTTGTCAAAGATCGCCAAACCCAATTAGGTAAGCCTAGCTGGTGACGACTGGCAACGAAAGATTCTGATCAAAGCCCATACCTGTAGCTCCCACTGCGCGGGCGTAGACGGTTTGAAAGACGAGAGCCTAGTCACTCCCAAACTGATTCTGACGGCTCGCTGCGAGACCATTGCTTTTCAGCCTGACTGCCAAATTACCAACCCTGAACTTGTAGCCCCTACTAGGCAGGTGTAGATAATTTAGAAGGTAGGAGCCTAGTCAGTCTCGAACTAATTCCGACGGCTTGCCACAAGACCAATACTTTTTAGCCTAGCCACCAAATTACTAACCCTGAACTTGTAACCTTCACTGCGCGGGTGTAGATGGTTTAGAAGGTGGGAGCCTAGTCAGTCCCGAACTAATTTTGACAGCTTGCCACCGGACCACTACTCTTCAGCATGGCCACCTAAAACCCCCAAATTTGTAGCTTGATGCGCACAAGTGTAAATGATTTTGAATGTGGGAGCCTAGTCAGTCCCGAACTGATTCTGACGGCTTTCCATAGGGCCACTACTTTTCAGCATGGTTGCCAAACCCCTTCGTCTTGAACTTGTAGCCCCCACTGTGCGGGTATAGATGGTTAGAAAGGTGGGAGACTAGTTAGTCCTTGACTGATGTCGATGGCACGCCACAAGACCACTGCTCTTCAGCATGGTCACCAAATGCTTATTACCCGAACCTATAGTCCATTCTGTTCGTACATAGATGGTTTGGAAGGTGGGAGCCCCAAGCAGCACGCCACGCGACCATTGATCTTCTTCAAAACAACGACCGCAAAGATAAATCTTAGCTCAGTTAGTGTCTTCACGCTCAAACGGACTAGCATTCTATTATCAGCAAAGGTCACTCACGCCGACACATAGATCGTCCAGTTAGTGCCCGGATAGATGCTACATAGAATGTCAATCGGAGCTTACGACGCCCAACTCGGTACAAATGCTCCAACGCGTATGCTTGGCTATTGCAACTCGCCTATGACAAAAGCCGCAGCCGACAAGTCAAACAAGCGAGATAAGCCTTCAACAACTTACCTTATGGACAAGACACAGCTCGGGTAACACAACCCTCGGTTAAACTGTCCGCGACATGCCCATTATCGGACATGACTGTGCAACAATGACTCCAAGTCATTCACAATGAAACGATCAAGCTCTCGACTGCAGACAGACCCCTCAACTTCTTATTGATCCAACCAGCCTATACTAAAGTAAGACGACAAGGTGAAACAGAAAACGCACAATAGCGACAACGAATACAAAACAAGTACAGAACGCAGTCAAGATAAACAATTTTCATTAACAGACGGAGCAAAATGGGTACAAGTTCACAAAGTTTACTCCTTATCAAGAGAAGGTACAGAAATAGAAGAGCAAAGCTTAATGGAGGAATGAGCAGGGGTCGCGTCCATACGCGCCATGGCCTGAGCATCAGGGTCCGAACTGCCCTCTTCGTTCGATGACGCAAAGGCAATGGACAAGTCTAAATACAAAATCTTCTTATATTGGCCAAGATCCCATTCCAGATGCTCCTCCTTCATCAGTGCTAGCAGCTCCAACCAACCGTGTATGACCCAACGAAACTCGCAATTTCCTTGTTCTTCCATAAGCTTTTCCTCGCGCGCCTTCGTGTGAGCAAGTTCACGCTCCAACTTGCTAGTCAACGCATCAACCTGAAACTGTTCTTCATAGCACTGAGCTCGTGCAATTCTAATTCAAGCTAGTCGTCGGCCTTCTTTGCCTCTTGAGCATTGAACTCCACATCGAACTCTAATTGCTACTTCTGAGCAGCCCAGTCAGCCTTCTTTAGGGAATTCTCTTCAGCGAGAAACCGCAGTACATAACATGCCTCAGTCACTGCTTTTTGTGCGACCTCCATGTCTCGGCGGGTCCGATCCAACTTTTGCTTGAATTTGTCCCTCGCAGACACCGCCTCCGCTAGATCATGCTCAAGAGCTTCTAGACGAAACCTCTGAGCCTTAGCAACCACGGCTAACTGCTCCGACCTCTTCTCTTCAGCCTGCTTCCTCAGCCGTTCAATTTCATAAAGCGTGTTAGAATACAACGCTTCTATGTGCGAGATGAGACGCTCCATGGTGTACACCCTCTCACGAGCTGCCTCGACTTCTATTCCAGCAATGGTCATCTGGCTCAAGTGAGACATACAACATAAGGTACTTTAAACCCTTATTCATATGCTCTTCTAGCTTATCATCCTCGGGTTTTGGAGCGTAATCCATCAACCAGCTATGACGCCTACTTATATCTTTCCTGAAAGCATATTCCATGTCAACCTCCCGATGCTAGACCTGGGTGCTTATCTTTATTAAGTTCGGTACAAACATGCTTATCCGCACATCCAGATGAAGCTTCCTCGGATCAGGAATTACACCGGCACCACTCCTCGCAATCGCCACTGTTCCCAGGCTATCCTCCGCAACTTTTCCCTTATCACGAAAAACTGACCCTTTAGAGCTAGAGGGTTTAATAGGATCCGGAGGAAGGGAAGGAAGCGAGTTAACCAAAGGACCCTCCAACACCTCGAGTTATGGCCTGGAACAAGACGGTGAACAATGAGAACTACAAGAAACTTGGCATGTGCCACCACATCCACTATCAGACAACAGGCTCCAGAACCTCAGGCGGATCTTCATGGGAACCTTTTGTCGAAACAATCCCGCGTGAATCGGCACCGATAGAGGCCGCCATTGCAACCCTCATCAATCACTCAATCAAAGCTTTTGCCTACGCAACACTGAGATTTGACATGTCGTCAACCCCTGCAAATCACAGGTAGTCTTTCTCCTAGCTAGATACATCGACCTCTGCCGTGACGGGCTGATCAGACACGTGTTCTTCACTCAATGGAGCGGGTTGTGTTGAAGACAACCTAGTTCTGATGCGAGACCTATTCGAACTCACAAAGGAGGCAAGCATCTTAGACGGCTCTTCTGCATCAGACAAAACATGAGCTTTGGCTCCAGCGACCTTCTTCTTCCTAGAAGGGGCCCCATTTTCAAGCTTAACTCGTGATGTTTGGTAAAGAGTGCGGGCCACATGCCAGTTGTCCCACATCCCACTGCAAATGAAGTTGGGAACGCATATAACATCCACCATGTTTCTCGTTGACAAGTTGCGGAACGTCTCCATAATGTTTTGTTCCTTTAGGGTAAGAGGAGTAGTGGGAAATCGTCCTGCGAAGAAATGCAAGCAATGATTAGCATGCAATGAAACCAGAAGAAAAAAGTTGTACTTACGGAGTGGTCTGAAATCCCGCTCGAGCGGACGACCCTTGAGCTGGAAGTACTTGAATCCGCGGGGGCTTAGAAGCAGTACTTCTGCCAAAACTTGAAGTCGTATGGCAGATTCGCGAAAAAAGCTGGTGATGTCATCTTACAGACAACGTTACTCTTCAACCGAGGAAAAGTCATCAACTGGATCACTCGTGGAGTCACGCGGACGCCAACTTCCTTCACCCTAATTAGAATGAGAAGGATGATCCTGTATCCATTAAGTCCCAATTGGGTCAGAGGAATCCCAAGGAAGTCCAATAATTCCCAAATCACATCTAGAACGGGAAAGCGTACTCAGGTTTGAAGCGTCCCCCGGTGCAAGTAAATGAACTCTGCCAGTGGCAACATTGGTCGGTTTTCAGAACGGACAACGCCAGGCCCTCAGAGACGCCAAACTTCGTGCGGATCTCAACAAGGCTGGGTTCAGAAAGCAACTTATCTTTAAAAAACTCAAGGCCCCTGGCCAAGGTCACGTCATCAAGAAGGTTTTGTTTAAACATGAAGAAGATGAACAATCTTTTTAATCAGAAGATGAACAAAGCAATATCTTCAAAAGCAAAGAAAATAAAAGGGTTAGACTCCGCGAAATGGATGATCTAAATAGGGATTAGGTTCCCGCCTCTTTTCCACTGAACCAACGCACGTTCAGTAAATGTAGCACGCGGATCAAGCAACGATTCAGACTCAATCATCATGAACGGCGTATCTTTTCAAGAGATGACTTAGCGAACCGATGTGACGGCCCACTAACTCGGGGGAGTAGTTGATGATGCACCAAAACGGTCACATCCTTGAGCCATACAGGTGTTATGATGATCTCGAGGAGTTACAGGCTCCAACGTCATACCAACACTGATCCGTCCCGAGAGGTTCAAAATCGACTCAATGCAGTCCGCCAGACGGACCCGAACTCTTACAACTTGCTAAGCCCACACGTCTCACAACGATCCTTAATACAGGTAAGTCCTGCTAAGGCAAGTATCTCGAGGATTAGCTTCGGACAGGAAACTACATCAACTCTCCACTTCCAACTAGGAAGCAAATACCATAGTACATTCCACACAGGGAAACCTCCTTTTACGGATTGCTTTCAGGTTGGGAACTATCTACCGTGTATCTAGGAGCACAGAGCTAACAGGAAAGTTCCCTACAACACGACTCCTAATTAGAGACGAAACTCTACAAAGATCTCTTTTCTAAACTACGCCTTCGTTGACCCGGTAGAACCAGGACTTCTGCACTATAAATAAGACATGAGGTTGGTAAGCTAAGGTACGCTACAAATCCCATGTTTACAACATTAGACCTTCCTCAGATCCCTGTCTGACTTTAGCATCGGAGCGCAATCGGCCACCACAACGGTGGTCTATGGCTCACGTGCGTTACTTGTACAGGTCAGCAGGACTAAGTCAAAGCAGAGAGTGGAAAATGACTGCATCACATATATACACTAATATCTCTCTACTGAAAACTTATCAATCATATACTATTTTGTCCAAATCACTAATGTTATGGACCACTACTGAAAATAAAAAAATATAGATTCAAACTTCCAATCAAAGTTGTCATTGGAGAAAGGAAAATGCCAAATTAGAGCTTTGAATATGAAGCCATATCATCCAAAGCATGGTTTATGCCTTTTATTTATCAAGTTAACAGCAATCAGATAATGAAACTTATGAAGAGTTCATAATGCATGATATAATTCAAAAGTAGCCTGGCCTATTGAATGGCATGAAATGCTTTTTAGGCTATGATGAATAACCTAAAAAGATTATAAGATAGTGCAAGTACCTTAATACATATTGTTAATAAGCGTGAAATAAATACTAGCTTACTAGCTTATTAGCTTGTTTGGTTTGCTCTATCCAACTCAGATCAATAAAAACTTTAAACAATTTGAGACTCTATGTTCAAGATTAGAGATTTAGATTAGATAAGTATAGGAGTGAAAATAACAGAAAGATTGAAAGAGAAAACATATTATGCTAGTTGACAAGACTACATTGTCCCCAGTTAACCAAAAAGAACTCAAAAGTTAATCCCTAAACTAAAAAAACCCAGAACAATATTTCAATTAGAAAAAATATGATGTAAACGACAAAATACTAAGAACACATTCAAAATTATATTTTTAGAACACAATAATATATATTCTATGATGAAATAGAGAATGGGAAGTAGAAATAGTACATACAGGGTCAAGGATGTTAGGTTCGGGGCCATAATCAGTTGTGAAGAGGAAGTAGGAAGAACTGATAGTGGCCACCAGCCAAGTGACTTGTGAATCAACCCCAACCAAGTGATTTTAGAGTTCAATGTACCTCTATCTCTTAATCTACTTAGAAATAACTAACAGTTTCAAGAAACTAACATGAGCAGCAACAATATCAAAGTAATTAACTAGAGGCGGCGCTAGATGAATCTCCTAATTTCTCCAAATTTTTAGCCAATGTCTACAAGCAATTGATATGATTAAAAAAAAACAATTGATAAGACCAAATTGAGTCTAATATAAAACAAAATTATCATTAAAATATTGAATTAGGCATAAAAAATTTGCATTTGTAGCTTCAAGCCAAGCAATCCTTTCCTTGAAGGTGTCTACAATTTTACAAAAGGTATAACATGGGATAGTTAAGATTCAATCTCTCATGTGGGCAAAACATGCATACACCATGATAAATAACAAATAAAGGCAATAGCATAGTGGTGAAGATCTAAATTAATGAAATGAAGGAAGGGTTGGAAAAAGAAATGGGAATTGATGAGGTGATTAATTATGTAGCGAGTGTTTAGAAACTTGGTTAAATTTTCGCTACAACTAAGTGAAATCTAGCATGCACTAAACGGGAAATGATGTAGGAAAAAATGATGTGGAGATGAACTTTGAGAAAATGTTAGGAAAAATAGAGAACGGTAATTTGAGAATGAGAAGACATTTTAGCTTTTAGAGCAATCTAGCATGATAAAGGGATTCTATTATCATGACCAATAAAAATGGGTTATTTAACTTGTTCTCCCCAGTATTACAATCAGTTTAGCTTTTGGACCACAAACTTGTCCAAACTTTACTTTAAACTAAAATTTTCATAAAACTCTTTTTAATGACCACTTTGCCCTTTTGTTAAATTTGATATTCACTCCTAAAACCTATACAAATTAGATATACCCACTCGAACCGCCTCAAGATAGCCAAACAAACCAAAATGAGGGGTTACAACTATATTATAGGTTTGAAGATGGAATGTCAAATCTTGCACTAATAAAAAATGGAAAACATTAGTAATTCAGAAAAAATAAATTTATGAAAGCATCACCTGTTGCCAAATCTTGCACTAAAGTAAAGCTTAGACAAGTTTAAGGTTTAAAAGTTAACCTGATCATAATACAAGGGACACAATTAAATAACCCTTAAAAAAATTCTATGTTCAAAATCACAAGATAAATCATCACAAACTTCTCACTTCATGATATCATTTTTGTACAAAGCATCAAACAATTGATGTGTAGCTTTAAGAAAGCAAAATTTATGTCTAACCCTTATGGAACTTGTAATATTGAAAGGCGGCTGCTAAATAACACCACCACTTCTTCTGATAGACACCACCATCATGCTACTTTTTGAAGGACACCACCACCTTTCTGAAGGACACCACCACCTGCTGAAGGACACACCTATAAAAACCCTAACTCCTTTTTCTTATCTCCTTCGTCTCTCCCCCTCTTCTCCTCTCTCACACTCTTATCCATGAAGCACCTCCACCACCACCACCACCACCACCACCACCACCCCACCGGTGTCTTTTTTTTATTTTTATTCTTCTTCTTCTTCTATCTTTTTTTTTGCTTTGATTTTCTTCTTCTTCTCTTCTCCCCTCCCTTTCACAATTTCTTGCATTTGGCCACCGTTGACTTCTCCCCTTCACTCGACTGGCAATTTTTTTTCTTTTCTACTTGCACTATTATTTTCTTATTTTCTTATTTTGTTGATGACAAAATTAATAAACAGAAATTGGAATTAGATAAATACAAAAAATACTACAAGGTAAAAACACAAAAGCAAACAGTATAATAAACAAACAGTAGCAGTAGTCCACAAACATCCCACTATCACCATCATTTTCATCAGAGGACAATGATGATTCACTGTCCTCCTCCTCGTATAGTGAATCCTCATCATCGTCCTCTTCATCATCTAAAGACAAGACGAGGTGTCCTCAGTCAAGAAGGAGTCCTCTTATTCAGGATCCTCTATTTCATCCCATTCTTTATCGTCAGAGTTTTCTTCTTCGAACATTTACCTTTTTCTCTTCATCTTATCTTTTTTCTTTTCAATTGCTAATGAATAGTGAAAGACAACTCCTCTTTTATAATGTTCTTAAATGACAACTTAAAATAAATTGGTTATGAATTTCTCTTCCCAATCAATTATATTTGCCTTCTCAAGAAATTCTATTTGTCTTGCCAAGTAATTTTCTTGTGATTATGCAACCATAGTGGTTTTCCCAAATATGCTTGAATGTCATAGACAAAACAAAAAGTGAAAAATGCATAAATTCAGTAATTGTATGAAACAAAGTCAGTTTTTTTCCCAAAAACCCAGCGGTCGGGCGACGATAAGATAATGCCTCACTGGAGCCGCTGCTTTTGAACACATACCAGAATCTATTATTTGCCCCAAATGCAG
Organism: Berberis vulgaris; assembly: GCA_963556465.1. Lineage (NCBI taxonomy): Eukaryota > Viridiplantae > Streptophyta > Magnoliopsida > Ranunculales > Berberidaceae > Berberis > Berberis vulgaris. The sequence goes on along the minus strand of OY747136.1, from coordinate 55,823,001 downwards.
TGGCTCATGTGAGTTGTGTTCATATCCTCACAGCTACCACTGCGTTTAGACAAAAAACAGACTCTGTCCATTTTTTAGGTTTTTTTTATTTGAATATTTTTTTTGGGTTTTTTCAAGTCCTATGGGTTTGATACAATAATGACATATTTGATTATTACTAAATCCCACTTTTGAACAACCCAACCTGTGATGGTCAAAAGTGGGGTTTAGCAATAAATCAAAAATACAAAAAATGGACAAAATTTATTTTCTGTCCAAATGCAACGGTAGCTGTCAGGATTTGAACACAGCTCACATGAGCCGCACAGCTCACACAAGCCACTGCATTTGGGGCAAAAAACATATTCTGGTTTCTGTCCATACCAGTGTAGTCAAAGCAAGCCAAAGCCACCGCTTAAAGCCTAAAGCCAATCCAAGCCATGACATCTCATTTCGCCTTGGTCAAAACCAAGCCACTACTCTGAAGCCACAAAAAGCCACCGATTTTAGCACTTTTTTGTTTAAGCGTGAAGCCACCAAAGCCATGGCTTCATTAAACAAAAGCCTTTATTATTATTATTATTATTATTATTTTCATTTCTTGCATTTTTTTTTCTCTTTTCCCTTATCTCTTTAGAGCTTCACGGCTGAATCAAAGAGCTTCAATAAAGCAAGAGTTGGAGATCTTGTTTCGAGGTATGAATTTTCTTACCTTCAATAGAGCTTCACCAAATTTTCACCGTCATGACCTTGAAGAAGAAACCCAAATCTATATATTGATTATTTATGCATTAATAATGTTATTGTTTTTTTTTACTTAAGGTGGTTGAGGTGATTGATTATGAAAGAAAACAGAGGGGCAATGGAGAGTAGTTCTCCGGAAGACATTGGTTGGAAGTATGATGTTGCACAGTGAATGGTAACAAACATCATAACATAGGAAGCGGTACAAACATATTAAAATCAAGTAGAAAAAAAGAATGCATATATTTAGAAGGTTACAAGTAAAATGCATGTATTTACATTTTTATACAATATTAAAATCAATTTTAGGGTCGTTTTACTCGCTTAAAGCCATCGCTTAAAGCTTTGTTTTTTGCTTTTCGCTTAAAGCTTTGCTTTTTGCTTTTCGCTTAAAGCTTTGCTTTTTGCTTTTCGCTTAAAGCCAAGCCATGGCAAATCGCTTCACGCTTTGACTACCTTGGTCCATATGCAACGGTAACTCCGAAAGGTATTCACAGACTCGCGTTGTCCGCTGCGTTTGGACATAAACCAGACTCTGTCCATTTTTTTGTTTTTTTGTATTTGAATATTTTTTTTCAATTCCTATGGGTTTGTTACATTATTTGATTATTGCTAAACACCACTTTTGACTATTTTAAATTGGGGTGTTCAAAAGTGGGGTTTAACAATATCAAACCCATAGGACCTGAAAAAAACAAAAAAATAGTCAAATACAAAAAAAAAAAAAAATGGACAGAGTCTGGTTTCTGTTTAGATGCATTGGCCGCTGCAAGTGGAATAGAAATCCTTCCAGCACCCGTACTTTTCGATAGAAAACCAGTGTTTGATTTTTGCCCAAACCGCAGCCGTTGGTGCGATGCATTGTCTTTCCACTGCGTATGGTTCTTTGTAGGCATTTTTGATAAGGGTGCATGATCCGCTGCGATTTACTTGATTATTCGTGATAGCCGCTGCGACTTTGGGTGTATAGTGCGCGGTGGCTGTTGCATTTGGGTACACACTATTACTACTCAGTTATGTTTCAGGGCACTTACAATGTTCTTTTCAAATCCTCGAGAGATCTTAAACAGGGAGACCCCCTCTCCCTTTTTTTTATTCATTATGGCAACTGAAGTTTTGAGTTGGAATTAAAGGCAAAATTTTATTTTTTGACTTTGAAAGAAAAGATAAAATATTTTACGAAGGGAATCTGCAAATGGGAGTGTTTGTATTTTTTGTTTTTCTTCTTTGTATTTTATATACTATGCATCCAAATATTATAATCAATGAAAATAGAATTGCAAATACTCACAAAATTCCTAACTGCATTATGTAACCAGCATCCCAAATTCTTATATATACAAGCTAAATATATGGGCATCTCAGATCAACAAGATCAACATATGGGCATCTCGTCCTCCTAAAAATTTACTCTCGAAAATAGTGCCTTTGGTTTTTTTTCCATTTTTTTACAACTTGGCGGTAACTGGGTTCTTGTGGCACCTGCGAGTGGAGAAATCCGAGTGCACCTCACATGCTATTTACAAACCTAGGCAGTAATTTTGTTCTTACTGCACCATCGACAAATTTTGGTGCCCTTGTAGTGGTGTCGACGAGTGTGGGTTTCCCACTCACAAGAACCGCTGTGAGAGCAAATGAGAAAAAAACAAGGTGAAAAAAAGGAATAGAAGAAGAAGATGGGAGGAGGTGGGATAAGAGGTGGTGGTGGTGAAGGGGAGGATGAGGAAAGGTGGTGGGTGAAGGGGAGGAGGAGGAGAGGTGGTTTTGGGTGGTGAGGTGGTGGGGTGAAGAGGAGGAGAAGGAGATGTGGCGGTGGGTGGCGAGGTGGTGGGGCAAAGGAGAGGTGGTGGGGTAAAGGGGAGAAGGAGAGGTGGCGGTGGGTGGCGAGGTGGTGGAGTGAAGGAGAGAAGGAGGAGAAGAAGTGGTGGGGTAAAGAGGAAGAGGAGGAAAGGTGGCGGTGGCTGGCGAGGTGGTGGGGTGAAGGGGAGAAGGAGGAGAAGTGGTGGGTGGGTGGCGAAGTGGTGGGGTGAAAGCGAGGAGGAGGAGAGGTGGTGGGGTGAAGGGGAGGAGAAGAGGTGGTGGTGGGTGGCGAGGTGGTGGGGTGAAGGGGAGGAGGAAAGGTGGTGGTGGGTGTCGAAGTGGTGGAGTGAAAGGGAAGAGGAGGAGAGGTGGTATGGTGAAGGGTAGGAAGAGGAGGCGGCAGGTTGAGATGAAAGGGAGAGATGAGGGTTAGGGTTTTTGTTTTCTATATAGTGATGGTGTTCTTCAGTAAATCCAAAAAAAATGGTGGATGGTGGTGTCCATCAGTATAAGTGGTGTGTTATTTAGTAGCAACCTTTTTTTTCCTTTATTTTATTTTATTTTCTTGTTTTTTTAACCCTTAACCCTCCCCCACCCCATGCTGCCATGGATTACCCTTGAATTGGAGGTAAAGGCCAACTAAAATGTTGCAACATTTAGTTCAGTTTGTAATCTTCCTTTCTTCTTGGAGTCATCTTGTTATAATGGAGTTGAACGTTGTATAATGTATCTATTTAGCCCATGGAAATCAATAATAGAAGAGTCAAAAATAATATCTCAAAACTAAGTGTTATCCAAATCTATCTCGTTAAATTGTTTGCTCTTGTTCTATTTCAAGATAGGAGAACTGAAGAACATACCAAAGTGGTATCAGAGCCATGACATATATTGACATGTTGAGCAATTTGAGCAATCTGTAACATCACTCTCAATCAGCCAAAAGGTGTTTATGAACAATATGACTAAACTAATCACTAAACTCGTACTTAAGGAAGATCAATTGTCAGGTCAATTTGGCAAATAGAGTGGAGAGCTATCAAATGCTAAACTCGCGGACTAATTAATGGGGGTCGAAATTTTGGCAATGTAGTGTCTCAAGGTTCTGGTGTTTTAGGCTTTTCTGCTCCAAAGCTGATTAAGTTAGATTTTCCTCGCTACAGTTGATATGAAAATCCAACTAATTGGTTGTGTTGCATAGAGCATTGTTTTTTCAATTTCAGCAAACCCAAACGAGTTTCCCTTGCATCCAATCTATGGCCTAACAATAACACCATGTCAAACTAGCCATACGTTCATGTCTGAAGGATGTCTCCAGCGAAACTCCAAAATAGAAATAAGCAAGGCCTTTGTTGAAATTGTGACGAAAAATTCACACAAGGTCACTGTAGCAAGCGGTTGTTTCTCATTGAAAGCGTAAGAACTCAATGGGACTTTGCTTCCCTAATTGTAATGAAATATTCACACTAGATTCACACCTAAAATCTTTTTTCATGCTATTAGAGGAACACATGCACCCAAAACAATGCGAGTTAAGGAAATTATTAGGTGTATTGTTGCTTTCGTCCTTATTGACTCCGGTAATACACAATTTTATTAGTGACGAACTCGCAAATAAGGTGAGATTGGTACCTGATGCAGATTTTACTAACGTAAATTAATAGGCTAATAAACCTAATTGTTATACTGCAAGTGCACAATTGCCTAACTAGTAGACAATGAAAAATATAGGTCGGCCCCACAAGGATTGAAGACACAATAAAAAACTAGAATCAATTTAAAATAATTTAAAATGGGGGTTACTACAATTGAAAGTTTCTAAACTAATGGAATAAAATTAAACAACTAAAAATCGAATTGGTACAGGCAATTGAGAAGTGAACTAAATCATCAAATACACCATAGGTTCTTCGAGAATTATTTAAACCTAACTTAGTGTTTTCATAAAGCGAGAAGCGTTAGAGGTCAACAATCTCTTGCTTGCATCGATGATGTGATCATTAATAACACTAGGATTTTTCTAAATTCCCAATCAATTTCAACAAAAATTTAAATAGCATTGAGTGTCTTGCAATGACACACATAATCATAGGTTTAACACAATTAATTAAAACATGCTTCGAATATTAACAAGTAGTGTTCTAACTACCGATTAGCCTAGATTCCAAGTCCAATATAATCAGCGAAAACAATTCATCAATACCTAGAAATTGACTGTATTTAACAATAAAGTATAACTAAAAAATATATTAAATTAAACGAACTCTAGAAATCCATGGTTTCATCTTCGCCTCAGCGCAGAATTTAGAAACTCATAACAGAGGTGATCACGATGGTGGCGTTGGTCAACTCCATTTCCTCCTCAACAAACGTACTTCACCAAAAGTTGTGGTTGTGTTGGATGGGCTACTGGTGATAAACCTATGGCACTGGCTGGTGGCTGCAAAATGGCGATGGTGGTTGTCGACATGGTCGACGACAATCTGTTGGTAGCAATTGTCTGTGAAGCTATTGTGGCTGTGAGGGTGAGAGGTTGGTTGCTACAAATTGGGTGAGACAAGGAGGTTGTGACGACGATAATCGGTAGTTGACGACAGGTCTGGCAATGAGAAGGAACTGAGTAGACGAGTTGGTAAGACGAGGTGGAGAGTCTTTGTTTGGTGTTTGCAAGGGAAGGGAAAAAAGAGTACATTAATGGAGGAGGGTGGTAGCAGTTGAGAGGTGTGGCTGACTGTCGAGTTGGAGGTGAAGAAATGATGGGGAAGAAAGAAATACGAAATGGAGGGGCTGCTGTGACGAGACAGAGATTCGAAGAGAGAGGAGTCTGCGTCGGTGGCTGATGTGAGGAAGAAGACAGGAGATGGTGACAATATATGTTTTCCGCGTGATGGGGCAATTAGGAAGAGAGGTAATGAAGAAGAATGGTGGTGGATGCTAGGTCCAAAAGAGAGAAGAAGAAGGGCAACCCTTTTGTGGCTTCAAGGGATTTAGGTTGGGCTTGGGCTTGGGCTTAGGTTAAGACGAAGGAATGGGGTTTGGCATTGGATTGTTGCAATTTCACCCGTCGGTTTATACTGCTATTTGAACCAGCCAACTAATTGTTCTCCGAATTGCCGTATTTATACTATTTCATCATTTAAGCTATAAATCCTACAAAAACATAAAAATGAAGTAATTAGAATAAAAATACAATATCTGAAACACTAACAAATATAAGTTATAAGGTAATATATGTATAAATTACGTGAATATCAAATACCCCCAAACCTATATTTTGCTAGTCCTCGAGCAAAACAAAATAAAATCTTAACTCACCTTTCACTGGAATCATCGGTTGCACTTACCTTAAACGTGCAACAAGACTTTGAGCCCATAGATTACCTCTAGTGGACGAGTTATAGTCTAGTGAGGGTTTCCAAAAATGTTAAGCACAAACATTACTGACTTAATAAAAGAAAACCTATTTTCTAAAAAAATTCAAAAACATCGTCATTCTCCTTTATTTTCCTCAAAGGAATCATCTAATTACCAAAATTTTCAAGAAAGCAACAAACTAATAGTGTCACCGTAGTATATCAACAGACTTTGTTAACAATTTAATATTATTTACATGTTAAATAATTTTCATCATCATTCTCAACTTGAAGTGTATGTGTGCATAATCTTGTCAACATAACTCTTCATTTCACAGTAAAAACACAACTAGATAGCTTTTAGAAAATGTGCTTCAACTACAAATTTCTCATGTCACTCATAAATAAAGCACTTAGAAATTGGATCTTTTTCACTCAGTTTATATGTGAGGAAAAGAGTAAATTATGAAAACACAAACATCTCACATACAATTATCATGAAAAAAAGATTTTTCAAATAATGAAATGAATATGATCTCAAGGACAGGTCTATCAATTACTTTTGAGAATATAGGATCAAACACCATAGTTCTTGTATATTCAATCTCCACATCTACGAACCGAACATTTACTTAAGATCAATTAGGTATTTATTAGGGTGTAATGGAGCTTAGATTATGGCTAACAAGAATAAAAAAGACTTCAATTTTTTTCGATAACGAGTTTATTGAGGGCACTAAAGAATACACCAATGTCATACACCATTAATTTTTCTTTCTTCTCAATTCTTCATATTTTTCATTTAAAACATCAATTTTTATTTTTATTTTTTTTATCAATGACATGATTTTCCCCTTCTACACAATAAAATATTTCAACTTTGAGGATTCATGGAATATCTAGCTTCAACTCTTTCTATTTACTCATTCCAAAAATATATCTAACTATACACATTCTCAGATAAATTAGGTAAAGATAAAAACATGCAGTAATTTCTCTGGGTATTCTGGGGATATATCACAAAGTAAAGTATAGTTGGGTATTCTGGGGAACTTTGGCTGTTTGGGGTGATTTCATTGTCATTGGATCTATTAAAGAAAGAAAATGGGTGAGGGCTAGACGATATAGAAGAAGGCAGTTTGTGGAATTCATTAGTGAATATAATCTTTGTGACTTTGTTTTTAAAGGGGGGTCTTTTACTCGGTGTAATAATCAAAGACAACCCTATATATCTAGGATTGATAGATTTCTACCTAGCAATGATTGAGTGGATCACTTTCCTGATCTTAGTAAACTTCCACTTGAAAAGGGAGGGTCTGATCACCATGCCATTTGTCTCAAACCCAATATCTCCCTCTTTGGTCCTAGACATTCATGATTATTGGGTCTCTTTTGACATCCAATGCAGGAAAGGTTTTGTTCTCTGGAAGAAACTCAAAATGTTTAAATGTTTCATGAAAGTGTTGAACAAGGAAGTGTTTGGGAAGCTTCACTCTCTCACTGAAAATGCTCAAGCTAGTCTTCACACCCTTGATTTGATGGAGGAGGATAGAGACTTGACTGATACTGAGTTCGGTCAAAGAATTGAACTCAAAACTGAAATTAACAAGCTTCTTATGAGAAATTTGTTCTGGAGGAGGGCAGGGGCAAAGGAGGGTAGATTTGGTAATTATTGTTCCAATTATTTCACAAGATGGAAAATTATAGAAGAATCTCCAATTCTATCTCACACCTTCAAATTGAGAGAGAGACTATTGTGAATCAGAAACTTATTTCTTATCATATTCTTTAATTTTTATAAAGATCTTCATACTGAGATTCTGTTTGGAGACCTATTATTGATTTGGCTTTGTTCAACACTCTGGATGTTGTGTCCTCTTCCTCTTTGTAATCATGTGATTCTTGGCTTGCAAACCTAGAGGCTGATGTGGCATTTGATATTTTCCTAGTGATTTATTCCTTACAGGTTGGGATTTTATGAAAGAGGATATTATGGGGGTGGTAGAAGATTTCAACAACAACTCTTTCCTTGAATGGACACTGAATACTACTCTCATATCTCTGATTCCCAAAGTGAAAGAGCCTTCGTCAATTGTGGATTTTAGACCTATCAGTCTTCTGAATTCCATTTATAAAACCATCTCCAAGGTTTCGTCTTGTAGGCTCAATTATGTTTTTTGACAAATTATCTCTCCTTTTCATTTTGCTGGAATTGGTGATAGGCAACTCATTGATGGGGGTTTGATTGTCATTGAGATTATTGATTTTAGAATAAGAGACCAAAAAGCCAGGTCTGATCTGATGTTCAAAGTTGAATTTGTCTCTTGGAGTTATCAAAATTTTTTTGTCTACCTTTAGTTTTTGAGATAAATGGAATGCTTGGTTCCACACTCTTGTTTCTTCAGCTTATTTCTCCATTGCTATCCTCGGCTCTCCAGCCGACAATTTCAAATCTAGTAGAGGGATTAGACAAGGAGATCCTCTTTCTCCCCTTTTCTCTTTGGCTGCTGAAGGGCTATCTGCTTTAATATCTCGGGCTCAAAAAAATGTGGGCCTCATTCATGGTTTCCAGGTCTATAGCACCTCCCTATCCATTGCCTTGTTGCAATATGTTGATGATACTGAGATCTTTATTGGTGCCTGCATTGAAAAGGTTTTGGTTATGAGTGACTCGTTGCTATGGTTTATAGTAATTTTGGGGCTGAAGGTGAATTTTTTATAAATCTATTTATCAATTAAATATTGAAAACATGTTTGAGTAACTGGAAGAGTAAATACATCATCAAGGCGGGTAGAGCTACTCTTCTTCAAAACAATTGCCTCTATTCTTGTTCATATGATGTCTTTGTGTGTCATTCTTGTTTCAGTTGCCAACTAAGTTGAGAAATGCATGAGAAGGTTCCGTTGGGGGTTTTTTTTCCTAATTTTAAGAACCACTAAGGTATACCAACCAAAATCTAGAGGGGGTTGGGCCTTAACACTGTTCCCCTGTTGAAGTGGATTTGGAGCTTTGGAACTGAAAATGAGGCACTCTGGAGACAAGTATTGTAGAGTAAAATTCTTGCATTTTTCTTGAAATTTCTTAGGGTTCTATGTTTCCTTCTCATTCTGATTTCTTGGTGTTCTTGTTGTTTTGCAGGTGTTAAAGGAAGAGTCTTGTTTGGTGTGAAATTCTCCATTTTTACAAGTTTCAGGTTTGTTTTGACCTTTGGAGTTTTTGCTCCTCTTTAAGCTCTCATTATCTTTTGCATATTTGCCCTTTAGCGCAATTATGAAGAGATAATTTCTTTATATGTCTTTGTAACATATTGTCATTGAAAATACAGAAGCTGTGGGTTTTGAAGGATAAAGCTTTGGACTTAGTTTTGCCGTAGAGAGGCAGAAAGTTAGTTCTGCAAACACTTCTTAAGGTTTGGATAAACTTCAACCTCATTTCCCTTTTGAATGTAATGTTTGAAACTAAAATTTTGAATTTGAACTTATGGTGTATGACCTGAAAATTTGCTAAATCACTAAAGTGTACATCAGAAGCAAGCTTACCATCAAAAAATAAATGATTCAAAGATTCAGTACTAGGTCGATCACAACACCTACATCTCGCGGCTAAGCTAAATCCACACCTTTGAAATTCCCCATCCACTGGGACACCCATTCGCAATAATTTCCACAAAGATAGAAATTCTAGATGGTGGAATGGGTTGCCAAATCTTAGTAACTCATAAGCAGAACGGATACTAAAAGTCCATCCGAATCCGGAGTCCAAACACATTCATCATCGCACTGCTTCTTTCCACAAATTTTGTCTTCGAAAAGACTATGAGCCAATTCTCTAAAGTTTGGTTTAATTAATTCAAAACCCCAATTCCTCACTTCTCAAACTGTAGGCCATTTTCCTTGACTGACTAATTCATCCGACCTTCTAAACGTAGCCACTAAATTCTAATTTTCTGTGAAGAAACTGGAATTGCCTTTGCTAATACACCAAATTGAGTTGTTCGTCACCACGGGTTTGCACATCAAAACCTTTTTAATAAAGGGAGATGCCCTATTTTTTTCTAATTGGCTGCTTAAAGGGACCCCAGGTTTCCAATATTTCCTTCTCATGAAATTCGCCCATAAAGAATTTGAATTAAGCAAGTTCCACAGAGCCTTAACTCGAAAAGCCTTAATAACCACTATTACATTTCTAACACCCAAACCTCCTTCAACCTGTGGCATACAAATCTTGTCCCAGGACACTCATTTTTTCCTCAGCCTGCCTTCATAATCTCCCAAGAAAAAATCCGCTAGCAGACTTTGAACCCTTGACAAAATCTTCTTAGGCACACTAATATCACTTAAAGTATAAACTAGGATAGAACTGAGGACATGCTTGATCAAAATCAACCTACCCCCCCAGATAAAAGTTTCGCCGTCCAACCCTGATTGCGCCTTTGGATTTTGTTAACTAGATCTTGAAAGTACGATATTTTACTTCTACATTGAAAAATAGGGACCCCTAAATATTTCATGAGGGACCCTTTATATTGAAATCCTGATAACTTCTTCATAGCTACTACTCTCTCCGTCGTAGCCTTTTCCTCCAACATAACGGAGCTCTTCCCTGCATTGATTTTTCGACCTGAGGCATTACTGTATCTGTCCAAAAATTTCATGCACCCTAAAACTAAGGTCTTTCTACCATTAAAAAATATTAACGTATCATCTACATAAAGAAGGTGAGTTATTGGCCTGCAAGCTCTAGGCGTATAGTAAAAGCCTATTTTTGCTTTGTTAAAATCCACTTTTAGTCCCCTGCTCAAGACCTCAGAAGCAATGATGAATAACAAAGGCGAAAGAGGATCTCCTTGTCTCAGTCTTCTAGAAGATTTAAAATAACCCTTATAAACTCCTTGCAACATAACCAAAATCCCACAATTAGCTATACAATTAGATATAATATGGCATACTCTGTTATTAAAACCAAACCTTCTGAGAACCGATAAAAGAAAATTCCATTCTAGACGGTTATAAGCTTTCTTCATGTCAATCTTAAGCACCACATTACCGCCAAAAGCCCTAATAGACCCCCTTCTCACAAAGGCCCCTTGCTTCTGGGCTACCATTTCTGGCAACAAAATTTCTAATCTACTGAAAGGAAGTTTACTGAAAATTTTATAAATAACATTGCAAATACTAATAGGGCGGAAGTCTGCGAAAAAACCTGGATCATCCCGTTTAGGGATCAAAACTATCAAGTTAGCTGAGAAAGCAGAAGGAAGAGCCTCACCTTCAAAAAATTGCACAACTGCTGCCCATATGTCAAAGCCCACAACCTCCCAGCAAGTCTAAAAAAACCAGCCGTAAAACCATCCAGACTTGGCGCACTATTTTTCGGAATATCAAAGACGACCTGTTTAATTTCTTCCATAGTAGAGCTTTTAACTAAGTCATCACATCTAGAGGTAGACATAATCTCCGAAATTCAACCAAGCAAATCAGTATCCACCACAGGAGCTCCTTGAGAAATCAGAAGACTGAAAATACTCATTTGCTTCTCGAAGAATTTCCCTCGGATCTGAAATTTCCCTCCCACAAAGTAAAGTGATACGCGAAATAGCCTTTCTTTTTTGCTTTGATTTAACAGAAGCAAAAAAAATTTAGTACAAGCATCCCCCTCCTTGAACTCTTTTTCCCCTTATTTCTAGATCAAGTAGAGCTCTCATGCATAAGGGCTAGCCTATACTCCGTCTAGTGACTCAAATTGCAACATGCATTCACATCCCAATTAGCATAAACATTTAGCCCATTATTCTCATTATCCTCTCATCCAGCCAGAAGAATAGTTTTCCACTATTGCATCTCGTCTTCCAATGCTCTCATTCTACTGAATACACTACCAAACACATTTTTATTCCAATGGATGAGCGATCGCCTTAACATTTTTAACTTAACATCAACTATGTCAATAGGAAAACTCGGATAAGTCACCCACATATTAAGAAAACGGAAAAGCGCAAAACTCGTTCTCATCTGGGTTGGCTTAGATGCCAACATCGGGGAGTGATCAGAAAATGTACGATTTAAATGGTCCACTTTTGGGTTAGACAGAACTGACAACCACGCAGAATTAACAAGGACTCTATGTAACTTGGCCCATATGGTCTCTACCTCTCCTGTTATTACACCAGGTGAGTCTGGGTCTCGTGAACCCACAATCAAGCAAGCCACAGTTTCAATACAATCTAAGAAGTTGTCCATACTGGCAATTGACAGCTCTACCCTCAACCTTTTCTTGTGAATTGATGTAAGTATTAAAGTCCCCTCCCACCATCCAGGGTAAATCACATATAAATGCAAAATCTTCCATGTTTGACCAAAGTTCCCTTCTCTCCTCAACAAAACATTTAGCATAAACAAAGGAAATCATAACAACTCTAGAAGTTGAATTTGTTACCTTGCAATGAATGATCTGATCCGACATATCCATTATAGAGACAATTAAATATGCATCCCAGAAGATCCACATCTTTCCACCTACCGCTTTGTTCAAAGAAAATCATGTTAACTTTACATCTTTTCACATATTTCTTTTTGAAGCTGAGCCTTCTATATGACTTGCAGTAACAGAATTCAAGGGAGATACTCTAGCATTCAAATCTGTGATTTTTCCAACTTTTGCACCTGCTGGAGATGAGATCAAACTCTCCACTTGATCCTTTGATTCGTCCTGCACCAGAAGAGCTTTCTTTACCTCACTGATCTTGTACCCAGCCTCAAGAAGTCCTTCACAATGGTTCTCTGTAAAAATTTGCTTTACAGGGGAAACCACCTTTCAAATACTTACTTCTGTTTTATCTCCCATAGGATTCTCCATTAAAGCCTCATATTTATTTCCCAGAATAATTTTTGAAGAGCTCTCACCCACCGACTTCTCACCCCCTTCGCTAATTTCAACACCTTGACTATTCTTTGCACTGCTCGTGCCAATGTCTACCTTTGTGTCTCTCTATTTTTTGACAACTGGAACGTAAATTTGCTTGGCGGGTTTGAGTTTTGCTCTATTTCTCTCCACTTTCTCATCCTTCTCCATTGGAATAACGTTCGTAGTACCCTTTTGAACAAGCTTTCTCCTACAATAGGCCTTCTGATGCTCATTAATGCACAATGATCACAATATTTGAATCTCGGATATTCTACTTTCTGCCAGAAGCCCTTGTTATTCACCCTATCTATCCAAGCTCTTTTAGGAAGCTTACCCACTAGGCTTATCTCCACACAGATATGGGCAGCACCCGAGTGTGATAGACATCTAGTGTGGTCATCCATGCGAAGAAAATCACTGAATGAACTCCCTATAGCTTTCAAGATTGGGAGATGAAAAATATGCAAAGGCAAGTTTGGGAACTCTACCCACAACGGAACCGATATTGGATCTGCTTTCAAACTGAAACCATCATGCCAGCAAAAGGCTTTGAATCGAACTCGACGGATCAAGAAAGAATCCCTCGAGAGCACATTTTTTTGCTTCAGCTTCAGATTGTAGACATACCAAAACATGACGTTGATCAAGTAAACCCATCGAAAAGTCGCCTAAGATTCCCCAAGTTCTATGGATAGAGTCTTGGTTATCTTCCACTATAGGTCTACAACTAGAAAACTTAAGCACTATTACGTGTTTTTCCATAAAAGCTTCTCCTCGAACCTCATCCGACGCCGTTAAACCAATTGCTAGATCTCATTCTTTTTTAAACCTAGTTCCTTCCACAGGCAATTCTTTGATTTCCTCTACAAAAAATTTGCAAAGGATCTGAGCAAAAGAGGGTTTAGGACCCTCTTCCGTGTTCCCCCCAATCCCCGTTGGAGGAGGAGCCTCCTTGGCGGCTTGGGGCGCCGCCATAGGAAAAATCAAACAACCTAGAAGAGGTCAAGATCACAACCAGCAAGATGGCGCATGACCAACAATCGATGGCCAACTAGCAAGAAGACGACTTGTTTTTTTACCAAACCTTGGCAACTCTAACCTAAACTTCGTATATTTCTCAAGCCAGTCTTGTGAAAACTCTTTTTTTTTCACGACTTCTGATTTTCACTTTGTTCCATCAAGAGCCCCTATGAATACCTATGTATTATTGTCTCCAAAACAATTGAAACAAATTAAAACTCAAACTAAGAAATAACTAAACAAATTTATTATTAACCTGTAAATTTTAAACTAACAAAAGCTACAAATGAACAAACAAATAATCAAGTAATTCCTAACTTTTGTTCCTCAACAAAGAAAATTAAACCTAAACTACAACTAGTGAAATAACCCTACACTTCGATTGCACCGTTGCAATTCCCGAAAATGAAGCAAAAAACTTAATGCATTTTGTATTAACTTAAATTAATAGGCTAATAAACCTAATTGTTATACCACAAGTGCATGGTTATCTAACTAGTAGACAATAGCAAATATGGGTTTCGAAGATTGATAAAAAACTAAAATCTATTTAAACTAATTTAAAATGGGGGTTACTGTGATTGAAAATTTCTAAACTAACATAATAAAATTAAATAGCTAAAAATCAAATTGGTAAAGACAATTGAGAAGTGACCAAGGCATCGAATCCACCATTAGTTCTTCAAGAATTGTTTAAACCTAACTTACTGTTTTCATAAAGCAAGAAGCGTTAGGGATGAACAATCCTTTGTTTGCATCGATGATGTGATCGTTAGCAACACTAGGTTTTTTCTAAATTCACAATCCATTTTAGCAAAACTTTAAACACCTAGCATTGAGTGTCTTTCAATGGCACATACAATCACAAGTTTAAGATACTCAATTAAAACATGCTTCGAATATTAACAAAAAGTGATCTACTCACTGACTAGTCAAGATTTCAAGTCCAATGTAATCGGTGAAAGCAATTCATCAATATTTAAACAATTTATTGTATTTAACAATGAAGTACAATGAAAACAAATTAAATTAAACAAACTCTAGAAACTCATGGTTTCATATTCGTCTCGGTGGGAGATTTAGAAACTCACGGCGGATGTAATCGCGATGGTAGCATTGGTCAACTCCATATTCTCCTCAATGAACATGTTTCACCAAAAGGTGTGGTTGTGTATGATGGATTGTTTTCGAAGAAGTTATGGCGATGCCTGGTGGTTGGCAACATGGTTGACAATGGTCTGCTGGTGGTGATTGTCTATGAAGGTGTTGTGGATGTGAGGGAGAGAGGCTAGTTGTTGCAAATTGGGTGAGGCTATGAGGCTGTGATGACATCGATCGGTTTTTGTTGGGTCTAGTTGTGAGAAGGAACTGAGAGAGAAGAGCTAGTGAGATGAAGTGGAAAGTCTGTGTTCGGTATCTTGCGTGGTGTTTCCAAAGGAGAAGAAAATTAGAGTGGCGATGATTGTCGTTGGTTGTGTATGTAGAGATGGAGGTGGCGAGATGATGGGGAGGCAAAGAGAGACGAAAAGGGGTGGACGTGATGGAGGGGTTGCTG
Organism: Berberis vulgaris; assembly: GCA_963556465.1. NCBI lineage: Eukaryota > Viridiplantae > Streptophyta > Magnoliopsida > Ranunculales > Berberidaceae > Berberis > Berberis vulgaris. Next base: position 55,807,649 of record OY747136.1, on the reverse strand, counting down.
CGACGAGATTGAGAGGTGAAGATAGACAAGTCTGGGTTGGTGGATGATGTGAGGAAGAAGATAAGACATGGTGACGAGTTGTGTTTTTGAGTTATGTGGCTGTTAGGAAGAGAGGTAAGAAAGAATAAAGGTGGTGGCTATTAGGTCCAGAAGATTGGATTAAGAAGGACAACCCTTTTGTGGCTTTAAAGGATTTAGCTTAGGCTTTGGTTTGGTGTTGCACTTTTATTAAACTAATAAATTAGCTTCTAAATGTACGTTTTAGCTCGCAAGTGCACAAGATTAAGTAAATAGTATAGATAACAAGAACGAGATCATTCCCACAAGGATTGGGTTAATTGTGTTTAAAACAGCTTTCCTAACACTACTACTTTCATGAAACCTAAAAATTAATTGATTATGAAAAAATAATGAAGAAAACTAAATGTAAAACTAATAGGTTCAAATAATGAAAAAATAAGTTTGGGATTTGATATCCACTACTAGTCATCTTCATTTGAATAACAACATACACAATCGATGCAGTCAATTTTTGCTCCCTGTTTTTACTTTGTTCCGCTGACCTGCATAAGTAACGCATGTGAGCCATGGACCACCGTTGTGGTGGCCAACGACATTCCGATGCTAAAGTCAGACAAGGATCTGAGGAAGGTGTAATGCTGTAAACAGAGAATTTGTAGCGTACCTTAGTTTACCAACCTCATGTCTTATTTATAGTGCAGGAGTCCTGGTTCGACCTGGCCATCGATAACGTAGTTTAAGAAGGAGATCTTCATGGAGATTCTTCTTTAATTAAGAGTTGTACTGTAGGAGGGAAGTTTCCCATTAGCCTTGTGTTCCTAGATACGAGGGAGATAGTTCCATATCTGAGGGTATTTCATAAGAGGAAGTTTTCCTGTGTGATATGTACTCTGGTATTTGCTTCCTAGTTGGAAGCAGAGAGTTGTTGTAGTTTTCTGTCCGTAGCTGATCTTCGAGATACTTGCCTTAGTAGGGCTTACAGGTATTGAGGATACCCGTGAGACATACGAGTCTACCAGGCTGTGAGAGCTCGGGTCCGCCCGGCGGACTGTATTGGGCAGGCTTGGAACTGCTTGGAATGAATCAGTGCTGGGCTGAGGCCGAAGCTCGTAATTCCTCGAGATCATCATGACACATGTATGGCTCAGGGATGTGACCGTTTTGGTGGACCATCAGCTACTCATCCCGAATTAGTGGGCCGTCACATCGATTCGCTAAGTCATATCTTGAATAGATACGCCTCTCATGATGATTGAGTCTGAATCACTTGCTTGAGCTATGTGCTACATTTAATGAACGTGCGTTGGTTCAGTGGAAAATAGGCTGAAACCAATCCCTATTTAGGTCATTCGTTGTGCGAAATTCGACTCTTCTATTTTTTTTTGCTTTTGAAGATACTACACTGTTCATATTTTTCATGACTCAACAAAACCTTCTTGATGACGCAACCTTGGCTAGGGGCCTGAAGTTTTTCGAAGACGGGTTGCTTTTCGAGCCTGGCCTTGCTAAAATTTGTATAAAGTTTGGGTCCTGATGACCTGCCATTGTCTCTCCTGAAGGGTGACCAGATGCCAATGTCGCCACTTGCGGGGTTAATTTGGTTGCATCGTGGGATGCTTCGACCTGGAGTGCGTTTTTCTATTCTGGATGTGATTTGGGAATTTTTGGACCTCATTGGGATTCCTCCGACTCAGTTGGGGCCTAATGGGTATAGGACTATCCTTCTCATTTTGATTAGAGCGAAGGAGGCTAATGTTCGCGTGACTCCGCGAGTAATCCAGTTGCTAACTTCTCCTTGGTAGAAGAGTTACGCCGTCTGTAAAATGACGACGCCGGCTTGTTTTGTGAATCTGCCTGATGACTTCAAGTTCTAGCAGAAGTATTGCTTTTTAGCTCCTGCGGATTCAAAGTACTTCCGGTTCAAGGGTCGTTCTCTCAAGCGAGAGTTCAAACCACTTCGTAAGTGAAAATTTTCTCTTTGGTTTCGCTGTGCTTGATTGTGTGCTAATCATTGCTTGTGTTTTTTTACTTGAAGATTTCCCACTACTTCTCTTACCCTAATAGAGCAAAACACTATGGAGACGCTCCACGACTAGTAAATGAGGAATGTGGTGGATGTCATATGAGTCCCAACTTCATTCGTAGTGGGTTGTGGGACAACTGGCACGTAGCCCCCACTCTCTACCAAACATCGCAGATCAAGCCAAAAGATGGGGCCCCTTCTAAGAAGAAGTAGGACTGCTAGGGCCAAAGCTCATGTTTTGTCTGACACGGAGGAGTCGTCTGAGATGTTTTGCCTCTTTTGTGAGTTTGAAGAGGTCCCGTATCAGAACTGGATTTTCTTCAGCATGACCCTCTCCAATGAATGAAGAGTGTGAGTCTAATCGGTCTGTTAAAGCGGAGACTAGTGTATCCGGCTAGGAGAAAGACTACCTGCGATTTGCCGGGGTTGAAGACAGGTCGAACCATAGTGATGCACAGGCCAAAGCTTTGAGTGAGCGGCTGATACGGGTTGCAGTGGCAGCTTCTCTCGGTGCTGATTTGTGCAGGACTGTTCTAATAGAAAGATCCTGTGAAGATCCCCGTCTGAGGTTGTGGAATATGATCGTCCCATTGGTGTGTTGTCTGATAGTGGTCGTGGTTGCATAGGCCAAGTTTCTTGTACTCCGCATTGTTCATCGTCTCATTCCAGGCCACATCTCGAGGTGTTGGAGGGCCCTTTGGATAATTTGCTTCCTCCGGATCCTATTGAGTCGTCACGCAGTAAAGAGTCAGTTGCTCGTAACAAGGGAAAAGTTGTAGAGGAAAGCCTGGGGACAGTGGTGCCGGCGTGATTCCTGACCCAAGAAAGCTTCATCCAGACGCGCGGATAAGCCTATTTGCACCGGACTTGGAAAGGATGAGCACTCAAGACTTGGTAAGGAAGCATATTAGCAGACGTCCTAGCTAGCTGATGGATTAAGCTCCAAAACCCGGGGAGGATACACTAGAGGGGTGTATGGATAAGGGCTTAAAGTACCTTATGCTGGGTATGTCTCACTTGAGCCAGGTGGTCGTTGTTGGGACATAAGTAGAGGCGGCTTGTGAGAGGGTATACACCATGGAGCGTGTCTCCTTGCATATGCAGGCGCTATATTCTAACGTGTTTTATGAAATTGAGCAGCTACAAAGCTAGCTGAGGAGAAGAGGTTGGAGCAATCTGTCGTGGCTGCTGTGACTCAGAAGGCAGTCTGGAAGCCCTTGAGCGTAATCTAGCGGAGGCGGCGTTCAAAATAGACAAACTCAAGCAGGAGTTGGGCCGGACTTGCCAAGATTTAAAGGTCGCATAGAAAGCTGCGGCTGAGGCAAGAACTGCATTGCGGTCTTTCGCTGAAGAGAGTACTTTGAAGGAGACCGACTAGACCGCTCAGAAGCAGCAACTAGAGGCCGATGTGAAGTTCAACGCTTGGGAGGTGAGGAAGATCGAGGACCGGCTCGAACTGGAAAAACATGAGCTCAGTGCTGTGAAGAGTAGTCTGGCTACATAGCAGTATCAGATTGACGGGCAGATTGGCAAGCTGGAGCTGCTAGAACATGAACTGGCTGAGCAAAGGCGCGAGAGGAAGAACTTCTACAAACACAAGGCAAGTGCGAGTTCCGCTAGAACATACATGGTAGGCTGGAGCTACTACGCTGATGAAAGAGGAGCATCCGGAGTGGAATCATGGCCAATATAAGAAGATGTCGTACGTAGACTTGTCCGTTGCTTTTGCGTCCTCAGACAAAGAGGGCGGTTCGGACCCTGATGCTCAGGTCGTGGCGTGTGTAGATGCGACCCTATTCCTTCTTTCGTAAAGCTTAGCTCTTTTGTCTTTGTACCTTCTCCTGATAAGGAGTAAACTTTGTATACTTGTACCCTTTTTGTTCTGACCATTAATGAAAACAGTTTTATCCGTTTTGTGCTCGTTGTCTTTATTGTATGTTTTTCATTCCGCCATGTCATCTTGCTTTGGCATAGGCTACTTGATTCAATGGGACGTCGAGTGGTCTATCTGAAGTAGAGAGCTTGACCGCTTGCGTTGTGAATGACTCAGGATCATTGTTGTGCATTCATGTCTGACAGTGGACATGTCGCGGTTAGTTTAGCCGAGGGCAGGGCTCCCAAGCTGTGTATCGTCCTCAAGGTAAGTTGTTGAAGGCTTACCTCGCTTGTCTAATGTGTAGCCTACAATTGCTACTACGGGCGAGTTGCGATAGTCGAGCGTACACGTTAAAGTGTTTGTACCGAGTTGGGTGTCATATGCTCGAGTTGACACACTATGTAGCATTTATCCGGGCACTGGCCGAACGATTTATGTGTCTGCGTAAGTAGCCTTTGCTGATAATAGAATGCTAGTTTGTTTGAGCGTGAGGATACTGACTCAGCTGAGATTAATCTTTGCGGCCCCTGTTTCGAAGCAGAGCAGTGGTCGTGTGGCGAGCTGTTTGGGGCTCCCGACTTTCGAACCATCTATGTTTGAACAGTGTGGACTACAGGTTCGGGGAGCAATGATTTGGCGACTACTCTAAAGAGCGATAGTCACGTGGTGAGCCATCGACATCAGTCAGGCACTGACTAGTTTCCTACCTTGCGAATCATCTATACCCGCATAGTGGGGGCTACATGTTTGAGACGAAGGGGTTTGGCAACCAGACTGAAAAGCAGTGGTGAGACTTCGGAATTAGTTCGGGACTGACTAGACTCCTACCTTCCAAATCATCTACACTCGTGTGCATCAATCTACAAATTTGGGGGTTTTTGACGGCCACGCTGGAGCGCAACGGTCCCATGGCGAGCCATCAGAATCAGTTCACGGCTGACTAGGCTCCCACCTTCTAAACTATCTACACCCGCACAATGGGGGCTACAAGTCCAGGGTTAGTAATTCGGCGGCCACACTGAAAAGCAGTGGTCCCGTGACGAGCCGTCGGAATCAGTTCGTGACTGACTAGGCTCCCACTTTCTAAAATTATCTACACCCGCATAATGGGGGCTACAAGTCCAGGGTTGGTAATTCGGCGGCCACGCTGAAAAGCAATGTTCCTGTGGCGAGTCAACGAAATCAATTCGAGACGGACTAGGCTCCCACCTTCCAAACCATCTACACCCGCGCAGTGGGAGCTACGGGTCTGGGCTTTGATCAGAAGCTTTCGTTGCCAATCTTCACCACCTAGGCTTACCTGATCGGGTTCGACAATCATTGACCACGAAGGGGGCAACGATCACTGGAAAGTCATCATCACCAGGCATGATAGCGCTAATTAGACTCCCACTTCCTAAATCATCGAGATCCACACTGGGCGGACTACGTGTTGGCACATACCAGAAGTCATCTTCATCGGCCTTAGCTGACTAACGTTACCCAGTTAGAGAGAGGTTCCGCCTATTTGAGGGCGTGCAAACCCATGTCTGCTAGCGTCGCGCACTGTGTAGACAAAATTACTTTAAATTAAACAGCGATCCGTAGGTACGATCTGTGAGTCAAAGCTGACTTAGATTTCTAGTGCTCGTGCCAAGCATGTAGGAGAATATTGTTTGAATAGTGGGCCGAGCCTATGGGCTTACAGAGGAAGAACTAGTGTTTCTTGCATGGCTGCGCTATGTGTACGGCGTAGATCATGCAGTAACACGCATACGACGTAGGCTGCGGGATGGTTGAGTATCGGTTATTCTCCCTCAATTGATGGGGTTGCGTACATCGCCATTAATTGGACGAACATGATCTGTGTAGTTTCCTCGGGAATCGCTATTTCCTCGTTTTCCATACGGTATCCAATGCTTGAGAGTTAATGTTGGGGCGCCCGTTTGGTGAACCATCATGTCTATATAATGGTGCTCTTCCATCGTTGTTGAGACTATATTTCGTAGAGCGTATCTCCTGTAATTTTCTTGCTTGAAGAAAATGCTTTGGGTTTTTCAAAGGCTGAAAGGGAATCTTCCTCTCTAGGGTCTTCGAGTGTTCTCACATTTACACCAGTCAGGCACGATCATAATCATTGTTATGCATGGTCACCTGTTCTAGGTGGGCACGTAGTTGATCTGCAAGGATCTTGTAATTTCTTATCATATTGCGGAGAAGAATTACGCACTCTCTTCCAAGGGAAAAGTTTGTCATTGATGTGCTAGTGCCTTGTCGCTTCTCTATAGCGTTTAATCTCAGAGATAATACCAGCGCCCAACTCCGGATTGGTTGCTTCCACCACTTATCGATTAACCCCATTGTTTCAATTTATGCTGGAATTCGGGACCTCGAGACGTAGAAGAGCTGGACATGGTTCATTGAATTAGGCCATTGACTTCTAGACGCCCCTCTCATCCCTACAGTCGGAGGTGCATGCGAATTGTGTTAGCCTGATACTTGTCCCAATTTCATCTCGTTGAGCGCATCGAGCGCGTGAGTTCACCGTAAATTTCCGCGCTACCCCTGGTTGCCGATTTTGCACCACTTCATACCAAATTTGGGGGGCATGTCTGTCGAGGCGTTGAAAAGTGAACGTGATGTTTCATCCTACTTTTGCTTATCCCAATATGATCAGAGAGGTTACAGAGCGAAATCTTCTTTCGGTACCTTACGTAGTTGGATCGTCTAACCGAGTATTTACTTCATGTCGCACTTAATTCAAATGCTTGTAGTATGTAGTTGATATTCACATAATTATTACATAATATATCCCTTAATTTATATATGTTAGTGTATCAATTAGTATATTTTATTCTAATTATTTCATTTTCATGTTTTTGTAGGAATTTGAGCGTGAACGAAGAAATCGCATTAAGGCAACAATTTGAGGAACGATAAATTGATTGATTCTAGTGGTGGTACAAAGTAGTGGGTCACATGTCTAAACCTAACCCAAACAGACATAGGTCCACATAATTTAACCTAAGCCCAAGTCCGAAAGTTAACCTAAAGCCCAAACCCAACATAGAAGAATAGAGAAAACCTATTTAGAATCTGGGATTTCTCTTTTGGCGGGGTTTTCTTCTTGCTTTTTCCCTCCTCTCTTTTCCAGCCACCACGCCAATCCACCTTGCCGGCGATCCTTGCTCGATAGGAGAACCGACAGTGCGATCATCCCGCCATCACCACCTCACCTCGCCATCACCGCAGTCCTCCTCTTCTTTTTATCCATGGTCCTTCATCTCAACTTCTGCGTCAACACAACCACGCACAACCACCTCCCTTGTCCGTGTTGCAAACCACCGTAACAACACAGCCCACGACCCCCCTGTTCCTCTCTTCTTCCCCTGTTTACGTATCTCTCTCTTCACCATGCCACCGTCCAACATCCACACCTCCTTGCACCACCGTCAGACTCCACCTCCTCCACTTCCTTGATCTCAACCTCACCTCGCCATCACCACCGAAACAAACCCATACACACCACCTTGCAGCCAGCCGTCACCACCACCGACTCTCTCGGCCTTCCTTCCTGTTTCCCCCTCTCTTTCTCATTGTTTCCCTCTTTCACGACCACCGTCACAAGCAGCGCAAACAGCCAACGCACGGCCACCTCGCAACAGAGCTTCCCCTCTCCACCTCGCAATAGGGAGCACCGACCTTGTTTCTCTCGGCCGTTCTCGTCTTCCTTCTCCTCTTTTTCTATCTCTCGTGTCTCTCTCACCATCTATCTATTTTTTGCAAGGGAGCTTCACCGGAGAAGAAGAACCGAAATGAAGCAGCAGCGGCGGAGCAGGTCGCTGCTATCTGGAAATGAAGACCAGAGGAAAAGAGGATGGAACCAACTATTTTCAAAATAGTTGGCTATTCACACCCCATAAATCGACTTGTTCAAGGATGTTTATGCCCTACCTAGCAATGAGGTGGTTGTGAAGTGCCATGTAAGTTTTCTTCATTTTGCATTTTGTGCATGTTGTCGCTTCTGTTGTTTTAAAAGTTATTAACTTCTAATGTTATAACTTTTTTTAATGAAGAAATTGATGGTAGAGAGAAAGGATGCCTACATGGAGCAAGTGGCCTCGCAGCATCCCTCGAAAACTTTGTTTGAGTAGCACAATTGATCATCCTGATGCAAGATTACTATTTTGACAAAGACGTTGGACTCTTTGGATCCGAGACCTGAAAAGATTGTTCGGGGGATGGGGGAAAGTTAGAGTTCGTGAGGTCACACCCCATCTTGAGTTTCAACGGTCAGTCGGAATCGTTTCAGTGCTAAGTCAAGAGTGGAGGATACAGAATGAGCTAAATTCCGCCAAAGCGCGTCAGGTAGAGCGGGAGGCCCGAGAGGTTGAAAGGGAGGCAGAGGGGCAGGCCTGAGAAAGGGAGCAGAAGGCCCAAGAGTCAACTAGGTGGAGTATGTTATTAAAGGCTCTTCAGCAGTCGAGGATTAATTTGTCAAACCTCTCACTACCATAGACGAACCATCAGCAACCCTAGCCCTAGAAAATGTACCGACATGTTTATTTTTAATTTGTAATGGATACAGTACGGTTTCAATTATTAATTTGTAAAGTTAATTGTATTACCTAAATTAACAAAATCACAATCCATATCAAACCTCTATGCACGAGACAGTTCAATTAATAAATGTTTTAACTTTAATTAAAATAAATATTTGAATAAAAATATTTAAAATTATTAAACTGAACTTTAAGCGACAAAATTTTCGTCGAACAAGAATAGATCGAGCATGTTTGGAGCGATGGAACCTGTCGTTGCAACGTTAGAGCGACGAATATTGTTGTCGCGCAAATGTAATCTTGAACGACAAACAGGTTCGTCACCATTTGAGTTAAGCCGACGAAGTTTAATGCGATGAAACTTAATCGCAAAAGGCAATTTTGCACGACGAAACGTTATATTTCCAGTGTCGAAAACGATGTTGTGCAAAACTTTATTACTTGATGAATTCTTTTGTAACAAGCTTTGCTGTCATCGCTCAAAATGACTCTGAAACAACAATGGTTTTTTTTTTCGTTCACGCAAATGTTTGCGGGGCAAACTTGAGGCAATGACTTTTACGCAACGAATATTTAGTCGCCCAATATCTACGGCAACAAATAATTGTTTATAGCGGCAAAAGGAAAGGAAAATGCCAATCCCATGGGACTTCTACAACACCTACTAGTGCCAATTCAAGTATGGGATGATATCTTAAGTGATTTTATTGATGGTCTGCCATTTTCAAAAGGGGAGTCTACCATATTTGTTGTTGTAGATCATTTATTGAAATGCCCACTTCATTGCTCGATCTCATCCTTACACAGCTGTGAGTGTCGCTCAAGTTTTTTTAATCAAATATTTAGGTTGCATGGAATGCCTATATCCATCGTAAGTGATCGAGACCCTTCTTTGACAAGTATTTTCTAGAAAGAATTATTCCGCTTAAATGATACCAATTTCAATTTTAGTTCCGTTTATCATCCACAAACTGATGGCCAAAGTGAGGTGGTGAACTGAACCGGTGAAATTTAACTTCAATGGTTTACTTACTCACAACCGAATAATTGGCTCAAGTGGTGTCATGCCTCGATTTTTAGAAAAAACAAAATCCCTAAAATCCATTTAGGATTATCCGATTCCCCAAAGGTCGAGGCATGAAAATTACCTCAAATATGGTAATAGTTGTTGGCGTTGGCTATGAAAAATACTCCTCTAATTTCACTCAAAACCTGTTAGTCCTGAAAACAAAGCTAGTCGGCTACATTCCAAGAAGAATGTACTCAAGAAACCAAAGCCGACTTTGGTCAGCAATTAAGCTGGTATGAGAATCTCAAAATAAAGCACAAATGAATAAAAAAAGTGAAATAATTTCATTTCTTTCCACATTGCTTGAAGATATAGTTGCGATTGGATACCGGTAGTTCCTCACACCATGTGGAGGCAAGCGGCTCACACTAAATAAATTTCTATCAAATACAATAGAATTTATCTTAGTTGTACTTACTTTGTGGAGGTTGACCATGACAAGTCCGACCTGCAGAAATGTTTGTAGACGTGCCATCCAAAATGATATGTTAGAAACAAATGGATTTAATTTCTCAATTAATCAGAATCATCAGTTAAGGGAGTTGGATCCATACATTATTTGTTTTCAATAAATTATTCAATTTCAATGAATTCATCACCCTAGACTATACCACATTCGCAACACCTCTTGCCAAATCTACATGTCAATATGCCTCGATTATATAAATTTAAATTTTTCCGTCATCCACGCCTAATTGGGAACATCATATATGGACATGCATCACCGGATCATGGTAATCACATCATACTAACATCACCTACATAGGCATGAATGCAAGCACATTTATCATTAATTGTATATAAGTTGCAATCCCAAAATAACTAGTTTAACAATGACATCAAACTCATGTGAAATATGTTTAGAATCACATAATGATAATATAGAATTTTGTCCAACTATAACATCAATTAATATCAATAAATAATAAAACTTTATATGTATGTATGTATGTATGTATGTATGTATGATATTATAAAACTAAAATGATACACATGTCAAAGTTTCAAATGATGCATACATTCATAGAATATAAATAGCATATTTGTTTGATAAATAACTTTTGATCAATCAAATATTAATCAAAATCATTATAAAGGTGAGAAATACTCACAATTGGCTAAATCTCTGCATAAGTCAAAATAGAAAAAATAACAAAACTTGAGTACATCAATCATGAATATGTGCACGCACGCCCACAATAACATAGCCTCAGACAAACACCTTTGCACTGCACAAACTGCAAACCTTAGCTGATGTGCATCCTCCCCTACTTGTCCATACAAAAAACAAAGTTTTCTTCCTTTTTTTCTTCTCTCATTCATTTCCTCTCTCTTCATTTTCTCATTTCTTCTTCTCTCATTCCTTTCTTCCCTTCCGTCTCTTCATTTTCTCATTTCTTTTTCTCTCTTTCCCTTCATCTCTTTCTCATTCCCTTATTTGTTTTCTTCTCTTTATTTTTTCTCCTTCATTTTCTTGTTTTTTCTTATTTTCTTCCCTTCTTTTATTCCTCATCTTCATTTTCTCATTTCTTCTTCTCTTATTCCCTTCCTCTCTTTCTTCTTCGGCAACAACTACTCCACATCACCAAATCAACTTTTTCTCTCCCACACCATCTACTTTATCTCCCACACCATGATTTCTTTCCCACACCACCAATAAAACTCAAAATTTGAAATGTTATCACTCCTCCTCTCTATTCATCTTCTTTTCTTCCCTTCTTCTCCCCCTCCCTCTTTTTTCCATCAGATACCGTCATCACCCCCATCATCACCACCACCTCTCCATCACCACTTCTCTACCTCCTGCCACAGCCACCTTTCTCCCTTTTTTTCTCCATCAAGCACCACCACCACCCCGCCACCTCTCTAACCCTCTTTGTCTCTGAAAATAGAGGATTATCCCTTACTTTGGTGTAACTTATATGCTCGATCAAGATCGATTAACAAGATCATCAAACATAAAAATTGTAGTACTCTAACTTATCTAATAAACACAATTTGAATCACTTGAATATGTTTTGAAATGATAAAGTTATGGTCATTTTACTAAAGTCGCGCAAATTTATCCAAAAAAAGTATGCTTTTACCCATTGGCATTAAGCAATGCAAGGATTGGGTGAAACTTTGCCCAGACCAATGCGAGGATTGGGAGAAACTTTGCATTGATCTGGGTGACGTTTCGCCCAATCCTCGCATTGCCCAATGCGAATGGGTGAAAACAGACTTTTTTGGACAGATTTGCGTGACTTTAGTAAAATGGTCATAACTTTCGCATTCCAAAACATTTTCAAGTGATTCAAATTGTTTTTATTAGATAACTTAGAGTACTAGAATGTTTATGCTTTGATCAGCTTGAGAATCGGTACCAATTGAGCACATAAGTTGGCCGAAAATCAAAGACACTGCCCCGTTTTCATTGCAAGAAATGTTTGCGTGACTCAGTAAAATGACCATAACTTGCTCATTTTAAAACATTTTCAAGTGATTCAAATTGTGTTTATTAGATAACTCATAGTAATACAATTTTCATGTTTTGATGAGAGTGAGAATCAGTTTCAATCGAGCATATAAGTTGGCCAAAAGTCAGGGACACTACCCCATTTTCATTGCGCGACTTTAGTAAAATGACCATAACTTGCTCATTTCAAAACATTTTCAAGTGATTCAAGTTGTGTTTATTAGATAACTCACAGTACTACAATTTTTGAGTTTGATGAGCTTGAAAATTGGACTCAATTTAAGGTTTAAATTGATCAAAATTTACCCTATTTTTACGTTTCTATTTTTTTCAAAAACAGTTTTTTGGGTGGTGTGGGTTAGTAGGAAAAAAAAAAGTAAATGGTAGTGTGAGACAATACTTTAGGTGGTGTGGAGAAATCGTTGCCTTCCTGTATGGCACATTAAGCATCCACAATTAATGACTTCCCAAAGTTGCGTTTTGATCAAAATTCAAAACCCCCCACTTTGACTACGATTTAACCTAATATATTTGCACCCCTTCTTTTTATTTGAACTATATAAACTAATCACAACAACTAATACAAACTAGCATGAATAAGAGCAATGTTATATTGTGTTTATTAATTTCTTATTATAATTTGGTAACCCATGTATTATTTATGTACAATTAAATTTTGGTTAAAACAAATCATATGACATCAATAAAATATAAATTTTTTATCGAACTTCAAACAAAGAGGGAAATATAAATTTAGGTAGTTCTAGAAAATTTGGTCGTTACATTATACACTCCTTTACAGGAATCTCATCCCGAGATTTGAAAAGTATGAGTACTAAGTGAAATTCAAAAAAATACAGTTTAGCAAACGAAATACGGTTTGATATTTTTCAAAATACAATTTTGAGTGAGAAATTATTCAGATTTTATATTCACAGAGTATTTACACCATACAAAGCAAGACACCAAGCATGTACAAGCACAAAGCTACAACATGAGTATATCTCTATTGTTTAAACAAGAGCACAAAAATACTAAATTAGAACGTTATACACCAAAATATTTATTAAGATCATCGAAAAAGTATGGGTGTTACAGTATATACACCTCAAAGAAATCTCATCCCGAGATTTGATAAGGGGATAATAAGTTAAGTTATTTAATATAAAAGCTACCACTTACCCAATGGAGCATCACTAGAATCCAAACATAGAGCAACCAACCCTAACTAAATTTTCTAATAACACCCTTTAAGACACAATCATACATAACAATAACAAGCAAGTACCACATGTACATGCACATACTTCATAAAGACAAACACACAAAAGATATTTTATAATTATTTTGGTTAGTATAAGAAAATACGGGGCGCTACATGTGGTTAGTTTGGGAAGAGTATTGTTATTAAACGAACACCATTTGAAGTAGTTTATGGTCAATTTTTTCACCTTTGATAGTTTATGTACTCGGAACTACAAAGGTAGTTGTTGTGGAACACGAATTAATGATATGGACCATATTATCAAGAAGTTACATAAAAAAATTATTGAAGCTCAAGCAAGAATGAAACGTTTCTATGATTCTAAACATAAAGAAAGGGAGTTCTCAAAGTTGCACCCATATAGAAAATGTCAGTATCTTGCCGAAAATGTCTCAAGCTCTTGCAAAGTATTCTGCTCCTTTCAAAGTTTTACAAAGAATTGGGGTTGTGGCTTACAAGCTAGAATTGCCAGCTCATTCGCGTATTTATCCATATTTATCTAGTCTTCCACGTTTCCTTGGTTGAGAGTCATCACTGACTGTGGTGCTCTCTAGAGACTTCAAGTCTCTCCTACTCCACTCATGATTTCTCTAGAAGATAATGAATCTAGAAGCAACTAAAGCCTAAGATATTTGTGGAGAAATCTAGAGAAAGTGGATCTAATTGGTTCTCTAGAGGCTTCCATAAGAAAAATCTAAAGTTCTCCACTGACTTATAACTAGTATTAATGGGGGTGAAGGATTGAGTTGTGTAGCCATGGAAGCAAAACAAGCTCAGTTGTGAGTTTAATCAATAGTGGGTGTGAATTTGTAGCATATTTGAGAGATCAATAAAATTCAGTGTTTTATAAGTTCAGTTTCTCCCTCAATTTCTAACAATTTGGTATCAGAGCTAGGTTAGCGATCATCGGTGAGACGTTGATTGTCAAAAAGCGTTTGTGTGCAATTCGAGATTGTGAAACAGACTGGTCTAGGACCAAGCTTACTCGGTAGCACAAAGAAATTTGCACCGTGTCACAATGGGAGATCTTGTTGGCACAACTGGTGGGCTTAAAAAGCTTAACGATCACAATTATAAGAGTTGGTAGACAAGGATAAAGTCATATTAGCAAGAACGAGACTTGTGGCAGGTTGTTGGCGGTAGTGAGACTGCACCACCGCCAAGGGAGAACGTTGTTGAATTTAGAAAGTGGGAAGTTAAAGTTGGAAAGGCATTTTATGTGCTCAAGACGACAATCGATGATGAGATGCTTCAACACATTGAAGACACAGACACACCCAAAAAAGTTTGGGATACATTTGCATCCCTATTTTCGAGAATAAATTATGCCCGCCTGTAGTGTTTGGAGAATGAATTGATGAACTCTGGACAAGGAGGTATGTCTATTAGAGACAGTTTTTTTAAATCAAAAATGTATGTCGTGAAATTTCATAACTAGACAGTGCCTAAAAAATTAATGAAGATAGGATGAAAAAAATAATTATCCACGTTATAAAGCTTGAGTGTATTGGGATTGCCACGACAATTCATGGTTGGCCAATTCAACCCTCTATTATGGAGTTTGAAAGTCTATTGACCAATCAAGAAATCCTCGCTAAGCAAATGGCATGTGTCTCATTGAAAAATGAGGAAGAAGAGACACTCTTCAATAAAACGAAGGGTGGATATAAAAAGAAAAATTTTGTAAGTCAAAATAAATAAGAAGATAACAGGCCCAAGAAGTCCCAAGAAAGGGGGAACTCAACAAGGCAGAAGCAACAATGGTCAACAAAATGTTGGTTGCTACAACTGTAGCAAAAGAGGTCACTACGCAATCGATTGTTGGTCAAAGAAAAAGACAGCTAAAGGCAACTTGGTGACATTTCAATATTACCAAGATAGTAGTGAATAAGAATGGGACTTCCAAGCATCCTTTGCAACTACTCAGCCTGTTCATGAAAAATTTTCTGAAGAAGAAGTAAACTTCACCAAGAATGAAGAAGTCATGGCCTATAAAGATCAAGTACTAGCACTCAACTACATCAAAGATTAAATTGTTGACTCAGGCTGCTCCAATCATATGAACTAAGACAAGGAGAAGTTGTCAAGCCTCTGTGAGTACAAAGGAGATCGGGTCGTGATAACTGCTAACAACATGTGATGGCCGATTGCTCACACTGGGGAGGCTACATTATTCCCCGCTTCAGCTCCAATCAAATTCAACTGCAAAAACGTTTATCATGTTCTAGGTATGAAGAAAAAATTATTGTCAGTATCACAGTTAACAGCAGCTAGCAATTACATGGTGCTCGGGCTGGAAGATGTTAAGGTGTTCTGAAGCCTAAAGCCATTGGGTACACCCATCATGAAGGGACGAAAGTTAGAGTGTATCGACGCAATGTCTATGGAATTAGCATATGTAGATAAGACTCAACAGAGTGGAACTACTAATTTGTGGCATGCGAGGCTAGGGCATGTTAGCTATCCGAAGTTGAAGACGATGATGAACAAGTCAATATTGAAGGGTCTACCCCACCTGGATATACAAGGAGAAATAATTTGTGTTGGGTGGCAGTATGGAAAAGCTCATCAACAGCTCTATCAAAATTCAAACTTCAGGGCCCAAGAACCGTTGCAGCTCATCCACTCAGATGTGTTTAGCCGAGTGAAGCAAGCATCAATAAGCAGAATGCACTACATGGTGCCTTTTATTGATGACTTTTCAAGGTACGTGTGGGTTTACTTTCTAAAGGAAAAATCAGAAGTCATCAATAGAGTTAAGGAATCTAAGAAGAATATTGAGAGTAAAATAGGAAAGAAGATTAAATGCACGAGTGCAGATAATGGCAGAGAGTACACATCAAATGAGTTCAACAGTTACCTAAGGAACTGTAAAATCAGGAGACAATTAACATGTCAAGGAACTCCACAACAAATTGGCATGGTTGAAAGGAAGAATCGATATATGGCAGAGACATGTCAAAGCATGTTGCATGCCAAAAATGTGCCAAGCCATTTTTGGGCCGAGTGTATGAAGACTACAGCCCATGTTATCAACACATTACCGCAAGCAAAGTTAGGGTTTGTTTCACCCTTCCAAAAGTTATGGAATACTAAACCCACAGTGAGTCTATTCTAAGTTTTCAGATGTGTGTGTTCTGTGTTCTGTGTTTTGTGTTCGTGTTGGATCACCTGTGAAGCAAGTTCGACAAGAAGGCGATTTGTTGCATCTTCGTGGGATACGACAATCAAAGAAAATGATGGAAATGTTGCAATCCTACAACTAGGCGCTGCTACACATTATGAAATGTGGTGTTCAATGAAGCTTCATCATGGTGGTCTGCACAACAACCAGTATTGCCAGATTCCAAATATCTAGATGAGGAAATGCAGGAAAGTAAGTCAACACATATGGAAGGTGAAGAAGAAATAGGGCTCAACTTGCCAAAAACTCCAAGTACGTCTACAAGCCCATGGAAAACTGGTGTACATGAAAGAATACCAGAAAAAGTTCAAGAAAGTCAAGAAGATTCAGAGCAACAACTGAGAATGTCAACCAGACAACGTAAATCCAATCCAAAGTATGCAAATGTCGCGATTGAAGAAGACAACATTTGAAGAAGCATCTCAGAACATGGAGTGGAAAAAGGCGATAGAAGAAGAAATCCAAGCTCTATAGCAAAATCAAACTTAGGACTTAGTACCAAAACCCAAGGATGTAAAACTTATATCATGTATATGGGTTTACAAGATAAATACCCGTCCTGATGGCTCAATAGAAAGATACAAAGCTCGATTGGTGGCTCGTGGGTTCTCACAACAATATGGATTGGACTGGGGGTGAAACGTTCAGTCCAGTGGCTAAAATCACTACAGTCAGGGTTCTGTTTGCACTAGCAGCAAACAAATATTGGAAATTATGGCAGATGGATGTGAGGAAACATTCCTGCACAGAGAAGTTGACCGAGAAATATACATGGAGCAGCCTAGGAAGTTTGAGAGTAAAACTCAACAAAATTATGTTTGCAAGCTAAATAAGGCATTGTACGAATTGAAGCAAACACCAAGATACTGGTATGGGAATATAGTGGAGTTCGTAGTTCAAAGCGGGTACTCAAGAAGGTAAACTAGCAATAGTGCTAGTATATGTAGACGATCTGATTGTCACTGGAGATGGCAAAAAAGAAATCTGAATAGTACTAAGAAACTTGGCGGTCTGATTCCAGATGAAGGAGTTAGGATAACTAATACACTTCCTAGGGCTTGAGCTTGAACAAAGTGACAAAGGCTTATTTCTTTGTCAGCAGAAGTATGCTAGAGATCTATTGAAGAAGTACGGGATGATTGTGGGTAAGTCGATCGCAACACCTATGGAGGCTAATGCTAAGCTATGTGCAGAAGAAGACAAGACTTGGTAGATACAACAATGTATCATCAGCTTGTCAGGAGTCTAATCTACCTGAAGCTCACACGACCAGACATAAACTACATAATTGGAGTAGCAAGTCGCTTCATGCGGAAGTCAAAGAAGCCTCATCTCGAAATAGTTCGAAGAATCTTAAGGTATGTGAAAGGCACAACTAACCTTGGTATCTTATACAATAAGGGTAAGGAATGCAAAATAATCGGCTACTGCGATGTTGACTATGCTGGAGATCATGACACGCAAAAATGTACGTGTTTAGTGTTGGTTCAGAATTAATCACTTGGTGTAGCAAGAAACAACCAACTGTATCTTTCTTGACCACATAAGCAGAATATAGGGCACCGACTATGGTTGCTCGAGAAAGTACTTTGTTAGTGAAACTAATGAAGGATTTGCACCAACCAGTCGAATATGCAATATCATTGCATTGTGATAATCAGTCTGCAATATGCTTAGTTGAAAACCCAGTGTTCCACGTAGGGAAAAAACATGTAGAGGTCCACTACCACTTTGTAATAAATAAGGTACTTTAAGGAGAGATAGAGCTACAAACAATCAAAACATACAACCAAGTAGTAGATATATTTGCTAAAGGACTCAGTGCTACAAAGTTCAAAGAATTTGAAGACAACTTGGAATGACCTTCAGGGAGTCAATGATGAGGGGGAGTGTTGAGAGTCATCATTGACTCCGGTGCTTTCTAGAGACTTCAAGTCTCTCCCACTCCACTCATGATCTCTCTAGAAGATAATGAATCTAAAAGCAACTAAAGCCTAAGATATTTGTAGAAAAAATCTAGAGAAAGTGGATCAAATTGGTTTCTTAGAGGCTTCCATAAGAAAATTTTCAAGTTCTCCACCGACTTAGAACTAGTACAAATACGGGTGAGTGATTGAGTTGTGTAGCCATGGAAGCAAAACAATCTCAATTGTGAGTTGTGATAGTAGGTGTGAATTTGTAGTATCTTTAAGAGATCAGTAAAATTCAGTGTTTTATAAGTTCAAGTTCTCCTTCAATTTCTAACATCCTTGCTCAAGCAGAAGGCTGGTAAGCAGGATGCAATTCAGTCCCAATTACCTTAGGTGAATGACTCCAAAAGCCATTTTAAATAACCGAATTTGGCGGCGACTAATTCTAATCCATTGGCATGGGCTCTTACCCCCACATATGCAACATGGGAAGACGTTGATTTTGTTTGGAACCAGTTTCTAGAGTTTGCCCTTTAGGTTTTAAAGGAGGAAGAAATGTTACACATGTATGAATAAAGTGGACTCGGGAGTCTATTAGTTGAAGAAGTCTTAGAGAAGTCGAAGTATTCTTTTAGTTGAGCAAGTCTTCCTTTCTTCTTGAAGTCTTCCCGATATCATGGAGTTGAACGTTGTATGATGTATCTATTTAGCCCATGGAAATCAATAGTAGAAGGGAGTCAGAAATCATATCTCAACACATACGTGTTATCCAAATCTACCTCGTTAAATTGCTTGTTCTTGTTCTATTTCAAGATAGAAAAATCGGAGGACATACCACCTCGAGCTAACAAGTAGTTTATCACTTGATCGTATTTGGTTCAGAAGGCGCATTACAACAAAAAAAACATTTTTATTACACTTATAAAGTGTAAAATGCTATTTATTACGTTTTTTGCTACTATATACAAGTGCGGTATTAAACACCATAATAAAATTGCTTATTATATATAACATTTTTAAAATATTGTAATAAGTACTTGTGATAAAAATGACTTTTTTCATGAAAAAATGCATTATAAAGGGGACAAAAAACAACTTTTAAAAAAAATGCTAAAAAGTGAACAAAAAAACTAACTCAAGTCGTTGTTTACAACACGTGCTACAAAAGTGAATTGGCAGATTTGTCTCAAATCTTGGAAATTAATCAAACCTTGCAGTCTAATAATGGCAACGAGTTGGGTTTGGATATGACACACCAGGCTAGACCTGATAAAAAATTGGACATAGGAGAAATGAACTGATTATTTGATTATCATCGGTCTGGTACCCGGCCCAACAGCTAGCATGCTGGTACGATCGGACTCCACTCCAATCAGATTAGATAAATCCACAATATTGTAATGCGCTTTTCTTGTCGTATTAAGGTTTGGTTTACTTACAAAAGTTTTATATTTTAGGGCTAAAACTGTTTAAGTTTACAACTTGAAATTTTTCTCTCACTTTTCTCTCAACATGTCCCCAATATTTCTAAATATTTTCTAGAAACTCTCCAAGTTCTTTTCTATTGAAAGTATCTCAACATATTAATTGTTATATAACTATAAGTCCATAAAATAAATTAAGAAAAAAAAAATTAAAGGAATCATATAAATGTAATTATTATACAACTACTAGTCTACTACTACATCAGAAGAGGGCCGATGAACAACGCCAAGGTGAACATCATGGAAATTCTAGGACTAACCCTATACGAACTTCGAATTCCAATAATGTCATGTGTCGAATTCCAATAAGTTATCCACTGTATTGTTTGAGATGTGGAATTTTATCACGTAAAGTTAAAACTCTACTTGCCAATATTCGCGATGAAGTTCAAATTTAATAAATCATAGAGTACTTCGTGATGTTGTTTAGTTGGGTTGTTTGAGTTGGTTGACTCATGCACAACTTGAGTAATACATTTGTTGTTATCCAGGACCAGGGTAATCTACATTTGTAATAACCTCTATTTAAGAGTACATAAGTGAACTGACCTGCATAAGAGATAATGAATCATAATATAAATCTATTTTAAATAAAAACAAAACGAAATCTCACTTTCTTGAATAATATAGAGTTAAAAGGTAAAGAAAAGGTAATTAATTACA
The DNA here is from genome assembly GCA_963556465.1 of Berberis vulgaris. Classification (NCBI taxonomy): domain Eukaryota; kingdom Viridiplantae; phylum Streptophyta; class Magnoliopsida; order Ranunculales; family Berberidaceae; genus Berberis; species Berberis vulgaris. The sequence continues at coordinate 55,787,156 of OY747136.1, read as the reverse complement.
TATGAAAATTTAAATATGTACAAATTTTGATATATCCATTATAAGTATTCATATCAAAATTTTAGATATTCAATCATTGTTAACTTCGTTGAATAGCCACTCAATATTAAAATGGAAAGATGACATTCCTACCTTTCCAAGTACATTATAAGATTTGGCTTGGGGCACCACTAGAGGTTTTGTGTAGCGCAGTATCTAATTTCTTGAGATTTCATGCCTCGCTCTTGGCTTTTTGCTAATTCGACTATACATACACTATACAAAATTAACTAATAACTCATACAAGAATAAAGCCTATGCACAAATTACCATTTTTGTGTCTTGAACGCATATTAAGATGACATGAAAAAATAAGCGAGTGATAAAACTACGTTCTACCATTTTTATTCATCCACCTAATAAAGAAAAACATTTATTCAATGATAAACGAATACAGTTACTCTTTTGTCGCTTTGTCTATCCATACCGTCGTGTATATGTGTTACCATTTTGTTCCTTAGAAAATAATCCATCATATCGAATTGACCAACGGGCATGGAAACAGTCTTGATAAGGGATATTCTTTTCATGGTTATAAACTATAAAATCTCCCTCTAGCCGTTGCTTATTGCCATCCAGCCAATTCATGCTACACAAATATTCATTGTAGTATATGAAGGGGTTGATGCGAAATTTTCATTCTGAATATTGGTTGAACGAAATCACTCTCCAAGTGCCACACCCTATTTTCTTTGAACAAAAGATGTTTAGCGGAGTACAAATGCCTCGGGCTAAAAGTCGTTCTGAACTTGTTTTCAGATACCAAAGTACATTCGCCACCTAACGTCCAAAGAGCAAAAATCACCAAAACAAGATTGATTGCAGCAACATGAGATCCACTAATAAAGCCCTACATGATTGGAAGTATTGTTATTCCGATATTTGTCCTTAGCAATATCAGCAGATTTTTCTCCTGATTAATTATGACTTGCCTTAAGTTTAGTGTGAGGATTAATGGTTCATCCCTTAATATATACTCAATCCCAACGGTTCTCAAAATATCCCAAGAATATCTCTCCCTTGGATTTAGTCTTTTTCCACTACACCAAATTGGCACTTTTGTAACAACTCTCAAAACAATATCACTTTTGAGATGTTACAATCCACCAAACAATTTCAAATCAAAACTAAATTTAGTCAAAAAAATGAAAAACAGTAACACAAAAAAAATGATACAATAAGTTGGATTACCATGAATAGTATCACTTTTATAACCATACTCTTCATGGTGATACTATTATTGTATCATTTTGTTTGTGAAAATGTGTAAAGTTGTTAGGTGAATTGTTACACTTCAAAAGTGATATTGTTTTGGGGGTTGTTACAAAAATGTCAATATGGTGTAGTGTCCATATGGCTCTCTAGTAATCAATCCTTACACTACACCATAAAGGGCTTTTTGTTATGGCTCTTACATGTTGCTAAGATGAATTGTAACACTTTTGTGCCCATACTAAATGAGGTGATGCTAATATTTGTATCACCAACCAACCCATACTAATCCAATAATTGTATCATCTACCAATCCATACTAATGGAATAATTGCAACATGATAAAACTAATACTAAATTTTATATAGTTACATACACTAGCTAATACTAATTTCAAATGAAGTTGATACTCAGTTTTGCTTTGTATCATTTAAAAACTATAGCTAATTTCAAACATTTTCCAAATTTTTTTAAAAAAAAAAGAGCTAAAAATGGATAGTACACATCCAAAATTTTCATAAACTACTACATTCAAATCTCAGAGGTACGAATAGCAAAACCTATATTTTAAATAAATTTCGAAGTAAACAAGTAGTAAGAAAATAATGTGCCAACAGAAGTTATATGAAAGAATGTATGTGTTCTTATTGAGTCATCAATGTAATCGAATGAAACATGTAAAAGAATGGACAATAATCTCTAAATCCAAAAAAAATAAAAAAAACGAACTAGCTTGGTACATTTTGTTTATGCTGGCTACATTTTGGTATCATTCTACTCATTAAATGACATGAAAAAAAATACTGATTTTTGAAATTTCGGCTGAGAGAGGACGATTTGGGGCGATTTCAGGGGTATTTCGGTCTTTGGCCGAAATCTAATCTCCATCGTCCATCTTCTGTGGGATTGCATCCTAGCCATCGACTGGTGGCGGCTAGGGCAACCACAGCGACAACCCTAGGCGGCTTAGCCACCCATTGCCGGCATAGCAAAGCTTTTTCTGGTCGCGACACGCCGTTTCTGGCCGATACGGGCCGATACTGGCCGATATTGGACGATTTCTGGCAGTCACAGACCCAATACAGGCAGACAACTCGTTCTCTACTCCCGTTTTGGTCGTGGTACAGAATGGGTGCTCGAGTTTCGGTTGCAGTGACTCTTCTCCAGCCGTCGATACGGTACTGAGACAGGTTTTGTGCGCTGATACGGTTTGTAACACACTGTTACGACTCTGCTGATCCTGTTTTCGACGATTTAACACTGGCACCGAACTGGATGTGATGTTGGCGCCTCCTGCCGCCACACCTCCCCACATGCTGGGGAGATCCGGTAATGGGGGACCTGTGGAAGGAGCGGTCAAGCCCTATTTTGCACAAATTTTGGGCAAAATTTTGGTTAACGACGTTGTGGAGACTCCGGTCGAAGGCACTAAATTTCGTAAAGAGGGAGCTCCAGCAATTGGCATTACGGCAACGGATGAAGTCCGTGGGGAGGAGTTTATGGAAAAACATGTGATCGTCTTAAAATTCTCTAGTTACCGCCCCACATTGGAAGACATTCGAGATTCGATTCACAGAACTTGGGGAATTTTGGGCGATTTTTCGCTTGGATTACTCAATCAACGGCATGTGTTAGTTCGTCTTCAATCGGCGGAGGAAGCCAAAAAAGTGTTGTCTCGGGATTCATTCTTGATTCGTGGTGTTCGTTTTAAAGCTTTCCGTTGGCATGATGGATTCAGCCTGAAGGAGGACCCAATCTCAGTGCCACTATGGGTAGAGTTGCCTAACTTACCTTTACATTTTTTTCATCCCCTATTTTAAAAGAAATTGTCAATTCTTTTGGTGATTATTTGAGAATGGATGACCATACGAGATGTTTATCGCGTCCGGGCTTTGCCCGAGTGTGTGTGGAGATGACTTTGGCGGATAAATTACCAAACAGAGTTTGATTGATAGGTCCAATAATAGAGGTTTCTGGCAGAAGATAGAATATCCAGGTTTCAAATATTGTGATTATTGCTCTTTGATAGGGCATCAGGAAAGTGTTTGTCGAAAGAAGCTCGGAACTAAGGGCGGTGGCCGCATTTCGGAAGTAGGTAAGACTGAGAAGGTGTTCAAATCAATGACAGATAATAACAATACCAAGCAGCAATATGTTCCAGTGATCAGACCACAAAAAATTGTAAACTCGGAAGTGGGTGTGAGTGGAACAAAAAATAACAAATGAGAGGAGATTCCGGAGAGCGTCGTGGACAGAAAGCAAGTGAATATGGATCCGGTAAAGGTGGTTTTGTCCAACACATTTGAGGCATTAATGGAAAATATTGAGGAAGAGGAGGGCGCTCCATCGGAACTACATTCATTCGAGGTCAAGCCAGAATCTACGGCGGAGTGCCTCCTAGAGGCGGGGTACACAAATTCAGAGATTGAAAATGTTCTTGGCCACCAACATAAGCCGACTTCACCCGACGATGTAGTCAATCCGGACTCAAAGAGCAACATTTCGCTCCAAGTTGCGGCGTCGCAAAATGCGACGACAAGTTTATCTGCTGACTTTCAGGCTGGACAGTTTGTATCTGGGATGGATTTCTCCCTGGAAGAACAGTCCGGGCACTTGGTGTTGCCCAAGCCAGGTTCGTCTTTGCTCGCATTAGAGATCACTCTGTCCCAGCCAGGTTCACATGTACTCGCATCAGAGGGTACTCTGTCTCAGCCGGAACAGAGTGTTTTGCTTCAGCCAGTGCATAGCAACAATTCTGGGGCTTACGTGACTCTGCCAGGGCTCTGTTCCGCGCCTGCAGAGGTGGCTCCAGCGCCTGCAGAGGTGGCTCCAGCGTCTGTCGCAGTGTCTGCCACAGTGTCTGTCGCAGCTTCAGCAGCGGTGATCTCAGTAGGGGTGGCTCCAACAGTGGGCGTTCCGGCAGTGGTGGGGGTTCCAGCAGTGGGGGTTCCAGCGTCTCCAGGCCTCAATACTCTTGTTCTTCGATCCGGTTCTCATAAAAAGTCGTCATCGGCTGATGATTTACAGCTCGAAAGGGTTGATTTACAGGAAACAGGTGCTGACATCCAGGAATTATTTGCTGAAACAGAGCAGCAGGCAGTCCCAGAGTACTTGTCGGAGTTTCATACGATGCAACCACCAACGGAAGTCACTGGGAGATTAGAACAGGGTCACAAACAGGAGGCACGGGTTTTGACATCAGACATGCGAAAATTGTTGAAGGCGGGCCATTCTTTGCGGAAAAAGAAGAAAAAAATGAATGTTAATACACTTGAAAGCGCCACAGACAGTGATGAGGCGGAGTCGGATTTGGATATTGGGCCGGGCACTCAAGCTATCAAGGACTTAGAATTGGGGGCTAATTCGGATGTGGAGCGGAAGAAAAACGTTAAATCTGCGGTTCCTCCGGGCACTCGTCGTAAGACTAAGAAGGGTTTGTCTTCCTCTCGCGTTTAAGATGATTGAAAACTTTATGTTTTGGAACGCCCATGGCGTTGGTAATAGGGTCACGAGAAGTAGATTACAAAAGATGGTTGTGGAACACAATGTCAGAATTCGAATGATTGCGGAGCCTATGATTGATGCTAGCAGATATATGGAGATTGGCAACAAAATAAAACTTGGCGGTTTTGCTTCTAATGACAGTGTTGGTGGCAAGATTTGGATTATGTGGGATACGTCTCTTGTTTTCTCGGTGGTGGACATGTCAGACCAGATTATTCACTGCCAGGTAACGGATCCCTCTTCGAGAGTTTTTTTAATTTCTTTTGTTTATGCTAAATGCTCTATAGATGATAGAAAGGAATTATGGGAAAATATGGTTGATTTTGCGGCTCATCATGATTCGCCTTGGATGGTTGGTGGGGACTTCAATACTTATCTACATTCGGGGGAGAAAGTAGGGGGAGTTGCACCATCCTTGGCAAGCATGGCTCAATTCTCCGATTGTACTGAAACATGTGGCTTAATTGATTGTGGCTATTCGGGTCCTCGTCTCACCTGGTGTAATAATAGGCTAGGAAGCGAGCGCATATGGGCTAGACTTGACCGGATTTTTGTCAATTCGGCTTGGTTGACAGGATTGACTAATCCTAAAGTTGTACACCTCAGCCGCACATTTTCTGATCATTCTCCTCTTCTGGCATCCATGCCATCTCAATCAAGGATTGGTTCTACACCTTTTAGATTCTTCGACATGTGGACTACACATCCGGAGTTTCTTGATCTGGTTAAGGAAATCTGGCTGTCTGATATGGCTCTCACCAGGCCTATTGATCGGGTGGATGCCAAACTTAAATTGACTCGTCGAGCTCTTACACAATGGAACCAGCTGGTATTTGGGAATGTCTTCAGCAGGATATGCGCTCTGGAGGACGAAATGCAACAATGGAAAACTATTTTATTGGCCGGTTTTGCTAATGGTAATAATAATGGTCTAAATGTTGATGCCAACTGGGACACTAATGCTTGCTGCAATTTAAATCGCTGTCAAGCTGAGTATAGATTAGCTCTCAAATAGGAGGAGCTCTATTGGATTAAAAAATCAGGTGAAAAAGAGTTTAAGGAGGGAGATGCCTGCACCAAGTATTTTTTTGCTTCCACCAAGTCTAAACAAAAAAGGAGGGCTATAAACCAGATTATTTTACCTTGCGGTAGGACTATTTCGAATCCTGGTTAGATCCTTAATAAAGCCACGGATTTCTTTGCCAACTTGTTGTCTTCCCAAGGTTCAGGTACGGTGGATGCAGATTTGTTGAATTGTATTCCGAAACTGGTGAGCTCCAGCCATTGTGACCTCTTGGTTAAACGTCCTTCGCTGGAGGAAGTGAAACATGTTGTTTTTTCCATTCCCAAAAATAGTGCTCCGGGTCCTGATGGTTTTATTGCTGGATTTTTTCAGACCTGCTGGGAGATTCTGAGTAAGGAAATTTGGGAGGCTGCTATTCAAATTTTTGAAGGAGAGGCGATGTCGGCTTTTTTCTCGGCGAATTTCTTGGCCTTAATTCCTAAAACTGAGAATCTAAATTCCTTTTCTGAATTTCGCCCAATCAGTTTATGCAATGTGATCTATAAAGTTTTCAGTAAAATCCTTTGTACTAGACTGGCAGATATTTTACCGATTCTTATCTCTCCGGAGCAGGGGGCTTTTGTTAAAGGAAGGTTTATTGGTGAGAATATTGGCCTTGCACAGGAATTGATTAGGGATATTAACCGGAAGGTCTTCGGCGGTAATGTGGTTTTGAAAATCGACATGGAGAAAGCCTATGACAGAATGGAATGGAACTTCTTGTTGGCAGTGCTTACAAAATTTGGTTTTAATGGTAGATTTTGTCATCTCATTTCCAACTGTATCGCTTCTTGTGGTTTTTCAGTATTGCTTCAAGGAGCATACAAAGGGTTTTTTCGATCTTCCAGGGGTTTAAGGCAAGGCGATCCTCTGTCTCCATTCTTATTTATTATTGCCTCTGAAGTGCTGAGTAGGGGTCTAAAAGTGGCTTTTGATAGTGGTAAAATTGGATATTTTTATACTCCCAGGGCATGCAGTCCGATCTCACACCTTCTATATGCAGATGATACTCTCATTTTCTTAAATGGCAGAAAGTCTTTTATTCTTGGATGCATGGCGTTTTTGAGCCGTTATTGTCATTCTTCGGGGCAGAAAATTAATGCAAGCAAGAGCTCTTTTATTCTGGATGACAAGGCGGCTGCAGAGAAAATTGTAGGTTTCAAAACCTATACAGGATTCCAGTTTAAAGCCGCTCCTTTGAAATATTTGGGAGGGCCAATTTTCCAAGGAAGAGTTAAAATTTCATATTTTGAAGATTTGATTGCAAAAATTCAATCGCGGATTCAGGGATGGAAGGCGAAATTGTTATCCCCAGGAGGTCGTTTAATACTGATTAAACATGTTATGAGCTCTATTCCAATTTTTATTCTCAGTACCATGTGTGTTTCTATGAAAGTTTTATCCCGGATTAATAGTTTGTTGGCAGATTTCTTCTGGGGGGATTGTGAAGGAAGACTGAAGAAATATTGGGTATCATGGTCTAATATTTGTTTCCCACAGAATGAAGAAGGTTTGGGTGTGAGAGATTTGTTGGTGGTGATGAGGGCTTTTCGCCTCAAGGCACTTTGGAGACTAATTACTTCGGACTCTCTTTGGGCTACTTTCATGAGAAGCAAATACTGGATGAATGGGGTGGCCTTGAATGGTCAATTGGTGAAAACTGGGTCCTCGCCATTTTTCAAAGAAATCATGCTTGGTAAATCCCTTATTCTGCGTAATTCACTTTGGCGCATTGGTCAGGGAAATATCAGTTTTTTTGAGGAAAATTGGAATACGGTAGTATCCTTCAGAAGATCGGCAGATTTGGTTGATCAAGGTGTATGACCTTCGGTAAATGACGTGATTTCTTCCAATTTTGAATTGGTTATCCCGGAGATCAGACATATAGCAAGGAGAAGTTTTGCTGATAGATTATATGGTGAGGAAGATGGAAAAGATGAATGTATATGGGTTCCGAACCAAAATGGGATTTTTTCCCTTCAGTCGGCCTATGAAATACTACGCCGAAAAGGGACGGTCAATGACCTCCATCAAATGATTTGGCATGATATTCTTCCTTCTAGAATTTCAGTTTTGGTGTGGAAATTACTCCGTAGAGGGGTACCAGTGGATGGGGAGCTCTACAGATGTGGATTTAGTCTGGCTTCTAAATGTAGATGTTGCAACATGCCACAGCGAGAATCTCTGAATCATTTGTTTTTGGATGGTGAACTGGCGATGCAGGTTTGGCGCCATTTTGAGTTGATTTTTGATGTGCATATCAGAAAACCAGCGAAAATATCTACGACCCTTGTCATTTGGTTCAGGCGAGCCAAAATGAGAACACAAACAGGTGTGTTATTCTTTCTCACTCCCATGTTCATTTTATGGGAAATATGGAAACATCGGTGCAAATGTGTTTATGACAATGCTGCCCCTAATCCTGCTTTTGTGATTTTGAATATTCGGCGTAATCTACACTTAGCAAATAATTTTATAACTCCTAAGCAAGTCAGCTGGCATAAGGCTCCATTAAGGGTTTTGGGGATACAAGAAACTCCAGTTTTGAGAAAGCTAAGTAGAATTGTGTTCTGGCATCCCCCTCCGTCAGATTTTGTTGCTCTCAATGTGGATGGGTCCTCCCATAAGAACATGGCTGCGGGCGGTGTGATCATTAGAGACTCTAGGGGTTTTTGTGTTGGGGGAAAGCAAATATTTTTTGGTGCAGGGTCAAATAATAAAGCGGAAATTTTGGCTCTTGCTGAAGGTCTCCGCCTTTGTCTCTCATTGGACTTTAAACAGGTGGTTGTTCAGACGGATTCGACAATTGTTTGTGGATGGTTTAAGGGCAATTTCAAGATACCGTGGCATTTGGTGAATATTTTGAAAGAAATCAAAATTTTGGCGGCACAAATGACTTTAGATTGTTCCCATATTTATAGAGAAGCCAACGCGGTGGCGGACGCTTTAGCAGATAGAGCTCAACGAGATCATAGGACTGTCTCTTTCACGGCGAATGATCTTCCTAGGAGAGTGGCAGGATTATCAGTGCTGGACCGTTGGCATACGGCATACATACGTCACGGGGAAGAGTAGACGCCGCTAGAATGGGCATTGATAGGTTTTGGAATCGAGAGCTGGAAGGATACTCTGCTGTAAAACAGAGTATACCCTGTTTTTCAGGGCAAGGAGAGGTTGCTGAGTGTATGGAATGGGCGGTCTGGGGGCTGGTTGCTGCGGTCTTGCTGCTGCGGACTGTGTTGCGGTTAGGACTGCTGGTAAGGCAGGGCATGATGGAGGCTGCGGGGCGCTTATGTAGTAGTGCGGATGCTGAGTGGCTGCGTTGCAGTGGCCTGTGCTGCTGGGCGCTGTTGCGGATTGTGCTGCCTGCTTGTGTTGCCTACTTGTGTTGATGCTGGATGCTTGTATTGCCTGCTTGTGTTGCTGCTGGATGCTTGTGCTGACCATTGGCATTGTGAGTAGATGCAATTTGGTTTTGCAAGTCGGTTTTGCAATGTTTTAACAAGATGCAATTTGGTTTTGCAATTTGGTTTTAACAAGATGCAATTTGGTTTTGCAATGTTTTAACAAGATGCAAGTTGCAATTTCTTTTTAGTTGCAAGTGTTGGAGTTTTATAGCTATTACACTTTGCACAAGGCATGTTGTGGATTTGGCCAAGTTGAAAATAGAACAATCTCAAGTGGTTATGTCACTTTGGGGGATGTTGGCCTAGGCTAGTGAGTTATGGACGGTTTTTTTTTATTTTTATAGTTTTTATGATGTTTGTCCAATTGGATTTTTACTTCTCGGGTAAAGTCGTCATGTATCCCCGATGTTTTGTATCAGAATTTTTTCCAAGTAATTAAGGTCTGGCATCCCATAGCTGCCCCTCCCCACTGGAGGTTCTAATTAAAAAAAAAAAAAAAAAAAAAGGGCGATGATCCAGTGAGAAAACACGTTGATCCAGTGACAAGAGCAAGCTGATTCAGTGAGAAAGCATGTTGATCTAGTGAGAATGTAAGTTGATCCAGTGAGGAGCAACAACAAGAGCAAGAAGAAAAGTAGTAGTAGCAGCAACAACATCAAGAGCAAAAGCATCCCAAAACTTTAGTCTCTGGCTTCACCTTCTTCAATCCTGATCAGAAATTTGAATGGATTTAGATATAGGAAATTGTAATATTAATATCTGACAGTGTAATATTAATATCTGGCTTCACCTTCAGACAATGTAATATTAATATTAGACAGTGTAATATTAGACAGTGTAATATCAGACAGTGTGACACTATCAGACAGTGTGATAGTAATATCAGACAGTGTGATAGTAATATCGGACAGTGTAATATTACACTTTCATAACAACGTAAATGAAGAGACGTATTGGCATTTTCGCATTTTTGATATCACTGTCTGACACCTTGGATAAACTTTTAGAAAGCGATAGAATGAAGCCATTGTCGTTCACTCTCTATTAATAACCATCAGCATTTACAATAGAAAGAGGCAATGTGTAAACAGACAGAAAACAGAGACCAACAAAAAACCCACATTGACACAAAATGTTGATTTCCACCAGAAGTCAACAACCCTACTTTAACTGTACAAATCCACCATCTCCTTAGTCATAAAACCTGTGAAATAGGAAACATGTTTGAAACAGGAAAGTGTTTGGACTCCTATTTGAAACAGGAAACTGTTTGGACTTCTAGAAATTGTTTTTTGAACAGGAAATAAATTCTAGGAAACTGTTGTGAAACAGGAAACTACTGTGAAACAGGAAACTGCTGCCAAACAGAAAACTGTTGTCCCTATATATACTAGGAACTATAGGTGTTTTTATTATGATGATTCCACGTAGAAAAACTGTGATGCACAGGGAGTAGAGAAAGATAATTCCTTGAATTGTTTCATCTCTTGTTGAGAGATTGTGTGAGAATTGTCATCTTCTTGTACCTTGTTCTTAAATATAGTGGAATCACCTCACTGTGGACGTAGGCAATTGCTGAACCACGTAAACCTTGTGTCTCTTGTGGTATGTTCTTAATTTTCTCTAATTTCTTTCATTGCTAGTTGCTCTATTTAATTGATTGGATCCTTGTGGTACTTGTGTGCAATTGTTGGTGTCTACCCGCTTCCGCAATAAGGCGCAACAATTGGTATCAGAGCACTAAGGGAAATTGATCTTGAATTGTTCTACTCAAGATTGTGAATATTCAAAAGTGCTAGGATTTGTTTGTGCACAAGTTGTTTGAAAAAAAAAAAAAAAAAAATCTTAGTGAAGCTTCTTGTCTAGAAAGTCACAGGTTTTGTTTGCAATGGCATCCAAGGTGAGCAAGGCACATGTGGGGAAATATGAAATCGAGAAATTTAATGGTAAGAACGATTTCGGATATTGGAGAATACAAATGAGGAATTTGCTTATTTCTCAGAAATTACACAAGGCATTACTAGGGAAGGATAAAAAGGCTGAAACCATGTCAGATGATGAATGGGAAGAATTGGATTTGGAGGCGCGTGCTGCTATTTGCTTGTGTCTGGATAGAGACATAGTTTTTTTAGTTAATGAAGAGACTACGGCAGCTGATGTTTGGTTGAAGCTTGAGTCACAGTTTATGACTAAGACATTATCAAACAGGTTATACTTGAAAACTCAATTGTACAGACTAGCAATGGATGAGGGCACTCCAATTGGTGATCATATCGCCAAGTTTACACGGATTATCTCAAATTTGAGAGATGTGGATGTGAAGATTGAGGATGAAGACCAAGCAATTATATTGCTTTACTCCTTGCCGCAGTCATATGAAAATCTTGTACAAACAATTTTGTTTGGGAAAGATGAACTTACATTTGATGAAACTACCGGTGCACTCTTGTCCAATGAGATTCGGAAGAAAACTTCATCAAATGGTAGTGGGAAAGATCAAGCTGAAGGGTTGGTTGTTAGAGGAAGGTCTCAAGTGAAATCATCTTCAAATAGTGGAAAATCTAGATCAAAGTCTAGAGGTCCACAATGTCACAAATGTAGAGAGTGGGGGCATATTAGGAAAAATTGTCCAAATCAAGGTAAGAGTAATCATGATAACAGTTGGAAGGGCAAGAAAAAGCAAGATAAGGGTGATACTAGTGAAGCAAGTTATGCATCTAGTATGGAAAAGGATGAAGAATGTTATTCAGTTGCGGGTGAAAACACAAAAATCTCTGGGAGATGGCTCCTTGACTCTGGGTGTTCTTACCATATGTGCCCAAACAGGGAGTGGTTCACTACCTATGAGCACATTGATGGTGGTACTGTTCTAATGGGTAATGATTACGCTTGCAAGACAGTTGGAATTGGAACAATGAGGATTAAGATGTATGATGGTGTTGTGAGAACCTTAACTGATGTGCGGCATGTCCCAGCCTTGAAAAAGAATCTTATCTCGCTTGGTGTTTTAGACTCCAATGGTTGTAAGTTTACAGCGGTAGGTGGAGTTTTAAAGGTTGTCCGTGGGTCTTTGGTTGTCATGAAAGGGATCAAACAAGGTAACTTGTACACCTTGATGGGTAACACGGTAACAGGAAATGTGGCAGTGGGAACTTCTTCATCGGACAGTACTAGGTTATGGCACATGCGACTTGGGCATATGACAGAAAAATGATTGTCTCTACTGAGCAAGCAAGGGTTACTGAAGGGTATGCAGAAACCGACTATGGAGTTTTGCGAGCATTGTGTATATGGAAAACAATGCAGGGTAAAATTCAGTACAAGCAAGCACAGGAGCAGAGGTATTCTAGACTATGTGGATACAGATGTGTGGGGACCAGCGAAGGTCGCCTCTAAGGGAGGTTCCAGGTACTTTGTCTCCTTCATTGATGATTATTCCCGTTACACATGGGTATATTTTTTGAAGTCCAAGAATGAAGTATTTGAGACATTTAAAAGGTGGAGAGCAATGGTTGAGAATAGAACTGGAAGAAAGGTGAAGACTTTGAGGTCTGATAATGGTACCGAGTATACTGAGGGTACTTTCAAACAGTTTTGTGATCAGGAAGGAATTGTTCGACATTGGACTGTTAGAAACACGCCACAACAAAATGGAGTTGCTGAGAGATTGAACCGTACTATGCTTGAAAGAGCTAGGTGTATGCGCTCCAATGCTTGTCTTGGCAGAGAATGGTGGGCTGAATCAATAGCCACTGCGTGTTTCTTGATTAATAGATCGCCACATTCTACATTAGACTGCAAAACACCTTATGAGGTGTGGTCAGGTGAACATGCTGATTACAGTGTACTGAAAGTTTTCGGTTGTATTGCCTACTACCATGTGAAAGAAAATAAGCTTGATGCTAGGGCTAAGAAGGCCATTTTCTTGGGGTATGCAAAAGGCGTGAAGGGTTATCGTCTATGGTGTTTAGAGGATAATAAATTTGTGATCAGTCGAGATGTTACATTTGATGAGAATTCCTTGTTAGCTTGTACTAAAGCTAAGGAGTTGGTTGATAGTGGTGGTGAATCTAGTAACACTCAGAAAGTGGAAGTTGAAGCGTCTGTGGATGCAGCAGATGAACAAGTGGTTGAAGCAGGCACACATGATCTGAATTATGAGCCTGAAGACCATGAGGAACAACAACCAGTTGAAGATAATCAATCCCAGCAGCAACTTTTGGCCTTAACTAGGTCAAAACGATCGGTTAAGCAAGTTCAAAAATTTGGCTTTGAAGAACCGTTGAAGCACTATGGTCAGTTGAATACAGTTGATTTGGTTGCATATGCACTCTCTGTGGAAGATGATGAGCCAACTACTTACAAGCAGGCCGCGCGTCATTCAGATAGTCAGAGTTGGTTAGTAGCTATGCAGGGTGAAATGGAGTCTCTCCAGAAGAACCATACTTGGGATCTAGTGTCGTTGCCTAATGGAAGGAAAGCAATTGGCTGCAAGTGGGTGTTTAAGAAGAAACAGACTACTCTAGAGTCTGGTACTCAGTTCAAAGCAAGATTAGTAGCTAAGGGTTTTGCTCAGAGGGAAGGCGTTGACTACAATGAGATATTTTCGCCTGTGGTAAAACACACTTCTATTCGTGTGTTGTTGAGCTTGGTAGCTCATGGTGACCTTGAGCTTGAACAACTTGATGTGAAAACAGCTTTCTTGCATGGAGACTTAGAGGAGGAAATTTATATGCATCAGCCGGAAGGTTTTAAGGTTGTTGGAAAAGAAGACCATGTTTGTCGTTTGAGGAGATCACTTTATGGGTTAAAGCAGTCACCTAGGCAGTGGTACAAACGGTTTGACACTTTTATGTTGAAACATGGGTTCACACGAAGTAAGTATGATTGTTGTGTTTACTTGAAAAAACTTCGTAGTGGCGATTTTATTTATCTTTTGCTCTATGTTGACGATATGCTCATTGCCTGTAAGAGTATGGTGGAGATAAATAAATTGAAGTCTCAACTTGCTTCTGAGTTTGAGATGAAGGATATGGGTGCTGCAAGGAAAATACTTGGTATGGAGATAAGAAGAGAAAGGGAGAATAAAAAATTATTTCTTTCACAGAAGGGGTACCTTGAGAAGGTCATATCACGGTTTGGCATGGAAAACGCAAAGCCGGTTATTACTCCTTTGGCTTCACATTTTAGACTTTCTCGAAAGTTATCTCCAGTCACAGTGGAAGAAAAGGAATACATGTCGCATGTTCCTTATGCTAGTGCAGTTGGCAGTTTAATGTATGCTATGGTGTGTACACGCCCTGACATTTCACAGGCTGTTAGTGTTGTGAGCAGGTATATGGAAAACCCTGGGAAGAAACATTGGGAGGCAGTGAAATGGATGCTTAGGTACTTAAAAGGTACCTTGGATGTGGGTTTGGACTTCGGTGGAGATTCATGTCAGGTTCGTGGGTTTATTGATTCTGATTATGCTGGTGATCTAGATAGACGAAGATCTACTACTGGTTACGTATTTCAGATATACGGTGCTCCGGTTAGTTGGAGATCTATGCTTCAGGATACAGTGGCTCTCTCTACTACAGAGGCAGAGTATATGGCATTGACAGAAGGTGTAAAAGAAGCATTGTGGCTTCAAGGTCTTGTAAATGACTTGGGTGTAGAACAAGATAGTGTTGAGGTTCTCTGTGACAGTCAGAGTGCCATCCACTTGGCTAAAAATCAGGTTCATCACGCAAGGACTAAGCATATTGACGTCCGATATCACTTTGTTCGAGAAGTAATTGAGGATGGTGATGTGTCTTTGGTGAAAGTACACACAAAAGACAACCCTGCTGATATGTTGACAAAGGTTGTTCCTGGAGTTAAGTTCCAACATTGTTTGGACTTACTCCACATTGACTCATGTTGATTGAGAGCCCTTTGGGGCGTTGCCCTTCGGGGCGGTTTCGTGAGGTGACAAAGCTATGATGGAGTGTTGATCAGTTTATTCTCATGCCTTGTTTCGGCTCATTTTTTCCTTATAAAAATTCGCCGAGGTGGAGAATTGTGAAATAGGAAACATGTTTGAAACAGGAAAGTGTTTGGACTCCTATTTGAAACAGGAAACTGTTTGGACTTCTAGAAATTGTTTTTTGAACAGGAAATAAATTCTAGGAAACTGTTGTGAAACAGGAAACTACTGTGAAACAGGAAACTGCTGCCAAACAGAAAACTGTTGTCCCTATATATACTAGGAACTATAGGTGTTTTTATTATGATGATTCCACGTAGAAAAACTGTGATGCACAGGGAGTAGAGAAAGATAATTCCTTGAATTGTTTCATCTCTTGTTGAGAGATTGTGTGAGAATTGTCATCTTCTTGTACCTTGTTCTTGAATATAGTGGAATCACCTCACTGTGGACGTAGGCAATTACTGAACCACGTAAACCTTGTGTCTCTTGTGGTATGTTCTTAATTTTCTCTAATTTCTTTCATTGCTAGTTGTTCTATTTAATTGATTGGATCCTTGTGGTACTTGTGTGCAATTGTTGGTGTCTACCCGCTTCCGCAATAAGGCGCAACAAAACCCTAGACCATTCCAATGAGAAGGTTACTACCTTCTAACAGGCCACCGAATGACAGTATTAAATCATACCTAATGTATGAAATTGCAGTCAACTTTCAAAACACAGCTTTTGCAAAGCAAACTACTGTAAATGAACAGAAGGATGAGTATTATAACTGTTGAATATTTCCAGCATAAGGAATTCACCGTAGTACAAACCAACGGAGCTCTTTCACCCAATATTCTTACATCAGGTAGGTAGCTAAAATCAGAAGCAATCATAGACATTTTAGGCAGGGCCTCATGTAGAGCATCTAGCAGCTTCTGCAGATCCATAGGTTATAGTATATTAGTAAACATAAACCTATACCAAAAGCGTATGCATACATGTTATACTAATATGTATTGTCAAACAAACTAACCCAAAAATTCTACGTGATATATCCGCAGTTATTCCCTATGTTAAAGGGTTCTTATTGATATCTTAATCCAATAAAAGCACACAACAGACAACTGAAAATTCATTAATTAACTTTATAAATGAATGCAATATGCGTGGGTGTATGTAGCTATAAACAATACATGTGAGTATTATATGTTATGTACCCCGGAATGATGAAAATTATTTAGCTTGAAACAGCTGCGAATAGTAAAATTATTTTCTTATAAATAACATTCCACTTCTTGTGTGTTTGCTTACCCCTAAAAGTCTTTTGCTTATGTAAGGTCTTGTACTGATCTGATGTTGTTCCACAATACTCAACACAAACATAAGCTAGAGTGTAGAAGCCACCTTGTAGACTATCCGTGTAGTGGCTGACATTTAAAAGGGCTACCTGAGTGTTTGTAGGCATCAACACTTACATTTGCTTTTATGAGATAGTGGATTTCTGTTTTTTCATTGAACTTAAAATGCATACACGCAAAGAAACTCAAAAGTTAAACTTAATGGAATAAATATTAATATCTGGTTTCACCTTCAGACAAGGTAATATTAGACAGTGTAATATCAGACAGTGTGATAGTGTAATATCAGACACTTAAGTAGGAGGAAGACTAAAGTAGTCTTCATCACCATTGCTCAAATTCAATGAATGTCCCAACAGGTATATATGTTGTTCACACAAGTTACTCCATCATATTTTAATCAATAGAAGAATATATTGGTATAACTAAGACTTAATAAACAATGTGCTGATGAGAGCAAAAAATGGTAAAAGCAAACATGAGCTACTAACCTATAGATATTTGACAAGTGCCTTCAACCACACTACAAAGCCACCCTCGCCAATGTCTCGAAAATAGGTTGCACCACCTTGTTTCCCCAATTATAAAGCAGCATTGTAATTTACTATCTCATCCAACAACACTTTCTCTTCCAACTCATCAACTTCGTGTCCATGAAAAAGTTCACGATGCTTGTCCAATACCACTCGCCCCTTGGCTACTACTTCACGCTCCAAACTTAGTAATTCACAACTAACTTCGGCGCTTTTGGAACGTACAGTTGTAGCAGAGTTGGATGTAAAACCAACATTTCTAATGTTTCCTTGGGTCATGGGTGGAGCCATCCCCATGTATCCATTCAATAAAGCTCGCAATATACATAGCAAATAACTATAAATTCTCAATCCATCAATTACATGAATGTCATTGAGACATCAATCATGATAATCAAAACTCAATTAACAATCAATGCAAAGAGTGTGAGGGATATAAAAATCACATGAAATAGAGTCTTACCATCATTTCTTGCATTTGTTCTGTCATAGTGACCATATGAGATTCCATGGAGGTCATTCGAGAGGCAAGACCACTATTTTCAATCTCAAGTGATAAAACTTTCGCTAATGCAGGAAGTGAAGCTTCAATTTGCGTTCTTGATACAAGAGAGCCAATACCACGAACATGTCCCCTAGTGTCTTTACCAAACACCTTCCCTAAGGGATCATCTTCTAATGAACAACCAATGTTCTCACCCTGATTCAATTGAATGCTCTTCACTTGTTCCTATATTTCAAAAACAATATCGGTTATTCCAAATTAATTACCAAACTTTATTAATTGCATAAATCAAAGAATTTCACCATATAAACTATAATATAGAACCACATCCATCCATTGAACAAACATATATATTAACAGAATCAAGTTTGGACATGGTTCACAATAAAGAAAGGTAACTATACAATGAAGGATATAGCTGATCAACAAATTCTGCAGGTCTAACAAAGATGCTCACGGAAATTATGATACAACTATGCATAAAGAATACATAACTGTAATACATCATGTTACCTTTACTTCACTGAAATGGTTTTCCTCTAATATGAGTATTTGAATCAGTTAGCCCATTCTACTCCAATTTAATGTTGTCATGAGCTCACCCCATACGCAATAAGCTCATATATGTTTTCTCAGCTTTTCCAGTCATTTGAGAAATCCTAAAAGACTAGCATGGGTACAGCGAGAATGCAACAATAAAATGACAGTTCTGTCACTTGAGCCAGTATTGCAGCTTTATGAGAAGGAGATGGTTAAAATGTTTATAAATATAATAGCTTTCTGCTTTCTGCTCTTCTATTTCTTGCACCATCCATCATTACCATTTACCATCACCACCCCAACAACAACAGTGCCACAAAGTATATCAAAATCTCAATATCATACTAGTCCACCACAACATATTCTGATAAACAAAACAACAAACCAATGAAATATACTAATGGTTGATGCTTACCATCTGGCCATTTATTTTAATTAATAGTATTCCATATTAAACTTCATAACACGCATAGAGAAATTTGTTGAAACAGTTTCAAAGACGTGAGTGGAGATCCTTTTTTTCTTTTTCTTCGACTCAATCGTACGTTAGGTGAAGGACATCATATGACGTGATTTCAAGGGGGGGGTGAAATGATCATAGAATTGTACGCAAAAAATTATTCCTTTTAATGGCTGCGAAAAAAATTTATTTGTTCTGTAATTTCTGTAAGAATCCAATAATTTGACTCAGTTAAGTCACAAAATTAGGACACTACAGGAACTAAGACCCTTCACTTGAATTGTTTCATAGAAACTCAATGGCTATGGACTAAAATGTTGAGCTTTACATTCATCAACAACTTGAAGGTCGTATAAAATATACAGAATAGCGTAACTAAAGGAATTTCTTATGTTTGACAAGGATCTTTCCCAAAAGGATGTTTGATTGGGATACAAGAGTCAAAGCACAATCTGCCTCTTGAGATACTCAGATTGATCTGGAACCTCTATAACATTAAAGGGAACCGCCACTGAAAACCTTTTCCTTAAGAGTGAAAATTGGCAGAAACTTTTCCCTGTGTAGTTTCCAATTTTCTGTCGAGTAAGCCTTCCACTTGTACAACCAATTTGACTTGGGGAGGAAAAGAATATAATTTGTAGAGATGGAACATAATAAAAAAAATTCAATGGAGTCCAACATCTAGATCTTCAACCTAACATTTCACTTCAATAAACTGGTTGATCAAGCATTCGTGGAATTTACCTCGTCTTTATTTTCGACACCATGCCTTCAACTATTATATTTATAAACAAACTAGAACTTGTATCCAACTTGAAATCTTTTCTCGTGTCCGAAAACATTTGCAGATGAAAACATTTCTCATATCCTAAAAATTGTTTGTTTTTAGTGTGGTTCATTCTAACCCAAGATTCCGAAAAGAAAGCCTAGACCAGTTTCCAATGAACTTAAACGTTTGAATAATCTGAAAACAAAACACAACTAAACCCAATAAACTGAAATATTTGAATAATCTAAAGAATATGAATATCATCTATACTAAGTCAGATTGTGGACCTTGGCCATCAAAACTTACATTTATAAAAAAAAAATTATTCTTTTGTGATTAAATTCTCATTTTCATCATCACAGCTAATTATCTCCAACAAAAACAAGTAACACTCAACATTTAGTAATAAAAAAAATTGAATATAAGCTTGACGCTCACCATGATTGATCTGATATCTTCTGGGACAGTTCCATCTTTCTTAGTATGAGCTTCAACCCATACATCTGTGCGTGTGATTGGTTTTGTACGAGTTGGCCATTTATTTTTCTGCAAATTCAAATGATATTAGCCTCTTATTATGAAGATCTAAAGAGAAACTATGGCAGTGTAGCAATAAAAAAAATATCATTTTGTATTCTACCCCAGCATAACCAAAACGCCCACTGTTGTGAGTACCACGAATCTTTGATCTATTTTTCTTGGCTTGCTTCCTTTTCTCCTTAGCAGTAACAGTAGACTCTATCCTGAGAAAGCCTTTCCAATGTTTTATTCTAATATCAGGAGGTCCATTAACTTCTCGTTCCTTGTCCGTGAGAAAAGGATCATAAATTTTTTTACGTAACGTTGATTTGAATCGCCTAAACAAGTCTGCCATTCCACACTCACACATTTTTCTATAGTAATCTGGTAGATCATATTAATTCGGGTAGAGAATCTAAATATCAGTTCAGTAGATATATTGTATAACAAAATTAATAAAATTATCAAAAACATTGTAAAAATCTTACCTTTATATCAGTCCAAATGTCTTCTTTGTAGTTTTTTGGCACATATTTCCAATTTGTGTAAGTGATTGGAATGTGAGTCCGAACAAGCCTGCCAAGTTTTGTTTTCAGTTTTCCTGCATTATCACCCCCAACTTGGCCACGCTCATTCAACTCAACCTGGATTCTTTGTTGGGAAGATGATCCGGATGCGACACTAGAATAAGTATTATGTGCTCCAAACATTTAGGTTAAGGTCAATGATCTGCAACAGAAAAAATAAAATAAGAATAAACTTTATCATTCTAAATAATAACAAAATAATGACAAGCAGACATAAAAAACAGCTAACATAACATTCAGAAGACTGTGATAATAACCACTTTAAGACACTGTGATTCACAAGCATACAGATAGACAGACAGAAACTATGGCATCTGTATGCTTTTCTAGTAATATAAAAGAATATCAAACACAACAAAAACAAAAAACATATATCAGTTAATATACCTTTAGTATGAGCAACATCAGAAGGATGATGAGGTGTTCCTCCAACATTCCCAAACTCAGTTTTAAAACCATTAAGTCCCCCATGGGTTTGAGAAACAGGGGAAGCACTAGAGCTCCAAACAAACATGTGAAGATCTTTGTTACTACTAACTGTGCTTGAATCAGTAGTAATGGGATTCCCAAAATTAGACTGTCTTGGGAGTTCCCAGTCTTGTTTCCATTCACCATTGAATAAAAATCCATGTGATTAAAGCTAGAACCCCTTGGTGTTGGGTTCCTAGAAGATTGCAAAGAGTAAATCTCAGTATTGGTGAGATTAGAAGCTCTAGGTGTCAATGAGTTTGAGTTATTAGGCCCTCCACCACCACCACCTCCATGACCATGGGATCTCCTTGAAAATATGTCAAATCTAGAACTATTTGATTTCCTCACAGTTACATGTAACTTGCCATCTTCCCCAACTTCAGCTTTGGTTTCAAGAGCTTGTTTTCCATCCAAGGAAATAATATCAGAATTCACTCTAAATGATATAATGGAAGCAGCAGTGTCTGGAAACTATTCTCCTATGAGAAGCTTAGTTCCTCTGTACTCAAACAAGAAGAGCATCAAAGTGTACCAAATGATACACTGAAGAACAACTATTTGAACCATTAGACCCCAGAGAAATCCCCATACACCCCTTTTAAGAGAGGGATTCCCATAACAAGAGTGTTGGGTAGAGTGAAAATGGAGAAGAGGGTAATGGACCATTCAAAGTTCATAGTGTATGGGTTGTTCGAAGAGATGAAATGAAAAGAGAGTAATGGGACTGCAAAGAGTGCTACGAATCTAATGCAAGTGCTCACCAACTTATCATACAGACAGAGAAAACCACAAAAAGATATAGACAGACAGAAAAGCATACAGATGCCATTTATCATACAGACAGAGAAGATGTTATTTATCATACAGACATACAGAGAAGCATACAGACAGACATATAAGCATACAGACAGAGAAGCCATTTATCATACAGAGAAGTTATTTATCATACATACAGACAGAGAAGCATACAGATGATTTATCATCAGGAAAAATTGGAAAAACATGTAGAACCCAATAACATAAATTCTATGATGAAATAGAGAATGGGAAGTAGAACCCAATAACATAAGTTTTCTCATAAACCTCTTAATAGATTCTTCAAATTCTCATTATCATCAAGCATAGATTGATAAACGGAAGGGACCTCCACTTCATCAACACTCTTAGTCAATTTCTTCGGTGTATGTAAGACAACTTGCCATTTATCTTCTTTTATATCCTTGGAATAGAACACTTGTATGTAGGGGTGGGCAAACGGGTCAAGGATCCGCGGATTTAAACCGGACCGGACCGTTTTGCTCTAAACGGTCCGGATTTTCATTTTGTATTTTTAGGTACGGTTCGGATCGGTCCGGATCCGTTATAAAACGGTCCGGTCCCGGTTTCTATTTTTTAAAAAGAAACGGTCCGGGTTGGACCCGTCCGGACCGTTTCAAATTGCATTTACTATAAAAACCAAAACCTAACCCTAAACCTAAACTAAACTCTCCTCTCTCACCTAACCCTAAACCTAAACTCTCCTCTCTCAAATTTCATTTTGTATTCTTTGTCTCTGTCTCGAGAAGGGGGAGATCCTCTCTCTGTCTTTGTCTCGAAGGAGATTTCCCTCTCCTCTCCACTCCTTTCTCTGTCGAAGAAGCAGCAGAAGAGATCAACAGAAGAAGCAGAAGAGATCAGCGAGATTTCATTTTGTATTCTTTGTCTCTGTCTCGAGAAGGGGGAGATCCTCTCTCTGTCTTTGTCTCGAAGGAGATTTCCCTCTCCTCTCCACTCCTTTCTCTGTCGAAGAAGCAGCAGAAGAGATCAACAGAAGAAGCAGAAGAGATCAGCGAGATCAACACTCGCTGAAGAAGCAGAAGAAGCAGCAGAAGAAGCAGATCAGCGAGAAGAAGTAGATCAGCGAGAAGAAGCAGATCAGCAGAAGAAGCAGATCAGCGAGATCAACACTCACTGATTAGGCCTATCCTCTCTGATCAGCGAGATGATGGATGATTTCTGGATGATGGACGTTGATCGATGATTTCTGTATGATGGATCGATGATTTTTGGATGTGATCGATGATTTTTGGATGATGTTGATCGATGATTTCTGGATGATTTCTGTTGATGGATGATTTCTGGATGTTGATCGATTTCGTATGAATATGATGTATCGAACAAAATTTATTTTTCTGTTTTTTTTTTTTTTGAATGCAATTTTTTCTGTTCTTTCTGGATTGATCAATTTTTTTTGGAACCGTTTGGAACCGTGGAACCGAACCGTTTAGAACGGTTCGAGTTAGGTTCGGTTCCTATTATCAAAATGAAGGGATCCGGACCGGACCGGATCCGTTAAAATGGAAACGGTTCGAGTCAGGTTCCTTCAAATTTGGAACCGATCCGGACCGTGCCCACCCCTACTTGTATGGCTTCGGAGGCAAGACTGAAAGGTTGATCACCAATTTTATTTTTGCTCTCCAACTTATCCAAATTTACCATCACCAAATAGGAGTTAGGGTCGACCTTCCATCCATCGACTTGTTTTACCCAATCACAATAAAATACAGCTTGCTTGAAAGAAACATAATCCAATTCGATTATTTTTCTAATAATTCCATAGTATGTCAACACTCCTTCTTTGTAGTTCTTATCTCTCCAACTAGCCCTGCATTTAGTAATAGCCTTCATAGATACACCACTATTTTGAGTCACTCGTCTTCCATCATAGTCACTTGTTGAAAAAAAAAACCCATTTACCCTATACTTTGTATATGATTGTGCCTTGTACATTGGCCCATTTGCTAGCCGTAAAAGCGTCGAATTAGTTTCATTGGCCTTTAATAACTATAAGATGCAAAAACAAAAACAAAAAATTTAAGTCTTTAGACATATGCATAGATACAAAAAAAAAGTATTATGTCAAAAGATGACCTCTTCACATAACCATGGTATGAACTCAATTGTATCCTTCAATCTCCTTCCTTTCTGGCTACACCCAGACTCCAAATAAGATTCATACTTCCTACATTATTTGCAAGCGCATATAGAAAGTGAACAACTAAATTTATTTGAGCTCATACAAACTAAATTTTTTTATTTATAAAAAGAAGAGTTATCTTACCTTTTCCACTCATACACTTGATGGTAGCGAACCAAAACCCATTTACGTACTTGAGCGAATTGTATTTGGGTTAACTTAAAATCCTTCCCTTCTCCCAAAGGACCCTCATCAACACACTAAATATCTTCATCTAGAAAGTCTTCAACTATGGATTTTCGCTTTCCATTAGTTAAATTTGGCAAGTATTCCTTGCAATACATACTAGATTCCTCTACAAGGTATGCTTGTGCAATGCTTCCTTCAATGTACCTTTTATTTCATACGTACTCCTTGTACTTCTTCATCAACCTATTGGGAGAAAAAATGATCATAAAATGGTTTATTGACATAGTTTATTAACATGTACCAAGAATGTTAGATTCGTACCTTTCAAAGGGGTACATCCAGTAATATCTTACTGGGCCGCATATCATTGCTTCATCGGCTAGATGCACCATGAGGTGGATACTAATGGTAAAAAAGGAAGGTGGAAAATGTTTTTCCATGACACATAAAGCCTCAATTAAACATTTTCTCGCAGCCAAGAGATCATCCCTTTTAATAACTTTTGCACACAACACATTGAAAAATAGGCTTATTTGTTGAATAGCTCTTCGAAGATCCTCATGTTTTGGATAAGCGTGTTGAAGTAACAAAGGAAGCAAGAATTGCATAATTGCATGGTAGTCATGAGACTTTAGTCCTTTAAGTTCAAGGGGTTGTAAGCTAACTTTATTACTCAACTTAGAGGAAAACCCATTGGGTAATCTCAAATCCTTCAATGTATGAAAGAATTGTTGTTTTTCATCTTTACTCAGAGAGAATGATGCCATTGGTATAACACTTTTGCTTGAACTCCCATATTCTATCACCCACAGTTTTTTTCTTTATTCTCATGGTTTCCATATCTTTACGAGCATTTGTTTCATCTTTTGTTTTATCTTTGATATCAAGAATTGTGGACAAGAGAATATCACAAACATTCTTTTCAATGTGCATAACGTCCAGACAATGCTGAATCATGTGTTCTTTCCAATACGGTAAATCAAAAAGTGTCGACCTTCTATACCAAGCACTCGAGGTATTTTCAACCTCATTATTACCATCATCATTCCTTTTACGTTTTCTATTCACGGGAAACTTTCCTTTACCAATTTTAATTTTGATGTTGGTCACTTTCTGTTCAATATCTACACTGAATAAACGTTGTGGAGCTGGGGGATCTTCAACCTTTCCATTAAAATTGTGTGTATCTCTTCTAAACTTGTGGCTTTGGGGAAGGAATCTACGATGTCCCCGATAACATAACTTTTTACTACTCTCGAGACGTTCAGAATCGATTTCTTCACCGCAAACTGGACAAGCAAAGTAACCATGTGTTACACAACCTGGTAAAGTCCCATATGCGGGGAAATCATGAACCCCCCACATCAGCATAGCTCTCAAAGTGAAATTGGTTTTGGTGAACGAGTCATAAGTCATTTGTGAGACCCTGGAGTGGGCGGATCTGAGGGTGAGGGTGAGGGTTGGAGCCCAATAGGCCCGAGAGAGGTTGGATGAGCTACAAAGGGGGACATAGTCCCACATCGCCTGGGTGCGGAAGGGGGATGTGCTATATATGTGCGAGGTTGGATCCCCATAGTAAGAGGCCTTTTAAAGCCATGCGGGCTGGTTGGGCCCATAGCGAACAATATCTTACTATGCGAATCGGGTCGTTACAGAATGGTATCAGAACCTGACCCAGCCGGAAGTGTGCCGACGTGGACGTTGGGCATGTGTGGCCAATGAGGACGTTGGGCCCTAAGGGGGGTGGACTGTGAGACCCTGGACTGGGCGGACCTGAGGGTGAGGGTTGGAGCCCAATAGGCCCGAGAGAGGTTGGACGAGCTACAAAGGGGGACATAGTCCCACATCGCCTGGGTGCGGAAGGGGGATGTGCTATATATGTGTGAGGTTGGATCCCCATAGTAAGAGGTTTTTTAAAATCGTGCGGGCCGGTTGGGCCCAAAGCGGAGAATATCTTATTGTGCGGATCAGGTCGTTACATCATTACTCCCTCAAACCACAAAAGCTTCAGTTCATCTATCAATGGTTCTAAGTACACATTAATATCCTTGCCTGGTGCCTTTGGTCCTGGTATCAATATCGACATCATAGCAAATCATAAGGCACCACGGTAACCTACCAACAACTATGGGTGCTACTGAGTGTGCCATGTGGATTAAAACCATCAATTGACATTGCAAGACGGACATTGAGTCCTTCCGTTGCAAATTCAAGCCACTTCCTATTAGCAGATTTCCATGCAAGTGATTCCATAGGATGACGGATAACACTTGAAGAAGATTTTGCTCGAAAGTGCCAAGTCATTTCCTTTGCTATCCACGGTATACTATATAACCTCTTTAGCCTAGGAATCAAAGGAAAATGTCTCACCACCTTTTGAGGCACTTTACTAGACTTATTATTGCTTAAATTCAGCTTAAATCTTGGCATTTTGCATATAGGACATTCAACCTTATCTTCATGTTCCTTCCTATACAGAATACAATCATTCACACACGCATGACTAGTTTCACAAGTCAGACCAACATCGTTGATCATGTTCTTCATGTAAGTGTAACTAGCTGGCATTGTGTTTCCTTTAGGTAATAACTCTTGAAAGAGCTTGAGTAGTTCGGTAAAACTATTATCTGACCAACCAAATTCAGCCTTTATGTTATTTAACTTAACCACGGCATACAACGTTGTCAACTTTTTTAGACATGAAGGATACAAAGGTTGCTTGGCATGAACATGCAGAGATTTGTATTTTTTACATCCATGCATTTGAGGTTGATCATTACCCTAAAAACCTGCACCCTCACCATCTTTATTCTGAACAATGTCCTCAAAACTGCACCCTCACTCCCACCATGTATTTCAAAAGCATCATTAACAAGGTTTTCCATTCTAGTATCGTCAAAATCATCATCACTTTCTTCGACACATGCTGTAGTTGATTGTTCTTTCTCTATATTTTGTTCCCCATGATGATACCAAACCTATGTCTTCATTATACCATACCGATGCAAATGAAAAGAAATTTTATTAAGATCAACCATCCCCCTCTGATTTCTACATTTATTACATGGGCAAGAAAACAGTTGTTGCCCACTACCATTGTCCTCCAAAAATTTCAGAAATTGAGAAACCCCGGCCCTATATTGTGGGCTTACTGTATCAGACTCGTCCATCCATTCTTTACTTAAATATGATGTCATTCTACACAATACAATACCTCATTCAAATAAATGACATGTAAATATAAACAAAATTAATCAGCAACAAAAGATATTGTCACAAACAAAATATTCGGAGTTAAATTCACATTGAAATGACAAAACTAATGCATGTGCTCACCTCACCTAAGTTTATATAGCAAATTGATATGTATGGGACAAAATGAGATGGACAAAAAAAACATGCATGAATGTTCTTCTAAACAAACCCACAATATAAACTTATGACATGATAAGATGGGAGGCTATTCTAGCTATTTAACAGAAGATAAAGGTTCTTCCAATATTCATTGAATGGGTCAAGGAATGTATTTCTACATCCAAGTTCTCCATATGCTTGAATGGATCTCTTGAGGGGTATATTAAAGCTACGAGAGGCATTAGACAAGGTTGCCCAATGTCACCATATCTGTTTGTTTTAGTAATGGAAGTCCTCCATGTGCAGTTAAGAAAACGGGTTTAGCAAGGTCATTACTAGCTTCACCATAAATGCAAGGATCCCAACATGACTCACCTATGTTTTGCGGATGACTTAATAGCCTTTTTTCCATGGAGACATAAATTTAGCGAAAGCATTGCTTGATGTGTTAACAGAATTCAAGGCATGCACTGGGCTAGAGGTGAATTGCGATAAGAGCTAATTGTTCCTGGCAGAAGTTTCGAATGAGGAACAGTCCAGGATAACTGAGCATCTCAAATTCTCTGTGGGCAAGCTTCCTGTAAGATACCTAGGATTACCTATGACATCTTCCTATTTATCCCATGCCCAATGCCTACCTATCATTGAGAAAATAATGAAGAAAGTTAACTCTTGGAATAATAGGTTCCTTACTTATGCAGGACGATTAGTTTTGATAAAATCAGTCCTAGCAAGCATGCATATCTATTGGAACTCATGTTATGGCCTCCTTAAGCAGACTCTAGACTGCATTAATGCTATTCTTAAAAGCTTCCTATGGTCAGGTGGTGATGTAGCAGCAAAAAAAGCACTAGTTCGCTGGGATAATGTTTGCTATCCGTATAATGAAGGGGGACTTGGCGTGAGAGACATTCGAGCTAGAAATGAGGCTGCTATTATGAAACATATCTGGAGTATTGTGACTCGCATAGACTCAGTTTGGGTCAAATGGATATACAAATACCTGATTAAACGAAAAAACTTTTGGACCATGGAGACAACTAGGGATGCCTCCTGGTGTTGGAGGAGGATTGATAGGGGCATAATTAGGCGATTTTTAGTACCATATTTCTATATATATTGCTATTTTTGTGTTTGTGTAGGTTTCCAATTACAAGATTCTAAAATAGAAGCTAAGTAAAGCTGTCACGCCCCGATTTTTGAAGAAAACGAAAATCCCAAAATCCACGTAGGATTATCCGTTTCCCCAAAAGTCGGGACATGAATTGTCATTCACGAAAATAACAGTTGGCATCTACGAGAAATAATCAATTGCACAATTTACCAAATAGAGGGAAAAATAAAACAAATGATCTGAAAGTCCATCAAAAGTAAGAAAATTTTGAAACTCGTATAGCCAACGCTAACAAGTTCAACAATTTACGAATGTATCTTTCCCAGAAAATAATAAATAACTCCGAGTTCTAATTACAAGAATTAAACTGACACCTACAAATAAAAATGATCTAATCTTTCGAACAACGCGCACAACTCCCAGAAATGCTCGTCACGTATGGTACAAAATGCTCTAAGCCCGAGATTACTATATCCTGAAAAATAAGCTAGTCGGCTACATTCCCGAAGGAATGTACCCAAGAAGCCAAAGCCCACTTGGGTCAGCAATAAAGCTGGTGTGAAATCTCTTTATTCCCCAAAAATCAATAAAGGAAATTACAGGATATGACCGAAAAAAAATAGTACGATAAAGAAATCAAAACACACAGGTAGTTCCTCCACAAGGCATTCATATCTTAATTCTAATAAGTAAATATGCACTTACTTGTACTTACTAGATGGAAGTTGACTATGGCAAGTCTAACCTGCAGAAATATTAGTGGACTTGCCATCCTGCATGAAAAAGGATTAGAAACAATATAAACGTAGTTTATTCATTTTTATTTGAATTTGATTCATCTTTTTAACGGAATGATCACTTAGCCGATACCACATTCGCACCACCTTCGTGCCGAACATACATGCCCGTATGCCTCTCTCATATAAAGGAGGACTACTCCGTCATCCATGCCTAAGTGGGGACATCACATACAGGCATGCATCGCGGATACTCCTAACTATATGAGTACCAAAAGCCACCATTGGGCTATCAATGCGCATAAACTCACGTCACATTTTTGACGGTTAAATATCAAAGCCTATTTTAGGCATAACAATTCACCTCATTTTCGCAAGACTAACCCGAAGGTTATTTTAGTTTCTCTAGTAAGAAATGGGTGCCCCAACTCCGCAAGACGACCCGCTGGTCATTTAGTTTCTCTAGTAGGAGAGGGGAAATAATAAACAAAAGAGGTGTGGTAGTTCTAATTTATAAATTCCAGGTGATTTTGTATTTTCAGAAATCCAGGTTTACCAATATCATTTACTTTTAATATTTCAGAATTTTTCCACAACGACATTTTGTCATCCATACATCATCCACCCATTCTTGTGGGGAAGCATAACATTTGACACATTGCCAAAACATAAGCAGTTTTATAAAGATATTCTCTCACTGTTCTGAAACAATCTACATGTCTCATACATTAAAGCATCCAATTGACACCAAGATACACAGTTAACAACAATACACAAATCAGGAAAGCCTGGGGCATCCTTCAAATAACCCCAAAATAAGTTCAAATCCAAATATATCTACATGCAGAAATGAATTTGATTTTGCGGTGGGACCCAGTGGGACCCAGAGACTAATTTGTTTATGAAGACCTCATTCTTATCGCCAACGTCCAAAACCAAAAACCTCAAAGGAAGATGTTTTGGATTTCCTAGATGAAGTGGAAGTCAATCAAGACAAATGTCTGTTCTCAGAGTTTTGTCAACTCATGAAAACTCTAAAAGAATGCAGGTTCCATCATATTGTCCAAACTAAGTTTTATTGGTTTTTGTGAGCATATAACATAACACCATTGAATTGATGATGCGGTGGGACTCAGTGGGACCTAGGAATAACACCATAGGATGACACCATAGGATTTGACTAGAATTTCCCAATTGCATATAAAACCATAGGAATTGACTCTGCAGTGGGACCCAGTGGGATAACACCATAGGATTTGACTAGAATTTCCCAATTGCATATAAAACCATAGGAATTGACTCTGCAGTGGGACCCAGGAACTATTTCGTTGAATAAAATCTGACATGATAGTTTGGTTTCTTTCTTTCTTCTCGTCAGAATGAATACACTTGGGTCCAAATCGAAAAAAAATCAGGAAAATCTGACATGAGGATGAATACAACTTTCATTCTTTACAGTGTGTGAATCTGACATAATAATGACATAAGAGTGATCTGACAAAATCATGAAAAGGAAGAAAATAGATAACATAAATCACAAATCTCGAATCAAATCATGCACACAACATTCTCAACTTTATGCAAAAATCAGAAAAGGACAAAAAGAAACAAATCACAGTAAAAGATGAAAGAAATAAAGAGACTCACAGTTGTTGTTTTTCTTTCTTTCTTCTCCCTTGTCTTTCCCTCTTGTTTTTCTATCTCTTTCTCCTTCTTTCTTTCTCTCTCTCTTTTTTTTTTTTTTTTTTTTTTGTTTAAGCGGCGAGAGAAAAAGAAAACCCCAAACCCCTATTTAATCTCACTAAAGACAAAACCCTTACCTGTTAGGGTTTTGCTCAAGGTTAGTGATGATACCCCCTTATTACTTTACGTAACCTCAAATTTAATAAAGTCAAAACTAAATAAAATAAATAAATAATTAAAAATTATTATGTGTTAAAGTAGGGTCGTTACATTATACACACCTCAAAAGGAATCTTGTCTCGAGATTCACTGGATGAATAGCTCCGGGTGCAACTGTCTTACTCTGTCCTCTAGCTCCCAAGTTACATCATT
The DNA here is from genome assembly GCA_963556465.1 of Berberis vulgaris. Taxonomy (NCBI): domain Eukaryota; kingdom Viridiplantae; phylum Streptophyta; class Magnoliopsida; order Ranunculales; family Berberidaceae; genus Berberis; species Berberis vulgaris. Next base: position 55,755,849 of record OY747136.1, on the reverse strand, counting down.
CTCTTTTTCACTCCACTGGACTTTCACCAAATTCACTATCCTTCTACGGAGTTGTTTCACATCACGATCCACAATCTTGTTCGGTCGTACTACTTGGGTGAAGTCGTCATTAATCTCAATTTCTGTGGGTTGAACGATGTCAGCAGGATCCTTCACACACTTCCTTAGCATGGAGATGTGAAACACATCATGAACAGCTGATAAGCTCGGGGGCAGGGCGAGTCTATAGGCTAAACTCCCTACTCGAGCAAGGATCTCAAATGGTCCCACAAATCTAGGACTTAGCTTCCCTTTCTTACCGAACCTCAATACATCGCGCATAGGTGAAACCTTAAGAAAAACAAGGTCCCCAACCTGAAAGTCTATCGCCTTACGCTTCCGATCGGCATAACTCTTCTGTCGGCTTTGAGCAGTTTTGATCCGCTCTCTAATAATCTGCACCTTCTCCGATGTCTCCCTAACCATCTCTGGCCCCAACAAGACTGTGTCGCCTACCTCTGCCCAACAGGATGGTGATCGTCAAGGCCTTTCATATAAAGCCTCAAACGGGGCCATGCCAATACTAGAATGGTAACTGTTGTTATAAGCGAACTCTATGATAGGTAAATAATCCTCCCAACTACCTCCAAAATCGAGCACACATGCCCGAAGCATATCCTCTAGAACCTGATTCACCCGCTCCGTCTGACCATCAGTCTGAGGATGATAAGCTGTACTCAAATCTAGTCTCGTCCCCATGACTCGCTGGAAACTCTCCCAAAACTCAGCTACAAACAAGGGATCTCTGTCAGACACAATGGACATTGGTACTCCGTGAAGCCTAACTACCTCACGGATGTATCGTCTGGCTAGCTGTTCGGTAGTACGGCGCACACCAACCGAAACAAAGTGCGCGGACTTAGTCAAACGGTCAACTATAACCCAAATTGACTCATTACCTCGTCGAGTCCTCGGTAAACCATCTATAAAGTCCATAGAAATATTTTCCCATTTCCAGACGGGAATCTCTAGTGGTTGCATTAAACCTGAGGGCCACTGAGGCTCGGCCTTCACTTGTTGACAAGTGAAAACACCGTGATACATAATCTCCCACATCCTTCTTCATGTCGTCCCACTAGAAAGTTCGCTTCAGGTCATGATACATTTTTGTGCCTCCTGGGTGAATGGTAAAGTGTGACTTATGAGCCTCATCCATAATTTCTTTCTTCAATCCCTCAATCTCAGGCACACAAAGTCTCCCGTGAGATCTCAAACCACCATCGAACTCAACTGACCACTTGGAGGGACAATCATCTAGATTATCAAGCACTAAGTCTTCCAATTTGCTCATCAAACGAGAATCCTTATGTTGCTCCTCTAAAACCCTGTTGATCAAAGAAGGTCGAACAGATAAACTACCCACATAAGCCGTGTTTGCTCCCTGGACAAACTGAACATCACAAGAAGAAATAGCCTCAAGAGATTTCCACTCCTCTACCATGAGTGAAGCCATAATAGTGTGTTGCCGACTGAGAGCATCGGCTACTACGTTCCCCTTACCTGGGTGGTAAAGGATCTCAAAATCATAACTACTAATGAACTCCACCCACCTTTGTTGTCTCATATTCAGCTCCTTCTGCGAAAACAAATACTTGAGACTCTTGTGATATGTGAACAACTCAAAATGCTCCCCATAAAGGTAGTGTCGCCACATCTTCAAAGCAAACACAACTGCCGCTAATTCCAAGTCATGGGTAGGATATCACCTCTCATGAGGCTTCAATTGTTGTGAGGTGTACGACACAACTTTCTGATTCTGAATCAGTACACAACCCAGACCTGTGCCACTAGCATCAGTGAAGACCACCAACTTCCCACCTTGCACTGGGATAGTCAGGATGGGCGCAGTGGTTAATCGGTGTTTCAACTGTTGAAAAGCCTTTTCACACTCATTGGTCCATATAAACTGGACATTCTTGCGGGTCAACTTAGTCAACGGGGCAGCAATAAGAGAAAACTTCTCTATAAATCGTTTATAGTACCCAGCCAACCGCAAGAAGCTTGTCACCTCTGTTGCATTAGTAGGTTGTTTCCAATCTTTCACTGCTTTCACCTTATCAGGATCAACTGCTATACCCTGACTAGAAACAACATGCCCTAAGAATTTTACTTTTTTTCCCAAAAATGGCACTTGCTAAATTTCACATATAATTTCTGATCTCTCAAGGTCTGCAACACTGTTCTGAGATGTTCTTTATGCTCTACTTCACTACGAGAGTAAACCAAAATGTCATCGATAAAGATAATTACGAATTTGTCCAAGTATGGTCGAAAGATCCGGTTCATCAGATCCATGAAAAAGGTCGGGGCATTTGTCAAACCAAAAAGCATGACTGGAAACTCATACAACCCATATCTCGTACGAAAAGCCGTGAGAGGATTACTATCTTCTTCTATACCCATCTGATGATATCTTGTTTTTAGGTCAAACTGAGAAAACACCACCGCTCCCCTCAACTGATCAAGAAGATCATCAATTCGAGGCAATGGGTACTTGTTTTTGATAGTCTTTTTGTTCAGCTCCCTATAGTCAATACACATCCTCAAGGTACCATCCTTCTTCGAAACGAAAATTGCAGGTGCTCCCCACGGAGAATTACTCGGACGTATGAACCTGGTTCATACACACCTCAAAAGGATTACACATATATACATTAACATGAACAAACATGTCAATAAGTATGGCCAAATCAAACAAAACACCAAGAAAAATTACCCTTTTTGCAACATCTCGTCCAACTGGACTTTCATCTCGTTCAACTCCTTCGGTGCCATCCGGTACGCTGCCTTAGAGATAGGACCGGTTCCAGGTATTAAATCGATTCGGAACTCAACTTCTCGCCTAGGCGGCATGCCGGGAATTTCCTGAAATACATCCTCATAATCCCTTACCACTTCTACATCTCGAATCTCTCTCTGACGTCCCCACCAAGTACAGAAAACTAGACATTGCTGACTCTTTACAATTTCCACAAGTGTGAGAAACAGGGGGCATGCCTGGTGCATGAATGGAAACTATCTTCTTTGCACAATCTAGCGTGACTAGGTTCTTACGCAACCAATCCTTTCCCAAAATCACATCAAAGCCCTCAAAGTCAAGCACAATCAAGTCGACAAGGAATACTTTGTCGAGGAAGGAAGTCTTAAAATTTCTACATAGTTCATTTAGTGTCGCTGAGCCTCCTAAAGGGGTGGTAACACATAATGGTATAGCAAGTGGCAAAACTTTCAACATTATTCGATTAACCAAACGTCGAGATATGAAAAAGTATGATGCACCAGTATCAAATAACACCTTCATATTAGAGATAGGAAAATCAAAAGTACCTTGAAAGTTTTCCTGATCTGGTAAGGTGGCAAATACACGCCCTTGGGTGGGTTGACCTTGCCTATTCTGGGGCGCGTTCCTACCATTAGGGCAATCTCGCATTCGATGACCTGGTTGCCCACAAGTGAAGCAGATCCGTGTGCGTCCCCCCGATGCTGTTTGGGTAGTCTGATTCCGCTGACCCTGATAACCTTGTCTCTGGTTACCCTGACGATGGAATTGGTTTCCATTCTGTCTTTGATGTTGATTACCATCCTGTTTCTGAAAATGATCATACCTCTATCTCTAGAACTGATTTCCACCCTGACGGTGAAACTGGTTTTCTACCTGTTATTGGTTTTGGTACCCACCTTAAGATTTCTGGTTCTGAAACTGTTGACCCCTTGGCCCTTGATCATAAGGACGAAAACGGCTACAGTCACCATGATAATCACGCGACGCACCCTGGTGACGAGTGTTTCCTGACACCTCACCCAACTTTTGTTTGCCTTTCTCTCTACTCTCATGATACATCTTGTTTTGTTCCTCGTACTTCAATGCTAAATCCAAAACTCTGTCGAAACTCTCCCTGTCAGTGGTGAGAAGAGCCCTCGACAGGTAGTGATGCAAACCCCCAATAAATTTGGCATTTTTCTTTTCTGGTGTGTCTACCAAATACAGAGCATAACGTGACAACTCGTTAAACTTCGTGACATACTGCTCCACAGTCATATTTCTAGTCTGCTTCAACATGTTAAACTCTGCAGCCCATTGCACCTTAACTGCATTAGGCACAAATCTATTCTCAAACCTATCCTTAAAGTCATCCCATGTCATAACCGCAACATCAACGGAGGGTAGTAAAGCCTCCCATCAGTAACTAGCAGCACCATCCAGGTGATGTGCAGCTAACTCTTGTTTTTGGACTTCAGTAAGTCGCATCCTCCTTAAAACGGTTTCACAGCTTTGAACCCAGACATCTGCATCTCTCGGATTTTCTCTGGTAAACCTCTTACCACCCAATGTACCAAACTCCTTAACCCTTCTAGCAAAAGGGTCACCCTGATTGCTATTCTGTTGCAATCCATGTAGCAACTGCATCATCATAGCCTGACTCAACTGAATAGTATTATCACCATGGCCATTTCCATTTTCATTGCCACCCTCATTTGGAACGACGTTCACACTGCTTCCGCTTCCGTTCCCATTTGGATTCTGACGAGTATGTCTTCCGGCCATATCCTTCAATAAAAATGGAAATGATTAGACACTCCATAAGATCCACAAAATACTCTACAGCTTACCCATAACCACATTCCGAGGATCCCCTAGACTCTCCCTAGCCTAGGGTAAACTGTGCTCTGATACCAAATTGTCATGCCCCGATTTTCGAAGAAAACGAAAATCCCAAAATCCACGTAGGATTATCCGTTTCCCCAAAAGTCGGGACATGAATTGTCATTCACAAGCCCTCTAATCCCCGGTCCAGAACGATCCCTACTTATTCTATACTACAATCACAAAGCAGGGTATTAAGTTGTGTGCTACTAAAATAGCGCATCAAGTTTTGGCGCCGTTGCCAGGAATTAGGAAAATTGTTGATTACTTCATTAGTTGTTATTTATTTAATTTTCTTTTTATTGAATTTTTTTTTCTTCTTTCTTTATCTCAGGTACCAGTTCATGCGCAATAGAAGATCTAGCAAAAACTTATTAGAATACGATTCAGAGCCTGAGAAAACATTTAGAAGACGAAGGAGGGAAACAAAATAGTCACAAACATCTAGCTTTGAATCTGAATCTAAAGAGTTTGATATGGGAGACAATAGATCTATTAAAGAACTTTCAGCATCCACCTTGGACAATGTCGCACCCTTGTGCATTCAGTATCCATTGCCGCGCAGGGCAAGACTGAGTCATTCGAGCTGAAATCCAGCCTACTTCATCATATTCCGAAGTATCATGGTCTTTCTATTGAGGATCCAAATAAACATTTAAAGGAATTTCAAGTTGTATGCCCCAGTATGACGCCAATAAATGTGGATGAGAACATCCTAAAATTGAGAGCATTCCCCTTTTCTCTGGCTGATAGGGCTAAGGATTGGCTCTATGAACTACCTTCTGAAACAGTATATTCTTGGGAGAGCATGAAGAAGGTGTTTCTAGAGAAATTCTTCCCAACTTCCAAAATTATCTTGTTGAGGAAGAAAATCAGTGGCATACAGCAAGGTCTAGGAGAATCATATCCGGCTTACTATGGCGCTTCAAAACTCTCATAACATCATGTCCGCAGCATCAGATGAAAGAGGAGCTCCTGATTCAATACTTTTATGAGGGATTGCTTCCTTTTGAACGACAGATGTTAGATGCAGCGGCAGGAGGAGCTTTGGTTGATAAAACTCCAGCAGCAGCAAAGACTTTGATTGCAAACCGATCTTTAAATGCCCAACAGTATGAAGGAATTGGAGAGCCTTCACGCCAAGTCAATGAGGTAAGTACTAATTCTAGTTTGGAAGCTCAAATGGCTAATCTTACCTAACTTGTGACTCAAACCCTAGGGAAGCCAAATGTGCTAGGAGTTGCACAAGTTTGTGGCGTGTGTACTAAGTCAGGACATCCATCTGATCATTGTCCTCAACTGATTGAGAATGGCGGTTGGGAGAATGTCAATGCAGTAGGTTTTCAGGGGTAAAATCACTATAGAAATAACCCTTATTCGAACACTTACAATGAAGGTTGGAGAAATCACCCCAGTTTTGGATGGAGAAATTTAGAACAACCTCAACAACAGACTTCGAATTGGTCACCCCTTGGTTTCGTCCAAAGGCAACCAAAATCACCTCAGCACAATTCAGGTATGCCCCTTAATTATGATGAGATTCTGAAATCATTAACTATTTCTCAGCAGAACCAAGCAAAAGATATAGCAGATTTGAAGCTACAAATGGGACAAATAGCTGAGTTTATTGGAAAAATTCGTGAGCAAGGAAAACTTTCTAGTTCTACCACTCCAAATCCGAATGGCAGGTTTGAAACTGTAAAAGCAATTACATTGAGGAGTGGTAGGCAAATTGAGAATGAGCCAATAGTCCCTAAACATAGTCGAAATAGGGAAGTTGAGTTACAGAATGATGATCCAACCATCATTGAGACACCAAAGCCCCAATTAAGAAGGTGAGCATTCCAAATTCAATTTCTACTAATCTTGCTCCACCTTTTGTGCCTTTTCTAGGTAGGTTTGCCAAAGCTAGGAAAGATGAACATGATAAGGAAATTTTGGAAACCTTTCGAAGAGTCCAAGTCAATATTCCGCTTCTTGATGCTATTAAGCAAGTGCCTAAGTATGCAAAATTTCTGAAAGAGCTTTGCACAACAAAGAGACGACTTCGAGACGGAGAGATAGTTAAGGTGAGTGAAAATGTCTCCGCAGTTCTTCAAAGGAAATTGCCGCCAAAGTGTAAGGATTCGGGTAGTTTCACTATCCCTTGTGTTATCGGTAATACTAAAATTGAAAATTCAATGCTAGACTTAGGTGCTTCAATAAATGTTATGCCGTATTCTATTTATCGCTCTATGAATCTTGGGAAGCTAAAAAATGATAGTGTTATTATTCAATTGGCTGACCGTTCTAATGCATATCCTCGAGGTTTGTTGGAAGATGTGTTGGTGCAGGTTAACCATTTGATATTCCCAGCAGATTTCTATGTGCTTGAGATGGAAGATTCGGAATTTTCAGCACCTTTGCCTCTTCTTTTAGGACGCCCCTTCATGAAAACTGCAAAGACAAATATTGATGTGCATGCGAGGAAACTGACCATGGAATTTGATGGTGATGTGATTGGCTTCAACATCTTTGAAGCCACGAGATATCCTGTTAAAAATCATTCTTGTTTTTCTATTAATGTGAATGACAATTTGGCCCAGAAATTGTCAGACCTCAGAAACGAGGATGAACTTGAGACCAACATCACTACTGCCATTGGATATGAGAGCAATGGAGTTCCCTATGACACAAAGTAGCGGAAAAAATTTCAGTTCAATGAGCTTGAAAAGATTCAGGATGAGGCTTATGATAGTAAAAGCAATTATAAGGAGAACGCCATAGTTTTTCATGATCGGATGATCCATGGAAATACTTTTGTCATTGGAATGAAAGTCTTGCTTTTCCAATCATGTCTTAGAACTGGTAAGTTACGTTCTGAATGGGTTGGTCCTTTTATTGTTACTAATGTTTTTTCCCATGGTGCTATACAGATTAAGAGTGTCACAACCGGGAAGGAGTTTAAAGTGAAACATCATCGACTTAATCCCTAATATGAGTCATTTGTGGAGCATGACGTGGAGGACGTATCACTCCATGTTCCCACTTATTATGAGGATTAATTGCAGATACCGTCAGGCTGCACGACGTTAAAACAAGTGCTTCTTGGGAGGCAACCCAATCAGATTTGTTTTCTCTATCCCTATATTTTCATTTCGTTATTTTTGCTTTTGTTTGTTAGTAGTTTGTTTTTCCGCGTTTAAATCTTTCATTACATGTGCTATAATCTATTAACATTGAGGACAATGTTAGGTTTAAGGTTTAAGTGTGGGGGGAACAAAACGTTGTTTTATTTTGAAAAAAAAAAGTGTCAGTCCCTTAAAAAAATATATATATATATATATATGTTGGTTTTTATTTTATTTGTTGGTATTAGTGTCATAAAAATAAAATAAAAATTTTAAAAATTAAAAATAAAATAAAAAATAAAAAAATTTATAGTTGTTTCGAGTCTTAGGATACTTTCCAACCCAATGATGAGATTTGGTTTTTAATTGCATGACTTTAAGGTGATTTATAAACATGATTTAAGATCTAATATTATTCTTTGGTTAATGCTTATTCATGATCATCATAAGCAATATCACATGTAATCAACTTAGTAATTGGTACTCATAGCATGTTTAATTGAATTTAACTCATTATAACCTATATGTGAGTTTTGAGCCTATAGTTCCTTTGATTTTGAGAGTTTTTAGTTAGGTCATCTTTTACTTCTTTTGTCAATAATAATTCGTTGCATGATCTCAAATTTGTTTGCTTTGGTTGCTACTTGGATTGCTTTCATAATTATGAATTAAACACTAGAACTTGTATTGACTTCGTTCAAAGCATCATATTGAATTGCATAACATGCTTGACATGATAAAGGCACCTAGTTTTCACCATTGCCAAATATGCCTGATCCATAATATATTTCCCTTAGGTTAACCCCATTGAGCCTGTTATTAAGCCTTTTGTTTCATTACCCTCATTTTCTATCCCTAGCATAATAAGAAGAATGGAGCATAATTTGATTTAGAGAGACTTTATTGTGGTTCAAGGTATGTTGAAAAACAAGTGTGGAGGAAGACCCTTGTGGTAGACAATTCAAGAAGAAAGTGCTAAAAAAAATTACAAAAGGGATACAAGTCCTTATCTATATCCATTCAATATTACAGTACCATACAGATTGTTCAATTCTTTTCATTCAGTAGATACAAAATAATTGCTGAAGCTCTTCATTATAAATGGGCCACCTCGTCATTTTCCCACTTATGTCTTGAACCATATGTTTCTTGCTAATGTCTCTAGTCTTATTGCATGATTTCACCATTTCTTCAAGCCCTTTGAAAATTTCATATCCGTTCTTTCTCTTCCCTTGACCCCTGGCCCCATTACAACCTAAATTAAGACCTTTTGATTGAGTGTGTCTTGCAATGTCACGATGTGGAGATTCGAATGAGGTATGAGCATATGGTGTCACTAGTTCTTGCATTCAAGTAGTAGCATTCCTTCCATGAGATCATATATCTAAAAAAAGTCAGAAAATGCCTTTCTTTCTTGTTATATCATATGTGAGCTATTTGTTTCCCTTTTACATCAATCCTCTCACATATAACTAGAATAGGAAGAGTGATTTTACCAAACAATCAGTGAAAAAGAAAAGAGTGCGTCGAGTGAGATTTTTGGGTTAATTCTTCTTGGCACGCACTTGAGTTTCACAATCACTTAGATTGATTGAATTGTGAATTTTTATATCATTGCTATAAACATGTATTAATTTTCGAATGGTGTGGATTTAATCTTGTGTTTACAAATAATCTTAACACGTCGTGATCCGTTGAAAATCTCTGAGACAAATGTTGGAAAGTATAAATTGAGTCATTTGAGTCTTTTTGTTTCTTGGATTTGCTCGAGGACTAGCAAAAGATAAGTGTGGGGGAATTTGATAGGGGCATAATTAGGCTATTTTTAGTACCATATTTCTATATATAATTTTAGTTATTACTTGTTAATTATGGTACTAATTGCTATTTTCGTGTTTGTGTAGGTTTTCAATTACAAGATTCTAAAATAGAAGCTACGTGAAGCAAATTAGCTACTAGTTGCACAAGGAAACCAAACAAACAAGGAAACAAAACAATTATAAAAGGGATGATACCTTGCTATGAAGGAATCGATCCAGCAATAGCCTTTTAATCCACCGTCGCAGCAAGCCACGCATCCTCCCACAGCCGCCGTCGGCCTCCTTCACAACAACCATCAAGCCCATCATCCTGAACCCATCATCACTCATCGTCACCGTCCTCATCCACAGCCGTAGCCATTATTGTCCCCCATCTCTGTATCAGTTCATCATCCAACCATCTCCATCATCCCCTTTTCATTCCTGACACCCAACACAGCCCTTCTTCCATCATCACCATCGAACCCTTCAATCGAAACAACAACCCCTCATTCCATCTCTTTTTCGCATCTGTTCCTCGCACAACCTTCATCTCTCTCGCCCGATCTCTTCCTTCCACTACCTTCACACACCAGCTACACCACCACCGTCTGTCTCTCGTCATACACACTGCACAGGCAGAGATCGAGAAGGAAGAAGAAATTGAGGAGGAAGAAGAGAAAGCGGACATTGACGAAGAGACACAGATCGCGTGAGGAAGGAAGAGAAATAAATTTCTCCCCAGTCTGCTATTGGCACCCCCAATTTCCACTCTCTAGCACAACGGATCAAGCTACAGTGTTTTGTTTCATCTCTTAACTCTTTTACTTATTTTAGTTTGATTATTGATTATGGATTACTGTTTGAACATAATTAATATGTCTAGCTAAACTTCTCTTAGTTAGGGGTGGATTTGAAGCCCCGAACATGTTTTTTATAAATTAATTGAATTTAATCTTCCTTGCTATTAGTGATTGTGTTTTGCTTAACTACTTTATAGAGAACTTTTCTTCGTATGTTTGTTAAGGTGGCCAACTTAGTAAGCATGCTAGGATCTGGGGCTAGAGTATAGGAGAGTTTCACCTAATTGTTATAATCTTGTATTCACAAGTAGTAAATACCAAGGAATGTTGGTAAGGTTAAGTAAAAACCTAGGTAAGAACAAGATGCTGATCATACTTGTAATTGCCTAGTCAGTGTTAATATTTTTCACAAAACTTAATGATCTTAGATTGTTATTTAACTTGCAATTCCTGTTTAGATAGCATGATAAGAATAGTTTGAAATCGACGCTTAGTTTAATTCAACGAACTTTGGAAAATAATAAGATTAATGCAGTGTGGTCACGGTTAATCTTGAGCATTGTCTCTCACGAGTTAGCAAACGATTATTGAAGATTGATTTATAAGCATATGTTTGGTGTGTGGAGATAAACCCTTAGCTAATTTCTCATCTTTGCCATCCCTTTAGTTTTATTATCTTTATAATTTTCGTAGTTATTTTCATAGTTTAATTTAGAAAATTCAATCCCCCATTATTTAATTAATTAGGTTGTTAGTTGTCTTTTAGTTATTATTAGTGTTAATTTACAAGCCCTCTAATCCCCGGTCCAGAATGATCCCTACTTATTCTATACTACAATCACAAAGCAGAGTATTAAGTTGTGTGCTACTAAAATAGCGCATCAAGGATCCTGGAATGTAGATATAAGGCCTCACGAATAGTTTTACACTCCATAGGTAATGGAGAAAAGACACTATTCTGGAAGGAGCCATGGCACCCATTAGGAATTCTTCTTGACAGATTTCCTACAGAATTACTATATGACTCAACCTTGCATAAGGATGCAAAGGTCTCGGCTATAATAAGGAATAACAGGTGGCATGTGGCTCCAAGTGTAGAGGGTAGCATTGCTAAAATAGGAAGCTACTTAGAGGATGTTGAACTAGACGCTAACAACCAGGATGAAGTGTTGTAGACTGCCAGCAATGATAGTCAATTCCAACTCAAGTCCACCTATGAAGCTATAAGGAAGCGTAACAGGAAAGCGGACTGGCACCAGTAGTATGGTTCAAGGGAAACATTCCCAGACACAGTTTTATCACCTGGCTACTAGTGCATAAAGCACTGAAGACATTAAGCAAATTAAGGAAATGGGGAGTTGTCCAACAAGATACATATCCTATGTGCAACCGAGACAATGAAACAGACAGACACCTCTTTTTTTAATGCAGTTACTCGCAGTATGTATGGAAGGAAATGTTGCATTATCTTAGTTATTCCCGACAATTTTCAGGCTGGGAGGAAGAAGTTCAATGGTGCGGCCAACATTTCAAAGGAAGTAGTCTCAGCTCTCAGGTTAAAAAGGCCACATTCAATGCTACAATGTACTACATCTGGGCTGAAAGGAACAAAAGAATTCATGAGCAACAATATTGCGTAGGTACTGAGCTAGTGAAACGTATATACAATGATGTTCGTCTCAAATTCAGTGTGGACGAACTTATTGTGGAAGATAGTCCATTTAATAGACAGTTTTTTGGTAGGTGGAACCTTGACGCAACTTATAGAATTCAAACCCTAGTCACCTGCAGATGGATGAAACCTCCTTATGGTTGGCACAAACTGAACATTGATGGTTCACTATGATGAGATAGGGGTGGCTACGGGGCAGTGCTTAGAGATGCAGAGGGTGAAGTGATAGCTGCTTGCTCCGGGTCAGATAAGGGCCATACAGTTGTAAAACATGAACTACAAGGCGTAGAGGCAGGCTTAAAATTAGCTAGTTTGCACCATATTCAAAAGCTGGAAATATGCACAGTCTCTACTTGTGTTCTCCAGTATCTAACTAAGTCCAGGGCTACAGCATGGGACATAAGACAGATCATAAAAAGAATTTTGAGTATGCTGGGGTCACTTGAAGACTGTAAAATAATACATGCCTTCAGAGAAGCAAATAGGATTGTTGATAAACTGGCGAGCTTGGTTCCAAATACATTATTCATGGAAATTGTTCCTAGTTCATTTGCGCAGGATATGAAAGATATTATGTATGATGATAAGATAGGCAAGGCCTATACTCGGATGTAACACATTTATTTTTCAGGTTTGGGGATCCTAAATAACCCCCGCTCGCTTTCCAAAAAAATAAAAATAAAATAATTTTTTTTTCAAATCTGCAATAATTAAAAGTAGAGATCAATGCATACCTGTATATTGGAAATACTTGAGCACTCAAATCTCAGTACATGACGAGTTTAGATATAAAACGAATATCTCGTTTATTCATCTTCTCGTATGAAGCTTGGCAATGGTCCCACTTCAACTATATCAGATAGCAGGGAAGAGTCTTGAGGACTCAAATCTGCATATGATGTTTTCAAAGGCAATGAACAAATTATACATGGGTAATCAAAAGTACAAATATACAAATAGCAACAGAAAATGAAATTGCGGAAAAGAAAAAGAATCCTTACAGTTCGAATATACAAATAGCCAATAAGACGAGCGAACCTCAAAATTTCATCAACATGCTCCAACCTGAACAAGATGTAAGAATCTGAACGTCAACACTAATTAGATAATATTACTTATACAAGTATCAATCATAAAGAGATGCAACTACATGAAGATGTCTCCAGCAAATGTCAGAGACAGATATCATTACGTCATTAGAATTCTTACAGAAGTTATATGTTCATCATTGACAAACTCCCATGTTTCTACAATCTACAAGGATGTCTATAAATTCTTAAATTCTCAAGGAATTTATAGATACACTAATCAGTTCAAAGTTCAGTCTACAATGCAGTTTTAGATACACTAATCAGTTCAAATACAAACTCACCAAGAGAAATTGAACAAACATTTGGTATACAAGAGAAATTTATCAATTTATGGACAAAAGGAGACTGAGATACAAACATATATTGTTTTATTTCAGTAAAATTGAACAAACATCTAGTATTTCACTACATTTAAACAAATAATCTATAAAACTGAGCACTTTATTATCTTAAAATCTGGTAAGAAACACAGAAATCGACCATAAGCAACAAGAGATCATCACAATATACAAGAGCTCATCACTAAATTTCAGTGAAGTAACTCAAAAACAAATTAAATGAAGAATCGGTGAAGGATTCGAGGAGATTTCAAAAAAATGAAGGAGAGATTACGATTGAATAGCAAAATCAAGGAATCGTGGAAGATCGAGCAAAACGAGAGTTTACCTTAGAGCAAACTAAACCCTAGAGTTTACCTTAGAGCAAATTAGATCAGTGTACGTTTATTGGAGAATCAGTGATGGTCGAGCAAGAGAGGAAGTCCAAATTTGCTTCGATGATACCAATTTGCTTCAATGAGGAATGAGTGAGAAATGCTTCGATGATGAATGAGTGAGAAATGTTTCGATGATACCAGCTGTTGCGATGTTGAGCGAGAAATGCTTGAACAGTAACTCTTCAACAAAAATGCTTTGATGAACAGTAACTCTTCAAAAAAATGCTTCGATGAACAGTGATCACAAATGAGTGAGAAAGAGATAGACGGAGAGATTCCAAAAGAGAGGGTTTATTTTGTGACCGTTAGATCAGATGATGAATTGCTTCAAATAGATCATCCACCATTGGTAACACAATTTAAAAGCATGGCTTAGAATTGTATCACATAAAAGCAGTAACTATATAAGTAAACTAATACAACTATTGCTACAGTTCAAGAATGATACAATTAAAACTTTGATTGTGTTACAAAATTGCAATTATGGCGTAGTGTTAAAATTTGTAGTCATTTGAATGTTTATCACAAATTTTATATGATAAGATTATGTTCTCGTAAAATTCATATTATTTATTTAATTAATGTGAGATAGCATGTTTTAGAATAAACACAATGTGGTTCGGTAAAATAAAAAATAAATAAACTGAAGTTGAAGGCATCAAACCAGGTAGTTGGTTAGATGTAGTACCTGTTTTTCCAGTTCATAGTTTAACTGCAATAACACACACAAATAAAAATAATAATTAAAAACTAATTAAAAAATGCCCCTCATTACCAATCATTGATAGTTCTTCACCCTTTCAGCCATACTGGGAATGGATATATTAAAATAATAATAATAATAATAATAATAATAATAATAATAATAATAATAATAATAATAAAGTACTAATTTTTTATTTAATTAATTTTTTTGATTTCTCAAGAGTACTTAATTTTGATCAGGTGGGATGCGATCATAGATATCATGCGCAAAATGCAATTTGCTGAGATCTTCATAACATGGGTCAGTGAGTGCATAATGACAGCACGATTCTCCATTGCAGTAAATGGTTCCCCCAACGGTTTCATCAAGGCAACGAGAGGAATAAGACAGGGTTGTTCAATGTCTCCTTACCTTTTTGTAGGGCTGAAAATCGAATCGACGGTTCGGTTTTTCACCTAAACCGTGAACCGAACCGACTTAGGTCGGTTTTAAAATTTTCAAACCGAAACCGAACCGACCATTAACAAAACCGATCCGAAACCGAACCGATTCTAATTTATGCAAACCGTAACCGAACCGAACCGACTAAAATCAAACCAAAACCGAAATAAAACCGAACCGACCGACTATTTTAAACATATTGTATTATTTATATATAAAATATATATTATTTATTATATATATTTGGTCGGTTTGGTTTGGTCGGTTAAAATCACATAGAAACCGAAAACCGAAACCGATCCGAACCGAATTTAAACCGAACCGATTGGTTCGGTTTAGATCGGTTCGGTCGGTTTAATCGGTTTGATCGGTTTTTTGTTCAGCCCTACCTTTTTGTGTTGGTTATGAAAATCTTCCATCTTTTACTAAAACAAAAGGTAACGGGGGGTACATACAAGCTCCATTACAAATGTAATGACCCAATTGTCACACATTTAAGCTTCGTGGACGATCTAATGGTCTTCTTCTATGGTGATGTACAGTCAGCCACACAGTGACGGAGCCAGGATTTATGTTGAAGGCGGGCGGAGTAATGAGTCATAATTAATTAATGATAATATAGTAATTAATTACTGTAACAAAAAAAATTTAATTTGAACAATACATAAATAACTATACAACACATCAATTGCTAAACAAAACTTCATCTAATTTACGAGGAAGAAAATGAATCCAACAAGCTACTTTGTATGAGCACAAAAGATAAATATATGAGAGACAAATCAAATTGGTATATAAAATTAATTTCAAATGTAAAATTAGATGTGGACAAAAAAATTGGGTTATTGCGATTTGCCACCTATCATAAATAGTTAATTAGATGTTACCCTATCAATGAGCACTATTACAGTCTCCCCCCAGGACTAGCAATCAACGTGCATTAACTGTCGAAATGCTCACGTTGATTACCAAAATGTCCTCAAACAATAACCCACAGATGAACCTCGAGGTACAAACATATATCTTGAGAAAAAATTTAATGGATCAACATTTTCATGTATCTCCAGAAAAGTCATATGAATAAAATACAAAACTAGATTTCGAGATACGAATTCATCGAGAAAATACAACTAAGTCAAGCAAAAAGGGGTGATTGTCGGTGTCACAGTAAACAGATAGATGAAGCAAATGAGAACAGAGGGACAGAGCAGGGAGGGAGAACAAATAGAGAGGAAGGGGTGGGGCAGGACAGATTTTTCGGCAAAGGTGGCCATATTAAAAAAAAAAAAAAATTGAAGTCAGTGGGGGAAAGTGCCCCCACTTGCCCCCATGTGGCTCCATCCCTGCAGCCACAGCATTAGCAGAAGTGCTTCTTAGGTTTAAAGCTTGTACTGGCCTCAAAATAAATGTTGCTAAGAGCAACTTATATGTATCTGGGATAGAAGATAATGAGCTGCAACAAATTACTTCTACCCTCCAATTCAAGTTGGATGCACTTCCAGTTAGATACCTGGGGTTGCCATTGGTCTCTACACGTCTGTCACATAGGGACTGTCTCCCTTTGATCGAGAAAGCTCGTAAAAGAATAGGCTCCTGGAAGAATAGAGTTTTGTCTTATGCGGGCCGATCAACTCTCGTGAAAGTTGTCTTGAACAACTTACATGTCTATTGGACCAGTTGCTTTGCTATCCCTAAAGAAACAATTAATGAGCTTAATTCTATCATGCGTAATTTCTTATGGTCAGCTACCGACTCTTATAACAAATTACCTATGGTTGGTTGGGAGAAGGTGTGCCATCCTTACAGTGAAGGAGGCCTAGGAGTTCGGTGATAGAACCTGATAAACTGAAATGGATCTCTGTATTGTTAAACAATGACAGAGCATCCTCTTCTCTATTTATATTGAACAAATGATACAAAGAGTGTTATTACATTTGTCACTAACAGAATTCATAACAGATACAACTCATGACAGCTAACAATACAATCAGTTGCTAACTTTCTAACAACTATTGCTAACTAACATTCTGACAGATTATTTTACATCTATTGTATCTATTCTATCATCCCCCCTCAAGTGCAAGGGAGCAAGACCAAGAAGAGATTTGAGGTAGGTGAACCTTGCACTTGGAAGATGTTTGGTGAGAAGATCCGCAGGTTGCTCAGAAGTAGGCACATATTTGAGAATCAAAGAACCTTGAAGAACATGATCACGAATAAAATGAAGATCAATCTCAATATGTTTAGTACGAGCATGAAAGACTGGATTCTTGGCAAGATGATAGGCACTGACATTGTCATACCACAGAATAGGTGTACCAGAAAGGGGAAGACAAAGTTCCTTTAATAAAGCTTGGATCCAAATCACTTCAGAAGTAGCAATAGCAAGGCCGCGATACTCAGATTCAGCACTGCTTCTGGATACAACACGTTGCTTGGAGGCTGACCAAGAAACAAGAGAACCACCTAGGTATACCAAGTAACCACTAGAACTACGTCTGTCATCAGGATTGGCTCCCCAATCAGCATCAGAGAAGGCTTCAAGAGCAAGGTCACTTGTAGGACGAATGAGTAAACCATCAGTAGAAGAACCTTTTAGGTAGCGGAGAATACGTTTAACAGCTAACCAGTGAGCAGTAGTGGGTGCTTGCATAAACTGGCAGGCCTTATTGACAGCAAAAGCTATGTCAGGCCGTGTCATAGTTACATATTGTAGAGCTCCAACAATACTACGATAGGTGGTAGCAGTCATGAGAGGAGTGCCATCAAGCTGAGATAAGGACTGACCAACAGCACCAGGAGTAGGAGATGACTTGCAGTCTATCATAGCAGCACACTGAAGAAGATCAGAGATGTACTTAGCTTGGCTAAGATGAAGAGAATCATGACACCTATGAACTTCAATACCCAAGAAGTAGGACAAGGGCCCCAAATCACGAAGAGCAAAAACCGAATTAAGCCGAGTGATAAGAGAAGTAATGAGACTGGAAGAGCTGCCAGTAACAATAATATCGTCCACATAAACCAATAGAATAAGTATGGAATGCTGATCTATCTTGAGAAACATAGAGCTGTCAGTCCTAGAAGCAAAAAATCCCCATTGCAGAAGTGCACAACTCAGCTTAGAAAACCAAGCACGCGGAGATTGTTTTAATCCATACAAAGATTTGCGTAACTGGCAGACTTTGGATGGAAACTTGACATCAGTAAATCCTGGAGGCTGAGTCATAAAAACCTGTTCTTCAAGATCCCCATTTAAGAAAGCATTATGAACATCAAGTTGCCGTATGTCCCAATGAAAACTGACCGCAAGAGTGAGGATAATGCGAATGGTAGCAGGCTTAACCACTGGACTAAACGTTTCAAAGTAATCTAATCCATGTGTTTGATTAAACCCTTTAGCAACAAGGCGGGCTTTATACCTGTCAATACTGCCATCAGGTTTGAATTTGAGCCTAAAAACCCATTTGCAACCAATTATGTTGCCATGAGTAGGAGGATCAACCAAAGTCCAAGTGGCATTATGATGTAAAGCAGCTATCTCTTGTTCCATAGCATGAACCCAGTTAGGATCCTTAAGAGCTTGGCGAAGAGTGGTGGGTTCAGCAGTCTTGACCACAGATAAGTCTAGCATCTGTTTCTTTTTAGATATGCCAGTCATGGACCTAGTAGTCATGCGAGGAGGATCAGATGATGGAACGAGAGTAGGAGCAGAAATGAGTGTAGTAGCAGGAAGAATAGGAGATGAAATAGGAGCAGGGGAAGGAATGTTAGGCACTACCAAAATGTCATCAGGCACCACAGAAGGGACTACATGAGGGACTATAGTAGGAGATGGAATAAAAGAAGAGACTATAGGAGAAGAAGATGAGCATTGTATAGGAGAAGTAGAAGAGGAAACTGATGAGCATTGCATAGGTAGACAAGACTCATCAAAAACTACATTAGGAGAAACATAAACTCGGCCAGAAGTATGATCTAGACACAAGTACCCCTTATGTTCTAAACTATACCCAAGGAACACACAAGCAACAGACCGAAACTGAAGTTTATGTTTGTTATATGGACGAATGAAAGGATAGCAAAGACATCCAAAAACATGAAGCGCCCTATAATCAGGTAGACGGTGAAGAAGAACTTGATAAGGGGATTTATTACCAAGAACCTTAGTTGGCATTCGATTAATGAGAAACACAGCAGCTTGAAAAGCATATTGCCAGAATTGAAAGGGCATATGTGCATGAGCTAACAGAGCCAGACCAGACTCAACTACATGTCGATGTCTACGTTCCACTCGACCATTCTGGAAAGAAGAGTATGGACAAGAAAATCTATGGCTGATACCAGACTCCAACAAGAAAGGTTTAAATACTTTGAACTCACCGCCATTATCCGATTGAAGACATTTGATAGAAGCATTGAACTGTTTCTCAACTTGAATCTTGAACAATTTAAAAACAGCTAGAGCCTGACCTTTGGACTGAAGTGGGAAGAACCAGATGAAACGTGAAAAATCATCAACAAACAGGAGAAAAAACCGTGCACCAGAAGTGGATTTAAGAAAAGCAGGACCCCAGATGTCCATATGAATAAGATCTAAAGGACTAGAAGCATGAAAAGATGACAAAGGTGCAGGTAATCTATGACTTTTGGCAAGCTGACAGGATGAACAAATTGAGGAACGATTAGATTTATTAAGTGGAACATTACAAAGTCTCAAAATTTGATAGACAACATCTTTCGAAGGATGGCCTAACCTATAATGCCATAATTGTTCAAGATTATCAATACAAGAAGAACTAGAGGTTGAATTCAAAGAAGATACATCTGATATGCTAGAGCTAGTAGACAAACTAGGACTAGAACTTGAACTGATACTGGAACTTGAACTGGAACTTGAACTGGAACCTGAACTGATACTGGAACTAGTAGGACTGGAACTAATAGAACTGGAAGCTAAAGCTGCTTTGGAGACAGGAAGAACAGGCAGCTTGTATAGGCCATTCTCAAGACTGCCTCGAGCTAGCACCTTCCTCGAAATTGGGTCCTTCACAAAAAAATAGTTTGACCAGAATTCAATGAACACATTGTTATCAGCACAAAACTTTGTAACACTGACCAAATTGGTTGATAAAGAAGGGACATGAAAGACTTGCTTAAGAAGAAAGGGATTGTGATGAGAAGAAGAAAAAGATAATGACCCAACATTAGCAATAGGAAGAGAAGAACCATTACCAACAGTAACTTTGTCTGAACCTGCATATGGAGAGGAATTGGTGAGACCAATATGATCATTGGTCAAGTGATGACTTGCGCCTGAATCCAAGTACCATCCTTCACTATGAAACGGAGTAGATACTGCTGCTAAGGCCGGCATAGCTGGTTTAGGATCAACTGGAGAACTAGAAATTGAAGGACTTGTTGATTGCTGAAAATTAACATCAAAGCGATGATAACAAGCCATGGCTATATGACCAAATTTGCCACATAACTGACATTGTGGTCGATCATTAGATGGTTTGTTATAATGACCACCTTGTTGACCATACTGCTGAACATAATACTGACCATTGGAATTTCTTGCTCGGCCACGTCCTCTGTGAAAATGGCTGCTATAATTCCTTCCTCTGCCTCGACCAAATGATTGTTTACTACTAGAATTGGCCACATTTGCTGATACTGTTGGTATGCTATCTATAGAGCTTTGTTGCTCCAATCTGTTTTCAAACGATAGTAGCATACTGTGAATAGACTCAATCGAGATCTGATCATCTCGAACATTGATGGCTGTGACGACTGGATTATATTCAGAACCTAGTCCATTTAAGAGGTTCATTATATGATCTTGATCTGAAATGACCTCACCAATAGCTGCTAAACTGTCCGCAGCACTCTTGATCTTCATGATATAATCAATCATGGACAGTGAACCCTTCTTGGTAGACTGCAAATCCAAACGTAACTGCATGATTCTTGCTCTTGAGGAAGAAGAAAAAATCTGTTCTAAAGCTTTCCAGGCTGAGAAGGAGGTAGTATGGCCAATGATTTGAGCCATAATTGCTGGTGTAAGTGAAGCATAAATCCAACTGAGTATGGTACGATCTTGTCTTCTCCAAGCAACAAAAGCAGGATTGATAATTCCTGGACTGAGTTCCTTTGTTGGACAAATTGAAATTCCTTCAATGAACTCTTCAAAACCATTAGCAAAAATGACATTCTCAATCTGAGACTTCCAAAGTATATAGTTGGATCTATCTAATTTTACTGGTAGAGAATGGTTTAGGACTTGAAAGGAAGGAGAAGAAGACACATTTGATGTCTGAACATTATTGAGAGAACCAGAGGAAGACGAGGACTGTGTTGCCATTGATAGAAGAGACTCAAAGCTCTGATACCATGATAGAACCTGATAAACTGAAATGGATCTCTGTATTGTTAAACAATGACAGAGCATCCTCTTCTCTATTTATATTGAACAAATGATACAAAGAGTGTTATTACATTTGTCACTAACAGAATTCATAACAGATACAACTCATGACAGCTAACAATACAATCAGTTGCTAACTTTCTAACAACTATTGCTAACTAACATTCTGACAGATTATTTTACATCTATTGTATCTATTCTATCATTCGGTGTGTAGAAATCTCAAATCAGAAAGCCTTAACAAGACATATCTGGAATTTAGTCACAAGAAAGAACAACCTGTGGGTTCACTGGACTTGGAAAAATCTGATCAAAGATGAGGATTTCTGGTTGATGGAGGTACCTCAAGAATCCTCATGATGCTGGCGTAGCATTTTGAACAGTATAACAAGGACTACGACACTCATTACTCACTTAATTGGCAATGGTGAGGGCACAAGAATATGGAAAGACCCATGGCACCCTATGGGTATTCTCATGGTAAAGTTCTCTTAGCACTTACAATATAACTCCACACTCCATAAAAATGCAAAAGTAAGTGTTTTAATAAGAGATGGCAAATGGGGAGTTCCAAGTTATCTACATCCAGCGATTGATGACATCTGTGGTGCACTCGACACAGTTGAACTGGATGTGAACTGCCAAGATGAAGTTATCTGGAAAGGAGGGAAAGACGGTGAGTTCTCAAATAGATCAGCTTACCACTCTTTGAGAAGAAGGAAACAACCCGTCCAGTGGGCGAGATTGGTCTGGTTTAAGGGACGTATCCCCAGGCAGAGCTTTGTAACGTGGTTAGTTATGCATCGAGCTCTGAAGACCCAGGACAAGTTGAAGGCTTGGAAAAAAAATTGAAGTCTCACTGTGCCGATTGTGCAATACAGAACCTGAGAATAAAGAACACCTATTCTTCGACTGTTGCTATTCCAGATTCACATGATCATACATCTTACACTACATGGGGTTCATTCATGTGCCATTGGATCTACATTTAGAAATTGAGTGGTGCACACAGCAGTTCACAGGAAGTAATGTTAGCACACTGATGAGGAAGCTATCATTCAATGCAACAGTATATCACATATGGCAAGAGAGAAATAGGAAATTATTTCAATCTGTGCGTATGACATCATTAGATCTGGTGAGTAGGATCATTAAGAATATTAGACAAAGGGTAGCAGTTCTGGACATTAAAGTGGCTGACAATGCTTATAATCGCAGTTTTTGCGATAGACTAAAGTTGCCAGGACAATATGCAATGAGGACCAGCACCACACATCAATGGAGACGGCCAGGACCTCAGGAGTACATGATAAACTCAGATGGCTCACTTGCTGGTAATAGAGGAGGCTTTGCAGCAATTATAAGGGACCATGAAGGCGTTGTGCTGGCTGCGGCAGTAGGGTCAGTTGTAGATCAGTCTGTAGTGTTACATGAACTCCAAGGAGTTGAGATGGGAGTGAAACTAGCTAAACAATATGGGCTAAGGAAAATTACGCTTGGAATGGATTTATCCAACGCACATATGTACCTTAACACAGACAAGGTTCCCCCATGGGAAGCACGACATATAGTAAGACGTATTAAAAATGCAGACAGAGTTTGAGGAATTCAGAGTTATACATGTGTTTAGAGAGACCAATCAAGCAGCAGATAAGCTTGTAAGCACTATGCCTAGTTCAGAGTTTATGGAGATTAATCCTAGCTCCTTTGTGCAAGATCTCAAGGATATTATTCATAATGATGCGAAAGGCAAGAATTATGCCAGATTGTAACTTATAACTTTTTTTCTGTGATCTGTAGAGCCCATTTATACCCCACACTTGCCTTTCAAAAAAAAAATTTAATTAATTTTGCAATGTTTTTATTTTCTTAGTTGTATGATTTTATGTCCCTTATGTTTTATTTTTGGGTGATTTTGACCGTCCACCCCCTCCCCCACCAATAATGTCCAATTAGGGTCATACACTGACTTGGTCGAAAATGAAACATATCCCCCAATTTAGAAGGTCAACTTCAATCTCTGAATTATGACTTGGTTAAAGCATACACGAGGGACATTTTTTCCAAAATGACCAAATTGCTTAATTGTGCACTGCCCAACCACGTACATTCTTCCCCAACCTCTTATATCTTTCTCACTCTATGTCACCTGACCCTCATGTGTGTTTTAAGTGAGATTATCGTTCACCTCTGAAATTTCAATTTAAATTAATTCAGGGTGTGATCCTAATTAGACATTATCGTAGGAGTATGTCAAATGACCCTTTATTTTTTCACTTTTACTAGTAGTATTTATTTTTCTTTCATATTGTTTTATCTATCAAATCAGTTTTTAGTCTTTCTGATATCATGGAGTTGAATGTTGTATGATGTATCTATTTAGCCCATGGAAATCAACAGTAGAAGCCAAGAGTCAGAAATAATATCTCAACACATAGGGTGTGTTTGGTTGCACACATTCCGTGGGAATAGGAATCATATTCTTATTTGGAATAATATTTTAAGTGTTTGTTTGGGATTTTAGAGGTGGGCATGGGATTCCATCACGTGCCGTAGATTCCCACCATTGGTGGGAATCAGACGCCTCACTCATATTGGGAAAACATTTCACGGGTCTCCTTTTCTGCTCTTCATGTTCGTTTTTGCTCTTCCTCTCGAGTTCCTCTTCGATCTGCTCTTCGTCTGCTCCATTTCAAGGGTTTGTTGACAAAAACAATTCACGGGTCTTCCTCTCCAGTTCAAGGGTTTGTTAACAAGGAGAAGGATCCGCCGATCGTCCTCTTCATCTGCCGATCGTCCTCTTCATCGTCCTCTCGACCTCTCGACCTCTCGATCGTCCTCTTCATCTGCCGATCTGTGTTGTTCTTCATATCTTCTCTGCGATCCTTGCTCTTCCTCTTCGATCTCACTCGATTTTCTCTTCATTGCCAAGCCAAACCAAACCATATTTGATTCCTACGTCGCCTATCTCACTCGATTTGCTCTTCATTGCCAAGCCAAACCAATTTTTGCACTCACAGAGTACTCATTCAGGTACAAATTTCGTCCTCTTCATCTGCCGATCTATCAATTTGGCTTAATTTTTTGTAAAAAAAATTTCAAATTTGGGTTCAATTTGGGGATTTTGAAGATCATTTAGGATTAGTGGTGTTTGAATTGAATGGGTTAGTGAATCAGATCAATGAAGTAAAGGGTATGTTCTAGTTTTGAAGAATAATATTTTTACTATTAGAGCATCTTCAACTGTGTGCCTACAATCTGCTATTTGATTCTTGACTTAAGAGTCGCCCTATGAAACTCGTAGAATTTAGTGTGAGACTACAAAAACATGAACATTTCAAAAATTGTGGAGAGTAAGGTGGGGTTAATTTGAAGCATTCTCAAGTGCGAATTCTGCTGTAATATTTAATTGAGAGATTACTAAGGTTTCAAATGAGGCATTTGATACTTTATTCTCTTTTATAAGATTTGTGATAGTTCCAAAATGACCAAATTGCTTAATTGTGCACTGCCCAACCACATTCTTCCCCAACCTCTTATATCTTTCTCACTCTATGTCACCTGACTCTCATGTGCGTTTTAAGTGAATCAGAATTCGGAGATTGCCGTTCACCTTTGAAATGGGTTTATTTTTTTATTTTAAATTAATTAAGGGTGTGATCCTAGCTAATTGGACATTATCGTAGGGGTATGTCAAATGACCCTTTATTTTTCCGCTTTCACTAATAGTTTGTATTTTTCTTTCATATTATTTTAACTATCTTTTTTCATATACTCTTCTCATTTTGATTTGCATCCACAACAATAATAGCCATTTAGAGATGTCTCCTCATCTAATGAGGATTTATAGTTGTCTCCCCTGACTTATGATTATCATTAGTCAATGAGTAGGTCATGTTTTATGTAGCTAAAATACCCTTCTCGCCAGAGTCATTATTTCAATCTATAAAGCCAATAGGGGTTAGAGTAACTACCTCTTTCTTTTGACAGTTGAGTCTACAATTATTTTGAAAATATATTAGTTTAATTTAGAGACAAAAGGGTATTTTTTTACTTTTAATCATAAGTATTTTATTTTCCTAAGCAACTTAATGCCTTATACTCGCAAATTTAGTTTATTATTTAACACACTCGTATTAACAAAATACCTTGGAACAAGGGTACCATGGTCTTTTTGGCTATACCACTTCCACCATTTTCTCCCTCCCCAACCTCCAATTCCATAATTCCATGAAAATTTAACTTTAGAAAATTAAATAAAAATTGAAATGTTCAATCATATATTAAATTTTGATTGTGGGTAAATTTAGAAAAAAAAATGAACTTTGAAAAAAATTTATATAAAAAAAAAAAAACACACATATATATTTTTATTATGGAAATATATTTAGAAAATTAAACGTTAAAAAAAAATTATATTTATATTGTTCATGCGCAACACACATTCAGGTTCACTAGTGGGGAGGTAAATCTAAGGTTGTGTTTGGTTCAGGGGTGTTTTCATATAAATCATGAAATCACCGAGTCTTGAAGAATTCAAATGAGTTTCCACTGTTTACTTTTAACTTTCAAAAAAATGGAAACATGGTGGCATTTAACATTTTTTGGGGAATAAAAGTGTGATAATGTCCTTTATTTCCCCGTTTGTACGAATTAAAAATTTTCAAATGAAACTCAAATAACCAATGAATGATCCAACTTGTACGAATTTGCCTATATAAATAAATCACATAAAATGCAAGTGTAGTTGGGTATTTGGCCAATGAAGATCATTTAATTTCCAATCATGTGGCTGTTAACGTAAGGGCATTTGGGTCTTTACAATTGAGACTACTTACCTAGATCATTTGGTACTCAATATGAAATTAAGCAATCTTTTAATACGCAAATAACCCTTTCCTCTATAAACTTGGCCACCAACACCACCATGACCAACCTCTATCACTTTCCTTCTCCACGCATTCAATGGAAGCATCGCCAATCCCACCACCATTTCTATTGTCTAACTTCACCACCCTCAAATTGCTAACTAACATTATTTGATTCGACAACACCTCTTCACGCCACTCTCAACTTATTTCTTTGTTTATTTCCTCGATTTATAGCAAAAATGTTAAGAGTTTGTTTATTGAATAGTTAGGGCGTGTTTGGTTACCCCTTTGACCGTTGTAATGTAATGGCTATTACAATGGTCAATTACATTCCTTCGTTTGGTGAAGCAAAAAAACATTGTAATCGTAATCGTCATTACAGATTTGGTTGTAATGGCCATTTCGTGCTCAAACCCAATGAATGGCGATTACGACGCCTGTTGTAATGGTCAAGGTTACCTAATGACCTTTTTTACCCTCCTGACCCTCCCCTATAGTCTCTCCTTCCCTCTGCTCTCATCATCTTCCAACTCCACCGCCTCCAATACCTCTTCCAACTCCACCGCCAGCTCCATGTCCTAAACCACCTCCATCATCTTCCTCTTCTATGGGTTGACATGAAATCCACTCGCTGCCACCACCTCACCCACCCACCACCAACTCACCCACCCTTCTCCTTGTTAAGGAATCCACCCGCCACCACAACATCACCCACCCTTCTCCCTGTGAAGAAATCCACCCGCCACCACCACCTCACCCACATTTCTCCCTGTCACAAAAAATTCACCCACCACCACTCTTCTCCCCGTGACAAGAAATCCACCACCACCTCACCCACCATTCTCCCTGTGACAAGGAATCCATCCCTCCACCACCACCTCACCCACCCTTCTCTCTGTGACAAGGAATCCACCCCCCACCACCACCTCACCTGCCATTCTCTGAACTTAAATACTTGTAATCATTCTATTTATTGAATGGCTCACTTGGGTCATGGGCCTACATGATTGAGTGCAGATAACCACGGAACGGAAGAAATCTCTTCCTTCTTCTTTCAGTTAATTCATATGCTGTTGTAACATTTTGAGGTTCGAGGACCTGGGAAACCCTCCCATCTAACGTATATAAAGCAATTATAGATTGCATCCGTAGTATGTCAGCTCAGCTTCTATCCAAAAGGAAGGTAACTAAAGTTGTGTTGTCGTCCAGAAATTCAGAAACAAGCTTTTCAAATATTTTCTGAATTTCTTTCTTTATTTAAGGTATGTGGTGTATCGTAAAACTGAGGAGTTTTGGAGTTAGATCTGACATTGGATGTTAGAGATGATCTAGCATTCTAGGTTAAATCTAAAGCAAAAGTGGTTGGAATTGTATATTGTTATGCCTTTTGCTTATGAAGGTAAACAGTTTAAGCTAGCTTCGGTTGGTTGAGGTGTTTGTCAGGGTGAGCATGGTATTCAAGAGTTTTTTGAGGTGATGACAAATAAGATCAAATTGCTTTGACTGAGCCATCAGTGCTTCCTGCTTGTGTGGACTGGATTAAGTACAAGGAACAACAATGTTTAGTGCAGTTTCTGGTGGCATTGCATGATGACTTTGAGACTAACGAATAGCACCTACTGAGTTAACTAAACTTGGGAAACAATTGAATGAGTTGTTGGAATCGAGCTTTAGCCACACATCCAAGGAACCTATGGAGCATCTGTTATCTTTCAGAAGAAGCGCGATGGGAGACTAAGGTTGTGTAATGCAAACTAGCATAGTAAGCGCATTCACGACTCTCTTCATCATCCTGAAAAAGGTGTTTGTTAACTCTTTTGTTGTTCTATTAGTTTGCTAGTTTTCTAGCTGGACACCTCAATCACAAGAGACATAACGAACGACATAATGGGCACCTCCACAAGTCAACACTCGAAAATAGGCTTTTTTTTTACCGGCCCTCGCTTAAAGAAGTCATTTTCTCCCCGTCTAGCTTGATGAACCCCTTGGAGTCGCGAATGTTGGAGCACCTTGACGCCCAATTGTTCAATCTGGAATTCACCACTTGATTGAAAGAAGGAGAGCGGTTTGGGTCTACTTTGTTATTTAAAAAGGACAACAAGATTCAAACTCGTCGGGGGTGGCCAAAGAGAGGGCGGCAAAAACTCCCAAAAAGGGAGGCTTGGCCGAAATGCACATCAAATCAATGTGCCTATTTGTCGATCTCGCCCTGTGTGCTTCTTTCACGACATGCTCTGGTCCCGGGTGATTAAGAGATTGGTTTGCAGATTTAACTTAACGGTTTGTAAAGGGATTAGATGAAATAGGATAGGAAAAACTGAAGATGTAGGACACTTTAGAAGAATTTAGTCAAACATTTGGTGGGCTAATTTGTATTTTTGTGGGGGTACTAAGGATTGATGGGTGAATTGGGAAAGAACAAGCAGTGGTGAGTAACTGAGCCTTAGTTGCTTGAACTCTAAAATTGAGTTCACGAAAGATGAAACTGTCTCTTGTCGGTGAAAGAAAACACTCTTCAATAGTTTTCCAACCTAAACCTAGGCTGTAAGATTAGGTTTACAGGTAAGGGAACCAAAAATATCAATGAGAAAATATTGTTCAATCTTTAGAACTTTGAAAAATCAAACACATTAAATTAACTCAAAACAGGTGCGGAAACTCATTAAAAATGAACTCAAAACAAGCTTGGCTGATCGACACTTTCTTTTGACTGATCTGGTGGAAACAGTAAGTGACCAAATTGAGTGGCCAAAACAGGACCTCTCCTGATCATTCTGCCCTGCTGAATAGCTCTCCATTGGGCTTTAAAAAATACTGTAAGATGATGTCTTAGGTCCTCACTTGTTGCTTAGTAGTGGTGACTCATCGCTTGATTCATGTGAAACACATTAAGGACCTGTCTTCTTTTTGGTTACCAGATTGTCGACCATAACTTGTAAGCATTCTAAGAACAATTTAATATTCGGTCCCTTCTTATCAATGCAGTTAAAACGGCATTATACCGTTTAATTGGGTGAACTGTTATGTTATGACATTATCACGTTATGGTATCACAACTCCGATATAATGACATTATATAACCGTTATTGAGATAAAGTTTTTTTCAATAACGTCGTTTTAATATTTTGTTCTAATACATAAGAAGATCATCCATTTCATTCTCGATCAAACCAGAATCCTAGACTCATAAGAAATAAGAAGGACCAGAGTTCGCCATCGCCAATTGACAGAGAACCAGACCTCGTCATTTGACAGAGAACGATAGAAAAAAAAAAAAAAAAAAAAAAAAAAGGGAAGAAGACGAAGAGTCGATCACACTCTCTGTTGCGATCTCACTCTCATACGAAAGGAAGATTATTTTTACTAATGTTTTTTAGTTTTGAATTTACTGTTATGAATATGATTTATTTTTTTACTCTATAATATATTAATACTTTGGGGGTATTAAAAATATATTTAAAAAACTATTTCATTATATACCATTATATCTCGATATACCCCGTTATAACCTATAACGCTTTTGGACTGTTATAAGTCTGTTATCCGTTTTAGCTGCATAGCTTCTCATTTACTTTTTACTTTTTACTTGAAATAGGGACTAAATTATGCAATAAAACTAACCGAAAATGTTTACCTGAAATGAAATGTATGTCGTGTGCTCCATTTCTTAACGGATACCATCACTGGACAAATGAAGAATTTGAATTCAAAACCAGGCACAGACAAACTTTTGAAGCTTGGTGGTAAAGGGGAAAAAAAAAAACCATCCTGGAGAGCTTTTGTAAAATGGATAAACTCACATGTCAGTCATAATGAGAATATTTTGGTATTTTGTAATTTGATGGATTATTGTCATTACGCATAGTCTTCTACTGGATATATATATTAATGATAGAAAGGTTTCCTTTATTTTAAGTTGACAAAAAAAGTAAAAACAACATAAGAAAGCTTTTTTAATGGACAAACCATTAGTAAAGCAGCTAGTGGAACGTTATACACGAATGGCTGGTATTTTAAGGGTAAGAAAAAGATTCTTGTCGTTTTCCTCTTGAGCATGATTAAAACCTAGCTAGTTAGCAATGAAATGAATTTATATTGTTCAATTAATTTTGTAATTTGTATTATGAAATTAACTACAGGCATTTGTTGTTTGTTTCTTGCTTCTTTTACCTTGTAGTTACTATCATGTAATAATTAACCTAAAAAAGACAGCGAGGATCTCTCCAATTAACATTTTTTGGAGTTGAGATATTGGGTCCAAACACGTGTTTGTGCAATTACAAAATACTTTAAAGTTTAGGCACTTCCTTATCCATGTTAAGAAACTAAATACTTGATTCTAACCATGAAGAACTTTAAAATTTAGGCACTTCCTTATCCATGTTAATCTAGATCAAGGAACAAAAAATTGCATTTATCTGTTCCAACAAAAAAAGCTCAAATCAATGGAATTCCGTTCTTCTAAATTTTTTCTTCAATGACAGTTTACGTGTCTGTTAATCGTCATTTTAGTTGAGGAAGAAGTAGAGGTTTATTTGTCATTTTGCGAGTGGAACCTAGATGATCAGGTTTTTTTTTCTTAAATTAAACCTCCGGTAGGGAGGGCCAACTATGGGATGCCAAACATTTATTACTTATCAAATTACAATTGATTTACAAACTAAACGGAGGTACATTACGATTTTACCTGTATTAAAAAAAACCAATCAAAAGCAATCTAGATAACCTATCAAAATGCTTTAAACAACAACCAAGAACTAGGTGAACAAAAAAGAGCTATAAAAACAGAGCACGTAAAAGTCCTCGCGCAATCCACCTGCAGAGTCCCCTGGTCTTGCACCCACCACCCGCCGAGCTTCCCCCAGCATTACTCGCAGCATCACTTGCTTGCGCCAAACAATCAAAAACACCTGCAGCTACTTACAAAATCTCTGTTACAATCAGTAAGACCTGCAAACCATACCATTCCATAGTTCATATTGCTGGTCTGCCCCATGCTCTCAGCTCTGCAGCACTATCAAACCTGCAGTCCAGCTCCAGTCAAACCTGCAATCCAGTTCCAGTCATTGCAGAACACATCCTGCAATCCAGCTGAAATGTCGGTCCCGACTCCTCGCACTTGCCCCTCATCTAGCATAACGGATATAGGGAGTACTGTTCTTGTCTAAGTGTACCAAACCTCTAATCTTGGGAGGGAGGTCAGCTGCTTTGTATTCCTTACTAACTCCATCCTTTTGAGCGATGATCAGGTTTATCGGTACTCTCATATTTGCATGCCTTGTAGGGGTGGACACCCCATCCCGCGATCCCATCCCGTCCCCATCTAGAGTGAGATGGGACTGGGATGAAGATTTTCAATCTCGCTCATCCCGTTTCGTCCTGAACTGATTTTTTTAATATTTAATATGAAATGTATAGTATGAAACTATGAAATTATTTGTTGACATGACTTTTATTTGTTGTTTTATTTATTGACATGGCTATTTTATTCTCACAAGCTTCCATGCGACTCACCTAGATAATGAATCTAACTCAAACTCTCCCTTCTTTTTTCGTCTCATAACTCTTGACAACAACAATGTGTGTTCCTCGTAGTTTTTAAATGACAAACCCATTGATTATTTTTGTTAGCAATGTACAAAAAATGGGTATCTTCAATAGTGGTTCAAAAAAAAAAAAAAAAGTAAAAGCTAATGAACTGGGGAAATAATAATCAATGGCTTAAAGTTATATAGTTGTGCGTTTGGTTATATCCAAAATTTTCAGTCTTGCATGTTAAATTTTCAATCCAAAATTTAGTACATGTTCATCACGTCTCATCCCAAACCCATTTGTGATGGGACGAGGTCGGGATGAGGTCAATCCCGTCCCTTCTCGTCCTATGTCCACCCCTAATGCCTTGCACTTATTATTTTTTTATTTTATTTCTATAGTATATTTTGTTTTGTTCATGTTGCATCAATAATATTCAATTGTTCACATGTTCAAAGCTTCATAAGTTTCATGATTTAGCAAATGCATGCTCTGTGTGTGCCAACGGGTGTTATCTCAATTGGTAAGACTTGTGGCGATGGTATCACAAATTCAGGATTTAGACCTTGCCAAAGGTTATGAGGTCCATTCAAAACCCTGCTTGCCCTTCAAATAATAATAATAATAATAATAATATTAATAATTAATAATTAATAATAATAATAATGATAATAATAATAATAATAATAATAGTAACTTTCTGTTCTGTGAAGAGCTTCCAGTCATTGAGTCAGTATGGACAAGTCTCCAAAGTTGTGAATGACTTTGAAACTGTTCTATTACTGTTGGTTTGGAACTATTGCATGTCTTTGCTACTATGTTGGAAGCTCTGGAAAGATCACCTGTTTTGGGTCAGGTGTTCATTCTTATCGTTGAGAAATTCATCCTCGAACAATTAAACCTAGCAACTATTTCAATATCAGACAGAAAGGTACTGATGTATTGATTATTCTGTCAGTTTCTGCTAGTTAGTCTATTCATATATTAATAGTATATGTTTTCCAAAAAAAATATTATTTTGTATATGCACAGACCATTTTCAAAAAATTACCGCAATGACACAGTTTGGACACTCCAGTTGAGTGGAACAGCTATACCATTTTCTCATTTTTGATGTAGTCAAATATTTCAGAACTTGACTAGTAGTCATGGGAGTGTATTCCTTGAAGGTTCCATTCATTTTTGCTGGACTCTGTTATGCAAATCATCAATAGAAATTGAAACTTATATTTGTTAAAGCTATGTATTAGCATTTATTCACTTTGTACCAGATAATGGGATTGCAACTTGTTCCAGCGCCAGTCCGGCATGTTTCATATCTAGAATCCTTAGTCATGTACTTTTGCAGAGTTTAGTAATTGCTTGGTTTAGCTTTGCTTGGGATATCATTCCATTGAAACACATCAAGTGTCTTTTTTGTTTTTCTTATGAACTATGAATTCTGTACATCCATTAGCATGCATATAGACCCGCAAACAATCTCGTTCTTTTCTGCCATTGTTGAATCAACAAACCAGTGGAAATACTCTTAATGAGTGCTCACTTTGGTAGAAATAGAGATTCCAATCATTTGTGTTAGAATTCATTAAATAGCTTTTTATCATGTTCCTTATTCTATTATTGGTATTGGATATAGCTCGCATATAGATTGTTTAGCAAGCATTCTCATATGTTTTCTATTCTTTAAATTTCAAGAAACTTGTAATCATCCACTTCATTGGACGTACGTGCCTAAGTTTCTTGGTATCCTCAAACAGAGTATTCATTCGGTTTCTTCAGAAGTGCTGAAGGTGGCACAGGAGGTCCTAAATGCTGTTGTAAGATTGTGCAGATCATGCTCCAAAGCCCTAAATTCAGAATCACATGAAGTGAGAATTGACAACGGTGTTTCCCCACATGATGACAAGGTTAATAATGCCAATCATGTAATGAAGATGACTATCTGCCCGATAAATCATTTGTACAAATTAGGCATCCTTGCAGCTAAAAGTGGCGGCAGTCTGGTGGGGATTCTTAATGCATCATGGAAAGGTGTGTGTCACTACTGCAGCTCAATGATGTGGATTTGGCTGCAAATGTAAATGTAGCAGATATAATTTTAACTTTAGTTTCATTGGTAACTGAGTCTCTAAGCTGTGCTGCTGAATTGTAGTCTTCCAGACTCGAAGAAAATATTGCCTTAGCAAAAGCCAAGAGGATGTTCCTGCCTGGAAAGTGTCATCTGGTAAATGCTGTCTACATGTTATCTCAGTATCCATGCCAAACTTTCCCTACATGCAGGGAGATAGTTTTGTGTCTTGACGATATTAACTTTTGGTATTTCACTGAGCCAAGAAGCTCATCTCAAAGCTTCCAGCGAAGCATTGACAGATCTTTTGGAGCAACTTCCAGTATTCTGCTTCATACCTTACTGAGTTCAGACAAAGTGAAAGAGGAGTCTAAGCTTCATATTTTGGGGTGGTTGTTCACAGATGAAGATCATTTAAACCCTATTTATTCATCCTAAGGAAACCATTAGCAATCCAACAAGTTCAATGGTTGATATATTTACTGTGACTTGTGAAACCATGCAAAGAGGTAGCATTAAGGCTTGGCCAAGTTCTCTTATTTCTTAACCTTCTCAGAAGTTCTTCAGATCAACCGGGAGAAGATGTAAGACTTGGACTCTCCAGAGAGCTTCCATGGCTTTTCTACTGTTTGACGGACAACACCATCTATCCATCTGTTCTTGTTTTGCATATTCCTGAGCCATATAGTTCTAGAGCGGTAACATGTTTGGCAGCCTATGATTCCTTCTATTTTTCACGCGTTAAAAACCTTAATGATTGTCGCTGCCTCTTCTAGTTTATCTTGGGGTGTAATGGAGCTTTTCCTACTAGAGAACCTTCTTCATCCTCACTTTCTTGTGCGGGAGATTGTAACAGACCTCTGGTGCTTCTTTGCTCGTCATGCAAAGATAGAAATGCTAAAAGATACTATTGATAGACTGTTTTCGCTAGTCACGTGTATTGTATCTTCTCAACCAGTACTTCACCTGGCTCTGTGCTTAGGAAGATGGCAAGATGGATCTGCACGACTCTTTAACTTATGCACCACAAACTACACTGATCAAGTTTACAGTTCCATTATCACTGTTAGTATATCCCCGTTCTCATCTACCATGTATGTGACAATGCTCATGGAAGGATTTCCACTGAACTTTATATCAGATAATCTGAAAACCCTAGCTATCCAAAGAATTATTTCTGCATATTGCCACTTCATGGAGAGTGACTATGAGAAACTCCAAGCAGATAGAATTTCAAGATCTTGCAGTTCTATTGAGAATATATTGAGAATATTCTAATTGATTGAGAATATATTGAGAACACTCTGATTGATAATCCCGGACTTTCAATTACTCAAGTTCAATTGAAAGGGGACAATTATGATGAATGAGCTCGTTCGTTTCGAACGGCCTTGAGGGCCCGAAAGAAATTCGGGTTCATTGACGGAACTATTACACAACCTGGCGAGCAGTCCGGAGACCTCGAAGACTGGTGGACTATCAACTCGCTTTTGGTGTCATGGATCTGAAATACCATCGAATCTACGCTACGCTCCACTATCTCCCATGTGGAAATAGCACAGGACCTCTGGAATGACATCAATGATCGATTCTCCATTAGTAACGGATTGCGGATTCAACAACTTTGGGATTACTATGGGTCTGACCATAATGGATTACTAAGGGTCTGACCATAATGGATTACTATGGGCGACTCAAGCAACTTTGGGATGAACTGGGTAATTTCGAACAATTGCGGACATGCAAGTGCGGGAAGTGTATCTGCAATCTCGTTTCAATTTTGGAGAAACAACGGGAGGAAGGCAAAGTACACCTGTTTCTTATGGGTTTGGATGAAAATTTGTACGGAACGGTGAGATCCAACATATTGGCTCAAGATCCGTTGCCAAACATGAACAAGGCATACTCAATTCTCATCCAAGAGGAGCAAGTAAATAATGTTACTCACGGCAAAGAAGAACGCGGAGAAATCATGGCCCTCGTCACACGAACCCGCCCTGACGGAAGAGACAAATCTAGTACGGTGTGTTCCCACTGTAAGAAGACGGGGCATGAATCTGAAAGTTGCTTTGCCTTGCACGGATATCCAGAATGGTGGGGTGACAGACTCCGAAGTGATGAGAAAGGTGTTGGTGCTGGTCGCGGCGGAGGACAGTCAAGTGTTCGAGGCAGTGGCCGAAGAACCAAGGGTATGCATCATGCCAACGCCGCTCAGACCAGTTCCGCTGGGGCAGGAATGACCAAGATAGATGCATCCCCACTGTTCGGCCTGAATACCGATCAGTGGCAGACGCTTCTCCAAATGCTGGGCGGGTCCAAACCAGCAACGACTGATAAGATGACTGGTAAGCCTTGGATTATTGACACAGGAGCTTCGAATCACATGACTGGCACGATCGGGGATCTCCGTGACTTACGGGAAATTGCTCAATGTCCCGTAGGATTGCCAGATGGGAGTAGCGCCATCGCCACTAAAGAGGGGACGGTCATTCTTGACAAAAATTTATCTTTGAAAAATGTTCTTTATGTGTCAGGGTTAACTTGTAAATTAATTTCTGTGTCGCAATTGACTTGTCACTATAATTGTTTTGTCCAATTCACTAATGGTCTGTGTGTTATACAGGACCGCACTTCGAGGATGCTGATTGGTGCGGGTGAAAGACGAGATGGACTCTATTACTTTCAGGGGCTGCCACGGGTTCACGCAATGACGGCCAATAGTGTGGTATCTCTTGATCTGTGGCATAAGCGACTGGGTCATTCATCTCTACAAGTAACAAAGTTAGTTCCCGAAGTAAGTTCTAGTGAAAGGAACAATACATTCAATAAAAATTGTGATGTCTGTCAGAGGGCAAAGCAAAGTAGAGATAAGTTTCCTGTTAGTGAACATAAAGCTTCGGCTATTTTTGAAATTATTCACACTGATTTATGAGAACCTTATAGAACAACTGCCTCTTCTGGTGCTTCTTATTTTTTGACCATCATTGATGATTTTTCCAATGATGTATGAATTTATTTGTTTGTTGATAAGAAAGAAGTCTCTCATACCCTTAAAATGTTTTTTTCGATGGTTGAGAGGCAATTTGATAAAGAAGTCAAAATTTTGCGCAGTGATAATGGCACTGAATTCACTTGCCTGCGACAATTATTTCTACTTCGCAAGTTGGGCATACGGGATCTCCATGCACCAACTTGAGGGGGGGTATTGAGAATATATTGAGAATATTCTAATTGATTGAGAATATATTGAGAATACTCTGATTGATTATGTCAATATTGTTGATTAGGAACTAGAATATTGGTATTAGGAAGGTTGCTTATTGAGTCAAGATTGTATAATAGTTTTAAGGAAGTTAGCAGATTATATTGTGAATATTCTCTCACAATATTCTCTTGATTAGTTTGTATATAAACAGGAGAAGGAGAATGGAATGAGAAAGGCAGAACGTGATTCACACAAAATCAA
Organism: Berberis vulgaris; assembly: GCA_963556465.1. Classification (NCBI taxonomy): domain Eukaryota; kingdom Viridiplantae; phylum Streptophyta; class Magnoliopsida; order Ranunculales; family Berberidaceae; genus Berberis; species Berberis vulgaris. Next base: position 55,718,461 of record OY747136.1, on the reverse strand, counting down.
TTCTTTTGTATTTGTTATTTTGTCAAGTTCATAATGTGGTTGGTGAACCAGTTTATGCTCTTTCTTCTGCCTTATGCTGCCTATAAGTAGTTCCAGTTTATCTGTTAGTTAAATGCAAGTTGGCCCTATAATGAGAACTATGTTCTTGAATATGTTTATTATTTTCTTCTATTTTTGTACAGACATATCAACAGTTCAAAGATCAACTGCAAGACACTGAAATTCATACGTGCCCTTGTTGACAGATTTAGAAGTGCTACAGATGGTTCAAAGGACACCTATTGTGAACTTCTTAGTCAGATATTAGCAATCCTCTCTAAGATGAAAATGAAACATCTTATTCTATATGCATCTACTGAGATGGCAAAGGTCATCTTGGCGCTTTGAACATTGTTTGGCACAACTTCTAATGCCTCAAGTGTTCAATTGTCTCTGTGCAAACCAGATCTGGTTGTATTCATGGCAGGCTTTGGTCACATGAAAATCATAGAAGTTGAAGGAAATCCAATGACCACTGCCATATTACCATATGTTACTGAGGGAGAAGCACTGGGCGCTTGTTAATTTGGCAATCACAGCTTTTGATTATTTTGCAGCACGGACTTCTTGCAACCAACTGAGGAGATTTGTACCACATGACGCCGCACTTTCATTTGATTGATAGATTGGCATATTTGTAACAACTTAAAAAATAGTAACACTTTTAAGCTATTACAATCCACCAAACACTTTCAAGTCAAAACTAAATTTAGTCAATAAAATGAAAAATAGTTACACAAAAAATGATACAATAAATTAGATCACCATGAATAGCATCACTTGTAAGCCCATACTATTTGTGGTGATATAATTATTGAATCACTTTGTGAAAATGTGTAAAATTGCTTTGTGGATTGTTATAGCTCAAAAGTGTTACTATTTTTTGGATTGTTACAAAAATGTCAATTTGGTGTAGTGGTAGCTTTGACTTGAGTGGAACAATCAACCGAAGAACTTGTTCTACTTGCAAGGGAATGTCTTGAACTGAAAGAAATGTTTAGCAAAGTTTTCACTATTGTTCGGCAGGATCCTCCTCAAGAACATGATAACATGATTGTTGACAATAAAGTCAAAGTAACCAAGAAAAGGAAGCTTCCTGATGAGATATGTCAGGGAATGTCTCTATTGCAGAGTGGTTTGAAGGCTGTAGGAGATGGTCTTGCTCTGTGGCAGAAAGAGCACTCCAACTATACCGAACTACAGAATTTCTCCAGTCATCGTTCACACCTTGAAGATGAGATCACTAATTCGGTTAGTTTGGCAGGAAGTAGGTAGCATAGGTGACCCATGGTCTTGTCTAGAAAATGGGATCACAATCTTAATGTTTGAGTGAATGGTAGCAATTGTATTTTAGCTGCCAGAGAATTTTGTATTTTCTGAATGACATTGAAGCTGGCAAAGATGTATCCTTCCCGTCTTCAACTTGTAACAATTCAGAAGCTGATGGTGAAAAGAAATAGGTTTCTATTGTGATGGCTTTTTCTGATGCTGGTAAATTTTTGTATACAGGAAGAATATATTAAATGTATTGTCGCTTCTACTATTGCTTTGCTGCTATTGATCATTGAACAGCGCGCTTTCATGCTTTACTTTATCACATTGGTCATGAGATCTCCTTTATACTCTGGGACAAGGACTAACTGTGAATTTTGATCTATGGTCATGGACAGGGAGTGCAACCTTTTTATTTTCTCAAATTATGATTCAGCAAAGTCCTACAGGATTCTAAAATGCATGATTATATCGTAATGAACCATCCATGCATGGAAGGCATCTGAAAGGGATTATTATCACACCAACAACCACCCATCTTCTTCTTGTGAACCCCTTCATCTTCAGTAAGTCTAGTGTCCACTCGTGTTCGAGAAGAATTGAAAAAAAATATATAATTTGGTGGTTCTGCGGCCAAATAAATAAGTATAGATGCAGAGAATTTTAAATCGTGATTAACATAAGATACCACCAGGGGCGGACCCAGGATTTCACTCCAGGGGGGCGAAATGACAAAATAATATTTGTTGATAAAAATAATTTACTAAAATAACCTTTTTCCAAAAAAAAAAAAAATTAAGTGACAAATTTAAATACTACTATTTACTTTCTTATGTTAAGTCATAAAATAAAATATTGTATTACTTACAAAAGATGGGAGAGGTGAGAGGAATTCACCTCACCAATTTACAAAAAAATATTATCTATAAATTGCAACTATGCAACTCATACGTACAAAAAGTATTATCTATAAAGGAATGTCCTTATAAGGACCCTTCAAAACACCTACTATTTCTTTCTAACCATATCATTTAAACACATTTTTACAAATCTACACGTCGCGATCTCATGTTCTGAAATTGTTGCATGATGGCTTCATTTTCAATGCTATCCAAAACATCCCTTTCAATGCATGCCACCAAACAATCATTCATCCAATCATTTAGTCACTGAATGCAGCATTTGCAGCATTTAGACACTGAATGCAGCATTTAGTCCTTTCCTACTTATTCACAAAACAAACATCACCATTGGGCCATTTGCAGGAAGGGAAGGTGACCCTCCATTAGATCATTTAGCAGTTAGCACCTTTTTTTTTATCTTCTTTGCTAAAACACTGATCTATGTATGTGTACTTCACTTAGACTCTCTAGTACTGAAGACAGTTTGAGGAGTATAAGAAAAAAAATGAGAGAGTCATGACAAGCTTATCACTGCTCGAATTTTTACTTCCTCATGGTGCCCAATTGATGGTGAGTCCCTTTCCTCAGAGAATTGGAGCTTTTGATAGACCCTCCCTGTGGTCTCCAATCATTCCAACAGTGGGTACCCCACCAATTGACCAGATTCCTTGCCCATCCCTCCATTCCCCTTGTGACAGCTAGCTCAAGACCTTTATCATGTTACAGACTTACAGTGCATTCCATTCCATTCCATCTATCTTCCTTTTCTTCTTCAAAATGCAAACTCTTTTACGCTCTCCACTACCTTCCTCTTTTCTTCTTTCAAAATTTTAGACTGTTACAAACTAATAATCATGAGTAGGTAGAGATGAGGAGTAATAGCAAGAGTAAAAGATTTAGTGTCTTTACTGAGAAAGTGAGAAGTCCAATTTGAAAATTTAAGATGAACAATTGATAGTACAAAGAGTTAAAGCAGTGAGAGATGAAGAAATTAAAAAAGGAAAACACAAGAAAAACAGAGAAAAGAACCCAATCAACCTATATTGAATATTGAGATCTATGACATCTTATATTGATGGATCTCCATAGTAAACTTTAAAAAAGGTGAGATCAAATTGTTCAATTGAAGCTAAAGATCCCATCTTTCTCTGCAAATAATTCACCTTCTCCTCTCATAAGTACCAATATAGTAACTTAGTAAGCTTACACAAACAGGAACAACAATAGAAAAGATTGCATCAAGAAGAAGAACCTATAAGTTCGGATCACAACTAGAACAGTAAAATTAGATCTAAAAATGAACTCACATTGCAGAAATGGAAGCCACCCAGGCTAGAAACGAAGTTCCGAACCCCAGAGTCCGCGAACAGGGTTGTGTGAGAGACTCGAAGAAGGGGAAGCCCTAGTTGCGCCGCTGCTTTGTGTGGCTGTGTGAGAGACTCGAGAGAACAAAGAAGGGGAAGCCCTAGTTGCGCCTTGCGCCGCTGCTTTGTGCGGCTGACTCGAAGAAGGGGAAGCCCTAGTTGCGCTTTGTGCGGCTGTGCCTGTGTCACTGTGTGAGAGACTCGAGAGAATGAAGGGGAAGATGTAATAGTCAACTTTTTTTTTTTTTTTTTTTTTATTTATAAATATGAACCAAAATTTTTTTTTTAAATTTTTTAAAAGTTCAGGGGGGCAGCTGCCCCCCCCCCCCCCCCCCGCCCCCCCCCCCGGTCCCTGAATAGGTCCGCCCATGGATACCACCAATTATGAGCCCTTCTAACTACACTCACACTTAGTTCTTCCCACCATCACGTTTTTTAGGAAAAAACATACCCAAATTTTCTACCATCACACCATATAAAACTCACTCCGGTTGTTCTCTCGCCAGAAACTATCAAAATTTCACGAGTTGCACTGGGGCTCGCATGAGAGTTCACATCTTTTCTGTCGTCCATCAAATTTGAAGCTGATTTTGACCCACATTGGTCGTTTTCCACTCCATTCAAGGGTTTTTGGTCGATTTCGAAGTTGGTAGAAGCATTTTGTTCAATTTGGAAGATGAAGAGTTAAAGGATGTATTAGGAAAGAGTTGATGAAGAGTGTGGAGGTGTATTTTGTTCTTCAAAGTGCTCAAAAAAAATTTGCTGCGAGGAAAGAGTTGATGAAGAGTGTGGTTTTTCTACATGCTTTGCAAGCATCCTCGTGTCCAGGAAAAAGTTGCACAAGAAGTTTTAAGAATAGTCAAGGTGGAAGACAATAAAAACTATAGCAACATCGCAGCCAGTATCACTGAGGATGCCTTAGAAAAGCTGCAATATCTCCATGCAGCTATAACAGAAACTCTCAGACTCTACCCTGCAGTTCCTGTGGTTAGTAACTTTCTCTAAACCAACTTAATAGAAGAAATGAAGTTATCATCAATATTGGTGTGGTACTTGATCTTTGAAACCAAATCTTTGGAGCTTGCACAGGACGCAAAGATGTGTTTATCAGATGACAAATAGCCAGCTGGATTTAGAGTGAGAGGAGGTGAAATGGTGGCCTATCAACCCTATGCCATGGGCCGAATGAAATCCATATGGGGGGACGATGCAGATGATTATCGGCCAGAAAGATGGCTTAATCACGACAGTTTTTGAGAGTCAGAGCCCTTTTAAGTTCACAGCCTTCTAGGTGAAGAGAACTCAATACTTTCTTTTATTTGTTTTTCCATTTTGTTGGTTTGTGTTTCATTTTTTTAACCTTTTTCATTTTGTATGTAATTACTTCCCCTCCTAATCCCACTTGAAGAAAGCTAAATCCCAACGCTTTGATGCTTTACAGGCAGGGCCACGTATTTGCTTGGGGAAAGAATTTGCTTACAGGCAAATGAAGATATTTGTTGCTGTCATGTTACACTGCTTTGTGTTCAAGATGAGTGATTTGCAGAAGACTGTCAACTACAGAACTATGATCAATATTCACATTGATGGTGGCCTCAAACTTTCAGCATTCCACAGGTTGGGTAATTGAAGTCCAAAGATACTTAAGACAGTGACATCTAAGATCCAAAGGAATGAACTTAGGCAATTAGAGACGTATTATAATCTTTTCTGTTTTATAAGATGTAATCTCTATAAAGGTGAACCAAATAATCAATGAAAGGAAGGTTGAACCATATATGCAGTCTGATTTCCCCATTCCTCTCTTAGAATATATTCTCTATTGAGGAAAACCCATCTTCATTGCAGTAAAATGTTTTTAAATTGGTACGCTAGTGCACATTAGATGTTCCCTTCTCCTTTCTACATTGGCCTATGTTGTTAAATTGAAGATACAACTCATGGCAGATTGATTGTTAATTTTTCTAATAAAAAGGGGCTGATTCAAATGCTTTTCAACATACATTTAAATAATATTACTTTAAACAATATTAAATTATTAACATAGAAATCAAACAGCGGGGCATCGTGTTGAATCCAAGACAATACATATAGAAAAAAAAATGGATATCGAGAGGGATTTGATTGATGAGTTACTTGAGTTAGTGCGAGTCGCTCACTCACGTAGATGGCCCAAACCCTGCTGCTAGTTTCAGTTTCGCAAGCTCGTTTGGACGGTGGAGAAGAGGTTGTATGAAGTTCCAAGACTTCTCCAATATCGTTCACCTCCTTCTTGCCTTTCCACTTCTTTTTTTCTTATGAGTATGGGTAGATTTAGGGCTTATCTTTCTTGCCTTTCCCAATCGCACAGCAACGGACCCCTTATTGCGTTTCCTCTTCTCTTCTTGCATTTTCCTCTTCTTTCTACTCTTTGCTCATGAAAGCCTCTATTACATTGAGGATTTGTGTGTGTTTCATAAACAACGAAACAATAGAGGAAATGAGATCTTACCTTCTCTGCCAACGAAACAAGATAGGAAATGGTTTGATTGAGCTAGCAATGGAAAAACGATAGCTGAAACCTAATTAAAAAGTGGCCATATATCAGAGAATTCGTCGCACTAGTTTTCAAAATTTCATGCCATTTTTTTTGCGTAAGTTTTCAAAATTTCACGCCACTTTTTTTTTCTCTAGTTTTCAAAATTTCGTCGCCATATATCAGAGAATTCGTCGCGCTAGTAGCACGCGCCATGAATTTTAAGGGAGAGCATTTGGTGCGACGAAATATTCTAATTTCGTCACGCAAACATCAAATTTGTTTATTTTAAGGGAAAACTTTTATATCATTAATTAATTGAACTTCGACATTCATTTAACAAATTTATGGTAAAAAATTCATAGTACATTAATAAATTTAATTAAATGAACTAACAAAATACATAATATTATTAACATCTTGTAAACGACCTAACAAATTATAATTCTTCAAATGTATTTGATCTGAATCAGTAGAGTAATCACTTTCGACTTCTTCTTCAAGTTCATCTGACATGGTTGCTTCAGATTCTCCAAACACTCCATCTTTTGCAGGTGATACCTCAACATCATATTTGTCATCAATCGGAGGAAATTCGACAAATAACTCAAATGGTTGTTGGATGATGGGAATGCTTGAAGACGAATTATCTTGATCAGCGGTGTCGTCATCACTGTGGTCATCAGAAGCCTTTTCAGGAATGTCCCATATACTTCTGTGTTGGATCGTCTGGACTACTTTCCATCAACCACCGGCTTTAAGATCATCTAGATAAAAAAATTTGTTTTTCCATAGTTGCCAAAATAAAATGATCATGCTCGTACCAAAGGATCTTTAATTTTGACCAGTACGGAAGCTCGAAGAATATACTCTTCTTCGTCCAGTTCAGATGTGTAGCTGACCTGTGCAAATTAGTATCACGATTATCGGGATGTTTGCCAATCTGACCAAATTCCAAGCTATTCAACTTAGCCAAAATGTCATCCCCCGACCATTCTCTAGGTCTAGTGTCATTCTCCATTTTTCCATCAAAGTCCACCTTATTTGTTCGCCACTCGTGATCCTGGGGCAACCATTTACGGTGACCCATATAACAAACCTTTCCCGCGTGCCAATCAGACATTACATCATCGTTGCATATCAGACATGCCTTATAGCCCTGAGTACTCCAACCTGAAATATTTCCATAAGTGGAAAAATCATGTATAGTCCACATCACTGTTGCTCTCAACATAAACATTGTGTTGGTAGACTTATCAAATGTACGTACACCATTTTCCCATAAGTCTTTTAACTCATCAACATAAACATCAATGTCTTTTCCGGGATGACCGGGAATAAATAAAGTCATCATTGTAAATTCTTTTTTCATACTCATCCAAGGGGGCAAGTTATAAGGAACAACAACGACGGGCCAGGTGCTATGAGTAGAGCTCATATTCCCCACATTGATATGATTCGTCGTACCAGTGACATGTGCCCTTGCAAACTCAATGAAGCTCTCGATCCTATTTAAATATTCATCACAACATTTGTCTTGATTTTTTATCCACTGTCTTTCCATTACGCCTGTTTTCAGTTTATAAACAAAACATGAGAATTCAAGAGAGTTAACGACACTAATGCGATTAGGTTTCAATGTGGAAAAATTTCGGCAGCATCTCAATTACAATTCTTCAAGTGGACGATGTAGATATTATTAATTAATAAATATCTAGTATGCACTCAAAAAATAATGTGATACACTCCCAAAAATCCACACGATAACAACCTAATTTCATGAAATTTCAAAAAAAAAAAATTAGCAATTTCCTCACCGTTCTTGTCACTCCCCGATTTTCGAGAAAAATGAAATCCTAAAATCCACGTAGGATTATCCGTTTCCCCAAAACTCGTGACGTGAAATTCAATAACAACATAAACATTTAGCAGCAATGACAAAAATATAGTTCAGAAAATATGAACAAACTAAAATTTATACAAAACTCTAACCAGGAAAAACTGACTTCGCTAGCCCCACTAGCGGAACTCCCGTAACGCTGCTCAAAAGTCTATAAACCTGAAAAGCAAATCGGCTACATTCCCAAAGAAATGTACCCAAGAAGCAAAAGCTCAATTGGGTCAGCAATAAAGCTGGTGTGAGAAATCTTCATCCCAAAATCAATAAAATCGCACGTGATAAACATCAAGCTAAACACAAACAATACACCAACACACCAACGGGTAGTTCCTCAATGAGGCAAAAGTGATGCAAGAAAACACAGTTCCAAGAATTTAGTTCTTCATCGAGGCTATCATATCATCATCCCAATTAAGTAAAAATGCATTTACTTATACTTACCCTATAGGAGTCGACTATGGCAAGTCTGACCTGCAAAAATATTAGTGGACTTGCCATCCGGCATGAAAAAGGATTAGAAACAATGTAAACGTAATTTATTCATTTTTATTTGAATTTGGTTCATCTTTTTAACGGAATGATCACTTAGACGATACCACATTCGCACCATCTCCGTGCCGAACATACATGCCCGTATGCCTCTTTCATATAATGCAGGACTACTCCGTCATCCATGCCCAAGTGGGGACATCACATACAGGCATGCATCGCGGATACTCCTAACTTAATGAGTACCAAAAGCCACCCTTGGGCTATCAATGCGCATAAACTCATGTCACATTTTTTACGGATAAATATCAAAGCCTATTTTAGGCATACAAATTCACCTCATTTTCGCAAGACTAACCCGAGGGTTATTTTAGTTTCTCTAGTAAGAAATGGGTGCCCCAACTCCGCAAGACGACCCGCAGGTTATTTAGATTCTCTAGTAAGAGAGGGAAAATAATAAACAAAAGAGGTGTGGTAGTTCTAAGTGATACAAATCCAAGTGGTTTATATTTTCAGAAATCAAGATTTACCAATATCATTTATTTTTGATAATTCAGAACTCCTCCACAATGACATTTTGTCATACATAAATAGATTCACAATCGTATCCACCCACATTTTTGGGGAAAACATAGCATATTCATAAATCATGCTTTATAATAACACGGTGATCAAGTGACATTTTGTCATTCATAATGAAATTCACCCCTTCCTTTGGGAGAACATAACCATTTCAAGATGCATACATACAGAGGAACACCATTAATCTTAAATGGTCCTACATCAATAGAATCAGTGAGACATCAAAACAAAACAAACCATAATGCAAAATCAAACACCTCTACACATAGTACTCTCCATATGAATGTGATTTTAGGGATAAACACATATATCCTAGTTTGGCAAACAGTATCTCAACAATCATTCGACAACTATTAGACACACTAGCATGCTTCATATGCACCGAGGAGTTTAACAATTCCTTTATCGAAAGGTTCAAATCTGACGCGACTTCAAAAATACACCACTAGATGCAACCAAGTTACACCCAAGAGTAAACCAATAAAGGCACACTAGTCTGATTTGTCATAGCCTACAACTTCAAACACCTTTCTTGAGCAAGTTCTCAACTAAGAATTCTCAATACAACTATGAATTCTAAACAAGGAAAAAAAAATGTATGTATCCACCACATGCAAAGTGATAGCCTATCTCAACCCCAATCACAAATGAACTTGCAGTCATAAACTATTGCCCCCTAGTAATGGATACATTCAAGCAAGGACCTTCAAACATAATGACAAACTCAGAAATCAAAATAACCCTTTTCCCCAATTTGAAGTGAAGAAATGAAATGACTACATAACAGTAACCTGTGACTTTCACCTTGTATACCAAAAACAATGAGATCATCTATTTCAGCTGAATAAATCATATTCCTTAAATATAACAAAAGTAAACAAGCTTCAAAAATCTCAGTTTGATTTGCCTTCCTTAAGCAATAAGAATCATTTCAACAGTTAGAAATTTGATTTGCATTTCATATGTTCTCTCATTTCATTTAATCATCTTGCTTATTTCCCAAATCTGAATTTCATCAAGCATATATATGACTCATATAAACTTATTGTTAAAATTAAACCATATTATAATGTACAAGTTTCTCCCACTGTATTATATTTTTTGTCAAAGTAGAAGAATATTTTCACACAAAAGACAGATATGAATATGAACATACAGATGTTCAAAAAAGTGTTTCAGTGATGACAAATTTTAAAAAGCTTTCTCAAATACATCCTCAACGTGTAAAAATAAATAAATAAATAAATAAAACAGCAATAATAACAGCAATGTTGGTTCATAGAATTAGGATTAGCGACAACACCTGAATTTTTTACAGGCATGATATGATAAAAGGAAATAGCAGAGAAACCAGAAGGAACTACTGACAGGCACACTAAGTATTTGCATGGTAGCACTGAATGTGTATTGACCATTCCATATGGGCATTCTAGTCTTGCCACAACAATGACGTCTCTTGAGCAAAACTAAACAATCAATGCACACTTCTCTAAGTGAAAGAGAGACGATTGGAGGTGTGGCCGGTGCCGACGAAGCAGAAAGAGGACGAAGCCTAATTAACTGCTGGAAGCTTGGAGTATATAGTGAGAGAAATCAATCGAGCAGAGAAAAAGAATAAAACGAGAGGAGAAAATAGTGAAAAACGCAGATCTGATTATTCTAATTCGTGGAGAAGATGAACAGATCAGAGCTTGTGCGACGACACCGTTCGTCACCCTGGGATGTTTTAGGCGATGAACCTGCTCGCTTTAAGCGACGATTGTTTGTCGTGAATACTTTATGCGACGAAGGTTTCCAGTTCGTCGCGTACGATATATTTAGGCGACGACAAAGTTTGTCGCCCTAGGACGTTCAAGTTGGTCGTTCAAAGTGGCCGACACATAGCCATAGGTATTTTATGGCGACAAAATATTTGGGTTTAAGCGACAATACTTTGTCGCATATTTTTTAGGCGACGAAGGCTTCCAGTTCATCGCGTAAGATATATTTAGGCGACGAAAAAGTTTGTCGCCCGAGGATGTTCAAGTTGGTCTTTCAAAGTAGTTGACACGTAGCCCTAGGTTTTTTAGGGTGACAAAATATTTGGTTTTAAGCGACGACACGTTTTTGTATATTAGTTATGCGACGAAGGCTTCAAGTTCGTTGCGTAAGAGGTGTTTAAGCGACGAAACAGTGCGTCGCGTTAAATAGTTAGCTATTTTTTGTAATAGCGTGACGATATTAAATATGTCATCGCGCCAAGTTAATTTTGAGCGACAAAACTTGCCTCATCGCGCTACGAGTCCTCGCAAAAGGGGATTTTTTTAGTAGTGTCCTTCATCTATCTTCCATACTCCTCTTTGCAAACCAGTTTTCATAAACATGCACAAAATTCGATAATTAAAAAATATGTGCACTTTTATGCAACTGACTTTGATTTGGTGCAATTGTTATAAAGGTCACGATATTAAGAAAAGGTTCAGATGTTGCCACAAGGAAAGGTCATATAAGTGTTTTTTTAGTGGTGGGCACGGTCGGGGTTGAGGCCAATCCCGGTCCCAGTCTCGGTTCAGTCAATCGAGAATAGTCCGGGTCGGGAAAGCCACTTTTTTTTGGGATGGCCCGGTTGGACCCGGACTATTTGGAACCGGGACAGTCCGGGTCGGGACCATGCCTACCCGGTTTGTTCATTTTCCAAAGTCAAACTTCTTCTCTGGTGGTCTGTCTGCAAGTATATCCAAGGGCAAAGTTGGGGTTGAGAATGCCTCCTTGCGCAGATCCTTGGTTGTAGATGTCGATCAAGACGGAGACTTGCTCAGATCAAGATTTGAGTCTGTTCAGTGTGACCTTTTTGTGTGCCATCACGAAAGGCGAGTCTGAGATTGCCAAAGTTGATTAAACGGAGACGAAACAAACAACGAAAAATGCGAGAGCGTTCATTTTCAGATTTTCCATAGCTGATTTCGAGTTCGACGATCTCTCGATGATTGTCATAGCTGATTTCAGATTCGCCATAGCTGATTTCAGATTCGATGATCTCTGATTTTCCACCCATACAAGAATCGAACCTTCACCCTTAATTTTTGTTGGAATCGAGCTGTAGAGAATTAGATGAGAAGGTGGGTTCTCTGATTAGATGATAATTAAATGAGAATGTGTGGGTTGGGTTGGGCTTTAGAGGAGATTAGATGAGAAGGTGTGGGTTGGGTTGGGCTTTAGATGAGAATTAGAGGAGATTGAATGAATGTTGTTGGGCTTTGGTTATGTTTTGGGTTGGGCTTTGTAAATGTTATAGTAATCGGGACGAACCGGAACAGTCCGGGACTGAATTTGTGAAAACCGGTTCCGTCCCGATTTCAACCGGTTCGGGACCGGGACCGGGCCTGGGATGAAAACACTAGGAACCATTGGTCCCAATTTGAATCGGTTCGGGACCATACCGGTACGGGTCGGGATGGGTATTCATGTCCACCCCTAGTTTTTTTTTATCAACCACACCACTAGTCAATTTTCAGTGTTCTTTCCACATTTCATAAACTACAACTCCCTTCATCTCACAAATAATAAATCTTTCTTTTTTCTTTATCAACCACACCACTAGTCAGTTTTCAGTGTTCTTTCCACATTTAATAAACTACAACTCCCTTCATCTCACAAATAAATCTTTCTTGCAACTTTCATCGCAAGAACAATCCCCATTCATTGCGTCTTCAACCTCCAACAAATAAGTTGTCTTCTTTCCTTGTCTCCTCTAGTGGAAACAAGTCTCATTCATTGTTGTCCCCTTCACCACCACCTACTTTGTGTCATAAACATCCATCAATACCATGTGAATAATACCAGGTATAAGATGAGAAATTTTTACTCCTTGCACAAATGTTCAATAAGATCATGACATGTGGCATAACTACCATATGGTATGACCATTTTTTACGTAAAACTTTCTTTCATTTACAACCAACGCCCCTATAAGCATTCGAAGCCACATTCCGCCAATGAACAATGACAAAAGGAGCAAAAAAATTTCTCCATTTAACATATAAGTTCACAAAGATGCAAGGCTTCCATGTATCTCATTTGAATTAATCATAACATTTCACAAACACGGTTTTCAAATAAATAAATAAAAAAATAAAAATAAAAAATCAAACCCAATTCACCTTCAACTCACCGACACCTCCTCTCTTTTCCATGATCCCTCCCTTTTTTCCAGATTACGTCGGTCACCACTTTGTTCCTTTATCTGATTTTGTGTTCTTTCTATGTTTTGCAGGTCTCCGGAGTACAGCGGTCCTAGAATAAGTTGCAAATCTTTTTTCCACTGTCTTCTCGATGGAGGTCACTCATCTTATCACCATTTATTTCACAATAGCCCCATCAGGTCATCACATCAATTTAAACCCCTATCTTCAATGAGTAATCATACACCCTCATCTTTAGTTTCCGCCATGATGGATTCCAAAGATCTTCATATTTAATCCTAAGATCTTATGAGCAAGTAGTACTCCTTCAATGTTATGATTCTCACTTGGTTTCCGATACTCACACATCTTTTCCAAGCACATTATTACTATCAAGCCCTGATCATGGATTCCTCTACTCGCATTCACTCTCCTACTCCATTAATTCTCTCTGAACTCAACTTAAACCTACCGCCACATCCAATTTCATCGCACTCCACTTCATCTCATCCCATTCAAACCTCGCCACCAACACAACACTTATCTTTTCGACCTCTTCACATATTTCATAACACAAACCCCACCCCCAACAGTCCACGCTCTATACTCTCTCCAATCTCTTCGCCGACATCTTATGCCTTCTCCCCATCTACCTCCATGACTTCTCTATTGACAATAATAACATCTCCACCTCCATCACCACCACCTGTGCGACAGTCTGCACCCACAATGCCATCCACTGTTCATGGACTACAAACACAAGAGACTCCTTGTCACGCCCCGATTTTTGAAGAAAACTAAAATCCCAAAATCCACGTAGGATTATCCGTTTCCCCAAAAACCCGGGACGTGAAAATTCAATAACAACATAAACAAATAGCAGCAACAACTAAACATCTTAAACAAATAAAAATCTAACCCGGAGAAGACTGGCATGGCTAGCTCACTAGCGGAACTCCAGTAACACAGCTCAAAATCTCTAAACCCGAAAGGCTAATCGGCTATATTCCAAAAGGAATGTACCCAAGAAGCAAAAGCTCACTTGGGTCAGCAATAAAGCTGGTGTGAGAAATCTTCATCCCAAAATCAATAAATCCGCACATGACAACATCAAAATAAATAAACAACCATACATCAGGTAGTTCCTCAATGAGGCAAAGGTGTTTTCATCCTAATAAATAAATATGCATTATTTATTACTAATAAATAAAATTTATGAGTTATCAATCCTCATAAATGCAACAACAATACAATTCATAGTCATATTAGACTATTATTGAAATATTAACAAAACACATTTTTCTACCTTTAGGAATACATGTAGTTCTCATTCAATGATTGAATGAGCATTTAGTTTCTTCCTTTAAGGTAATCATGCACATATACAAAAAAGAAATCTCGCTTCTTTTCCACAATCGCACTATCCTCCATGTGCCGAACACACCTCACCCAAGTGTGCCTCCCTTGCCATCGAAGCCACTCGGAGCGTACATGACCCAAGTGGGGTGCCACCTCGAGTGTCATGTCATCTCACCCGAAGTTCTATCACTAGCAAGTATTCTTCCTAAATCTACACGTACAACCGAACTCACATGGAACGGTGCACCGATATGCAAGCAAGTCTGCATACCCATAATAATATCACACGTATACAAGCAAGTCTGTATACAAAAAATTTCTTTTCTTTTGACATTTTTTTTTTCGGAGTTGTGGAAAAGAGCATAAAAATATCAACTAAAACTCAAAACTCTTTTATGGTGACACTTTGTCAACCATAAATAAATCAACCACAGTATCCACCATTCTTTTGGGGAAACAAATAACATATTCATAAATCATGCTTTATAGTAACACGGTGATCAAGTGACATTTTGTCATTCATAATGAAATCCACCCCTTCCTTTGGGAGAGCATAACCATAGTGCACAATCAAACACTACTACACATAGTACTCTCCATATGAATGGGATTTTAGGGATAAACACATACATCCTAGTTTGGCAGAAAGTATCTCAAAAAATTAATCCAACAAAGCCACTACATGCAATCTCCGAAAAGACAATTTCAACACAAACATGAAAGTGCATGACAATCATGGGTGAACACTAACTTACACCAAAGCAACCAACCTCATTTGGCTCCAAACAATATTTTTCTTTACATCAAATGCAACTCAAGACAACCCAAGGCAGACCCTAAACAACTATGTTCCCATCCCAAAACAGTCAAACAATTAACCTTGCCAACAACACCGAAAAGAACAAATTGTCCTAACCGGATAGCTTGACCAACCATCACTCAAATGTACATAATTCTCACGTTAGAACTCCAAATTGCATACCGTTTGAGGCAAAGGAAAGTAGACACCAAGAGGTTTCTAACCATATAAGGCATACCCCATGATTATATCTATAACAATACAGATTTTACAAATAAAGCAGGTCATCTGTCAGCCTTCGGCTGATTTACCTATTGTCACTAAAATGAGTATATCTTCCTATACATAACTCAGATTATGATACCGTAAGATCCTTTGAAAACTAGACTCAAACAGAAAACTTTTGGTATATAGCATGATACTGTACTTACTCAAAACCGCAATCAAACCCCTTGTAGAAACCTACACAAAATCAGTCCAACTACAAGACGCCCGCTTAATCAGCAAATCAATATATTAGAAATTAAAATTTATAAACTTAAATCTAGACATGGCACTAGCTTAAATTCAAATCAAATTCGAGGAATTAAAACAATCAGAGCATATGAATTGGCAAAGCAAACTTGGAACTAGATTTGAAATAGAAACTCCTTAACATTGAAACCAAAATCGGAGCTCAATAACTTAATGGTTTTGAAATATCATATCAAAAACAAGATATAAAAAGCAAATATTCAGATCTACATTTAAAAATTCAAAATTCAAAATTCATATTAATCTCTTATAGAATAGATACAACCTAAAGATGATCTGAAAACTAAGAACAGTAGATTGATAAAGCCCACAAGTTCAAAAACAGATTTAGGCAAAAAGTTTGTCCTTTCACATAGTATACAAGACAACACATTGTTCTAAAACTGGGGCAACAAAAAGTTCGACACAAATCAAAGATGTTAAAAAAAGTACACATCAAACAGTAATCAAAACATATCAAAAGCAATAGATCGAGCTGAACCAAATCTTAAACGATCCTAATACAACCCGAAGAGAAATAAACATGTATCAAAAACAGATCTTAAATCTACACAAGGAACTTCCTAGCAACCCCACACATAAAAAAATCAGATCTTTAACCTACATCTAGAGCTTTCAAGTAACCCCATACATAAAAATCAGATCTTTACCTATACCTTGAGCTTTCAAGTAACCTCATTTACGCTACACATACAACTACAAAGCAATCTAATACATCAAAACATGCAAATCTAAACAAAAAGCAGAACAAAAAAAAAATTTAGTTGCAGAAATAAACAAACTACACATCACATGGACAAATAAATAGCTCATACGTGTGTCCATAACTTAATGAAGACAATTACACAAAAATATAAAAAAAATTCAGTAAGTACAAAATTACGGGGTGCTACAATATATACAACTCAAAAGAATCTCGTCCCGAGATTCGGTAGAGGAAATAAAGTTAAGCGAATTTCGAAAAATGCAACTTGTCAAACGACAGAAGATTTTAAAATAAAAAATTTCAATTGAATTTTAGTTGCATAAATTTTTATTGCCATTGGAAAAGTAGGGGTGTTACACTCCTTTGTCTACCATGGTAAGTAGGCCGTCATCTTCATCCCAAGATTTGATAATCCATCAATTGGGTTTGCAACTTGCAGATCAGCTTACCATCCCCGAACTGTCATTTACAATATGTGATTACGACGAGACTGATGACAAAGCCATGAGAGTTCTATAACTCTCAGTTCCTTCGAGCTGATATGTTCGTAAAGCGAATGTTATCCCAGTGGGAGACGACCCAACCCAACCATGTTGAGAAGCTTGACAGTGTCCAACCAGTATTATCTCATGGAGTTCATGGATCAGGAAGACAGAGATAGAGTTCTCACATAAGGGTTGTGGTCCCTAATGGGAAGTTTAGTTTCAGTTAAGGAGTGGTGTGCTTGGTACCTCACTATCAACTTTGATCGGGTTCCATATTGGATCTGTATACATGAATTTCCTCCTAAGAAGCTTCCCATACCAAATGTTACTATGTTAGCTGAGTGTATAGGGCAACTAATGGAGGTCGACCTACAATCTCTCAATGATCTTTCTACCCCATATATCAAATTCAAAGTTTGGATCGATACTTCACATCCTTTACCAAGAATGATGAGGACTACTTTCGGCATTAACAGAGGCAAACAATTCCAAGTTAGATTTAGTTATGAAAAAATGCCAAGTTTATGTTTCTGTTTCTGTTGCAGTAGGGCTGAAAACCGAACCGACGGTTCGGTTTTTCACCTAAACCATGAACCGAACCGACTTAGGTCGGTTTTAAAATTTTCAAACCGAAACCGAACCGACCATTAACAAAACCGATCCGAAACCGAACCAATTTTAATTTATGCAAACCGAACCGACTAAAATTGAACCAAAACCGAAATCAAACCGAACCGACCGACTATTTTAAACATATTGTATTATTTACATATAAAAAATATATTATTTATTATATATATTCGGTCGGTTCGGTTTGGTCGGTTAAAATCACATAGAAACCGAAAACCGAACCGACTACTTCGGTTTTGAATTTTTAAAACCGAAACCGATCCAAACCGAACCTTTAGATCGGTTCGGTCGGTTTAATCGGTTTGATCGGTTTTTTGTTCAGCCCTATGTTGCAGTCTGGTAGGACATAAGGTAGGAGACGACTGCCCAGTTTACTCCCGAGCCTCCAACTCGGCGCGAGATGCGCAAATCAGTCAATATACTCTTCAACGAGTACTCCCCTTCAGTGTGGAGTCTCGTATGTTGTCGTCACAATGGTCAGTCACATATGCAACCAAGCAGATGTAGGAAGCCTCCTAACAGGTTCACAATCCCTCTGGCTTCAGTAATTCAATCTGGCAAAGTATTTACTTCGATGCAACTTACCAATAGAACTTCCAGATCCACAAAATGTAACCCTAGAAATCTCTATCCTCTGTTAATTATTGATTCCACAAATACAGAACAATACGCATCTCGAGAAATGGGATCCAACTCACAATCTGGATTGAGAGAAAATGAAACTCGGGTTTCTTCACCTCCAAACTTGGTCACCGATTCCAACTCGCCCACTCGCCACCCACCGGACTCACCTGGTAAAGTCAATGCATTAACTAAAGCCTCGCCCAACATTAATTCCACTCTGAAGTATACCCCATCTACGTACATCAATTTAACTCCATCTCACCAATCCCAACTACTAGATAGGGGTGGGCAATGTCGACTGGGTTCGGTTTTTAGACCCGAACCATTTTCGAGCCAATTTCATTCGGTTTGCCTAGAACCCAAACCGAAATCGAATTTCTTATTTGTAAACCGAAGAAATCGGTTGGACCGGATTTCGGATCGATTTGGTTCGGTTGGGCTGAAAGATATCGAAACAATAAACAAGAGATCGGAAGAGAGAAATTGAACCACAAAAAAGCAGATCAAACCACAACAAGATAGATTCAACAACAAACAAGATATATGAAATTAAAAAGAGATAAGAAAAAAAAAGAAATTGAACCTGCAAACTGCAATTACCCTTGATGATGATTGCTGAGAGTGTGAGAAAGATTAAAAGAGGGTGTAGATCTTTAGTGCAACAGGGTGTTGGAGTCTCAGATGATCAGATCGAGAAAAGAAGATTTAGGTTTAGGATTTGGAGGCCGTTTGGGTTTGAGAATGAAAGAGAGAAACTGGGAGAGAAATGGTTGTGTGCATTTTGGGTTTTTGTTTCTGGGAGTGATTCAGTGCAATAGGGTGCACCACAGGACATTTGTTTCACCAATCAGGTATTGACACATATCTATTTTTGTATTTATTTATATATATTTAATTAATTAGTCGGTTCGATTTTAATCTGTCAGTTTAGAACCGTAGATCGATTCCGAATCGTTTATAACTGATTTCGGTTCGGTTTATATGATTTTCTTTTCATTCACATTTCGATTCGGTTACTGAACCGAAATTGAAAACCGATTCGATCGGTTAACTGCATTTAAATCGATTTTTACCCACCCCTACTACCAGCTACCTCCCATCATTGGCTCCCAAGTCAACACCGGTCCCCTCCACTCAATACCCCTCAAATTCAATTCCAACAACCCATTTAATTCCTCTACAAATTCCACATTCTCACTCAAACCCATCGGACAAAAGAAAGCAAAACTAGCGTTTGTTTTATAATGAGCATCCCCGCACCCACCCTCTCTCGCCACATGTCACACTTTGCAACTCCTTTCCCCCTGCACTTACTGATGCACACGCCCCTCACACACACACTACAACACGACAACTGCTGCAATTTTGAACTCCCCTCCTCCTGAAACCTTGGAAGTTCCTTCCCCATCAATTAATGTTTTGCAAACAGTGGTCCTACTTGCCAGTGACACGGCAATGACCATCCAAGCCGAGTCAGCATCTTCTTCCTCACTTTATTATACCACAAGCTTGCATGTCCACGAGCATGTACCTTATGCTCATATTCATCTACAGAACCCCACCAAATATAAGCCTTCTGATCGCAACCAATAACTCAACCAAACTCGATCTTCTACCCCCCCCCCCCCCCTTCAGATCCATCATGGGTTTCCTAAACCAACCTTCAGCATTTCATTTGAGTACTTCTCATTCTGTGACAAAACAATTTTTTTGCCCTCAGTCTCCCTCTATCCATGTCATGTCATATTAGATTCATTCATTGTGGAACCACCAACCTTGGAGCATTCGCATGGTAACCTGCTTCACTCAAATGCTTTGATTGATGTCATGCCCCCTCTCATTGCTGCTTATGGCTTCATGGATGCTCGGGTTCACAACAAAACAACTTTGCCAATTAACCAGGGAAGCATTGTGTTGCGGCTTATTGCGGAAGCGGGTAGACACCAACAATTGCACACAAGTACCACAAGGATCCAATCAATTAAATAGAGCAACTAGCAATGAAAGAAATTAGAGAAAATTAAGAACATACCACAAGAGACACAAGGTTTACGTGGTTCAGCAAATTGCCTACGTCCACGGTGAGGTGATTCCACTATATTCAAGAACAAGGTACAAGAAGATGACAATTCTCACACAATCTCTCAACAAGAGATGAAACAATTTCAGCAATTGTCTTTCTCTACTCCTTGTGCATCACAGTTTTTCTAGGAGCAATCATCATAATAAAAACACCTATAGTTCCTAGTATATATAGGGACAACAGTTTTCTGTTTGGCAGCAGTTTCCTGTTTCACAGTAGTTTCCTGTTTCACAACAGTTTCCTGTTTCCTAAAATTTATTTCCTGTTCAAAAAACAATTTCCAGAAGTCCAAACAGTTTTCTGTTTCAAACAGGAGTCCAAACACAGTTTCCTGTTTCAAACACGTTTCCTGTTTCACAATTCTCCACCTCGGCGAATTTTTATAAGGAAAAAATGAGCCGAAACAAGGCATGAGAATAAACTGATCAACACTCCATCATAGCTTTGTCACCTCACGAAACCGCCCCGAAGGGCAACGCCCCAAAGGGCCCTCAATCAACATGAGTCAATGTGGAGTAAGTCCAAACAATGTTGGAACTTAACTCCAGGAACAACCTTTGTCAACATATCAGCAGGGTTGTCTTTTGTGTGTACTTTCACCAAAGACACATCACCATCCTCAATTACATCTCGAACAAAGTGATATCGGACGTCAATATGCTTAGTCCTTGCGTGATGAACCTGATTTTTAGCCAAGTGGATGGCACTCTGACTGTCACAGAGAACCTCAACACTATCTTGTTCCACACCCAAGTCATTTACAAGACCTTGAAGCCACAATGCTTCTTTTACACCTTCTGTCAATGCCATATACTCTGCCTCTGTAGTAGAGAGAGCCACTGTATCCTGAAGCATAGATCTCCAACTAACCGGAGCACCGTATATCTGAAATACGTAACCAGTAGTAGATCTTCGTCTATCTAGATCACCAGCATAATCAGAATCAACAAACCCACGAACCTGACATGAATCTCCACCGAAGTCCAAACCCACATCCAAGGTACCTTTTAAGTACCTAAGCATCCATTTCACTGCCTCCCAATGTTTCTTCCCAGGGTTTTCCATATACCTGCTCACAACACTAACAGCCTGTGAAATGTCAGGGCGTGTACACACCATAGCATACATTAAACTGCCAACTGCACTAGCATAAGGAACATGCGACATGTATTCTTTTTCTTCCACTGTGCCTGGAGATAACTTTCGAGAAAGTCTAAAATGTGAAGCCAAAGGAGTAATAACCGGCTTTGCATTTTCCATGCCAAACCGTGATATGACCTTCTCAAGGTACCCCTTCTGTGAAAGAAATAATTTTTTATTCTCCCTTTCTCTTCTTATCTCCATACCAAGTATTTTCCTTGCAGCACCCATATCCTTCATCTCAAACTCAGAAGCAAGTTGAGACTTCAATTTATTTATCTCCACCATACTCTTACAGGCAATGAGCATATCGTCAACATAGAGCAAAAGATAAATAAAATCGCCACTACGAAGTTTTTTCAAGTAAACACAACAATCATACTTACTTCGTGTGAACCCATGTTTCAACATAAAAGTGTCAAACCGTTTGTACCACTGCCTAGGTGATTGCTTTAACCCATAAAGTGATCTCCTCAAACGACAAACATGGTCTTCTTTTCCAACAACCTTAAAACCTTCCGGCTGATGCATATAAATTTCCTCCTCTAAGTCTCCATGCAAGAAAGTTGTTTTCACATCAAGTTGTTCAAGCTCAAGGTCACCATGAGCTACCAAGCTCAACAACACACGAATAGAAGTGTGTTTTACCACAGGCGAAAATATCTCATTGTAGTCAACGCCTTCCCTCTGAGCAAAACCCTTAGCTACTAATCTTGCCTTGAACTGAGTACCAGACTCTAGAGTAGTCTGTTTCTTCTTAAACACCCACTTGCAGCCAATTGCTTTCCTTCCATTAGGCAACGACACTAGATCCCAAGTATGGTTCTTCTGGAGAGACTCCATCTCACCCTACATAGCTACTAACCAACTCTGACTATCTGAATGACGCGTGGCCTGCTTGTAAGTAGTTGGCTCATCATCTTCCACAGAGAGTGCATATGCAACCAAATCAACTGTATTCAACTGACCATAGTGCTTCAACGGTTCTTCAAAGCCAAATTTTTGAACTTGCTTAACCGATCGTTTTGACCTAGTTAAGGCCAAAGGTTGCTGCTGGGATTGATTATCTTCAACTGGTTGTTGTTCCTCATGGTCTTCAGGCTCATAATTCAGATCATGTGTGCCTGCTTCAACCACTTGTTCATCTGTTGCATCCACAGACGCTTCAACTTCCACTTTCTGAGTGTTACTAGATTCACCACCACTATCAACCAACTCCTTAGCTTTAGTACAAGCTAACAAGGAATTCTCATCAAATGTAACATCTCGACTGATCACAAATTTATTATCCTCTAAACACCATAGACGATAATCCTTCACGCCTTTTGCATACCCCAAGAAAATGGCCTTCTTAGCCCTAGCATCAAGCTTATTTTCTTTCACATGGTAGTAGGCAATACAACCGAAAACTTTCAGTACACTGTAATCAGCATGTTCACCTGACCACACCTCATAAGGTGTTTTGCAGTCTAATGTAGAATGTGGCGATCTATTAATCAAGAAACACTTTGTGGCTATTGATTCAACCCACCATTCTCTGCCAAGACAAGCATTGGAGCGCATACACCTAGCTCTTTCAAGCATAGTACGGTTCAATCTCTCAGCAACTCCATTTTGTTGTGGCGTGTTTCTAACAGTCCAATGTCGAACAATTCCTTCCTGATCACAAAACTGTTTGAAAGTACCCTCAGTATACTCGGTACCATTATCAGACCTCAAAGTCTTCACCTTTCTTCCAGTTCTATTCTCAACCATTGCTCTCCACCTTTTAAATGTCTCAAATACTTCATTCTTGGACTTCAAAAAATATACCCATGTATAACGGGAATAATCATCAATGAAGGAGACAAAGTACCTGGAACCTCCCTTAGAGGCGACCTTCACTGGTCCCCACACATCTGTATGCACATAGTCTAGAATACCTCTGCTCCTGTGCTTGCTTGTACTGAATTTTACCCGGCATTGTTTTCCATATACACAATGCTCGCAAAACTCCATAGTCGGTTTCTGCATACCCTTCAGTAACCCTTGCTTGCTCAGTAGAGACAATCATTTTTCTGTCATATGCCCAAGTCGCATGTGCCATAACCTAGTACTGTCCGATGAAGAAGTTCCCACTGCCACATTTCCTGTTACCGTGTTACCCATCAAGGTGTACAAGTTACCTTGTTTGATCCCTTTCATGACAACCAAAGACCCACGGACAACCTTTAAAACTCCACCTACCGCTGTAAACTTACAACCATTGGAGTCTAAAACACCAAGCGAGATAAGATTCTTTTTCAAGGCTGGGACATGCCGCACATCAGTTAAGGTTCTCACAACACCATCATACATCTTAATCCTCATTGTTCCAATTCCAACTGTCTTGCAAGCGTAATCATTACCCATTAGAACAGTACCACCATCAATGTGCTCATAGGTAGTGAACCACTCCCTGTTTGGGCACATATGGTAAGAACACCCAGAGTCAAGGAGCCATCTCCCAGAGATTTTTGTGTTTTCACCCGCAACTGAATAACATTCTTCATCCTTTTCCATACTAGATGCATAACTTGCTTCACTAGTATCACCCTTATCTTGCTTTTTCTTGCCCTTCCAACTGTTATCATGATTACTCTTACCTTGATTTGGACAATTTTTCCTAATATGCCCCCACTCTCTACATTTGTGACATTGTGGACCTCTAGACTTTGATCTAGATTTTCCACTATTTGAAGATGATTTCACTTGAGACCTTCCTCTAACAACCAACCCTTCAGCTTGATCTTTCCCACTACCATTTGATGAAGTTTTCTTCCGAATCTCATTGGACAAGAGTGCACCGGTAGTTTCATCAAATGTAAGTTCATCTTTCCCAAACAAAATTGTTTGTACAAGATTTTCATATGACTGCGGCAAGGAGTAAAGCAATATAATTGCTTGGTCTTCATCCTCAATCTTCACATCCACATCTCTCAAATTTGAGATAATCCGTGTAAACTTGGCGATATGATCACCAATTGGAGTGCCCTCATCCATTGCTAGTCTGTACAATTGGGTTTTCAAGTATAACCTTTTTGATAATGTCTTAGTCATAAACTGTGACTCAAGCTTCAACCAAACATCAGCTGCCGTAGTCTCTTCATTAACTAAAAAAACTATGTCTCTATCCAGACACAAGCAAATAGCAGCACGCGCCTCCAAATCCAATTCTTCCCATTCATCATCTGACATGGTTTCAGCCTTTTTATCCTTCCCTAGTAATGCCTTGTGTAATTTCTGAGAAATAAGCAAATTCCTCATTTGTATTCTCCAATATCCGAAATCGTTCTTACCATTAAATTTCTCGATTTCATATTTCCCCACATGTGCCTTGCTCACCTTGGATGCCATTGCAAACAAAACCTGTGACTTTCTAGACAAGAAGCTTCACTAAGATTTTTTTTTTTTTTTTTTTTTTTCAAACAACTTGTGCACAAACAAATCCTAGCACTTTTGAATATTCACAATCTTGAGTAGAACAATTCAAGATCAATTTCCCTTAGTGCTCTGATACCAATTGTTGCGGCTTATTGCGGAAGCGGGTAGACACCAACAATTGCACACAAGTACCACAAGGATCCAATCAATTAAATAGAGCAACTAGCAATGAAAGAAATTAGAGAAAATTAAGAACATACCACAAGAGACACAAGGTTTACGTGGTTCAGCAAATTGCCTACGTCCACGGTGAGGTGATTCCACTATATTCAAGAACAAGGTACAAGAAGATGACAATTCTCACACAATCTCTCAACAAGAGATGAAACAATTTCAGCAATTGTCTTTCTCTACTCCTTGTGCATCACAGTTTTTCTAGGAGCAATCATCATAATAAAAACACCTATAGTTCCTAGTATATATAGGGACAACAGTTTTCTGTTTGGCAGCAGTTTCCTGTTTCACAGTAGTTTCCTGTTTCACAACAGTTTCCTGTTTCCTAGAATTTATTTCCTGTTCAAAAAACAATTTCCAGAAGTCCAAACAGTTTCCTGTTTCAAACAGGAGTCCAAACACAGTTTCCTGTTTCAAACACGTTTCCTGTTTCACACATTGATCAGCGTGTTTCTCATGCTGACTAGATGCATCAAGCGAGAAGGTCAGTTATGGTTGAAAGAAAATCGACGAGAGAGGCTCATGCTTTCCCCTCTCAAACACACTGGCCAGGCATCTTTCTCCATTCAATCTATAAGCTCAGCTCATTGCATGCACTCTTCGGTCACTGCTATTCAAGGCAAGAGGAAGTTTAATCTTGCCCATGAAGAAGAAGGATTCATGCTCATAATCAATAGTCATATGACGGAGCTTCCTATTCATTTTCTTGAGACTCCTACTCCTACTCAGTTAGATTCCACTCACACCCAACAACTCATGGCACATGACATCACGCCTCAATCTCAGCAGCAACACAATGAGTTACCACCTCGTTCTACAATAGGCCTTCACCTTCACCTTCATCCCACATAACTCTTCCCACAGTCTGGTTCAAATGAGTCATCCAGTCAATCATCGACTGCCCCTGCTCCTACTACAGCGGAACCGGAGACCGTCGCAGAAGGGTCGCCAAGGTTGCCATGATTCTTAGTTGGAACGCAAAAGGCATGGGGTCGCCCTGCGTGTTCAGAACCCTGAGGACACTCTCGCACAAGTCCAAAATAGAATTATATTTATTTTTTAGACCAATGCAACTTCTTCTAGAATGGATCGCGTACAACGGAGGCTTGGTTATAAATTCGGAGCCACAGTTCCGACTTCTGAGCTTTCTAGTGGTTTAGCGCTTTTCTGGAAATAATGTATTTCTCTTACCATCATTACTTCCTGTAAATATTATTTTTATTGTTCAATTGATAACTATTATGCTCAAGAAACTTGGTCCATTATTTTTACATATGGTGAACCAAATCCCTCCCTTGGGACCCCTTTATGGAACTCCTTATTTCAATTGTATGATCTGAACAAGACTCCTACCATCATCATGGGTAATTTAAATGTCATCTTACTCAAGGAAAACAAACTAGAGGGTAGAAAAGTCACTAATTCAAACGTTAAACATCTTAGAAACTTTATGACTTGCCACCATCGGCTTGATCTCGATATTAATGAATCACCTTTCACTTGGAATAACAAGCGAAAGGATCGTCATGGTATTAAGGCTAAACTTGATCGCATTCTAGCCCCTATTGAATGGATATTTTTTCCCGTCCGCCATGGCTCATATGATTCATACCCCTCATCCAACCATCGAGCCATCTCTTTGAATCTGGTGTCATGTGCAAACTCGGGTCCAAAACCTTTCCACTTCTTTTACATGTGGACCCGCGACCCAAAATGTTGCCAGCTCATTCATTCTTCTTGGTCCTCCAGGTCTCACCCCCCCCCCCCCCCCCCTAGAACTTTCATCTTAAAATAAATAGACTTAGTCACGACCTAACTCGGTGAAAAAATCAAGTTTTTTGTAACATAGACCAAAGAACTCCCCTCCCCCGGTCCCTTGACAATGCTTCTACCATAGTTATCTTGGAGGATCGCCTCTCAAAGTGGTATCTCCAAAAAAAATTGTTTTGGAGGATTAAGTCTGGAGAATCATGGCTCAAAGATGGAAATAGAAATACGAAATTCTTTCACCTCTAAACTCTGCTTCGGCACAAGAGAAATATTATTCCTCAGCTTAAGTACGATTCCAATAACTGGCATTCATTTGTCTCTTCTATGGGTCAGATTCTCAATAGATACTTTAACAATATCTTTCAATCTTCTAATCCGGAGACCTACCCTGATATTCTCTCATTATTCCACCATGTTATCTCAAAACTGGAGAATAACTCTCCTTGCTATTCTTAATGAAGAAGAAGTGAGGAACATCATTTTTGGGATGGGTAGTCACAAAGCCCCTGGACCGATGGTTTTCATGTTTTCTTCTTCCAACAATATTGGGATATTGTTAAGAGAGATGTGACAGATGTGGTAGTCAACTTATTTACTACGCATGTTTTGGATCTTAAGCTTAATGAGACCTTTATAGCTTTGATTCCCAAGATTTCTAACCCTACCACCCCTGAAAAGTTTCGACCTATTGGCTTGTGCAATATTGTCTAAAAGATCATCTCCAAGATTCTAGCCAACAGATTGAAACCACTTTTGGAATAAATTATTTCCCCCAATCAGGGTGTTTTTCTCAAAGGCTGATCAATTTATGAAATATCAATCTTGCTCATGAAACTCTCTTCCAAATGAAACACTTCAAGAAAGAGAGACAGTGCTGGATGGAAATTAAGATGGACATGGCCAAAGCTTATGACAGAATAGAATGACATTTTCTTCTTCAGATCATGGAAACACTGGGTTTTGCGGATGGATGGATCCAAATGATAAATCAATGCATTTCTTTTTCTTCCCTCTGTGTGCTACTTAATGGATCTCCCCTCAAAAGCATCAAACCTTCGAGAGGACCTGTCAAGGGGACCCTCTCTCTCCCTACCTTTTCATTTTTGTAGCAGAGGCCCTCTCTCGCTTGCTTGTCCAAGCTGAGACAAATAAAATGCTAAAATGTATCCATATCCGAAGACATTCCCCATCAAATAGGCACATGCTTTATGCTGATGATTTAATGCTCTTTTGTCGAGCCTCGCTTGTTGAAGCTCATTCAGTAAAAGACATCCTAGCAACTTATTGTGCAGGCTCTAGTCAAGCTGTTAACTATAATCCTAGGATAAGTACCTTGGCACTCCACTTCTTTCAAAGAAGAAAGCCTCAGATTTTCAATTTTTGGTAGACAAAATAAACACCAAATTGTCTGTTTAGAAAGCTAAAGTTTTGTCCTTGGTTGGTAGAATGGTCATGATCAAGGTCGTCATTCACTCAATCCCGGTATATACCATGCAAACATTTCTTCTCCCACGGGCCATCACCACCAAGATAGACACCCTGGCTAGGGACTTTTGGTGGAATGTGGCAAAACACATATGTACATGGGCCCGTATTTGCCTGCCGCGCCATTTAGGTGGCTTGAACATTCCCTCTGCGAGACATAAAAATTTGGCCTTCATGGCTATGAATGTTTGGCATGTCATCTCTCAGCCTACGAACCCCTGCACTTCACAACTTAAAGTTATTTACTTCAGGAACAAAAGCATTTTTCAACTCCTCAAGCCTCCCAATATTGCCTCTTTCGCTTGGAAAGGGACTCTTACTGCCTTGACTAACATGAAATGACATTTGTTTTAGCAAATTAAGTCAGGCAATGAGATTGACCTTTGGCGAGATTGTTAGGTCAAATCAGGCCAGGTTTTGGCTGATTGCATATCCCAGCTAGCCAATCCCTTTTTATTCCTTTATTAAAATTCCAGAGCCCTGGAACACTTCCTCATGGCAACACATACAGTGGAACACTGCCCTTGTCGAATCCATGTTTCCTTGCCCAGTGGCAAAGGATATCTGGATATTATCATCAGACATTCGACCTCCCCCAACACACTTGTCTAGAAGTTTGATTAAAGGGGTGTCTTCTCAGTCAAAAGTGCGACCAAAGCCTTTGTTATGGGTGCATTGGAACCCTCCTCCTCTTCTCCCAATCCAACCATCCCTCAACTCCACACCAAAATTGCTCGAAACCTATAAGGCCCCTTCTAGTGCATTATTTCTCCTATAAAAGGTCTCCCTAAACCTTTTCCCCACCATGACCAATTTTTCAATGATCCATGTGTTTATTGATGACTGTTGCATCTTTTGTCAAGATCACACGAAAGAAAACACTCATATCTTCTTTATTTGTTTAACCATAGGACGCCTTTGGCTCATGTCTCATCTCCCAATCAATTGGCTTAGGGACACTGTCACTGAAGGCTTGTCTCACATTTTCTTCGCCTTCATGTAGGATACTGCTTCAACTCACACTACTCTTAGGGAGGAAATGTTGTCCCAATTCACTATGGTCAATTATTCCATTTGGAATCTTCGCAATAGTATTATTTTTCAAAAATCATAATTTTCTACACAACAATTTCTTCAGTTTGTCCGGCATAATTTGGCAAAATGGAAAAAATAATGGTTTTTGACCCCACATACAGAGACAAACATTACAGTAGCAGTCACCCTTCATCACATCCTTAACAATGCGGTCAATGCTTCTCGATCCCAAAATCAATCCCATAGAGTTGTACAGAAACCACTTTCAAGAAGTCAATCCTCCAGACTTCATATTATCCAACTTCGGCTCCACGCCATTAAACGTCACCGACTCAACTCTCTTTCTAGGAACCCTCACCCCTTTCCACCTATGCTCGACCCAGATATGATTATCGTTACTTATGATGCTAGTTTTTATGCCTCTTCTCTGCAGAGTGCTCTAGGAGTTTTTGCGATTGATGCTCATTGTAGGGTTTGTGTTCGCATGGCTCAAAAGATCCAAGGAAAAGTCTACGATAGTACAATGGCAGAATGTTTTGCTGCCGAAGCAGCCCTTCTTCTTATTCATGCAAGATAACGGAAGACTGGTTTTTGCTTGGGGACTTAGGTGTTCTTCACTCTATCCTGCAGACACACTCAGAAGACAGTCAGACTAACCTCTGTTGGATGTGGCAACCCATTATATGTAATATTAAGTTTCTATTCACTCGAATTGGTACTGGAACTTTATTCGTAGGGACCTCAATTGCGAGGCTCATGACCTTGCAACTAATGCAGGACCACATTTTTGTAATCATATTTAATATTAATAGCAAGTATGTTTTAACAAAAAAAAATATAACATTTCAAAAACACCCATCTAAAACCCTTTTGCACAAAGGGGTGGGTGGGGCAAGGCAAAACAGTAGGGTTGAACAAAAAAATGAATAAACCACCTAACCAATCGGTTCAGATTAGGATCAGTTTTGGTTGAAAAAAATTGAAACCTCTATTGCCTTTGGGCTAAAAACCTCTAGGATCAGTTTTCAATCCTACGGGGCAGGGCAGCCTTATATTCCTTCCTTTCACTGTAATAAGAGCGTGCAGTTGTAGCGGGAGAGAGGGAGTGGACTCTCTGTAACTGCAAAAGCAAAGCGCATAAGAGAAGAGAAGAAAAGAGAATAAATGGTTGGTGGGCGAGGATGTCAAGTGTGCAAAGAAGCAAAATCCAAATACAAGTGTCTGTCATGCTTCCTCCCATAGTAAGCAAATCCAACGAACTTCACAGATTCATTCTTCTCTCTATTTTATAAACCAAGCTAAACACTAATATTTGGGTTTCTCTTTTTTTTCACTGCAGCTATTCTCTACCATGTTTCAAGAAACACAAAGGTCAGTTCTTGTACCCAAACTTCTCTCTCCCATTTTTTTACCACAAAATTTCTATTTCCATTGAGCTTGGCGGATGGTACCACTAGGTCATGGGTTCGAACCCAGCCGACAACATATTTATCAGTTTATGGTGTGTTGACCAGTTCTGATCTTTGATAGGTTATGGGACCTTGAAAACCCAGTTCGCCTTCCAAAAAAAAGGATAGTGAAAGTTTTTTTTTTCACATTCAATATTCTATATCTTGGATTATAAATATAATTTTATATATTTGCAAGCATTTTTTTTAATGTTTGGAGGATTTTTATTTTTTGTAGAGGGTATAGAATGTCTGACCTATTTTGGGGTGATAGACTGTAATTTTGTGCGCATCAAACAAGGGTTGTTACAAACTACAGTTCTAGGCCAAAATAGTCACTAGTTGCACTCTAGAGCAATGTCAAGACCTTGTTCAGTGTAGCTTAGATATTCCAAGTTAGTTTGTCTAGCTATTAATTGAATTTATTTTAAAGTAAAAAATAAAAAAAAGTGATTGAGCAAGTCACATTAAAAAGGAGAAAAAGCAAAGTCAAATTGAAAATGCTTTCCAAACAAATATACAGTCATGAAAAAGTTGGTCTTTGATAATGTCTTTTCTAATTGGATCTATATTTTTCTTGATTCCCTTGAATATTCATGTGGTTCTCTCATTCCAAATGTCAGCATGGAGGACCCTGAACCATAGCCATCTGCCAACTATAGTGCAACCATCCTTCTTCCACTTCGAGGCCCATTGAAAGAAGAGGTATCCACTGGAATATGTGCCAAAGATTCTCCCCTAATGAGGTTCCAAACCTGCTTGGGAAATTGAAGGTAAAGAAGAGGTGGTTGATGGACTCTTCCTCCTCTTCACATATTAGTAATAGTCATTTCTCTTCTTTGAAGACAATCACTATAAGGATTTTTCCAAAGAGCTAAGGCCAAAATGAAAAATCAACCCTTGTAGGAACATCCTTAATCCAGAAAATACCATGTCCAAAAGGGGAAGGGACACGACCTTGATTTTGTATGCTATAGAGAAATTATGTTTTTCATGACTGTTGCTCATGTTTTATCCTTTAACTAGGGTTCCCGTGTCGTTGTCACTTCACATACATTTCTTTTTTCTTTTCTAAATATCATGCCCTGAACACCCCTCGCCACCTTCCTCACTTTTGCCCTCAATCAATTTCGATGTGCGACTCTATTCTAAGGTAAATATATATACTATAAACTTCAAAGTTAGACCCAAAATTTAAATCAGTTGAGAAAAAAATTCAAACGCCGAGAATGAGTTCTCTCCCAAACTTTTGATTCGCTAAAACATAAGGTTCAAGGTTTTATTTAAATATGTGTTAAGATGCCCTTCTCATTTTTTTCCTGGTATGATGGGTCCATCATATTTCTTTGAAAAATACTAACAACGTGAAATGCATTAAACATTTTTTAATAATAAAATGTATATTCTTTTATTTTGTAGCGCTTATATTGATCAGTGGTTTCATTGGAAAAATCTACAAAAATGCATTCAAACGATATCGAGTTTACCAAAATTCAAAAATCAAGTAAATAGTTATGGCGATTTTAATTTTTAGAAAATAAAAACACACACACACACCAAATTTTCTCTCCCCGCCACATGAACATTCCACCAACTTTGTCACCATTTTTTTTTTCATTTTCTTTTCCCTTCTACGTGTTTTATATTTACATACATGTCATTATAGAAAATAAATCTCAATCCTCAACATATTTTTTAACTTTCAATCCTAGTCATCTTTTATCTCCAATTCCATATGAATAGTGAATCACCTAGCTGATTTGTAAGATAAATCTCCAATTATCTTCCTCACCATTAGAAGAACTCCTTGAAGAGCTTTAAGAAACTAAAAAAGAATAAGCCATATATTTTATGAAGTCTGCCATGTGGTTGACTACTTCGAGGAGCTGGTGGATTGGTTTCTGGTTCTTGCGGGTTTGTATTGGAGGTTGGAAGACTTATTTGGTTGTTTAACAATTTCATTTTTCTAAGAAATCTTTGGTTGTTTGGCAGACAAACATATTTTATTATAGAGCATTATTTCATGAGTTTTTACCAAGTTTGAATTTGGGTCAACAAGTTTTAAGATGGTGAACGCGTGGAGAATCAAGAAGAATATCATGGCCTTTTAGAAGAGAAAATCATAATAGCCATGTACAAACATATTGTTGAAATATTGGTGTGAATTTCAAAAATAAACGGAAATGGTTTCTTAACTTTCAAATCTCTCTCTAAATTGTTTAGTCTCATATCCTCTATCTAACTCACTTTGGAGGAGTTAATAAGGTTAGTTTTTAGACTTGGGTTTGGACCCCAAGGGGTACCCACTTTTTTGAATGAGGGAGGAGACAGAACAATGTTGGTCCACTCCACACGAGTGCATCGTTGCCGCCATCTATCCGACCGAGCCAGATCAGGTCAGGTCGAAACCTATTCTTTTTGTTGAAATTTTATTTGGAAAAATAAAATAATAAATATCTTTTTATTTGCTTTAGAGAACAAAACTGAATCAGGGGAGACCCGGTCTTCTCTCCACAATTTCCATACATTTTTCATGATTTCTTTGACTTATTTAGCCAAGTTTTCACTCAAACGGATCTTTCTATCGGCCTATAAATAGTTGTTCTCTCTCTCAGATATATATCTATCAAAAGTAAACACAATTTTATTAGAAAAAAAAGTTTTTCGTTTCAGAGAGTTTATTTGTAAACAGTTTCTAATATTTCATAGAGTTTTCATTACTTTGTTTCATAAAAATGAGTTATTGTTTTCGAAATATTTTGCTTATTTACTATAATTGGTTTTCGTGATTCCGAGCAAAAGAAACTGGAAGAATAGGTTTCCATTCTTCAGCAAGTGCATGTGACTGAATGAGATAGAAAATATATTTTGGGTTGTTTTATCCTGGGGACGACGGGGCTTACAGACTACTTGCACAATCTTGGGCAGAGTCGCGAAACGTCTTAAAGAAAACGACCTAGTCCGTGACTCAACCCATGAAAACTTTGGTAACTTCGTTCCTATTTAAATTTGCAGCAATTGAATTTTCAACAATTTTAAAACGATTTATATCGGCCATGTCTACTACTACTGACCTTGCTGCTAAGGACCTTAACATATCCTTTCGTTTTGAGGGTCAACACTTTAAAATATGGAGACAAAAAATGTTATTTTTCTTAACTACGCAAAAAGTTACTTATATCTGTAATCCCGATAAACCCAAATTGTCTGCTGAACCTGATTAAACCCGAACTAAGGAACTAGATTGCTGGATTGAAAATGATTTTTTGTGTAAGAACTTTATTCTGAATGGTTTGTCTGATG
The DNA here is from genome assembly GCA_963556465.1 of Berberis vulgaris. Lineage (NCBI taxonomy): Eukaryota > Viridiplantae > Streptophyta > Magnoliopsida > Ranunculales > Berberidaceae > Berberis > Berberis vulgaris. The sequence continues at coordinate 55,684,201 of OY747136.1, read as the reverse complement.
ATTTGTATGATTACTACTATTCTAAAAAATCTGCTAAGGATGAGTAGGAAGCCCTTAGGAAGAAATATGACACTGAGGAGGCTGGCACAAAAAAGTATGACGTTAGTCGCTACTTGAAATGCCAAATGGTTGATGACAAATCTGTGGAAACCCAATCTCACGAGCTACAGAAAATTGCTCATGAAATCATATTTGAAGGCGTGTCCTTAGATGAGCAATTTCAAGTAGTTGTTGTGATAGATAAACTGCCCCCTAGCTGGAAACACTTTAAGAATGCACTTAGGCAAAAAACCAAAGAGTTTTATCTAGAAAACCTGATCACCCGACTTTGGATTGAAGAAGAAGCTCAGAAACAAGATCAGAAAGATGAAATTCTGATTATTTCTAACCATAAGAAATTCACCCCTGTGGCTTTGAAACCCGGTGGAAAGACTATGAAAAATCAAAGTCACAATAGAAACCGAAACAATTAGAATCAAAACAATCAGAATCGGAAAAACCAGAACCACAACCAACAGAATCAGAATCCTCCGCGAAATTAGAATGGACAAAAACACCCCTCAAGGAATGAAACAGCACAATTCCTATGTTATACCTGTAACAGGCCAGGGCATATGGCCAAGAACTGCAGAAAAGGGTCTTGTCTTGCTCCACAAGCGAACCTAACCGAAGGCCAACTTATAGCCATGGTTTCTGAGATCAACTTTGTTGGTGGATCCGAGGGGTGGTGGGTTGACACTAGTGTTTCTCGACATGTCTGCTATGATCAAGAAATGTTCAAGTCCTATTCTGAAGCTGAGGACAAGAAAGTGTTGGGTGATTCCCATTCAACTATCATTGCTGGAACTGGTGAAATAGAATTGAAGTTTTCCTATGGAAAGTGCCATGCATACTCCGGAGATGGGGAAGAATTTAGTTTTTGGTTACCTTCTGAACAAGGTTGGGTTTACTCAAATTGTTGGGGCAGATTTGTATACCATCACTAAGAACAATGTATTTGTGGGGAAGGGGTATGCCACTGATGGTATGTTTAAATTGAATGTTGATGCTAATAAAATTTCTAATTTTGCTTACATGTTGTGTTCTTTTAATACCTGACATGCTAGAATCTATCATGTTAATAAGCGAATAATTAAAAATATGAGTAACTTAGGACTAATTCCAAAATTGTCATTAAATGACTTTGAAAAATGCAACTATTGTAGTCAAGCTAAAATAATCAAAACACCACATAATTTTTTTGTTAAAGAATCTGAACCACTAGATTTTATACATTCAAATATATGTGAACTTGATGGTGTTTTGACTAGAAATGAAAAACGTTACTTTATTACGTTCATTGATGATTTCTCCGATTATACCTTTGTCTACCTGATGAAAAATACGAATGAAGCATTTGACATGTTCAAAATATTTTTAACGGAAGTTGAAAATCAGCTTAATAGAAAGATAAAGAGGTTTAGAAGTGATAGAGGCGTTGAATATGACAACAGCAATTTCATAGTTTTATAATTCTCATGGAATTATTCATTAAAAAACTGCACCATACTCCCCTGAGATGAATGGCAAAGCTGAAATGAAAAATAGAACTCTTAATGAATCAGTAGTTGTCATTCTACTTAACTCAAGTGCTACATCACACTGATGGGGAGAGATTATATTGACGGTCAGTTATGTGCTAAATAGAGTCCCTAAATCGAAAAATAAAACTTCTCCTTATGAGATTTTAAAAAATAGACTACCAAACTTGTCATACTTCAAAACTTGGGGTTGTTTAGCTTATGTAAGAATTCATGGTCCAAAAAGGAACAAGCTTGGGCATATGAGTGTGTATTCATAGGCTATGTCGTTAACAGCAAAGCCTATAGATTATATAACCTAAATGATCATGTTGTCATAGAATCGAACGATGTTGATTTCTATGAACATAGATTTCCTTTTATTTTGAAGAATAGTGGGGGTACATCCTCTAGTAACGTGTCAATTATCAGGATGAATGAAAACTATAAAGCAACAGAATCTGAGCCTAGGAGAAGTAAATGAATCCGAACTTCTAAAAACTATGGCCCTGACTTCTATGCCTTTACAGTAGAGGAGGATCCCCTTAACTTCCAAGAAGCCTTGTCTTCTATAGATGCCAACTTTTGTGAAGAGGCTATTGATGATGAAATGGACTCTCTTGAGTCTAATAGAACCTGGCATTTAGTTGACTTGCCACCAGGTTGCAAGATAATAGGTTGTAAGTCGGTATTTAAGAAGAAATTGAAACCCGATGGAAATGTTGAAAAGTTTAAGGCTCGTCTTGTAGCCAAAGGGTTTAGACAGAGAGAAAATGTTGACTTTTTTTACACATATTCTCCTGTTACTAGGATTACATCTATTCGAGTGCTAATTTCTCCTACCGCAATACACGATCTAGAATTGCACTAAATGGATTTTAAGACTGCTTTCCTTAATGGTGATTTAGAAGAAAAAATTTATATGGACCAACCTGAAGGTTTTGTAATTCCAGGGCAAGAAAATAAAGTTTGCAAATTAGATAAATCACTTTACGGTTTGAAACAAGCACCAAAACAATGGCATGAAAATTTTGATAATCTTATTATTTCACATGACTTTAAAGTGAACGAAGTGACAAGTGTATTTATTATAAATCTGAAAATGGCATTTGCACTATGATTTGCTTATCTTTGGTTCGGATATTCATGTTGTGAATAATGTGAAATCTTTATTGCGTGCAAATTTTGATATGAAAGACCTTGGAAAGGCGAGTGTAATCTTTGGTATTAAGATTACTAGGTCTGAAAAGGGAATTTCTTTGGATCAATCACAATATATTGAGAATATCCTAAAGAAATATAATTACTCTGACTATAAACCTGCATGTACTCCTAATGATCCTAGTGTAAAGTTGTTCAAGAACACCGGTAATGGTGTAAGACAACATGGGTATGCGAGCATCATTGGTAGCCTATGATATGCTACTGATTGCATTAGGCCCGACATAGCTTATGTTGTGGGACTACTATGCAGATTTACCAGTAGACCCAGTATAAAGCATTGGCATGCTATTGAAAGGGTCATGAAGTACCTAAAGAGGACTAAGAACATTGGATTACATTATCAGAAGTTTCCTGATGTCCTTGAAGGATATAGTAATGCTGATTGGAACACCCTCTCAGATGACTCCAAAGCAACCAGTGGTTATATTCTTAATATAGTTGGTGGAGCTATTTTTTGGAAATCAAATAAACAGACTATTTTGGCACAGTCCACGGTGGAGTCAGAGATGATAGCACTAGCCACGGCTAGTGAGGAAGCAGCAGGTTGGCTAAGAAACCTTCTAGCAAAGATCCCTTTACGGAAAAAATTGATACCAGCTCCAGCTGTCTTGATCCATTTTGATAGTACCGCGGCTATTGCAAAGATACCAAAACCGTTATTATAACAGCAAGAGATGACAAATACATCGTAAGCACAGTACGGTTAGAAAATTTTTATCTACTGGGGTTGTTAGAGTGGATCGTGTACGAATTGATGCGAACTTGGTTGATCCTTTCACGAAAGGATTAGCTAGAGAGAAGGTTTTCAAAACCTCGAAAGGAATGGGACTTATGCCCCTAGATTGATGAGTTATTCATGATGGTAACCCGACCTATAGACTGGAGATCCCAAGAAATAGGTTCAATGGGTAATAACAAATCGGGAATGATATGAGGTGAATCATGCTAACTTTATTGTAATTACATTCCTGGATTGAAGCATGAGTTTCGGAAGCGATAGTAGGATGAGTTAAAACTCTTAATGAGATCTATACTCTATGTGGAGTGAAGTACCTAGCAACAGGAGTACTCTTGATAGACTCACCTAAGTGATTGTGGAAGTATGGCCGCTTCCTATGGAATTTGTGGGCAAAATTCCTTAAGCCTTCACTATACTGGGATATACGTGCATGACCTTCACTATACTGGGAAGATAGACCAATGTTGATCCACTCCACACGCGTGCGCCGTCACCATCTGTCCAACCGAGCTAGGTCGGGTCGGGTCGAAACCTATTCTTCTTGTTGAAATTTTTTTGGAAAAATAAAACAATAAATATCTTTTTATTTGCTTTAGAGAACAAGACCGGGTCAGAGGAGACCCAGTCTTCTCTCCACGATTTCCACACATTTTTCATGATTTCTTCCACTTATTTAGCCACGTTTTCTCTCAAACGGATCTTGCTATCGGCCTATAAATAGTTGCTCTCTCTCTCAGATATATCTATCAAAAGTAAACATAGTTTTATTATAAAAAGAAGTTTTTCATTTCAGAGAGTTTATTTGTAAACAGTTTCTAATATTTCAGAGAGTTCGAGTTATTGTTTTCGAAATATTTTGCTTATTTACTGTAATTGGTTTTCGTGATTCCGAGCAAAAGAAATTGGGTGAATAGATTTTCGTTCTTCAGCAAGTGCATGTGACTGAACAAGACAGAAAAGATATTTTGGGTTGTTTTATCCTGGGGACGATGGGGCTTACAGACTGCTTGCACAATCTTGGGCAGAGCCACGAAACGTCTTAAAGAGAGCGACCTAGTCCGCAACTCAACTAAAGAAAACTTTGGTAACTTCATTCCTATTTAAATTTGCAGCAATTGTATTTCCAACAAATATCAGTGAGTGTGTTCGTGTCAGACTCACTATGTGTTGGTTACATTAATTAAGAAACTCACTAAAATGGTGATACAGAGGTTCATTACAAATTGGTTCCCCATTATAATCTTCATGTGTTTTTGTGAGTCATATTTTTTGCTTGTATACCAAAATTGCTGCTTATGTGTCTTTATCTTTCCATGCTATACTCTTGAACATGCATAACTATTTAGAACCTTCATAAGATATTTGAATTTTTTTTATTTTTTATCAAGGATGGAACCAATCTAAGGGTCAGAGTGCACTAAATGAACGTGATTTTCCATATGTTTGTTGAGGTCTATTATTCACATAATAAATTCATACTCTAGTTGCGTATAGTCAGTCATGACAAGGGCGCGATGGCCAAGGTTCATGCCTCCGTGGATGCTTTTGGAATTCATACTCTCATTTTTCTTGAAAAAGGTAATAACATAAAATGTTGGACCTTACATGGCAGAGAAGGATGTTTTTCGCCAAGTTCAGTATTGCTGTTTAGACACGATCATGGATCAAATTTTCTTTTGGTAGGATTAAGATTTCCAAGACCTGGCAGTTTGGAGTTTGGGAGCGGTAAATGAAACTAATTTTATAGGTACTCTTTTGTTTGAACTTAGACTACCTGAGCCTTTTTGAATTTTTGAAGAATCAAGGCCTATGATAAGATCTTATTATCGTATCTCTTCCATTTTCCAAGGCGAACTTCTATGGGATGATGAATGGAGCATCATTGGTGTCACTCTATCAAATATATAGAAAATATAAGCTATATGGGCATAAAATGTAGCTCAAGACGAAGAGGTCGTGCCTTGGCAAATGTCTTTGGAGATTGAGAATGAAGAATATAGCCTGTAGGATTATATTTTCTAATTGAGAAGTGAGAGTTGTCATTCTGAGTGGGAGTGATCATGTAGATATAAGTTGCGGATGCTCGTTTTTTAAAGTTAATATTGTAGGTGAAATGGGAATTACGAAAACAAGTTTAGGGCAAGGGATAGAACTAGAATGACTTTTTGGTATTGTACGTTGGTTGGCCGAATCACCTTGCGAATGAAGTTTCACCTTCTTTACTTGTTCCCAATACTGCAACAAATGAGGCTTTTATGTTAGCATTGCAGGCCCTAATTGGGGTCTTGGTTTTGGAGGTTTTCAAACCAAGAAGTGTGACACGAGGCATTGTAATGGACAAACGTAGGAGACGTAAGCCTTTTAAAAGTGTATATATATTTAAATGTTCAAAAACGATTTAGAATTAAGAAAAATGACAGATAATGATATAAAGTTCATATATGCTATTATTTATCATATGGTAAGTTAATTGCAACCGCATTAAGCTGTACTCTTCAGCGATGAAGAATACAAAAGGCCAAGGCCTCTAAGCATGAGGCGAAAGCCTTTCATATAATCAAACCTCGATGTAAGCCTCAAAACATTTTTCAAAATAAAGACGGCTCTCTCATTTGTTGGATAAGACCAGGTTCTCTCACCAGTGCTGATAGCCAGGCCACTCTATCGTCTCTATGTTGTTTGGTTTGCATTAATGTTCTAATTGTATCCTTAAAAGAGAAAAAGGAACGAGGACAAAATGTTTTGTTGGATGGCTTCTAAAATGGTTATGGTCTGATTTACCTACTATCACAATAAAGAAACACTAATGATACGTATTTATTTGAGTGATGCAGAAACACCATGTGAGAAGCCAGTTCTTTCTGAGGCGAAACCATGTAAGCTGTTTAGCTTTGTTACATGCTAATATCTTATTTTCTATTGCACTTGATACATATACTATTGTTTCTTTTACCAGATATTCTTTGATTTAGTTGCTTGAGGTTATCATTTTTAGAGTATAAACACTGCAGTTCTGTTGCAATATTTTCATGACCAGGGGGAGTCCTAAAGATATGGGATTGAAAACTTGACATGTGAGATAACACAGTAGCAAACTAGCAATATCAACAATATAGCATCTTTTGGATGGAATTTAGCTTTTTAATACATGGAAGATATTTATGCTTCATTGTTGTACCCCTAGGAGGGATACCCTGTAGCACTGCGGAAGCTAACCATCTGAAGAGAAACACCTTGTACCGAAACTTACACCAAGTTCCACAACCAACAAGCAATGAACTACACAACTAGCAACCAATCAAAGTAAACAACTACCTACGAATGTAAATAACAGGTAGAGATACTCACACACGAGATTTACGTGGTTCGGCTATGCCTACATCCACGGGGTGACGAGAGATTCCACTATAATGAAGAACATCGACGACTTGCACAGCCCGCAAGTTCGTCCCAAGAAGGAGCTTTGATCTACCCAAGAGATGAACAACCTCTTCCTTGTACAATCACTCCAAGCTCACACTCTCTACAAGTTTATCCTCTTTCTCTCTTGAGTTCTACCACTCATACAACATTATCACCTTACCCATATGTTCTACCACATATGTGTTTATATGCTTGACCACGTATCTTGTTAGTTGCACCCTAACAATTGCTCTTTTATGTTTTACCACACACAAACCAGTCAACATACAAGTCTACCAGTCTATGAATACTAATGTGCTTTGTGTTACACCACATTAAACACAAAACTATTGACAGACCAGTCAACACATAGACCTACCAATTCTGTGAGCAGTTTTGAACCCATGCTTCACAATTCTCCACCTCGTACATCATTTGATAGACCTCAAATTTTGGACGAACTTCAAAAGAAGCTACAAACACCTTAGAACTGTCCCTCAACAAGACTGATCTGTAGACCCAATCGGCTGCACCATTCTGACCATGGCTGCCTACGTACCCTCACAAGGATCAAGGCACCGTAGATATTACAACCGGGTGAAGACTCCACCTCACCCCAACACCTCCCCGCAAGGCCTCGCCCTCATGGGCAATCAACACGGGCTGATATAAAGCAAGTCCAAGCAATGTTGAAACTTGCTACCTGTCACCACCTTGGTTAACATGTCTGCTGGGTTCTCATCTGTGTGCACCTTCATTAGAGAAACATCACCTTCCTCTATGACATCCCGCACAAAGTGATACCTGACATCGATATGCTTGGTCCGAGCATGATGGACCTGATTTTTAGCCAAGTGGATCGCACTTTGACTATCACACCACAAGTCCACACAATCCTACTTAATCCCCAAGTCACCTAGAAGACCCCACAGCCACAATGCTTCCTTCACTCCCTCTTCCATGGCCATGTACTCGGCCTCTGTAGTAGAAAGTGCCACTGTAGACTGTAACATCGATCGCCAACTAACTGGAGCACCATGTATACTGAACACATAACCAGTAGTAGATCATCGTCTATCTAGATCGCCTGCATAATCTGAGTCCACAAACCCACTGATCTGACATGTATCTCCACCAAAGCACAAACTCGTATCAGAGGTACCTTTTAAGTACCTCAGGACCCACTTCACTTCTTCCCAATGTGCCTTCCCCGGGTTCGCCATGAACCTACTGACCACACTGACTGCCTGTGAAATATCTGGACGTGTACACACCATTGCATACATCAAACTGCCAACTGCACTAGCATAAGGTACACGCTCCATGTGTGCCTTCCGTTCCGTTGTAGTGGGAGATTGTTTACCAGAGAGCCTAAAATGTGGAGCCAATGGAGTCACCACTGGCTTAGCATCTTGCATCCCGAACCTCGCGATAACTTTCTCAATGTAGCCTTTCTGACTCAAGAACAATCGACGGTTCGACCTCTCTCTCTGATCTCCATACCCAGTAATTTCTTAGCAGAGCCCATGTCCTTCATCTCAAACTCTTTACCGAGCTGAGATTTCAGCCTATCTATCTCCACCTTGCTCTTCGAAGCAATAAGCATGTCATCCACATACAAAAGAAGATAGATATAATCACCTCCACGAAGTTTCTGAATATAAACACAACAGTCATACTCACTTCTGGAGAACCCATGCTTTAGCATGAAGGAGTCAAATTGTTTGTACCACTGCCGAGGAGATTGTTTCAATCCATATAGTGATTTCCTCAAGCGACATACCTAACGTTCCTTATCCTCAACCTTGTAGCCCTCAGGTTGATGCATATAGATTTCCTCATCCAAGTCTCCGTGCAAGAAGGTTGTTTTGACATCGAGTTGTTCCAGCTCAAAATCACCATGAGCAACAATACTCAATAGCACCCGAATGGAAGTGTGCTTCACCACCGGAGAAAAGATTTCATTGTAGTCCACTCCCTCTCTTTGTGCAAACCCCTTAGCCACTAGCCTCGCCTTGTACCTTGTACCACCGAGCTCGGAAGGATCATCTTTCTTCTTGTACACCCACTTACAACCAATAGCTTTCTTCCTTTTGGGCAATGGGACGACCTCCCATGTTTGGTTCTTCCGAAGAGACTCCATCTCTTCTTCCATCGCAGCCAACCAACTCTCACTATTACTGTTCTGTATAACTTCCTTGAAGGAGACCGGCTCGTCATCCTCCACCTAGAGTGCGTACTCAACCAAATTCACCTGCCCATAGTGCTTCAAAGGCTGGTCTGACCCCAGCTTTTGAACCTGCTTGTATGCTCGCCTTGGCCTAGTGGAAGCCAAACTATCCTCGAGCTGTTGTTGTTGTAGTGCATGTACAGTCTCTTGCTGAACCGTCTCATGTTCAAGCTCATCATCACTTTCATCATGAGTGTCTCCATGATCCTCCTCTTGAACACGACTAGAACCTAGTTGGTCTTAGGTGCTATCTCAACTACTTGAGACTTAGAAGTCCCAACACCATCATCCTCGGGCACCATAGCTTTCGAAGAAGCTACCATGGAGTTCTCATCAAAAGTAACATCCCTGCTGATTATGAACTTAGAATCTTCTACACACCAAAGGCGATAGCCTTTTACACCTGCTGCATACCCCAAGAATATTGCCTTTTTGGCTCTCGCGTCAAGCTTTCCCTCATTGACGTGGTAGTAGGTTGTGCACCCAAAAATTCTGAGTCTCTCATAATCTGCATGTTCTCTTGACCATACCCTATAAGGTACATCTCCATCTAACTTTGAATGAGGAGACCGGTTGTAAATGTAGCAAGTTGTAGCAACCGACTCTGCCCACCATTCTCTGCCCAAACCAGCACATGATCGCATACACATTGCTCGCTCCCGCAATGTACGGTTCAGTCTCTCCGCGACCCCATTTTGTTGTGGTGTTTTCCTGGCTGTCCAGTGTCTAGCAATTCCTTCCTGATCACAAAACTCCTTGAAAGCACCCTCTGTATACTCTGTACTGTTATCAGATCGCAGTGTCTTCAATTTCTTGCCCGTTTTGTTCTCAACCATTGGTTTCCACTTCTTGAACGTGCTGAATACCTCATTCTTATGCTTCAAGAAATAAATCCAAGCATACCTAGAATAATCATCAACAAACGTGACAAAGTACCTGGAACCACCCTTGGAAGTAACTGAGGCTGGACCCCAAACATATGTATGCACATAGTCTAAAATACCTCTGCTTTTGTGTTTGCTTGACTTGAACTGAACCCGGTGTGCTTTACCGTACATGCAATGCTCGCAAAAATCCATGCAAGGCTTCTTCATATTCTTCAGCAAACCTTCCTTACCGAGCAGATCCAGACCTCTCTCTGACATATGCCCAAGCCGCCTATGCCATAACCGAGTGCACTCACATGGGTCTCCATCACTTCCACTAGTTCCAACTGTTGTACTTCCTGTCAACGTCGTACCCAAAAGAGCATAAAGATTTCCTTGACGAATACCTTTCATCACTACCAAAGAACCACGAACAACCCTCTTCACTCCATTCCATGTAATTATCTTACAACCACTGGAGTCCAAAGCACCAACAGAAATAAGGTTCTTCCACAAATCAGGGACATGTCTCACATCCATCAAAGTTCTTACCACTCCATCATGCATCTTGATTCTAATAGAACCAAGCCCCACCGTTTTACAAGAATGGTTATTCCCCATCAACATGGTTCCACCATTAATGGTTCTATAGGTAGTAAACCACTTCCTATTTGGACACATATGGTACGAGCAACCAGAATCAATAATCCACTTACCGGAGATTTCTTCTTCACATGTGACGGAGAAACAATCATCATTGTTCCCTTCTTCCGAAGCATAACCTCTTGCTTCCCTTCTGCCTTTCTGTTGTTGTTGTTCTTCTTCTTCTTCTTCCATCCTGCTCTCTTGTTAGGGCAATTTGCTTTGAAATGCCCAAGCTCACCGCATTTAAAACACGGCCTTTCCGCAAGAGGTCTAGAACTGCTTGACCTAGACTTTCCTCCCTTGCCTTTTTTTCATTCCTTGCTTCTACCTCTTACAAACAGCCATTGCGTCTGCTCCTTGTTACCACTAGTAGCCATGCCACTAGTTGCAATCTTCCGAAGATCATCCGCTAGAAGTGACGTTCTAGTCTCATCCATGATAAGATTGTCACCCACAAGCATCAAAGTTTGTACTAGGTTCTCATAAGACTTCGGCAACTATAGAAGTAGTAGAAGTGTTTGATCCTCATCATCTACCTTCACATCATTGTATTTCAAATCTGATATACACCAATCAAACTTGTTGATGTACTCTCGGATTGATGAACCTTCCTCCATCTTGCAAGTATACAATCTGGACTTCAAATAGATCCGATTTGTTAGAGTCTTCGTCATGAAGTTTGCCTCCAACTTTGACCACACATCCGCAGCCGTTACCTAACCATCAACCAAGAAAGCAACATCCCTTTCAAGGCATAGAATGATCGACGCTCGTGCTTCAAGATCTAACTCTTCCCAATCCTCATCAGACATATCTTTGTGCTTCTTTTCGTTACCCGCCAAAGCTTTGTGCAATTTCTGTGAGATTAGCAAATTTTTCATTTGCATCCTCCAATAGGAGAAAACATTCTTCCCATTGAACTTCTCTATCTCATACTTCCCAACTTTAACTGTGTCGCTTGTAGAAGTCATTTCTCCGCTTGTTTCACAAACCAGCTTCTCTAAGGAATTTCAACAAACACCTTGTGTGCACCACACAAGACACAACCCAAACACCTCAAATCGGAGCTTTACCACCCAAATCTGACAAAGGGCTCTGATACCAATTGTTGTACCCCCCTAGGAGGGATACCATGTAGCACTGCGGAAGCTAACCACCTGAAGAGAAACACCTTGTACCAAAACTTACACCAAGTTCCACAACCAACAAGCAATGAACTACACAACTAGCAACCAATCAAAGTAAACAACTACCTACGAATGTAAATAACAAGTAGAGATACTCACACACGAGATTTACGTGGTTCGGCTAAGCCTACATCCACGGGGTGACGAGAGATTCCACTATAATGAAGAACACCGACGACTTGCACAACCCGCAAGTTCGTCCCAAGAAGGAGCTTTGATCTACCCAAGAGATGAACAACCTCTTCCTTGTACAATCACTCCAAGCTCACACTCTCTACAAGTTTCTCCTCTTTCTCTCTTGAGTTCTACCACTCATACAACCTTATCACCTTACCCATATGTTCTACCACATATGTGTTTATATGCTTGACCACATATCTTGTTAGTTGCACCCTAACAATTGCTCTTTTATGTTTTACCACACAAAAAACAAAGTTGTTGACAAACCAGTCAACATACAAGTCTACCAGTCTATGAATACTAATGTGTTTTGTGTTACACCACATTAAACACAAAACTATTGACAGGCCAGTCAACACATAGACCTACCAATTCTTTGAGCAGTTCTGAACCCATGCTTCACAATCATGTATTCTTTAACTGGTATGTCAACACGATTTTGTTGGTGCTGATTGGATGAAAATTACTAAAATGGTTTATTAAACACTGCAATTTAAAAACAAAATGGATGTTGAACCAATGTAGTAGCTAGTGACTGTACCATTTTTATAGAAGGTATTGTTACTTCGATTTTCTTTTCCCTTCGTCGGGCAAAGGTACATTTATATAGTGAAAACAACTGAGGACCCATAAAAGCAACAAGAGGAAATGAATCACTTGAAGAAGTAAATGGGATAGGAAAAAGAAACATTTTAGTTAACATAAAATATGTGTAAGAGTATTCTTCAATTAAAAGCGAAGTTTATTGAACCATGGAGAACTGGGTAGCATTAACGCATATTTGTCCTGTATAAACAATTAAAATCCGATATCTGAATTTAGAGCATACACCAACGGGATACTAGCTCAACTAGTAGACTTGTGGCGGATGGTATCACAAATCTAGGGTTTGGAATCCTGCTGGGGTGGGTGGCAGCGGTGAGCGATGCAACACTTGATTTCGAAGTCCTCGAAGTTTTCCTTTGATAAAATAATTTGGTGCTAGTTTTCACATCATTTTCTTGATTAATTTCAATTCCTTTTATTATTTAATTTGAAATTTTGGTGCTAATTTTTCGGATTCTACCTTCTTCTTCTTCCTTTTTTTTTTTTTTTTTTTTTTTTTTGTAATTCTTGTCTCGTTGTCATCTAATGCAGGTATCCCCTTGCTTCCAGAAAAATCATTCCAAGTAGATGAACCTGGTACTTCAAAAATCACAACTGGAGTCCATAGGTCAGTCACTACAACAATTAAGGCATTTTTCAAGAAAAAATGTCCTTGAAAAAACTCAAATTTTGTTGAAAACTACTTTTAACAAGGAAAAAATTCGTTAGTGGGTTCCTAGAGGCATCCCCATAGCTAAAGGTATTTGCCAAGAAATTACAGTTTTTGTTGTTAAAAGGGATGCTACGTCAAGAAAATATTTTGTTGGTAATATTGACAACTACCAAGGAAATTCGTTGGTAAAAATCAAATATCGTTACCAACAAATTGTTTGTTGCAAGAACTATTTTATTTACCTACAAATTTTTTCTCGAAAAATCTTAAAATCATCAAGGAAAATTGTTGTTGGCAAAGGTAACAACCTTTATCATAGAACTTTTTCGTTGGTAAAATGCATGAATATCAACGAAAGTTGTCATCGGTATCGTTACCAATTACCAAGGAAATTATTTTCAATAAAAAAATGATATATTAAAGTTGTCTAAGAGACGACCTAATCTAGGTCCCAAACTCTAAGGACACCACCCACTACCTCCCAAACTCTATGGACACCACTATTGATGATAAGACCCCACTATGGAATTCCATATATAATATATTTATTTTTAGGCTCAACGGGAATCGAACTCATGACCTATAGTAAAATCTGTTGCAATATTTACCAATTGAGCTATTTGAATAATTGTATTGTGTGAAACAACTTTATAGCTTATTAAATCAAATTAATCATTATTTGCAATAAAAAAATCATTGCTACATATATAATAGAGACCAATATATAATATTTCGTCACTATAAATTAGAACTAAATATTTTCACGATTATAAGATTTATGTTAAATATCTACCACTTTTAGCAATGAAAAAAAATTCACAATAACACCATTATAATTAGCAACAAAATAGTAATAGCATTTCAATGCTATATGTTATTGAAATTGGTTATATCCCCAATGAAATAAAATTAAATTGTTGTAAATAAGAAAATGAGCCTTAATAAGAAAAAAGTTCATGGAAATTTTATCAATATTTAGCAACGAAATAAATTGTTACCATTAATATTATAATTAAAAGTAAAATAATGTTGTATTGTTAAATAAATTTTATTTGATTTTTCAGATGAAATAATATCAATGCTACTAATAAAAAATTTCAACGAATTGATATTTTTCCACTATAAAGAAGCTAGGAGCTTTAAATATAAAAAAAAAAATTCATTATAAGTAACCAAATAAATCGTTACAATAACGTGGTAATTAACTAGAGAAAATTTAGTTTCTCATTGTTGAAGAGACACGAACAAGTGTTATAGTGCATTTACTAAGAAAATGTTTGTCAATAATATTAATATTTATTAGCAATGAAATAATTTATTGTTAATGACGTCATTATAACTAACAAACTAAAATTTCGTTGAAATAAAAATATTTTGTTGCTAAATAATATTGGTGGGAAATTGGTTTTAAAATAAATATTTTTCACCACCTCTTTACAAAGAAAAGTTGCCAACAAAATAGATTTTGTTACAAAAAGTGACAACTCTATGGTTTTTTCAATGAAATTTATTTTTATTAGAAATAGTAACATATTAACAAGGAAAATAAAATTTGTTAGTAAATAAAACATTTTTTGTAGTGAGTATACCAATTTCCAACAAAATAATGACTTGTCGCTATAAAATAGTTAGTGAACTTTAATGAGTAACAAATTTTCATGAAAATAATTATCAGTTTTTACCTAGAAAACAATTTGTTACGAACATTGTTATAATTACCAACAAAATCTTATTTCATAGCTACAAAGATTTCATTAAAAAAGATATTGTTTCCAACAAAATAAAAAACGTTGCCAATAGTGTGATAATTCTCAATGAAATATTACTTTGTTGCCATAAATCAATAAACGAGCTTTAACAAGGAAAAACCTAATGGAAAAAATTATCAATCATTATCAACGAACCGAATCATTACTAATAATGTGATTATTGTCTAGGAAAACATATTTCCTTACTAAAAAGGGATGAATAAGATTTAATATTCGTTAACAAGGAAAGTGATTTGTTGTTAAAATTAGTCTTCTTTAGCAACAAAATATTTCATTCCAGATGATGCCATAATTACCAAGGAACAAATATTTTGTGGCCATAAAAATAATTTCATTGTTAAATCAATTTATCGAGAAATTGGGTTTGGAGGGAATGTTTCCCGCCACCTATTTAACAAGGAATGTTTCA